>CM035105.1:14171082-15438582 GCA_020205505.1 Panax japonicus
TTCAGATAACAGTTTCTTGAAAAGAGGCGATCACCGTGGTAACACGGATGTCTGGGGGGTGCCAAACACCTTCCCTCCGCATAACCAAGTCCCCGGACCCTAATGAATCTCGGTTTCACCGACCCGTATAGCAGTGTCATATCACTGGGTCAATGTGCAAACCTTTTCTCGGTTGTGTTGGTACAACCATTTATAAAACCAACTGGCGACTCTTAACAGTCCATCATCGACATTATACATGTCGGACCTTTTTCACTTGTTTTTTCAAAAAAATCTCACCTAAAATGAGATTACCAAAGAACAAGTAACGAAAAGGGACATCCAAAAATCCCGACGTCGACAGGTGGCGACTCTGCTGGGGACTCCAGTAAGAGGACTTAAGCCGCTATTACAATCTTTTCCAAACTTTTATCTGCTTGTGTGTGGATGTTGAATTTACATTTGATGAATGCGTACGAATGTATTTCCTTATTGCACTTAGTGCTTCGCACCATAACTGCTTGTGATGTTAGTGCTTTGCACCATAAACTGCTTGTGATATTAGTGATTCGCACCATATCTGCTTGTAATATTAGTGCTTCACACATGTCATCATTTTCATACGGTGAGACGCGATGTATGTTGTGTGGTCCCTCTACCAGGAGGCTATGCTGTCGGTGTTTGATTACTGGACTCGTGAGAAGACTAATTCTCCGAGGCTCAGGAAAGGCACCACCCAAATTCGCTCGAGTTGAAAGACCAGATTAACTTCCCGTCAAGTAGATTGCGATGATTTGAGAACCTTCATGCCAAAAAGCCGCGAGAGTAACCTAAGATAGGCCAGTCTCTGATAAACCCAAAACGGAGGAATGTCTCTTCATGCTCTCATTTGAATTACTTGTAAACACAAATACTTGTAATTTCATTCCATATCTATCTCCATGTAATGAGAAATATGAATAAATGTGTACACATGCATATTTTGAAACATGCTACAAACAGCTGACATCTGTTTTGCAGGATAAAATTCCTAAAATGGACACATCACATAGCATGTTATTATATACATCCCCTAAAGACTAAACTATGCAAGCCTTTCGCAGGGAATCAATCGGACCTACTACCCGTTCAAAGTCCAAAAAGGCAACAGGCTTACAGTCAATCATGTCGTTATCCGATCAGACTGAACTTAATCCATTTTCTCGCAAAGAATTTGACAGATTAAGCAAATAGATTATAGATTTGGCTGTTCTACTCAAAGAATTACACCAGTCTACACAGGGTCAGAAAATACCCGTACATGCTGAATCCTCTATAAAAGGAGGAATCCCGGTAATTACCATACATGAACTACAGTTGGATACGACCAACAAAACTAATGATGCTGCCCATCCCACTGGAGATCCAGACACTGGTGACATCAAGAAGAAAGTCCTCCAAATGGAAGAGACCCTTCGCACTATCAAAGGAATTGGAACACACGGGAGTGTTTCATATGTCGATCTGTGTATTTTTTCTGGGGTTCATTATCCAGAAAAATTTAAAACTCCTGACTTTGAAAAATATGACGGGTTAGGAGATCCTTAAAAATATCTAAAGGTGTTTATTGGAGAACTTAGATCTTACGCAGAGGATGAAAAGCTAAGAATGCAATTGTTCCAAAAGAGTCTAACTGGAGAAGCCCATTCGTGGTACACAAGATTAGACAACTCCAAAATCCATAGCTGGGAAGAGCTAGCACATGCTTTCCTCACTCAATACAGCTTTCAAACTCAGATGGCTCCTGATCGATATCAAATTACCAAGATCAAGAAACAGTATAACGAGTCTTTTAGAGAGTATGCTCAAAGGTGAAGACGCATAACTGCCCAAGTTAGTCCTTCAATGACAGAATCAGAAATGGTCATGACTTTTATAGACATACAAGAAGCTACCTTCTACAAGAGAGTTTTAGCCGGCATCGACAAACCATTTTCTGAAATGGTCAAACATAGGGAGATGGCTGAGATGGGATTGAAGTCCAGAAAGATTCAAGACCTAGCTGCACTCAAAGCTGTTGCTGATCACATCTAATCTGGTAATTATGGGAACAACCCCCGGAGGGTCCATAAAAAGAAAGAAGAAGATGTTTCCCTGATACTACAGGGGCAAAAAGGCAATCAGAACATGTCTATTCAAAGGAGAAACTACACTCCCTTTCAAGCACAGTCTGTAAACCCTCCAATACCAAAAGGTGGAGAAGTCAAATGCCCTCGAGTGTTTACACCCTTGGGGGATACCCTCGAGAACATTTTAAATCTTCTGACAACACAAAAGAAAATTACGCATCTTCTTCCACCAGCCAGACCTAATGGTCGAGGTTTCAATGCTGCTAGGAAATGTGCTTATCATGCCGGGGCACATGGACATGATACTCAGGATTGTTGGGCATTGAAACACAAAATCAAGGACCTGATAGACAATGGAGAGATCGTGGTCACCAAAACAGATCAGCCTCATGTGAAAGATAACCCTCTTCCTCAACACAAAGAAGAAAAGGTTAACATGATCAATTAGAGCAGCGGACAGAGTTTCAATTTTAGCTGTGAATCTTCCCAAACCCTCAAAGATAATGATGACAGATGGGATTATGCCAAGTTCCAATTCACCATGGAACGAAAGATGAAAGCTTTCTACAAATAAATTAAGCAATTGGCGGAACTGGTGACTTAGCAGCATCAAGTGACTCGTCAATTAATCAGCTAGGAGCACGCCAGTCTCCTACCTATTGTCATGAATAGTCCCTCGTCACTTTTAGAAAATGAAATGCTGGAAGACAAAGTGACAAACAGAGCAAATGCTAAAGCCCGTCGGGATTTCACCAACAAAAAGGAATTTACCTATCTAGGCCAACCCATAGAGGAAATTCTCCACATGTTAATCAATGAAGGAAGGATCAGTTCCATTCTACATCTAATCAACCCCCGTTTGGGACGGTACAACTCTGATGGAGTATGTTAATATCACTCCCAGTCTCGCGGTCACAACACAGAAGAATGTTGGGCACTCTGCAACCTTATTCAAAATCTAATCGACAGTGGTGTACCGCGCTTGGCAGATAACAACACTGTGTTACGTGCAAGTGAGAATGTAGGCCCTACTAAGCGGAAAAGTGTGGTAGCAGTCATATCCATTAAAACTGATGGGATTAATACATTACTCATAACGCCAATAATTCAACTCATGGGAGCCAACAATCCTTTGAAAGTGGCCGCTCCCGAGCCAATCAACTTGCCATGCAGAGCACAATATCCTATTGTTAGCTTACGCAAAGTTCCATGGAATTATGGAGAAGGTGAAGGATCCACCTCACATACAACTGCTACAGTGTCGAAGGAAAATCCACTGTATCTTCCCCAACGAGTGATGAAGCCTGCCACCAAATCAAAGGGGAAAATACCCATGGAGAAAATTGAAAAATTCATCCATACTACGGGTCATCACGAAGACAAGATGGTTTTAAGCTTGAAAGAAGCTCCACAACAGATATCAATTTTGGACTTGGTCCTAACTTCCGAGAATCACTGGAAGGTCTTGTTAAAGGTTTTAGAAGAAGCCTATCTACCAACATTAGTGGATACAGAAAAGTTTTAACATCTGGTTGATCAGATTTTCAACAACAATGTGATATCCTTCACTAATGATGACATAATTTCTCGTGGGAACGATACTCTACTTTCACTTTATTACTTGTTAACCGTGTATACTTGCACGAATGTTTTGATTGGGAAATCGATCAACAAGTTTTTGGCACCGTTGCCGGGGAACGACGCCAAAAACTTGTTGATCGATTTCACAATCAAAACATATGTGCAAGTATACACGGTCAACAAGTAATAAAGTGAAAGTAAAGTATCGTTCCATTATTTAATAGAAATCACCAAGTACTAGTTCTTAACCAAACTAATTTTATTTAAACAATCGCAATTTATGATTTTAAAACTTAAGCAAACTAAATTAACTAATTAAACTGGATTACTTTATAAATGAATTCAAATAAATAAAGATTAAGACTACAATATCTCCAATCATGAACTATAAACCAATTATCCAATTAACTCAATTATTAAGCCACCTGAATTGTTAACAGGAATTCTAGTTGTTAAAAGCCATTTCCCAAGTGAATAGATAACTTTTATTCAATTCAATTAATCCTGCGATATTCCTATGCAAAATAATTAAACAAAACCCGTTAAATTCTAATTCCAAATTTGTTACATGCAGTGAACAAATATTCCTATTAAATTCACAACCCTAATTATTCATCTCATGCAAATAATAAGCATACATGTTATCATGTCCAGTTTCAACCCTAGATTTCATCTCCCGAATCCTTCTAGAATAATACAGTAATTATTGGCCAAATAATTAATCAAAAATGCACAAGACATAATAAACAATTCACCTTAACATAAATAATTGGAATAAATTAAATAATTAATTTATAGACATAAAAGGTTCAATTTGTAGTCTTAATAAAAGATTTTTTTCATGATTAATGAATTAAAACCAAGAATCCACAATTGAATAGTCATTAAACAAAAAAAGTAAGAGTAGAGTGAAGAATAAATTTGTTGTCAGCAAATCTCCATCTTCCTCAAGCTCCTGCTCTTGTTCTTCAATGGTCTCCAAGTTGCTTCAATCTCCAAAACTAATAAGAACTAGGGTTTATGTTCTAATCTAATAGAATGTATCTCTAATCTAATCTATCTAATCCCCCTTATTCTATGCCTCCCATCATGTATTTATAGGTTACAAGTTCAATTTTTAGCTTATGAACAAACCCAATCCTATTTGGAGTCAAAAAAGTGTCAAAATTCGCCCCAAAACGCGTCCAAGCTTGACCAAATTCTTCCCCAGTGCCCTAGCGCTTGGCATGGCACTGGAACAGTGCCCCCTAGAACCCTGACGCTGAGAATAGGCCTAAAACGGGTGCCCTGGTGCTGGCCACTTTTCCAGAAATTTTCTGCTCCGACGTCCTTTCGGAAAATGATCATAACCTCTTTGTCCGAACTTTGATTTCGATGATTCATGATGTTCCAAAAAGAGGAGACATAGATATGCAACTTTCATTCTTTGAGTTTTTCGAAATAAGGTCTGGAACAATGCTGAAATTGGCTTTGAAGTGGCTACTATGTAAATGATAAGCCGAAAACGCGTATCTAGCTACCCCAAACATTGATCCAAGTAACTTTTGTCCCAAATCCTACAAAACAACATAAAATATGCATGAATAGACACAAATACTTAAAAACTTCCAAAAGATTAAGATCATATGCACTCAATTCATTGGTATAAAACTCACTCATCAAATAATCCCAAACTTAAACATTTGCTTGTCCTCAAGCAAAAACACAAAATAACTAAAAATAAACAACGTAACTCAACTACATGAATGCATATGCATGATTTACTTCCTAATATACTTACAAATCCGGTAATAAATCAGTATGATATATAGCAACAGGCCTCAAAGATACAAATGATACTCAAACAATATATCCAATCAAATCAAAGTCCATAACTTTAACCAGTTAGTCAATCAAAACCTGTCATCACCCATGTTGTGCTGTTTGTACTTGTTAACCATTCTAACCAACCATAGTTCAAAATAATCACATAGCAAACTTCATAGAAAGAAAATTTCAGTTCCAATTCAATTACTTTTGTGAACATGACAACTCCGGTTAAAACTATACAATTACCAAGTCTAAGGGTAAATACAAGACTTATTTATACTTTTATTCAATCACGATGGCATTTTTGCTCTTTCTCGTGTTTTATTCATTTTTTAATTTTTTACCCATGGCTGTGCAATGTCTTATTCCCTTAGGATTTTCAATGCTACCTTAACGAGCTTTCGACTAACGACTCTCAAACCATTAAGACCTTAAGGGCGCTAGGTGTAAAGGCAATTTCCTCGGGCTTACTTACTCAAGTAACAAAGGCCACAAAACTAGACAAGCATGCCACCGTGTTTATTCATTTTTTTTTTTTATCTTTTTCTAGATTTTCTATTTTTTTTTCTTTTCATCATTTAATTTTTTTTTCATTTTTTCTTTTCTCATTTTGTATATATATACCCAATAAATTCCTACTAACTCAAGCTTTTACGTCATTCTAACCTTTACCTCCAATTCACTACTTTCCCTAAATTTATCCAAGATTTTCCCTCATAAACAAATTATGAAACCCTTTAACCATATGGATTAAAACAGTTAGACTTTAAGTGCTAACCGGTTACATAAGTTTCAGACAGGCTCAGATTATCATCATGATAAAAATTATAGAACTCATCATAATTATCAACACTATTCAAGTTAAATGTAAAACCAATCTTATCATAGGCCGAGATAAGACCACACCAACCGATCGCACAGATTCATGCAAAAAAAAAAAAGAAATTCAATACTAACACATAAAAAATGAACTACCATGCAGATAACTAACTATATGCAACACTATACTAAAATACCCCCAAACTTAAAATAGACATTGTCCTCAATGGCTAAAATAGAAAAAAGTAAAGCAGAGAACTTCTGTGAAAATATAGCAATCTTCCCCCTTGTCCGTGAAGTCTGAAGAATAGGATAGGCACATTGAAATGAATCAGGCACCACACTTGAATTCGATTTGAATAACCTGCAAAACAATGATAGAAGCAATTTTATTAAATCCTAAATAAATATAAATTCAAAGCTACTAACACAAACCACTAGGTGCTTTCACTATTGTGTTTGTGATCAAATTATGGCATGGATGCTTGTCAAACACAACATGTTCCTCTTCTCTCTTCCCTTTCTCGTCCCACCATGGATCTAAAGTTTTGCTAGCTCTCATGTCACAAAGAGCTTTGCTGATGACATGATTGCTAATTGGGCATGGTTTTGCAAAACTGCCCGGATTGTTGAACTTTGGTGGAGGAGGCACATGGGATACTAATGAAATCGGCTCATCTTTGTTGAATCTTATAGTTAAATCTTCATCGATCTCCTTTTCTTGGTTCCTAATTATTTCCTCTCTTTCAACATCTTGTGGCTCATCTAGTTGCAGATTTTGTTCGGGCTCTCCTTCAGTCCCAGAATCCATGTCATAGGGCCAAGTGTATTGAGGGCAAATGTTCGAGGCATTTATTAGTTGTTCCATTTGGTTCGTAAAATTTTGACTCAATATATCTTGATTAATCCTCCTCTCCTCACTTGAAGCTATGAACTTGGACAAAATTTCCTCCAAATTTGAATGTTCCTCCTGTTGTAGTGGAGGTTAACACGAGAAATCTGGTGGGTATATTGGACTTGGAGAATAAAATTGATCTTGCTGAGTATGGTTCCATGAAAAATCTGGGTGATACCCCCAATCTTGATGATAGTTGTTGGGATAGACATAATTGTTCGGGTAATCACCACCATACTGTACCGACTCGAAACTGATAGTGCATTGATGACTCATATGATTTCCAGCACAAAAATCACAAGTAACCGCCACACTTTGACGACCTTGTGCTGCCAAAGCGTCTAACCTCCTCGAAAGTGTCTCAATTTGTGCTGATAATGCAGAAAGTACTATCGTTAGTCCATCAATCTTCGTTCCCTTTGGCTGAGTCATACTCGTATACGGCCATGGATAATTAAATTCCGCCATGGTACCTGAAAAGAAAGAAAAAAATAGAAAGAGAATTAAAGAAAATAATTAAAAAAATGTTTAAATTAAAACTAATTTGATAAAAATTAATATTGGAAAAATTATTAAATTAATTCCCCTGAAGCGGTGCCAAAAACTTGTTAATAGATTTCACAATCAAAACATACGTGCAAGTATACACGGTCAACAAGTAATAAAGTGAAAGTAAAGTATCGTTCCCACGAGAAATTATTTAATAGAAATCACCAAGTATTAGTTCTTAACCAAATTAATTTTATTTAAACAATCGCAATTTTATTATGATTTTAAAACTTAAGCAAACTAAATTAACTAATTAAACTAGATTACTTTATAAATGAATTCAAATAAATAAAGATTTAGACTACAATATCCCCAATTATGAGCTATAAACCAATTATCCAATTAACCCAATTATTACGCCACTTGAATTGTTAACAGGAATTCTAGTTGTTAAAAGCCCTTTCCCAAGTGAACAGATAACTTTTATTCAATTCAATTAATCATGCGATATTCCTATGCAAAATAATTAAACCAAACCCGTTAAATTCAAATTCCAAATTTTTTATATGCAGTAAACATATATTCCTATTCAATTCACGACCCTAATTATTCATCTCATGCAAATAATTAAGCATACATGTTATCATGATTATCAATGTGATAAAGAATTCACCTTGACATAAATAATTAGAATAAATTAAATAATTAATTCATAGACATAAAAGGTTCAATTTGTAGTCTTAATAAAAGATTTAGTTCATGATTAATGAATTAAAACCAAGAATCCACAATTGAATAGACATTAAAAGATTAAAGTAAGAGTAGAGTGAAGAATAAATCTGTTGTCAGCAAATCTCCATCTTCATCTAGCTCATGCTCTTATTCTCCAATGGTCTCCAAGTTGCTTTAATCTCCAAAACTACTAAGAACTAAGGTTTATATTCTAATCTAATGGAGTGTATATCTAATCTAATCTATGTAATCCCCCTTATTCTATTCCTCCCATCATGCATTTATATGTTACAAGTCCAATTTTTAGCTTATGAACAAACCCAATCCTATCTGGAGTCAAAAAAGTGTCAAAATTCACCCCAAAATGCTTCCAAGCTTGACCAAACTCTTCCCCAGTGCCCCGACGCTGGGCATGGCGCTAAAACACTGCCCTCTAGCACCCCGGCGCTGGGAATAGGCCTGAAATGGGTGCCCCTGATTCTAGCCACTTTTTTCGAAATATTTTGCACCAACGTCCTTTGGGAAAATGATCATAACGTCTTCATTCAAACTATGATTTCGATGATTCAAGATGTTCTGGAAAGAGAAGATGTAGATCTACAACTTTCATTCTTTAAGTTCTTCGAAATAAGGTCTGGAACAATTTTGAAATCGGTTTTGAAGTGGCTGCTATGTAAATGATAAGCCGAAAACGCGCATCTAGCCACCCCAAACGTCGATCCAAGTAACTTTTGTCCCAAATCCTACAAAACAACATAAAATATGCATGTATAGACACAAACACTTAAAAAATTCCAAAATATTAATATCAAATGCACTCAACTCATGGGTATAAAACTCACTCATCAATGCAAAATTTATAAAATTCGAATTTTGAATGAAGAAGGTTCAATTCTTAGGCCACATGGTGGATGAGAATGGAATCTCAATATACCTCTAAAAGGTTGAAGCAACAAGTAGTTGGGAACAACCGAGAACACCGACGAAGATAAGAAGTTTCTTAGGGTTAACTGGGTATTATCGGAGATTCATCCAAGATTTTTCTAAGATAGCAAACCCTGTTGACTAAGCTGACGAGGAAAATGGTCAAATATGTATGGACCGACAAATGCAAGGAGAGTTTTCAAGAGCTGAAGAAGAGATTAAGTGAGGCACCGCTATTATCCTAACCATATGATATGAGAGGACTTTTAGTGTATAGTGATGCATCACATAGGGGATTGGGCTGTGTGCTGATGCAACATGGCAAAGTCATTGCGTATGCGTCATGACAATTGAAGGATTACAAAAGACGATACCCTACTCATGACTTAGAGTTAGCGGCAGTAGTTTTTACGTTAAAGATCTGGAGACATTATTTATACGATGAGAAATGTGAGATATACACGGACCAAAAAAGTCTAAAATATATCTTCACACAGAAGGAGTTGAATATGCGGCAGAGGAGGTGGTTAGAACTAATCAAAGATTATGACTGTGAGATTCTTTATCACCCGGGTATGGCAAACGTAGTTGCCGACGCTCTGAGCAGGAAAGGAAGGAAGAAATTATTTCAACTGACAACTCAGGAGGAATTAATAAAAGATATGGTGAAGTTGGAAATAGAAGTGAAGGGACCCAAGAGGTCTGACAAAAAATTAATTGTAATGGAAGCTTATCTGACATTGTTGGATAGAGTAAAGGAAGCACAGGAGAAAGATGAAGAATGCGAGAAAATCAAGAAAAGGATTTCGGAAAATGAGGAAGAAAATTTTTGAATAGATAAAGACGGTATTTTAAGATTCGAAGGGAGAATGTGGGTACAAGCGGTAACCAAGTTGAGAGAGGAGATTTTACAAGAGGCATACAATACGACATATTTCGTTCATCCGAGAGGAACTAAGATGTATCAAGACTTGAAGCAACATTTTTGATGGCCTAATTTGAAACGGGAAGTCGCAGAATGTGTTAGTAGATGTTTGACTTGCCAACACATAAAAGAAGAACATCAGCGGCCAAGTGGGTTGCTACAACCATTGGAAATACCAGAGTGGAAATGGGAGATTATTATGATGGATTTCGTGGTAGGACTTCCGGTCACCCAGAAAGGATTAGATGCCATTTGGGTTATCGTGGATCGACTTACAAAGACCACACATTTTCTACCAATCAATATCCGCTACAGTTTGAATCAGTTAGAGAGCCTGTACGTAAAGGAGATTGTTTCAAGACACGGAGTGCCGGTATCGATAGTTTCTGACCGAGACCCATGTTTCACCTCGAAATTTTGGAAAAGCTTAAATGAGAGGATGAGAACACAGTTGAGGTTGAGTACTGCTTATCATCCTGAAACAGTCGGACAAAGTGAGCGAACAATACAAACGCTAGAGGACATGCTTAGGACTTGCGTGATGGACTTCAAGGGAAATTGGGATAACCACCTATCCTTAGTCGAATTTGCATATAATAATAGTTACCATGCAAGTATCGGCATGCCACCGTATGAAGCTCTTTACGGAAGGAAGTGCAGACTGCCATTATGTTGGGACAAAGTCAGAGAAATACGAATACTCGGACTAGGGTTAGTACAACAAACCGCGGATGTGGTGAAAGTGATAAGGGCCAAACTTGTAGCAGCTAAAGATCGCCAAAAGAAGTACGTAGCCTTGTATCGGAAAGATCGAGACTTTGAAGTCGGTAGTTTTGTATTCTTTAAGGTATCTCCGTGGAAAGAAGAAATCCGTCTCGGTAAAAAAGGAAAACCGAGTCCAAGATTCATAGGACCGTTCGAGATACTAAAGCGAGTGGGCGAAGTAGAGTACAAAGTTGCACTACCACCGGAGTTGGAGCACATCCATAACATGTTTCACATATCCGTGTTGCGTCCATACAAGCCCGACTACAAGCACGTGATTTCTTACGAACCCATTCAAGTGGAGAAGAACTTAGCATACGAAGAAATTCCTGTCCAAATTCTAGATAGGAAAGGGCAAACCTTGAGAAATAAAGTTATTTCTTCTGTAAAAGTACTTTGGCGTAACCACGATGTTGAGGAGGCAACGTGGGAGTTAGAAGATAGGATGATGATGGATTATCCCCATCTATTTGTGTAACCTTGTAGCAATTCCGGGACGGATCTTTTATAAAGGGGGGGGGGGGGGAGGATGTAATACCCGAGAATTTCCACGTAATATTAAATAAATATAGTAATGGAAATAACTATTTATTTGAATATGAACGATTTCGTGTTATGAAATGAGATAACTCAATTATATTAAATAACTGAATAATTGAGGATAGATGGAGTTTTGTGATGAACTCGTTGAAGCCTTGTGTGGCATGGTGATGGGAAATATTAACAGTAATATTAATTAACAAAGGAATTATAAAGTAAGCAATTAAGTAATGTTAATTGTTAATTGTTGTTGTAGTATATTTATGGATTTTTAATTGATGTTAATGAGGTTAATTAATATGTGATTATTAATTGTTATTTAATTGATAATGGTTGTGGCGGAATATTAATTTCTTGGTAATTAATTAATAATGGGTGATTATTATTGTTTAAAATGAAACTATAAAAATATAATAAGAATTATATAGATAAATAATTATTATGGAAATCCATAAATATATTGATCAATGATGATTGGATTAATTAATATTGGTGTTAATTAATCAAGGAAGTGAATAAATTATTTAATTATTTATATGATAATAGTCGGTTAACAGTTATGTGCATAAGATCAATAATACAACTATACTACATAGTGTATTATGGAATTTGTGTGACTATATATATTAAGTTGTATACAACTATATTGTATGAGGCAATGTGAGTAAACATATTGGAACTATATGTTATAAATACATTATCTATGTGACAATATATATGTCGGTAGGTGTTTAAATAATATACCATTAGCATATTGTAAACTCTCATTTCTAATATACTAGTGTGCTAAAATGTACATGGATTATATATATGTTGCATAACATCTACTACCTTGAAATGTTAGGTCATGTTGTGACATTAAGTTATAATATACGGTTGAGATGTGTATTAAAAATATAACATAAGAATGAGAATGTGTAGGAGTATACAAGAATGCTGAGTTTTCTCTTGTGTCCCAAATTGAGTGTGCCATTTACTCTAAGACCTCATTGACGTGTATTTCAAAAAGGCTAGCCTATGTTCTTCATTTTCCTCTAACTCCCTAGCTCATGATCATGGGGGAGTGGTGATTATGATGAGTTCCAACAACCAATCTAAAAACTCCTCCATAACCTTCATACAATCATACAATCCATGGGTTTGATTCAATGGAAAATTGCTATGTCTGTGTATTGATTTTTCTATAAATAAGAGCTCTCCTTCCAGTTTTCCAAGTGTTGAGAATTTCTAAGTGAGAGTTAAGAGCATACAAGTAATCTAGAGCTTGAGAGTTCATTAGGACCAAGTTCATTGCAATTATAAACGTATAAAATTCCTTCTTATTCTTCATTTTTAGTTTCTGTTAAATATCCATTCTTGAAATTTAAATTCTTGATTTTGTGGAATTGGTTGTTAATGAGGTTGGGTAATGCCCGTATAGTTGTTATATGACCATATGAGCATGATGCAACTGATATATGATGGTTTAAAATCGAAATCATGAGTACTTTTTGAGGTTGGGCTGGAGTTCTGCCGAAGCAGATTGCTTCTGTCCCTGAACCAGGCACAGCGCAGATACGCCACATTTGCGCTGCGCCAGTTGCTGAATTCAGTTGAGTAGTCTATTTTCAAATCTGATCAATATTGGGTAGTTATTTTGATTCAAGCTAGCATATAAGCATGTGTATGATGTATATATCGATATGTTAACCTAATGTGAGCATGTTTAGACTAGACTTGCATGATTAACAAAGGCGTATGGTTTAAATGGAGATTTAGAATATGTTTTGAAAACAAACTATGTTAACAATCATGTTCTACAAATTGTGAACCTAGTAAGCTATTCATGACTGATTTTGCACATAGATGAGATTGCTCTAGTGTATATAGCTCTTTTGAGCATGTTCAAACTTATTAAGCCTTATGTTAGAAATATTTTCAATAAAAAGCTTATCCTAGTGAGCTAACATGCATGATTTTTACATGGTTTATATTCTGACTTTGAAAGCATGTGAGTATGACTTGGAAATGCATGAATAAACCTTTAGCATGTGTTTATTTGATTAGTAAGGAAACATGAGCATGTTGAACCTATTAGCAAGCTTTGAATGTGAATATTGTCAAGATACCATGAGGACTAAAATTTGACATTTGTGATCATGTTTGATGACATTCTTAGACTCGTTCATTTAGCATAAACATATATATACCATGTTTGTGTAGCACATTTCAAAAAAAGCATGAACGAAGCCTATTTTCAACTAAAGCGGTGTTAGTTTCACGTATGTGTTAGGAATAAAAACAAGCATGCCTAATATGAGTTTTATAAATATCTTGTATGTTTAGAAAGCAAGCATGCTAGACCTTGTGAATTCATGACTTTGAATGGCCTTAAATTGTTGAAATGAGCAAATTAGAACCATGTTATGAAAGAAGGAACCTTGATTGACTTAAGGAGCATGAAAAGACCTTTAACATGACAAATACATTATGTGTGATTTTTTTGGTTGAGCCGGACAGAAACCACAAGGCGACAACTGAGTCTTGGGATGGCTAGAGGACGACACAGCTGCGCCGGTCCTAGGCTTAGCCATGGCGCTGATGCACCAGTCTGGAATCCCATATAATGAATTCTACCTTTTGGACAGCAACTTACATGATGCGTATGATGCTAAATGTTATCTAAAACCTACTGATGTATATATATATATATATATATATATATATATATATATATATATATATGAGTGGTGCCTAGTATATAAGTCAGTGTTATATTGAAATGAAAAGTCCATGAGTAGGAGGTCTTAACCTTGAGCATTCTTGATTTGCATGTGAAGTAACTAAGTAGTTGATTCATGATAACTTATAAACTGATTTTGTACCATATGTGAATACTTGTATTGTGTCAAGCTTGATTAAGGACTGTGTTAGCTAATGAACACTGTATATTTATAATACGCTATACTAGGATTCTAAAGTGTTGATTTATTAACGTAGATAAACTACACTTAAGGCAAGTTTCTCTAAGCTTACTCAAATTTATAATGAGCAAGTATCCGAACCTTACTCTTATTGTGCAAGTATAATTGCATTCTTTATTCGACAAATATTATAAACTTATCCCTTTGAATACAAGTTATATTACTTTCTCGTTCAAGTTGTTATTCATGTTGAACTTGGTATTGTCCATTGAATATTGTGAAAGAGTCGATGCAATTTGATTCGGCTAGACTATATACATGTTTATAAAAAAAAGTGTCCAGTCCAATTGAGTGGTGCGGAAATCTTAAAAATTGAGTTGAACAACCTTTTTGGTAAGGGGAGTGGATGTCGTTGGAAACCCCAACATATGAATGAATATTATTGTGGTGTTATGCATAACATATAGTATTATAGTTTGATCATCTATAGTACTTGATATTTTTGGGTTATCAGTTTAATATTGGTAACTCTAGTGGAAGTTCAATAGTCCTTAGTGACTGCTCAGTATAAATTGTTATCTAGTTGGATACCTTGATAGTCGTTGAATTCATATATATATATTGATTTTATATTGAGTTATCGTTCTTATTCAAAGAATTGATGATATTTCTTACCCATGATGTTATTCTGATACTTTGAACTATCCTAGAAATGACACTCCGATATTTCAAACCTTGTGATATTATATCCTATACCCTTGTTGTATATTACTTGCTGGGCAATTTGTGCTCATCCTTGCTTTTAAAAACCTTTTAGTTAAGGCAGAACAGGGAAGTGTATCCGGGCAGGACAAGGGCAAGGGAAAGGCTACCGACTAGCTTATCCTTTTATGTTTAAAGTCTATTATGTTGTATTAAGACTATTTCAGACTAAGTTTAAGCTTAAGTAGGATCATGTAATAAGTCTTTATTAGATATTATTATGTAATCTATTAAGCACTGTAGGTTGCGAGACTTGGGAGAATAATTATAATAAATCATTGTATATTATACTAAAGTAGATTTTCTGTTGTGTATGCGTTATTTTAGATATTATGGTTTTACCATGAGAACGTGATGAACCGAATTTGAGTGACTAAGTGCAGGTCCGAATTGGGAGGCGTCACAGGTTGGTTTCAAAGCTATAGTTATAAACTTTAGGAACGGGAATCCTTAGATTATAACTTAAGAAAACTTAGAGGTTAGGAAGGGATAAAACTCATGTAGAGTTTTCCCTGAGAGACTTAGCGTGTTATGAAATGTAACTTCATTCTATACAATGAACTTATGTTTATTTAACATTCTGATGGAGTTGTTGTTTGTCTTATCTTATGTAGGTGATTCCAGGATGCCTAACATGGGAGGACCTAGCTGAGTAGTTAAGGAGGAACCACGTGATATCTACGTAGTCTATGAGACACCCGTGTTAGCGGAGCCTATATCGGTAGTTGTCCCTATTAGTGATTATGATGAGGAGGAGAAGATGGTACCTCTACCTGAGGAGTCTGATCCGGAGGAGGAGCCTATTGAGGAGGAACTCGAGCCCATGGAGGACTCTGAAGAGACTACTTTTCAGGATTGAATGTTGGGAGAGTATGAAGAATGGATTTTGGAATTAGGATGTTGAGTCGAGGAGCTGGAGACTGAGACTCTTGAGAGGCAGCTAGTGATGCAGGAGATGATGTAGAAATTGCTCACCGTAAGGAGGTAGGGATCCAGATGGGTGCCTTGTTTCACCGATCGGTGGCGAGGAACATCGAGTTGGCAGGGAAGCTACAAGAAATTGAGCAGAAGATTTTTAGTGAGAGGACGGAGAAGGAGGCTCTCCGAACTCAGTTAGAGATGGAAGTGATGGATAGGATCAACTTCGAGGAGAAGTGGGAGGATTCTAATGACAGAGTGGGTGATCTAGAACATGAGGTGCGGTGCAAGAGGAGGAAGATGAACAAGATGGGTTATCCTCTACGCACGACTATGGAGAGGTTGATCGATGGGGTAAATCACTACCCCGCCGAACAAGGACAAACCCGGCATACCATAAGTTGGGATATGGTGGCACACATCACACAAAAGGAGTATCAGAGCGTCGTGGAGCGTGTGATGTTAGATTGAGTCTAGAGGGAAAAGCTCAGTAGTGTAGTATTCTTATTTATGTGTTGTTGTAATCTTTCGTGTAAGATATGAGAAAGTGGTAAACCTTAAACTTTTGAAAAATATTAGAGGGGTAGTAAGCTAGTGTTGTCCCCGTCTTTTGTGATATTAGGGGATATGTAGTTTAATTTATAAAAGTATGCTAGAAAAGAATGTGTATTATAACCATTTGGCATATGAATATAAATGATCTTATTTCAGAAACGTGTTATAAACTTTTAGTTCTTTTCATTTGAGAAATATCTAAATATGATGCATAGATAATAAGATGAAAAAAAATTGATGCAGAAAATGCGACCGAGACGTAGAATAACTGTCTAAGAAGAGTCAGTTAATGATGAGAGAGGACCACTAGATCTGAGTCAGTGACTAATAGATTTATTGGGAGAAGCTCTGAGGGGAAGGAACGAACTCGTACCACACATTCCCCAAGCTGTCCCAGTAACAACCTTCAAAGATTTTAAGAGTGTAGGACCCCCAGAGTTCACGGGAACTACTGACCCAATAGTTGTGCAAACCTGGATCAAAGAGAATGAAAAGGCCTTCACTATAGCTCGCGTGGGTGAAGACCAGAAGACAGTATTTTTAACCTACATGATGAGGGGCGAAGCAAACTATTGGTGGGAAACTAACCAGCAGAGAGCGGGGGAAGGAACGATAACTTGGGAGAGGTTTACGACGCTATTTTTCTAGAATTATTTTCTGAAGACTATGAAGAGTAGGATGGAAATGAAGTTTCTAGAGTTAAAATAAGGAGATGTGACGGTGGCACAATATGCTGCTAAGTTTAATGAACTAGCGCGATTTGCGGAGCACCAAGTTAGGGATGAAGACAGGAAGGCGAGACACTTCGAGCAAGGATTGAAGTCGTGGTTATATAATAAGGTATCAGTCTTTCAGATTGATTCCTTTAGGACCCTGTTGGAGAAGGAAGTCATTGCGGAAGGTGGCAGTGAGACCTTAAGTCTATATCATAAGGAGAAGAAGAACAAGAACACCGGTAATGAGCACTGTGGAGGAAGCAGCAGCGGGGGAAGTAATTTGAGAAATAGGAAATGGGAAAACAACAACCACAACAACAACAAAAACAACAACAACAACAACATCAACAACAGAAACAATAACCAAGGTGAAATTCACCAGGGGAATTTCAAGAAGAGAACAGAAGCTTGCAACAAGTGTGGAAGGAGCCATCAGGGGGAATGCCTAAATGGGAAGACCACTTGCTATAATTGCGGCCAAGAGGGGCACATCTCGCCAAATTTCCTAAGGCCAAAGAAGATCAGAGGATGTTTTGCTTGTGGATCGACAGAACACCAGATAAAGGATTGCCCGAAGAAAGGAAGCAGTGGAACTGGCGGAGGTTAGGGAGGAGAGAACAAATTAATGATTGGTGGATCTGCACAACCCAACCGATCGACCTGTCGAACCTTTAACATGACCGTCCATGACATAGTGACGGCGAAGGCTGTGGTGTCAGGTATACTCCCAATTAATAATATAAGTGCTTATGTATTATTTGATTCGGGTGCCACCTATTCTTTTGTATCTGAAGAATTTGCTAGTAAATTTAGTACACCCCGAGAATGTTTAGAAGATTCCTTAAACATAGAAGTTGCAAATAGGGAAATAATCCTTGCAAAATACATTTATCGAAATTGTTGTGCAAACATTAGAGAACATGAACTGAGCGTAGACTTGATTCCTATTAGAATAGGAGAATTTGACGTAATACTAGGAATGGATTGGTTATATAACCATGTAGCGATAATTTACTATCAGAACAAGTGTGTGAACCTTCAGACTCCGAGTAAGTCTAAGGTAGTGTTTCATTATAGCTCATCGCTTAAGCAATCGTGTTGCGTTACGATGATGCATGCCAAGAAGTTGTTAAAGAAAGGATGTGTAGGTTATTTAGCTTACAACGTAGATACTCGGAAAAAGGGAGTAGAGATTAAAGATATACCTATAGTTAAAGAATTTCGAGACGTGTTTCCGGACGATCTACATGGACTTCCGCCAGACAGAGAAATCGAATTCATAATAAACTTAACACCGGGAACATCACCGATTTTGAAAGCTCTATACTGTATGGCACCAGTAGAAATGAAGGAATTAATGATACAACTTCAAGAGTTACTAGATAAGGGTTACATTTGACCGAGTGTGTCTCCTTAGGGAGAACCAGTGTTATTTGTGAAGAAAAGGACGGATCGATGAGGCTCTGTATCGATTATCGAGAATTAAACAAAGTAACGATCAAGAACAGATATCCACTACCGAAGATAGACGACTTGTTTGATCAATTGAAGGGAACAAAATGTTTCTCAAAGATTGACTTACGGATAGGATATCATCAACGAAAAGTGCGGCATGAAGATATACCTAAGACTATGTTTTGAACTCGTTATGGACATTACGAGTTTTTGGTAATGTCATTTGGTTTAACTAATGCCCTGGAAGCATTCATGGACTTCATGAATCGAGTTTTCAAGCCATACTTGGATAAATTCGTAGTAGTTTTCATCGACGATATTTTGATTTACTCGAAGACAGAGGAAGAACATGTCGAACATCTGAAGATTGTTTTAGAGGCACTACGAAAGGAGGAGATGTGTGTGAAATTTTCAAAATGCGAATTTTGGATGAAGAATGTTCAATTCTTAGGCCATATGGTGATGAGAATGGAATCTCAGTAGACCCCGAAAAGGTCGAAGTAGTAAGTAGTTGGGAACAACCGAGAACACCGACGAAAATTAAAAGTTTCTTAAGGTGAGCTGGGTACTATTAGAGATTCATCCAAGATTTTTCTAAGATAGCAACCCCGTTGACTAATCTGATGAGGAAAATGGTAAAATATGTATGGACCGACAAATATGAGGAGAGTTTTTAAGAGCTGAAGAAGAGATGAAGGGAGGCACAGATATTATCCTTACCAGATGATACAGGAGGATTTGTAGTGTATAGTGATGCATCGCATAGAGGACTGGGATGTGTGCTGATGCAGCATGGTAAAGTCATTGTGTATGTGTCACGACAATTGAAGGATTACAAAAGACGATACCCTACTCATGACTTAGAGTTAGCGGTAGTAGTTTTTGCGTTAAAGATCTGGAGACATTATTTGCACGGAGAGAAATTTAAGATATACACGAACTACAAAAGTCTGAAATATATCTTCACACAGAAGGAGTTGAATATGCGGCAGAGGAGGTGGTTAGAACTAATCAAAGATTATGACTGTGAGATTCTTTATCTCCCGGGGAAGGCAAACGTAGTTGCCGACGCTCTGAGCAGGAAAGGAAGGGAGAAATTATTTCAACTGACAACTTAGGAGGAATTAATAAGAGATATGGAGAAGTTGGAAATAGAAGTGAAGGGACCCGAGAGGTCTGACGAGAAATTAATTGTAATGGAAGCTTGTCCGACATTGCTGGATAGAGTAAAGGAAGCACAAGAGAAAGATGAAGAATGCTAGAAAATCAGGAAAATTATTTCAAAAAATGAGGAAGAAATTTTTTAAATAGATAAAGACGATATTTTAAGATTCGAAGGGAGAATGTGGGTACCGGAGGTAACCGAGTTGAGAGAGGAGATTTTATAAGAGGCCCATAATACGATATATTTCGTTCATCCGGGAGGCACTAAGATGTATCGAGACTTGAATCAACATTTTTGCTGGCCTAATTTGAAACAGGAAGTCGTATAATGTGTTAATAGATGTTTGACTTGTCAACACGTAAAAGAAGAACATCAGCGGCCAAGTGGGTTACAACAACCATTGGAAATACTAGAGTGGAAATGGGAGTATATTAAGATGGATTTCGTGGTAGGACTTCTGGTCACCCAGAAAAGGATTAGATGCCATTTGGGTTATCGTGGATCGTCTTAGAAAGACCACACATTTTATACCAATCAAGATCCACTACAGTTTGAATCAGTTAGTGAGCCTATACGTAACAGAGATTGTTTCAAGACATGGAGTGCTGGTATCGATAGTTTCTGACCAAGACGCACATTTCACGTTGAAAGTTTGGAAAAGCTTCCAAGAGAGGATGGGAACATAGTTGAAGTAGAGTAATGCTTATCATCCTCAGACAGACGGATAAAGTGAGCGAACAATATAAACGCTAGAGGACATGCTTAGGACTTGCGTGATGGACTTCAAGGGAAATTGGGATGACCACCTACACTTAGTCGAATTTACGTATAATAATAGTTACCATGCAAGTATCGGCATGCCACCGTATGAAGCTCTTTACGGAAGGAAGTGCAGAATGCCTTTATGGTTAGATGAAGTCAGAGACCAACGAATACTTGGACAGGAGTTAGTACAACAAACCGCGGATTTGGTGAAAGTGATAAGGGCCAGACTTATAGCAGCTCATGATCGCCAAAGGAACTACGTAGACTGGGACTTTGAAGTCGGCAGTTTTGTATTCTTGAAGGTATCTCCGTGGAAAGGAAATATCCATTTCAGCAAGAAAGGAAAACTAGGTCCAAGATTTATATGACAGTTCGAGATACTAAAGCAAGTGGGCGAAGTAGCGTACAACGTTGCACTACCACCAGAGTTGGAGCACATCCATAACGTGTTTCACATATCTGTGTTGCGTCCATACAAGTCCGACTACAAGCACATGATTTCTTACGAACCCATTCAAGTGGAGAAGAACTTAGGATACGAAGAAATTCCTGTCCAAATTCTAGATAGGAAAGAGCAAACCTTGAGAAATAAAGTTATTTCTTCTGTAACAGTACTTTGGCGTAACCACGATGTTGAGGAGGCAACGTGGGAGTTAGAAGATAGGATGATTAGGGATTATCCCCATCTATTTGTATAACCTTGTAGCAATTCTAGGACAAAAGTTTTATAAGGGGGGATGATGTAATACCCAAGAATTTTCAAGTATTATTAAATAAATATAGTAATGGAAATAAATATTTATTTGAATATGAACGATTTCGTGTTATTAAATGAGATAACTAAATTATATTAAATAACTGAATAATTGAGGATAAGTGGAGTTTTGTGATGAACTCATTGAAGCCTTGTGTGGCATGGTGATGGGAAATATTAACAATATTATTAATTAACAAAGGAATTATAAAGTAAGAAATTAAGTAATGTTACTTGTTAATTGTTGTTGTAGTATATTTATGGATTTTTAATTGATTTTAATGAGGTTAAATAATATGTGATTATTAATTGTTATTTAATTGATAATGGTTGTGGCGGAATATTGATTTCTTGGTAATTAATTAATAATTGGTGATTATTATTGCTTGAAATGAAACTATAAAAATATAATAAGAATTATATAGATAAATAATTATTATGGAAATCCATAAATATATTGATCAATGATGATTGGATTAATTAATATTGGTGTTAATTAATCAAGGAAGTAAATAAATTATTTAATTATTTATATGATAATAGTAGGTTAACAGTTATGTGCATAAGAGCAATAATTCAACTATAATACATAGTGTATTATGGCATTTATGTGACTATATATATTAAGTTGTATACAACTATATTGTATGAGGCAATGTGAGTAAACATATTGGAACTATATGTTATAAATACATTATCTATGTGACAATATGTATTTGGGTAGGTGTTAAAATAATATACCATGAGCATATTGTAAACTCTCATTTTTAATATACCATTGTTATAAAATGTACATGGATTATATATATGTTGCATAACATCTACTACCTTGAAATGTTAGGTCATGTTGTGACATTAAGTTATAATATATGGTTGAGATGTGTATTAAAAATATAACATAAGAATGAGAATGTGTAGGAGTATACAAGAATGCCGAGTGTTCCCTTTTTTCCTAAATTCAGTGTCCCATTTACTCTAAGACCTCATTCACGTGTATTTCTAAAAGGCTAGCCTATGTTCTTCATTTTCTTCCAACTTCCTAGCTCATGATCATAGGGGAGTGGTGATTATGATGAGTTCCAACAACCAATCTAACAACTCCTCCATAACCTTCATGCAATCCAACAATCAATGGGTTTGATTCAATAAAAAATTGCTATGTTTGTGTATTAATCTATATAATAAAACAGGACCATTTTTGAATCTATCCCACTAAAAATTTGAGAAAGCACAACAAAGGCCCAGATTTCATCTTATTTGATCTAAAGGTCAGATTTCATTACAGACAAAACAAAAAAAAATTAACCGCCCAAACCAAAATTTTCTCCTTCCCCGTGTACTCTTCTATCTCCTTCCCTTTCAAAAGCCCCCAAATCAAAATCCCTCGCACTCTACTGTCTTCTTCCCTTCAAAATCCCCCAAATCAAAAATAGCCTCCTTCCCCCGTTCTCTTCCAACGCCACTCTCTGTTCATGCTCTGATCGGTGCTTACGACGGCGATGGAAAACGGAGGTTGATCAGTGACTGTTCTGATAGATGCAAGTGACGGCGATGTTCTGATCGGTGGTTGCTAAGTGACTGTTTTTGGTAAGGCTTTCAGTTGTGCCGTGTTTGGTTGATTCAGTTGTGCAGTGTTTGGTAAGCACCCACTGACTGTTTTTGTGTTGATTCAGTTGGGCCGTGTTTGGTTGTTGCCGTGGTTGGTTGTTGTTGTCTTTTGTGCGCAGATTTATGTTGTAGAATTTTTGAAACTGCACTTGCTGATCCGTTTGGTTGTTTCGTTTGGTTTTTTATTGTTGCTTCATTTTTGATGATTTGAAATTAGTTGCACTGTAAATTAATTTTGAAACTTCAGTGGGTGCTTTCATCTCTGGGTTTTCTCTATTTTTGGGTGATTGATTTGTATGCCCATTTGTAATTAAAAGGTTTCATCTTTATTTTACTGAACCTCATTTTGTTAACGGTAATAAAAAGGTTTAATCTCTTTATTTGATACTCATGGTTTATTCATCTTCTCATAGTTAATGTGAAAAATCAATAGGCTGAGCTCTGGGTCTTCTAATCTTCGGTCTTTGAAGCGATGAAATAAGCTCTCTCACTTTCAAAGTTATTTTTTTCTTGCAATGGCGGTGGATTCAAGGGAAAAGGTGAGATTTATTACTCAATTCTACCTAGATTTCTCTAATTCTAAGCTGCATTTTATTTTGTGTAGGTAGAATTCAAATCTTAAAAATCATATTTGCAAAATCATATTTGCTTTATCATATTTACAACATAAAGGCTTTTTTTAAAACGGAAGAATTTAAATCTTATTATGTGTAGGTAGAATTCAAATTTTTGTAAGGCTTTTTTAAGAACGGAAAAGTTATTATGTGTTGATCTTTTCTCTCTTCTTCATTGGAAATAAATATCAAAAAAAGATAAAAAGGGTGGACAAATTTATTGATAAAAAAGATGAGAGAAAAGATAAAATTTAATGTACTCATTAATTGAAAAAAATGGACAAATTTGTACTCATTTAATGTTTATAAACTATATTAAACAAAATAATTTTTAAAAAATGAAGATAAAAATTAATGATTTGAAAGGAATGGACAGAGTAATAATGGTCGTTTTACCAAAATTCGGGGGCTGGAAAACATAGGGTGGTGGGTGGTTAGGTGAGGTGTAGATTAAAAGGATGGTGGGTGGTTAGGTGAGGTGTAGATTAAAAGGGTCGTGGGTTAGTAAGATAGGTGAGCCGGCCTGATCCCAATATACACAAATTAGCAGGTGTGAAACGTTCACTTTCAAGCCGGCACGCCATTTTTGAATCTATCCCCACTTAAAATTTGAGAAACCACAACAAATGCCAGATTTCATCTTAGTGCGAGCTTGAAGAGTTGTGTCAAAGGATTGCAAATCTGTGTCAAGCCGGCACGCGGCTTCATATGAATTAAGCCCAGTTGTGTACTGCAGATTGGTATTGAAATTAATAATAGAAGCTGAAGTTTCAGCAGATTTCTTGCTCATATGACTTCCCATAGTTTCAATTCAGATCTATTAAACAAAATCAAACCAAAAAAAATCAACCCCCACTTCAAATTAAGCTAGCAACACAAAAATATCACCCAATTCTCAAGCTCAATCCACCAATCTTAGATGAATACTCCCATGTCCAGTAAAGAAAATGCAACCCAAATTCACATAAATCAAGACAAATCTATGATAACATGATAAGAAGGTTCAATCCCACTAAAACTTTCATATGCTTACCATCAGAAATCAGCATGAAAATACAACTATTAATCTCTTTATTTGATACTCAAATAGAAAAATCATGGGTCTTCTAATCTTCAGTCTTTGAAGCGGTGAAATAAGCTCTCTCACTTTCAAAGGGAAAAGGAGAGATTCTACCTAGATTTCTCTAATTCTAAGCTGCATTTTAGTGTTTCTTCGTACTCATCAACAATGGAAGTTTATCTTAAAAATCATATTTGTAAAATCTTATTATGTGTAGGTAGAATTCAAATCTTTATAAGACTTTTTTTAGAACGGAAAAGTTATAATATTATAAAGTTATGTGTAGGTAAAAAATGAAGAACGAATATTCAGACTGACAACTGTCTCGATCTTTAACCAACAAAACAGATATTACTCTCTTCATTCGTTTTAAAGAAGTAGTTCATTAAATTGGAAATAAATATCAATATTGTCCATTTAAAATTCGTTGAAAAAAGATGAGAGAAAAGATAAAATTTATTCAAGTAAATTTGTACTCAATTAATGTTTATTAATTATATTAAACAAAATAATTTTTAAAAAATCCAGATAAAAATTACTGATTTGAAAGGAATGGAGGGAGTAATAATGGTTGTTTTACCAAAATTCGGGGGCTGGAAAACAGAGGGTGGTGGGTGGTTAGGTGAGGTGTAGATAAAAAAGGGTGGTGGGTTAGTAAGATGGGTGAGCCGGCCTGATCCCAATATACACAAATTAGCAGGTGTGAAACGTTCACTTTTTTGCCTCACTCCCATAATCTCTCTTCCTTTCTGCGGTCTTTGTTGAGAGGGTAAGTGATACCATTACCACACTATTGTCTTTGTTGAGAGGGTAACCGCTATTTATTGTTTTTGGTTGAATTTTGTGGGAAAGTATGGTTTTGGTGCCACAGGACAAGTATGGTTTCGATATCCTCTGTTTTTCCTCTCTGCGGTAATTTTATATGTTTATTGTTGCTTCATTTTTTATGATTTGAGCTTAGTTGCCATGTCAATTAATTTTGAATACAGAAACTTCAGTGGGTGCTTTTATCTCTGGGTTTTCTCTATTTTTCGGTGATTGATTTGTATGTCCATTTGTAATCAAAAGATTTTTGAACCTCATTTTGTTAACTGTACACTATTAATCTCTTTATTTGATACTCATGGTTTTGATACAGAAAAATCAATGGCTGCCTACTTTCAAAGTTGAGCTCTGGGTCTTCTAATCTTCGGTCTTTGAAGCGGTGAAATAAGCTCTCTCACTTTCAAAGTTATTTTTTTCTTGCAATGGCGATGGATTCAAGGGAAAAGGTGAGATTTATTACTCAATTCTAACTAGATTTCTCTAATTCTAAGCTGCATTGTAGTGTTTCAATGGAAGTTTATCTTAAAAATCATATTTGCATAATCTTATTATGTGTAGGTAGAATTCAAATCTTTGTAAGACTTTTTTTAGAACGAAAAAATTATAATATTATAAAACTTCATAAAGGCTTTATCATATTTGCAACATAAAGGCTTTTTTTAGAACGGAAGAAATATGCATGCTCATTTATTTCGGATTTATAATTGTTTTATTTTAATTCACATATTTCGATAATTTTTAAATTTCAATTATTTTCAGGTATATATTGAAGGATACATGATGTAAGATGTAAAGTAAAGGATCTTAGTTTCTCTATTTTCTGCATGTATGTATTTTTTGTATTATGCCTTTTGTAAAGTTAGTTAATTATACTTGGTTATAATGATTTTAGATATGGAATGATGGCTTTTTTGGTGGTTTGAATATGTATGAATGATTGTAAGTTTTGTAAACAGGTTTAGATTTTTTTGGATATCTATTTTTAAAGGAAACTCTGCCGAAATTTTTGAAATTAGTAGCGACTAGCTTGATGTTTTGGTGGTTTGATGTGTTGATAATCGAGTATGTATTAATTTCTTAATGTATGTATTTTTTTTGTTCCGTATTTTATAAAGTTAACTAATTATACATGGTTATGATGATTTTGGATATGGAATGATTGTTTTTTGTGTGGTTTGGATATGTATGGATGATTGTAAGTTTTATACACGGGTTTATATTTGTCTGGATGTCTATTTTTAAAGGAAATTTTGTCGAAATTTTTTATAATCAGCAGCGACTAGCTTGATATTTTGGTAATTAGATATGTGTTGATGATTGTGTCTATTTTGTGTGTTACGTTTTTTGTAAAGTTAACTAATTATACATGGTTATGATGATTTTTGGGTATGAAATGAAAGTTTTTTTGGTGGATTGGATATATATTGATGATTGTAAGTTTTGTAGACAGGTTTAGAATTTTTTAAATATCTATTTTTAAAGGAAATTTTACCCTTTTTTTGGAAATTAGTACCAATTAGCTTGATGTTTTGGTAGTTCGACATGTGTTGATGATTGAGTATGTATTAATTGTTGTGGTGGTATGGTGAATTGTGGTGGTATGTGTCTTTAGATAATGTAATATTTTTTAAATTTTAATTTAATTATTTTTTACACCGTGCCTTCAGGCACGGGCATATACTAGTTTATCTATAATTAAGAGCTCTCCTTCCATTTTTGCAAGTGTTGAGAATTGCTAAGTGAGAGTTGAGAGCATACAAGTAATCTAGAGCTTGAGAGTTCATTGGGAGCAAGTTCATTGCAATTATAAAGGTATAAAATTCATTCTTATTCTTCATTTTCAGTTTTTGTTAAATTTCAATTCTTGAAATTCAAATTCTTGATTTTGTGGAATAGGTTGTTAATGAGGTTGTGTAATGCCTATATAGTTGTTATATGACCATATGAGGATGATGCAACTGATATATGATGGTTTAAAATCGAAATCATGAGTACTTTTTGAGGTTGGGTCGGAGTTCTGCCGAAGCAAAGTGCTTCTGCGCCTAAACCAGGCACGGCGCAACTGTGCAACATTTTTATTGAGGCTCAGCACAGCTGCGTCGGTTGCTGAATTCAGTTGTGCAGTCTATTTTCAAATCTGATAAATATTGGCTAGTTGTTTTGACTCAAGCTAGCATGTAAGCATGTGTATGATGTATATATGGATACGTTAACCTAATGTGAGCATGTTTAGACTAGACTTGCATGATTAACGAAGGCGTATGGTTTACATGTAGATTTAGACTAAGTTTTGAAAACAAACTATGTTAAAGATCATGTTCTACAAATTGTGAACTTAGTAAGCAATGCATGACTGATTTGGCACATAAATGAGCATGTTGTAGTGTATATAGTTCTTTTGAGAATGTTCAAACTTATTAAGCCTTATGTTAGAAATATTTTCAATAAGAAGCTTAGCCTAGTGAGCTAACATGCATGATTTTTACATGGTTTATATTCTGACTTTGAAAGCATGTGAGTATGACTTGGAAATGCATGAATAAACCTTTACCTTGTGTTTATTTGATTAGTAAGGAAACATGAGCATGTTGAACCTATTAGCAAACTTTGAATGTGAATATTGTCAAGATACCATGAGGACTAAAATCTAACATTTGTGATCATGTTTGATGACACTCTTAGACTCGCTCATGTAGCATAAACATATATATTCCATGCTTGTGTAGTACATTTCAAGAAAAGCATGAACGAAGCCTATTTTCCACTAATGCGGTGTTAGTTTCACATATGTGTTATGAATACACACAAGTATGCCTAATATGAGTTTTATAACTATTTTGTATGTTTAGAAAGCAAGCATGCTAGACCTTGTGAATTCATAACTTTGAATGGCCTTAAATTGTTGAAATGATCAACTTAGAACCATGTTATGAAAGAAGGAACCTAGATTGACTTAAGGAGCATGAAAAGACCTTTAACATGACAAATACATTATGTGTGATTATTTTAGTTGAGCCGGACAGAAACCACAAGGCAGCAGCTGCGACGGTCCTAGGCTTAGCCATGGCGTATCTGCGCCAGTCTAGAATCCCAGATAGTGAATTCTGACTTTTGGACAATAACTTGCATGATGCGTATGATGCTAAATGTGATCTAAAACCTACTGATGTATATATATATGAGTGGTGCCTAGTTGATAAGTCGATGTTGCATTGAAATAAAAAATCCACGAGTAGGACGTCTTAACCTTGAGCATTCTTGTTTTGCTTGTGAAGTAACTAAGTTGATGATTCATGATGACTTATAAACTGATTTTGTACCATATGTGCATACTTGTATCGTGTCGAGCTTGATTAAGGAATATGTTAGCTAATGAACACTGTATATTTATAATACGCTATACTACAATTCTGAAGTGTTGATTTATTAACGTGGATAAACTACGCTTAAGGCAAGTTTCTCTAACCTTACTCAAATTTATATTGAGCAAGTATCTGAACCTTACTCTTATTGTGCAAGTATAACTGCATTCTTTATTCGACAAATACTGTAAGCTTATCCCTTTCAATACAAGTTATATTACTTTCTTGTTTAAATGAGCTAGTATGTGAAACCCTTATGAAAGCTGTTATTCATGTTAAACTTGGTATTGTCCATTGAATATTGTGAAAGAGTCGATGCCATTTGATTCGGCTAGAATATATGCATGTTTATATAAAAAAAAATTGTCCAAACCAATTTAGTGGTGCGGAAATCTTGAAAACTAAGTTGAACAACCCTTTTGGTAAGGGGAGTGTATGTCGTTGGAAACCCCAACACATGAATAAATATTATTGTGGTGTTATGCATAACGTACAGTATTGTAGATTGATCATCTATAGTACTTGATATTTTTGGGTTATCAGTTTAATATTGGTAACTCTAGTGGAAGTTCAATAGTCCTTAGTTACTGCTCAGTATAAATTGTTATCCAGTTGGATACCTTGATAGTCGTTGAATTCATATATATCTATTGATTTATATTGAATTATCATTCTTATTTAAAGAATTGTTGATATTTCTTAACCATAAGTTATTCTGATACTTTGAACTATCCTAGAAATGACACTCCGATATTTTAAACCTTGTGATATTATATCCTATACCCTTGTTGTATATTACTTGTTGGGCAATTTGTGCTCATCCTTGCTTTTAAAAACCTTTCAGTCAAAGCAGAACAGGGAAGTGTATCCGGGCAGGACAAGGGCAAGGGCAAGGCTACCGACTAGTTTGTCCTTTTTATGTTTAAAGTCTATTATGTTGTATTAAGACTATTTCAGACTATGTTTAAGCTTAATTAGGATCATGTAATAAGTCTTTATTAGATATTATTATGTAATCTATTAAGCACTATAAGTTGCGAGACTTGGGGGAATAATTATAATAAATCATTGTATATTATTCTAAAGTAGATTTTCTGTTGTGTATGTGTTATTTTAGATATTATGATTTTACCATGAGAACGTGATGAACTGAATCACCTCAATCAGAGTTCGTATGAAACTTTTATGACCGTTTTACCAAAACAGATCAAAGTAGTAACACCTTACACACTAGGCACGCGGCCGCGCCCAATTCCTTCACAAATACCGCGTTCCCGCGCAACTTGGCAGCGCCCAGCTGCGCGCCCGTGCTCCTGGGATGCGCGGCCGTGCTTAGCTACCCCCAGATTACAGTGTTCTTAATGTACAAACTTCAAATCTTCATCACTGAATTACTCATCTACAGAGTAATTTTAACATTTCAAAAACTTTAACAAATCAATTTAAGGGTTCCAATTCAATGTTTATGCTATATTTTCATGTTTTAAACACATTTAGTGAATTAATCGCCACGACTTCATTTTTTAACCAATTGACATGATTCAAACTACACCGCTTTCGTTTCTTAACATACTAATCCAACATCAATTTACAGATTATAGCAAGTATTGATCCTGAAATTTTGCACTTTCTAAGCCATATCATATAAACATAAACACTATTTTTACAATTCCTTCCTACAATCCCAATTCTTACGAATTTGACAAACAAGTATCAATCGTATATGATGGTTAACAGATTATACATGCCTAATAATTTTTATAAACTAATTCTTTACTCAAATCATGCACCATAACCAATTAAAGAGAAGAAGTTTTGATAAAACACAACTAAGAACTAGGGCTATAATATTACCTTTTTAATTTCTCCATAAACTTTATTAGAGGATGAGATTGGCTTGATTATCCTTCCTCTCCCTTCTTTGATTCTCACAATCACCCTTTTTTCAATTTAACAAAGGATTTCTTCTCTTTTTCTCTCAATTTCTCTCATATTCTTTGTTGTCTCTATTCTTAGGCTTTAGGAACAAAACACGTATATCAATATAACTGATATAAACATAATGCGTATGCATTATGGGTTCTTCAGGTACAATAGCAAAGGGTCAGTAAGCCATGTTTGGCTAGCACCCAAAATCTCATTTTTCAATTTATTTTAATACTCCTATATTATATGGTGGTACATTTGACACACATAACCAAACCTAATCTTATAATTTCATATTAAGTTACACTGTGTTTATTAATAACTTAATTTATCAAATCACTCCTTATCATAAAAATAAATTTATTTAATAAATTATTCATCCTCTAAGTTAATTATTTAATTAAATTAGAGTCTTGTCATTCCATTAGCGTAATAAAATATGCACTGATTATAAAATTGTTTGTCATCAATTTACTTAATATTATCATACATAAATAAATTATTCCATAATAATTCCCATCAAATATTTACTTTATAAAATAAATATCTCAACTAAAATATTTATTTTACTTGATAATTATCTTAACTATTTATAAAATTCACAATTAAATTACATTAACATATTACATTTATATGTAACATATTACCCTCTCAAAAATAAATATATTTACATTAATTCACTATTTTAATTAAGTGAATTACTCTCAATATTTATGAAATTTAATTCATAACAATCCCATTGCCAATAAGGCATAATAATCAAATTATAGTATTTCATACTCAAACTCAAAACACCTCATAATAAGAATTTTAATTATTAAATACCTATTTTAATAACTTATAAAAATTCGGGTTTTTACATCCTTCCTTCCGTATAAGGATTCCGTCCTAAGAATCACCGAAACCTTACATTACTCAGGTTTTCATCAAATCTCTTTGTTGAATAACTTCAACACTTTACCTTAATATAGATATTATATTTCCTACCCCCAACATTCTTGATAATAAATTCTTGTAAGTTTTATTTCATAACTTTCACTTGAACTCAATTATATTTTGAGTATTATATATTCTTTAACCCATTCATTTCGTTTTCTAAGTATTTTTATCATAAACACTCGAGATATTACATTCACCCATTCTTCTAAGAATTTCATCCTCGAAATTTTGTTTATATATTAACCTTCATTCATTCAATCTATCAAAATAGATTTTTTGTTAATATTTTATTCATTCATTGAGTTTTATAACCACTTCTTTCGACAAAGATTTTTCTACAATTATTAAAATTTTCTATTAAAAGTTTTACATTATTGTTTGATAACTCATCTCCTTCTCATTTCAAAATTTCTTTTCTCACTTATTCAATATATTCATCATTCAGTGTCGCATTCTACGACTTACTTCTTTCTAAGGAATATCATCCTTACCTCATTCACCTTTTAGAATAACAAGAATCTTCCACAACTGCTCAATTGTGACGCCCCCAAAATTAGGTATACGTCACCCATCTTGGGTCGCCACTTACATGGTACATAAATTTAAATACAACTTAATAATACAACTGTTGTGTACAATATGACAAAACATAAACTGTGAGTTTGAATACGAATATTGTCTACTAGAGATTATACAAACACAAAAGGAGTCCTTATTACAATTATTATTACACTATTTCACAGAATAGTAAGGACTACTAATGTTATCATCTGGTCCGTCACTCCGCTCCCCGACTCATTTCCTGAAGAGAACAATAAAAGTAAAAGGGTGAGCTTAACTAGTCCAGTAGGAAATATTATGACTAAGATAATGCAGAATATATTATCATTAGCCTTCAACAGTGTTAAACTGATACAATATAATAACCATCAAGTTTAACTGCAGCGGAACAAGCAATCAATTAAAAGAGTCAAGTAGAGAATAAAATCTACAATCTTTTATGACTTAGAAGGTTTTTCATCACTTTTATCGCTGGGACTCAGCTTAATAAATAATCCACATCATCGAATCACCCCTGCACTACGGCCAAGGATATTCTTTAGTATCACGACCACAATTATCCATGCACTACGGGCCAAGAATATTTGTGTATTCAATAATGTTCATGATCATGCCAACAACTATTCATCAATGCACTACGGGCCAATGAGGACTTTTACCACATCATTTGTAACATTACGGTCATGATTACACTGAATAATCCTTGGTCATAATCATACCAAGTTCATCTATGCATTATAAGCCACAGATGACTTTCAACAAAATATAAACATGAGGATGATGACAATGATATAAGAATTTAATAAAACAAGTTCAATAATTATTTTATCCAGGAACTAATAACGTCCAAATTAGTCAACATGATACTGTTTTGTTGAGTAAAATTCAAGAAAGCTCAGAAGAATATTTCCATGAAAAAATACTGGATGAAGCGCAAATATCAAGGATATTCCACTAATTTCATGGACTATAGAAGTCCAAACTTTAACCAACTGAGTATAATAAGAATTGGAATAACAAAAGAAATCACCAGGCATGCGATAGACCGCACAAGCTGGTTATTCCAACAGAATAATAAATAACGAAAACAGGTCCGGCGTAAAACGCACAGACAGGATATTCCAACAGAATAATAAAGACAGAATTAGGTCCGGCAAAAAATGCACAAACAGGATATCCCAACAGAATAATAAAGACAAAATTAGGTCCGGCGTAAAATGCACAGACAGGATATTCCAACAGAATAATAAAGACGGAATCAGGTTCGGCGTAAAACGCACAGACAGGATATTCCAACAGAATAATAAAGATAGAATCAGGTCCGACGTAAAACGCACAGACAGAATATTCCAATAGAATAATAAAGACGGAACCATGTCCGGCGTAGAACGTACAGACAGGATGTTCCAACAGAATGATAAAGAATGGAACAACAGAAGAATTTCACCAAGTATAGGGTAGCCCGCGTATACAGGTTATTCCAACAGAATAATAAGAATGGAATAATAGAAGTTCTCTTCATAGATAAGAAAGAAATAATACTCCCTACGAGTACAACAAATAATATTCCCTACCTTGGAAAAAACTGGATACTGGAATAGTGAGGTACCAGATTTCTCTTCTTCTTTCTCTCTATAATTTCTCTCTATAATAATTGCTCTAAAGCTTTTGTAAATTGGTGAGAAATGAAGGAAAAATGAGCTTCTATTTATATGAAAATATAGTTTCGATAATTGCACATTTTGGGGCTCGAAAATTACAGTACAATACATCCAACTTTTCTTTCATTTATAATTTAGTCCTACAAGTATTATTAATCTTGCACCAACTCCTCTAATAGTAAATAATGTGAATCAGTAGTTCAATCATGTGAATCAATAGTATAATCATGTGAAAAATACGAATTTCAGTATATTACCTCCATCTATACCTCCATTTTTAATTCAGTCATGCAAGTATTATCAATCTTGCACCAACTCCCTTAATAGTAAATAATGTGATTTAATAGTACACATATGTGAACAAATAATTATATAAGCATGTGAATTAGTAGCAATTAATTGCTCATTTATCCGATAAATTACCCGATTTATCAATATAACCCCTAGACATCAATTATCATCGGAATAAATGTCGATTTTCACTAACACAAAAAATTCCAACATAATGAAACCGTTTTTATCAAAAATATAAATTTTGAAATTTCAAAGTTTGACTTTTCCCGAAAAAGTCAACTGTTGACTTTTTGACCAAATAGTGAATCCTGGAAAATTTTGTGTTTATAGACTATTTTTACTAATTTCGTCATTCTGGACTCAAATATCACATTCGCGTCTCCAAATTCAATTCCAAACAACATTCATTATTAATATTATAACTCATAATATTTATCAACCAGGTCGTTCCCAGGAAAGAGGGGGCTTTCCAATAAAGATTTCTCCCATTGGCGCGCAATTAGGTGACCAAACCACTCCTTGACAGAACTTCTAGACATTGTAAATATTGTAATTTATAATATGAATAACTTTGTCGTCTCAATTATTGATTTAATAAAAACATTTTATGCAGATGATACTGTGATAATAATTGAATCAATAATATGATAGATATGATGCAGCAATTACTGTAGCAATAATTGATTATAACTGAGTGACTTCTCATGTAAGAATCAATAATCAATTCCGTGTGCTACTATGCAACCACACGCATTACTGTACTTTTAACACCGGATGTTTCAATAGTTAACGGTAAAACTTTCGCCGTTATTTTCATAAAGTATTTATGTTGTTTTCTCAATCCGACAATAATTCCGTTGTGGGGGTCCACCAATGAGTGTGCCATTGTATGAATATTTCCTGTTAAAACGAATATTCCCCGACCAATTGAATATTATATAACAACTTGCGTACTTTGCAAAATTTGTAAATATTACCCACAACTAGAACATTATATCAAATCCACACCATAATATTCAAAAATATATTTCGAGAAAATTTAATCTTTATTCAAAAAATCTGGGGTCTCACATCAATAATTGGGAAACGATATGAATAACAGGAATTTAAAAGATTGCAAATCACGTTGAGGGTCATAAGGCCTTGAACTACGTCCACAGTTATAAGTACTCTTTCAACTTAAACCTGAACAGTCATTAGACTATAGGGACTCTAGTACTTAGGGTGTTAAGCCCTTCGTACGATGTATTGTGCACAAACATTTAAACGCTATGCGTATGTCCATAGTTATAAGTAATCTTTAACTTAAACTTTAACAGTCATAAGACTATAGGGACTCCTCATACTTAGGGTGATCAGCCCTTCGTATAATGTATTGTGCACAAACATCTAAATGCCTCTGCGTAATCCCCTATAAAAGGGTTGTTCATTCTCAGCTTTTTAACATCTGAATCCTCACAAAAATATTATGGTTTGGCATAAATTTTCAAGAAACGCTTGAATTTCATGAACATCTTTCAATAATCGTTTAGCTGAATCAAATAACATAGACTTGTACAATAATTCAGACATCAATCGAAATATACATATATATATATATATATATATATATTCATATCTTAAAGAAATCTCAAAAATCCTTTTTATGACGTCATGATACAACACTGTATTTACAGTCCGTTTGAGGATTCCGTCATTTGGTGATTTTATCATACTACATCATACCATAGTGGGCTGACAAACCTTAGATCACATCCAACACTAAGTAATACTGCATTGATGACTCCATCGTTTATATCATCTCTGCACCAGGTTCCATGACACATTGATGATATAAAAATATATTTTGATATATTTCAAATCATTTTTGTCTAGCCGAAACAATTATCATAGACATACGAATAATGGTATTTTTTTTAAAACTCATTGGTTTCATCATTTGATCCAATGTTTTTCAAGAAAAATAGAAGTGCAAACATCAGCACAAAGTCAATAAATTTTAAAAATCTAGCATAGCTAGTAGATTTAGAATATCCAGGTATTCACCAACTTCAATTGTGATAGCCCCGAATCCGGGCCCAAAATCACCGCAGATTCGGTACACTAATCATTCTATAACTGTTTACGGAAGATATAAACATAAATTATTTATACATTAAACTTTACACACTTTTCCCCAAAAATCGAGTAACATTAACTTATACACAAATCATAAACTATCTATCACATAACAATATATATCAAAATATACTATTACAAATTAGCCGCACATTTTATCCCAAGCTGAACTTGGCATTATCTTTTTCCTGTATCTGAACGCATTCACCTTATCTGTAATGTTTTATCATGATATAACAAGGTTGAGCATGAAAGTTGCTTAGCAAGTTTAAGTTCAACAATATAACGATATATCATGATTGATGAGTATGAATAATAAGCTGGATATAATTCATCAATATAATTGAGAACTAGCACGAACAAACTTTTGACTGAACAAGTATTAAACATGAACAAACATTTCTGAACCAACTGGTAATGAAGGTGATAAGCCTTTCATACCTGACTTATACATGCAAGATGTACAAAGTACAATTTTCGTGGCAATCAGCAATGATTAACCATAAGCTTGAATAAAATACTCTTAGTAGAGTTTAGTAAAAAAAAACTTGCCTGAACCGTTGATTACCGCAACACAATTTATAACGCTTTACCCGAAGACCTAATATTAATAATATAGATCTCTAATATTAGAATAATACCATCACAGTATAATACTATTATATATATACATAGGATAACCTAAACACATAACACATAACCCTATCAGTGTAACAATCCAAAATTTTATTTGTAATTTAAAATATTTATTAAATTAAATAAATATTTTATTTATGTGATTGTTGTTAGTATATATTTGTGAATTAGATAATACTCTAATTCAATTTAACAGTTAGAGAGTTGTTAAAGATTACATGAGTTGCTATATTGATGTCGTAATTTAATAATTAAAGTGATATATTAATTGTTAAATAAAATTATAATGAGATTATAATTTTGTAATATTTAGTTAAGTGGGAAATTTATTTAGTATGTGGTAATTAGTTTATTTAATTAAGATTGGATATGAAAATCCAAGTAAACAATGTGGGACAATAAACTATATTTATTAAAAGAGTTTTAATTTGAGTTTACCAAACAAAAGCTTAGAGCTTTTGAAATTCTTATTTTAATCTGGTTTTGCCAAAAAGGCTTAAGGAATGATTAAGTCATTATTTTAATATGGTTTTGCCAAACAAGCCTTAGGGCATTAAAAATTCTAATTTTTGTAACCTATATATTAAATTGATAATAAGTATATGTAATTATATTGGGAGTTACATATTCTATAATTATAGGTGTTATATGTATATTGTATATACACTAAGTTATGTTAACATAAGTCTAAACTAAGAACAATAGAGAGAGAAAGGAGGCTGCCTATTTCGGTAGTTATAGGGAGTCTAGGAGGGGTCTTGGATCTTCATACAACTTAAAATCAAAAGCTACTTTGAAGGATCAAGAAGGCTTGCAAGAAGAAAAAGGTAAGAAAATGAAAGTTTTCACTTTTTGTGCTCTTTTTGTTAGATCTTTATGAACCAAGCAACTTTTGTTGTGGATCATTAAAAACTCATGATTTACATGAGTATTGGTATTTTATATGTGTATCAAAGTATTTTTTAAATCAAAAGTTAGATCCAAAGTGAGGAAATCAAGTTTTGTACCAAAAGGTTTAAGAAAAAGCTTTCCTTTGTATGCTATATATATTTTTTTATGTTAGATTCTTTGGGTTCATGTGATTAATGGTTTAAAACATGTTAGCATGCTAGATACATGAGTTAAGGGTAAAAATCCTTTGGAATCACTCAAATATGTTAAGAAATGAGCAAGTTATGAATTAAATTCCAAACCACCTTAACTGTTGAACACAAGCTACTAATCAGTCACTTCTGTCCATTTTTCCGGGACCAAAACAGAACCAAAATATATGTTTGATACATGGAAACTGTATTTCAGGAAATTACGAATCCAACGATACCTATTGGACCTAAATCTGATTTGTAGATTTCGTTTTATAAGCGTTTCCGTTAAGGACCCTAAATCTGGAAAATGAACCAACTGTTGAAGAAAACCTTGCGGACCAGTCACTTTGGAACTGATTTCAGGGACCTAGACAGATTGGAATTTGGTGTTTGATAACTGAAAGCTGTAGTTCAAGAAGATACGGATCCAACGAGTTTGATTGGGCCTCAATCGGAGTCGTGGATCTCGTAATTCAAGCGTTTCTGTAAAAGACTCCAATACTGAAAATGTTTACAAGGCATGTAATGGTCAGTCGGTAGTGTCCTGTTTTCAGGGTTCTATACTGTGCCAAATGAACCGTTTCTTGAGCTTAAAACGTAGCTCGGGAAGTCACGGTTCTAACAATACCAAGTGGGCCCAAATCGGACTTGTAGATCACCGTCTACAAGTGTTTCTGTGGAGGACCCTAACTTTAAACGAAAATTATAGAATAAATAGAAAATAAATATTAGAAATTCATAATAAATTTGTAAAAATTATTTTAAAGCCTAAAAATGGGTTTTTAATAATTTGAAATATATTTCACTGATATTTTCATATTTTTAAATATTAATGATAGTTAATTTATTTAATTAGTATATTAAATAAATTACATAAAAATGATTTTAATACTTTAAAAATCATTTGAAATTATATTAAAGTGTAAGGAAATATTTTAAGTTATTTTTATGACTTTTAATATTTTGTAATGAATTTCATTAATAAATTAATATTAATGACAATGGAATTAAGTAGTATTTAATTCATATTAATATGATATTAATGATTGAAAAATCATGATAAATGATAATAATTATCTGAAAATTATTATAAGTCATTGAAAAATATTTTGACTGAAAATGAAATTATCTAAGGTAAATGTAAAGCATTTAGGCAAAGTCTTATGGAAATTAGACTCATGAATTATCTGACTAGACTTTTTGGGATGTCAGAAATTATACCGAATTCAACTCAGACTGAAATAGTTTGACTTGATACCGAATTTTAGGTATTTTATAGACTGATAGGATTATGTGGTAATTTGTTAGGTTATATTATAACTGTATTTTACAGTACTATACTGTGATGATATTCTAATATTTGGAGATCGGTATTATCTATATTAGGTCTTCAGAAAAAGCGATATAGGTTGCGTAACGGTAATCAATGGTACATGCAAGTTCTCTAACTCGATCTCGAATTGATATTTTGGAAATATGCTTGGGGTTAATCATTACTGATTATACCATGTCTATGAATTATTGATTCTCACTCTGTGCACATTTCATGTATTCATCAGGTATGAAAGGCTGATCACCTTCATTACCATTTGGTCCAGTTGATTTATTCATGTTCATTATTCGTTCAACTATGAAAATTTATTCATGCTCTTTCACAATGTATATATTGTATAAAGTTAGCCAACTTATTGTTCAATTCTTTCGATCATGATATATCCTTAATTGAACTTATACTTGCTGGGCAAAATTGTTGCTCACCCTTGCTATATCATGATAAACATTGTAGATTATGACGAATACATCGATTACAAGAAAAGTCCAAGACAAGTCAGCTTTGGATTATATGTGCAGCTAAAGTTGTAACAGTAATGTATGATAATAGATTTGTATGTCTGATAGGATCTTGATTTAGGTATTATGTGAAGGTTCTCGACCTTGGGAATAGTGTGTAATGTTTAATGTATAAATAATTTATGTTTATATCTTCCGCAATAGTTATAGAAATAGTACACCGGATTCATGGTGATTTGGGACCCGGATTAGGGGACGCTACAATCAGTCTATACAACACATAAGACTTAGCATCAAGTTAGACTATTAAGTTTGAGTTGAAACCGACACAATTTTAACATCCCGATAGTCTAGTCGAAATAAATATCGAGTTTAAGTTCAATTAAACTCTGCCTAAGCACTTAATCATGCCATAGAATCACATTTATATGATTTAACACTCGCCTTTTCATTTCATAAGTTATTCGTTAACACCTAGTAAGTTAAATACTAATCCAGCAACCTGGATTCTAAATCTAGCAACCAAATTTCTAATTCAGCAACCTGGATTCACCAATCCATCAATTTAGTCAACTTATTTTCAATCCAGCAAGCTGTATTCATCAGATTTTCTAATCCAGTAAACTAGATTCACAATTACACAATCCAGCAAGCTGAATTCTATATCCGTTTTACGAAAATACCAAATCAATTTATTATTTTCCTATCCTATGTCCAAACACATAGACACATATTTCATACACAAAAAAATATTTTTTCATAATATTCTAACTTCCTTTAGTATTTTTTCAAAAATCATTTCTAATGCGTAACTTAAGAAATTAGCTACCTCGTTCTTATCTCCAAACATTCCCATCTCTTGGCATAACCTTATATATGTTAACGTGATGCTCCATTTTAAATTTCGTGGCAATCGGAGTTGTAGAACTCCGTTTATAGCGATTTTCATCGGAAAATCACAAAAATTGTAATGGTCATAACTTGGTCGTTTTTAACTCGGAATCAGCTCATTTTTGGACACGAGCTACATAATACCATATATTTTCATTTCCCTAAAGGAAGGAATTTATTTCACAATTTAAGTTGCCAAAACAGCCCCTGGACAGATCTGGACAGAAACTTTTTGCCATTTTACAGTTTTGGAGTCCTTTACTAAATCTTAAATAAACTGAAATCTATAACTCTGATTAATGATCCGTCAATTTTGTTGGATTCCTATCTTTCCGAACTACAGTTTTCATCTATCATAATCCATATTTGGACATGTTAAGCTCCCAGAAATTAGACCGAAAATGGCTGTTACAAAACTGTCCTTCTAACAGTTTTCTTAACTTTGAGTAGTTTGGGAAATATTCCATAACTTGTTCCTTTTTCAACCTATTTGAGAGATTCCAAAGGGTTTTTATCATTAACACATATATCTAGCATCCCAAGAACATAAATCACAAATATCCATCATAGATTTCAAGAATCAAAAGCTAGATCGTACTTTCTAGTTTTAAACTTTTCCGGAAAAAAATCATTTTTTTTCAATTCCTTTGATTCCCACCAATTTAACATCCATTATTGGTAGATCCAAATAATAAACACTCATTAACATGTATATACATATTTTTTTTGAGTTTAGAAATAAAGTTTCTTATTTCATCAAACAAGCATCAACACAATCAAAGCTAAGAAAAATTTAGGTTTTCTACCTTTTGAAAAACCTAACCTCCATTTCATACTTTAGGTCTAACTTTTGATCTTCAAAAAGGTTATATCTAAACATATAACACTTATATACACATATATCTAAGGTTTTAAACCTCATGATCATAACATCATATTGTCAAAAATCAAATCAAATCAAACCATAAAGGAAAATAAACTACATAAGTAGAAATTTTTGCTATACCTTAGCTTGATTTTCTTTCTCCTTCTAAGATATGGGATGGATCTTGGTTTTATGAGAGTCAAAGTCTCCCCTCTCCCTCTTCTCTTGAAGTGGCCGAAAATGGCCTCCTCTTCTCTCTCTCTCTCTCTTTGGTTCTTATGCTAGCTAATTGGAAGAAATAAACGAGAAAGAAACAAGATAACTTGTTATTGGATTTAGATATATAATTAATATCTACACTCGTACTCCTCTTCCTCTTTAAACACCAAAGTTTTACTTGGAAGAAATGTTAAAGTGTTGGCCAAATAAAATGAGGACACATGTGGAGAGTTGGTGAAGAGTTGGTGACCAACTTAGACAAATAAGAGACCAAAATAAATCTTAGTCACATGCTCAATCTCTCATCATTTTTCCTTCTCTATTCACCGGCCATGTGGCCTTAGATTGCTTGAAATCTTGGTGATAATATAGGGCTATATAACATGAAGACATGTGGCTTGTAGTTGTTGAGAGTTGGTAAACATATCTTGCCAAATTAAATTAACCATGTGCTCACAATCTCCACCAAATCTCTTCCTTCATCTCCATGCCCATTCGGCCAAGCCTTATTTCTCCCACAAATTCTCTCTTTCTCCCTTAATCAATTGCCAAGTGTTTACTTGTAAGGATGAACATAAGTGTTGGCAAAAAAAATGACACATGGCTAGTGGGTGAGGAGTTGTTCACCAACTAAAGAAGATAATTAATACATTCTTTCTCCCCTTCCATTTCTTCCAATAGTCGGCCAAGTGGCCTTAGTTTCTCCAAGTTTTGTTTTTTATTTAATGTAATATTCAATATATCACATGACTATAATGCCCCTCTCCAATTGGGCTTTTCCTTTAATGTTTTGGGCTTTCCAAATTAATCTAGATTAGAGATATCTCATTTCATTCCTCCTCCCTTTTTCTTCCTTAGTTCATCCGGCCATGTGGCCTAATCTCACATATACTTTCTCTTCCTTACTTACCAAAAGATTGCTTGGAAGTATTGCCAAAGTGTTGGCTAAATGGGGAAATGACACCTAGGTGAGTTGGTAGGAGTTGGTAACCAAATGTTGCCTAATGATTTAACCATGTGTTTCCCCTCTTTCTTTCCTCATTCAATAGCCGGCCACTTGGCCAAATTCTTACCAAGTTTGCTTCTTTTAAATGGAATATTTATTATCCCAAATGTCTAAAGTGCCATTCCTTCAATTGGGCTCCAAAATTGGGCCATCACTTATAAATCTTTTGGGCTTAACAATAAAAATATTTGGGCCATTCCATTAATGTATTGCTTGGGCCTCTAACCAATTTCATTGGCCAACACTTGGGCTATAAAATATACATAATCCAATACCTTAAATTCTTATCCAACCCAAATCATTTAATTAGGGTTTTCATTTCCTCAATTATAACACAAATCTTTACTCATGCACATCTATTTTCTTAACCCAATTAGACTTGCTATAATTTGGTTATAAAATTAATCATTTGAGATATATAAAATAAGTCTCTTAATGTTTGTATATAAATAATAATATTCTCCCATACCATAACATATTAGGTTATTTAATTATCACATATAACTTTTAACCCTTAGGGTTTAATACTTCGCATTAGGAATTCCCAAATTAGGGTTTTAAATTTTCGCAACTAAAATTAGAGTTTCTGAACATATCGCTAGGGTTTTCTAACTTAATCACCATATTCATACCATGAATTTTGGGTTTCGGATTCCCGGAACTGAAACTAGAGTTTCAGAATCGATTTCTATGGTTTCTTATCAGACGTTAGGGTTTTCTAACAAAACGTTGTCGTTCTTAATATATACTTAAGGTTTGACACTGATAAAATTTATCTGGTCAACCCATGACCTTTAACCACATTTAGTACACATACATATTCATAAACACAAAACATATTCACATAAATCCTTAATCCTGAATAATTCACCTATATCTTTCACCGAATTTTGAAATCCTCAAAATTCAATCCCAATAACATCAAACGCATACACTTATTTTCTGTCTAAGTCTATAATTTGACCTTAAATCAATCATTTAAGATTTTAATAAATTGTCTAAATTCTCGGGTTTTCATATTCACCCCTCCTTATAAGAATTTCGTCCCCGAAATTCACCTTACTCCTTACACCGTGCACCTTACACCATTCACACATATCATCACATGCTACCCAATACATCACTCACAAGAGTAAAAGTTTTCAAATTGTGTTGAGGAGTCGCATAGACTGTTTGTCTGCCATTTTCGCAAAGGTTTTATGGAAATTCATCCGCAAACCGTCATTACTTACGGACAAAAAGGGTGATTAGCCCGATATGCCATGTACTGATCAAGTACTGCTGGTCGGAACAATTTGTTCCTCTTATCCGCCTTAGGCGCACAAAATTTCTTACCTCAGTCTTACTGGATTCCGCACCAAAACAATTTGGTTCGGGAAATTTCTTTCAATGAACACTTAGAGTTTTTCAAAAATTTTAGTCTAGCTGATTCAAATAGCATAGACTCATATCAATAATTCAATTCAATCGAATTATTTAGGTGTAGCCAAACCGCCTTGGCAAATTAAAAAAAAATTTGAAAACATTTTCGGGAATGACGTCATGATGCCGCACTGTATTTACAGTCCATTGAGGATCCCGTCATTTGGTGATTTTATCATGCTACATCATACCACAGTAGAATAATGACTTTATGTCAAATTCACACTAAGTAATACTGTATTTATGACTCCATCATTTTTATCATCTTTGCACCAGGTTACATGGTACATAAGTGATAAATAAAAACAATTTTTGATATTTCAAATCATTTGCGTCTAGCCGAAATAAGTAGCATAGACTATACTTTAAACCGTTTCAAAAATGATTACGAGTCTACATATTTTTTTTAAAGGGCACATAGTGCGTGTTTAGCTTGATGTCAAAAATTTGAAGTTTAGCATAGCTAGGAGTTTAGAAAAACCTAAGTCTCCATTAATGATCATTTGTTTAACAATCTATCTATTCCTATAATCCTTTACACTTCATTCACACACAACTATACCCAGTTCATAAAACCACACTTATGAGTTCATAGCCTTGCCACAATTATATGAGTTTAAGAACTTACCCTAGTCTGACCTTTGGCGTCCGTTCGCTGAGGGGCTCATAAGCATTTCATATAACTATGAGTCAAGAATGTCACATAAGTATGAGTTCTAAGAACTCGTACTTAATCCTATAATCTCTACCTATGACCTATTTATCTGTATATAATAACTAGTGTGACACAACATTTAAATGATTACCCATGCCACCAACTAAGTAGTTTTTACACCAAGTACAATTCCCCGCCCATACAAGAAATCATACAACTCAATTGCTAACACGAGTCCTCATTGAAATCCCCACCTAATCTTAACCCCCTTTTTCAACACGAATTTTATTTAATCCGTATTCATAATCCATAACTCTTTTATGAGTTTTCATTGTACCATTTCATAGTACAACTGATACACAACATCTTGTTGTAAACTTTTCAATCATCAGATTGATTCTTTCCGGTTGTCATAACCTTAACAGATCACGGGGTGATCTCATCGTATATATTACGATTCAATTCTATGACTTGATCGTTTTGTTTTACGATCTCCTATTCCTGCACTTTCAGTCTTTTAGACTCGATCTATTCACCATTATTGTTCAACTTTATTATCAGAGTTTGGGAACTCTGTATCTTAACAACTTACCGAGATTCGTCTTTGAATCTTACCGACCAACTAACTCTATTTGAGTTAGCACTTATCCTAATCACTGCGGTTATTAGTCTCAGGTATTCCTACATAAGCTTCATAACCAACAGCTTTGATACCAACTGTGATAGCCCTGAATCCGGGCCACAAATCACCGCGGATTCGGCACACTAATCACTCTATAACTGTTTGCGGAAGATATAAACATAAATTATTTATACATTAAACTTTACACACTTTTTCCCAAAAATCGAGTAACCTTAACTTATACACAAATCATAAACTATCTATCACATAACAATATATATCAAAATATACTATTACAAATTAGCCGCACATTTTATCCCAAGCTGAACTTGCCATTATCTTTTTCTTGTATCAGAACGCATTCGCCTTATCTGCAATGTTTTATAATGATATAGCAAGGGTGAGCATGAAAGTTGCTCAACAAGTATAAGTTCAACAATATAATGATATATCATGATTGAAGAGTATGAATAATAAGCTGGCTATAATTCATCAATATAATTGAGAACTAGCACGAACAAACTTTTGACTGAACAAGTATTAAACATGAACAAACATTTCTGAACCAACTGGTAATGAAGGTGATCAGCCTTTCATACCTGACTTATACATGCAAGATGTACAGAGTACAATTTTTGTGGCAATCAGCAATGATTAACCATAAGCTTGAATAAAATACTCTTAGTAGAGTTTAGTAAAAAGAAACTTGCCTGAACTGTTGATTACCGCAACGCAATTTATAACGCTTTACCCGAAGACCTAATATTAATAATATAAATCTCTAATATTAGAATAATATCATCACAGTATAATAATATTATATATATACACAGGATAACCTACACACATAACACATAACCCTATCAGTCTATACAACACATAAGACTTAGCATCAAGTTAGACTATTAAGTTTGAGTTGAAACCGACACAATTTTAACATCCCAACGGTCTAGTCGGAATAAATATTGAGTTTAAGTTCAATTAAACTCTGCCTAAGCACTTAATCATGCCATAGAATCACATTTATATGATTTAACACTCGCTTTTTCATTTCATAAGTTATTCGTTAACACCTAGTAAGTTAAATACTAATCCAGCAACCTGGATTCTAAATCTAGCAACCAAATTTCTAATTCAGCAACCTGGACTCACCAATCCATCAATTCAGTCAACTTCTTTTCAATCCAGCAAGCTGTATTCATCAGATTTTCTAATCCAGTAAACTGGATTCACAATTACACAATCCAACAAACTGAATTCTATATCCGTTTTATGAAAAATACCAAATCAGTTTATTATTTTCCTATCCTATGTCCAAACACATATACACATATCTCATACGAAAAAAAATATTTTTTCATAATTTGGACATGTTAAGCTCCCAGAAATTAGCCCGGAAGTGGCTGTTACAAAACTGTCCTTCTAACAATTTTCTTAACTTTGAGTAGTTTAGGAAGAATTCCATAACTTGCTCATTTTTCAACCTATTTAAGAGATTCCAAAGGGGTTTTATCCTTAACACATATATCTAGCATCCCAAGAATATAAATCATAAATATCCATCATAGATTTCAAGAATCAAAAGCTAGATCATACTTTATAATTTTAAACTTTTCCGAAAAAAAATCATTTTTTTCAATTCCTTTGATTTCCACCAATTTAACACCTATTATTGGTAGATCCAAACAATAAACACTCATTAACATGTATATACATAGTTTTTTGAGTTTAGAAATAAAGTTTCTTATTTCATCAAACAAGCATCAACACAATCAAAGCTAAGAAAAATTTAGATTTTCTACCTTTTGAAAAACTTAACCTCCATTTCATACTTTAGGACTAACTTTTGATCTTCAAAAAGGTTATATCTAAACATGAAACACTTATATACACATAGATCTAAGGTTTTAAACCTCAAGATCATAAAATCATATTGTCAAAAATCAAATCAAACCATAAAGGAAAATAAACTACATAAGTAGAAATTTTTGCTATACCTTAGCTTTATTTTCTTTCTCCTTCTAAGATATGGGATGGATCTTGGTTTTATGAGAGTCAAAGTCTCCCCTCTCCCTCTTCTCTTGAAGTGGCCGAAAATGGCCTCCTCTTCTCTCTCTCTCTCTCTTTGGTTCTTATGCTAGCTAATTGGAAGAAATAAAAGAGAAAGAAACAAGATAACTTGTTATTGGATTTAGATATATAATTAATATCTACACTTATACTCCTCTTCCTCTCATTAAACACCAAAGTTTTACTTGGAAGAAATGTTAAAGTGTTGGCTAAATAAAATGAGGACACATGTGGAGAGTTGGTGAAGAGTTGGTGACCAACTTAGACAAATAAGAGACCAAAATAAATCTTAGTCATATGCTCAATCCCTCCTCATTTTTCCTTCTCTATTCACCGGCCAAGTGGCCTTAGATTGCTTGAAATCTTGGTGATAATATAGGGCTATATAGCATGAATACATGTGACTTGTAGTTGTTGAGAATTGGTAAACAAATCTTGCCAAATTAAATTAACCATGTGCTCACAATCTCCACCAAATCTCTTCCTTCATCTCCATGCCCATTTGGCCAAGCCTTATTTCTCCCACCAATTCTCTCTTTCTCCCTTAATCAATTGCCAAGTGGTTACTGTAAGGATGAACATAAGTGTTGGCAAAAAAAAAATGACACATGGCTAGTGGGTGAGGAGTTGTTCACCAACTAAAGTAGATAATTAGTACATTTTCCCCCCTTCCTTTTCTTCCAATAGTCGGCCAAGTGCCCTTAGTTGCTCCAAGTTTTTTTTTTGATTTAATGTAATATTCAATATATCACAATACTATAATGCCCCTCTCCCATTGGGCTAAAAATTGGGCTTTTCCTTTAATGTTTTGGGCTTTCCAAATTAATCTAGATTAGAGATATCTCATTTCATTCCTCCTCCCTTTCTCTTCCTTAGTTCATCCGGCCATTTGGCCTAATCTCACATATACTTTCTCTTCCTTACTTACCAAAAGATTGCTTGGAAGTATTGCCTAAGTGTTGGCTAGATGGGGAAATGACACCTACGTGAGTTGGTAGGAGTTGGTAACCAAATGTTGCCTAATGATTTAACCATGTGTTTCCCCTCTTTCTTTCCTCATTCAATAGCCGGCCACTTGGCCAAATTCTTACCAAGTTTACTTCTTTTAAATGAAATATCTATTATCCCAAATGTCTAAAGTGCCATTCCTTCAATTGGGCTCCAAAATTGGGCCATCACTTATAAATCTTTTGGGCTTAACAATAAAAATATTTGGGCCATTCCATTAATGTATTGCTTGGGCCTCTAACCAATTTCATTGGTTAACACTTGGGATATAAAATATACATAATCCAATACCTTAAATTCTTATCCAACCCAAATCATTTAATTAGGGTTTTCATTTTCTCAATTATAACACAAATCTTTACTCATGCACATCTATTTTCTTAACCCAATTAGACTTGCTATAATTTGGATATAAAATTAATCATTTGAGATATATAAAATAAGTCTCTTAATGTTAGTATATAAATAATAATATTCTCCCATACCATAACCTATTAGGTTATTTAATTATCACATATAACTTTTAACCCTTAGGGTTTAATACTTCGCATTAGGATTACCAAATTAGGGTTTTAAATTTTCGCAACTGAAATTAGAGTTTCTGAACATATCGCTAGGGTTTTCTAACTTAATCACCATATTCATATCTTGAATTTTGGGTTTCGGATTCCCGGAACTGAAACTACGGTTTCAGAACCGATTTCTATGGTTTCTTATCAAACGTTAGGGTTTTCTAATAGAACGTTGTCGTTCTTAATATATACTTAAGGTTTGACACTGATAAAATTTATCTGGTCAACCCATGACCCTTAACCACATTTAGTACACATACATATTCATAAACACAGAACATATTCACATAAATCCTTAATCCTGAATAATTCACCTATATCTTTCACCGAATTTTGAAATCCTCAAAATTCAATCCCAATAACATCAAACGCATACACTTATTTTCTGTCTAAGTCTATAATTTGACCTTAAATCAATCATTTAAGATTTTAATAAATTGTCTAAATTCTCAGGTTTTCATATCAATCATTACTCTATTACTTCATTATTTAACCATTCTATCAATCTTCAACTTCATCAATGCTCTCTATACTATAACCGTTTTCTACCCAATATAGTTCATCAAACTTATCGCACATTGGAAGTTCATGAACTTACCACAATAATATGTGTTTAAGAACTTATCCTAGTCAGACCATAGGCGTCCATTCGCTGAGGGGTTCAAAACATACCATATTGTTGTGAGTCACAAACTTACCCCATGCATTAGTTTTTAGAACTGCACATAATCCTAATAATATCTCACCAATCTTAATTGTTTATAACTATCAAATATACACATGAGAAAAGAATCACATTTTCGCCACATATACATTGATATCGCGATACCAACATTCTAATGATTATCAATGTGATAAACTGAGTGCAAGCACAAAACCCTCACATATACAAAGGTTTGTACAACTCAGCCATCATATGAGTCCTCAATTAAAATTCCACCTAACTCTATCTTACTCTTAACTTGCTCTTTGCTCGATATAAATTTCTCGTATCACATCATCTATAACTCCTCATAAGTTATCTCGTACTATTTCATAGTACATCATCTTCATAGCATCAAGTTATAATTATTCAAACAATGCAGACCATCTTTATTTTATAACTTAAATAGATCACGTCGTGATCTTATTCTATAATCATCTCCCTTAAAATTCTTTTCTTAACTCGTGATCGTTTTTTTTATTATCCTCTTTCTTCCCCTTTTTCATCATTTACGACATTATTCGTTATCTTGGCTATTGGAGTTAGGTAACTCCCATTTCTTATCTACATATCTCTTCAAGATTCTTCTTTGAATCTTCTTGTTTATATAACAATTCCTGCTTTAAGAATTTCTAAATTCATTTATATTGTTTAATATTTCATTCAAGTTCTACATTTTCATCATACGTATCAACTTTCTAGACTTGGTACACATCGAGTCTCTAACAGTTTCAATATTGTACGCTGAGTGGTTTCCCACAAACAACCAACAAACTAGGTTCCGAGTTGCTAGTTCATATATACCTCCACTCTATTAAGGATCGTTTAGCCCAGATACCATACATCAACTATTAAGAGTACAACTGTACCATACTTAACTATAACTTTTTGATTCTTAACTTCTTTATCATTCTCTTCTTATAGACATTGTCTATTTATTATTACCTTACATTCTTATTATTGGAGTTGGGTAACTCTATAACTCTGCGAGATTCTTCTTTGAATCCTCTCACGCATGTTTTAATCCCTTTTCTATACGTTTCTTAAATTACTTCTTATTGTTCAAACTCTATCTGAGCTTATTCTTTCATTATCTTCACCTTCCTTCTCTAAGGTTATAGCCTAAGGTACTCCTACCTAAGGTTTATAACCTACAGCTTTGATACCAACTGTAACGACCCCAAAATTCATACAATTTAATTCTCGACTTCGGTCGTTAATAATACATTCAAACTCTAATTTTACATCATTAAACGATAACACAACCATTGAAATTTGCGGAATAATTAAAACTTTCTATTACAAACTATCCTCATTCCCAAAACCTTCAACCTTTACATCCAAATATCTCAGAATCATTTTAATACTATAATAGTTTACATAGCAAAATGATATTTCAATTCAACATTAATACTTATTCAGAACCTTAAATATGGTTCAAATAATAATAGCACCACCAAAGTGTATAAATCTTCAAGTATCACATCCGATTCATGTCTTTCAAGTAACACATAACTTTACCTTAAATCTTGAACCTACAAAAGTTGTTATTTGTAAGGTTGAGCTCGATAGCCCAACAAAATCTTACAGTTTTCATGCATCACATAGCATATAATAACATGCTCAACATATAACATACATGCTACAATTCATATAATAGGTATAAAGATTGAGTCCTTACTCAATCAGCATGCTTTAATCAATCAACATAGTCATAAATTGACTTTAACATTTCATACTTTCAACATATATATAACATATTATGCTCTTTGCAATAAAGATTTAAAACAGTTAATCATCAAGTTCACATAGCAAATAGGAACTGAAAGACTTGCCTTGATCGTTGATTACCAATAAACGTTAAACAACTTACAGTTATCTGCACTTCACGTGCCCTACATAATTATATAATCATACACATCAATTATTAGTCACATAACAACACATTGTAATTGTAATGTAAACTTTAATTTACATCTCATAACCCTTCCTATTATCAATACACAATGTTTAATTTTATTGTGTTAACTTTTGACTTATAGCTCACTATATTTTATATTCAAATTCATTCAAGTGCTTAAGTCTTGCTAGGAATCATTATTGGTTTTATATTAAACCCATTTCACACCTTATAATGTTCATTTCATTTGACTTAAAACACTTTTTACATTCATTAACACTTATCACGGCGTTTCGACGTTTATTCGTCAAATGCCCGATTTGACTCTCTTGTGCATGCTTACTATGCTTCTATAACTTATCTAATACATTATTATATTAATTTTAAGCATAATTATACTTCCTAATATTCATGTTCTATAACTTAGAACAACATCTCTTATCGTCAAGAGCATTACACTTGCATACGTGCATTCCCGACGCCCTCCGATTACCTCTGAAAACATAATAGTCCTATAAATGACCATTTTGACCCTTCCTAAAGACCTCAAATTATAATTCTTAAAGAAAAAAAATTGTAGTTCTATTCGTCCTTGTTTTGGATCATCTTGAATCACCTCAATCACAGTTCGTATGCCAATGTTATGACCGTTTTCCCAAAACAGGTCAAAGCAGTCATACCTTGCACACTAGGCACGCTGCCGCACCCAATTCCTTCACAAATACCGCGCGCCCGCATGGCTTGAAAGCGCCCAGCTGCGCGCCTGTACTCCTGGGATGCCCGACCGCACTTAGCTACGCCCAGATTACAGTGTTCTCAATGTACAAACTTCAAATCTTCATAACTTCTTCATTTTATGTCAGAATTAGTTGGTTTTCGATTCTATGAACTCGTGAAACACTGAACTACTCATCTACAGAGTAATTTTCAAATTTCAAAAACTTAAAAAAATCAATTTAAGGGTTCCAATTCAATGTTCATGCTATATTTTCATGTTTTAAACACATTTAGTGAATTCGATCGCCACGACTTCGTTTTTTAACCAATTGACATGATTCAAACTACGCCGCTTTCGTTTCTTAACATACTAAAATAATCTAACATCAATTTACAGATTATAGCAAGTATTGATCCTGAAATTTTGCACTTTCTATGCCATATCCTATAAGCATAAACACTATTTTTACAATTCCTTCCTACAATCCCAATTCTCAGGAATTTGACAAACAAGTATCAATCATATATGATGTCTAACAGATTATACATACCCAATAATCTTTATAAACAAATTCTTTACTCAAATCATGCACCATAACCAATTAAAGAGAAGAAGTTTTGATAAAACATAACTAAGAACTAGGGCTATAATATTACCTTTTTAATTTCTACATAAACCTAATTAGAGGATGAGATTGGCTTGATTATCCTTCCTCTCACTTCTTTGATTCTCACAATCGCCCTTTTTTGAATTTAACAAATGATTTCTTCTCTTTCTCTCTCAATTTCTCTCATATTCTTTATTTTCTCTATTCTTAGGCTTTAGCAACAAAACACGTATATCAATATAACTGATATAAACATAATGCGTATGCATTATGGGTACTTCAGTTACAATAACAAAGGGTCACTAAGCCATGTTTGGCTAGCACCCAAAATCTCCTTTTTCAATTTATTTTAATACTCCTCTATTATATGGTACATTTCATACACATAACCAAACCTAATCTTATAATTTCATATTAAGTTACATTGTGTTTATTAATAACTTAATTTATCAAATCACTCCTTATCATAAAAATAAATTTATTTAATAAATTATTCATCCTCTAAGTTAATTATTTAATTATATTAGAGCCTTGTCATTCCGTTAGTGTAATAAAATGCGTACCGATTATAAAATTGTTTATCCTCAATTTACTTAATATTATCATACATGAATAAATTATTCCATAATAATTCCCATCAAATATTTACTTTATAAAATAAATATCTCAACTAAAATATTTATTTTACTTGATAATTATCTTAACTATTTATAAAATTCACAATTAAATTACATTAACATATTACATTTATATGTAACAGATTACCCTCTCAAAAATAAATATATTTATAGTAATTCACTATTTTAATTAAGTGAATTACTTTCAATATTTATGAAATTTAATTCATAACAATTCAATTTCCAATAAAACATAATAATCAAATTATAGTATTTCATACTCAAACTCAAAACATCTCATAATAAGAATTTTAATTATTAAATTTCTATTTTAATAACTTATAAAAATTTGGTTTGTCACAGAGGCTCTCCGAACTCAGTTAGAGATGGAAGTGATGGATAGGATCCACTTCGAGGAGAAGTAGGAGGATTCTAATGACAGAGTGGGTGATCTAGAAGATGAGGTGCAGTGCAAGAGGAGGAAGATGAATAAGATGGGCTATGCTCTACGCACGGCTATGGAGAGGTTGATCGATGGGGTAAATCACTACCCCGCTTAGCAAGGACAAACCCGACATACCATAAGTCGGGATATGGTGGCACACATCACACAGAAGGAGTATCAGAGCGCCGTGGAGCGTGAGATATTAGATTTAGTCTAGAGGGAAAAGCTTAGTAGTGTAGTATTGTTATTTATGTGTTGTTGTAATCTTTTGTATAAGATGTGAGAGAGTCGTAAACCCTAAACTTTTGAAAAATGTTAGGGGTAGTAAGCTAGTATTGTCCCCGTCTTTTGTGATATTAGGGGATATGTATTTTCATTTATAGCAGTATGCTAGAAAAGAACGTGTACTGTAACCATTTGGCATATTAAAATAAATGATCTTATTTTTCAGAAACGTGTTATAAACTTTTAGTTCTTTTCATTTGAGAAATGTCTAAATATGATAGTTAGATAATAAGATGAAGAAAAAAATATTTGATGCAGAAAATGCCACCCAGACTTAGAATAACTGTCCAAGAAGAGTCAGTTAATGATGAGAGAGGACAAGTAGATCCCATACAGCAACTAGTAGATTTATTGGGAGAAGCTCTGAGGGGAAGAAACGAACCCATACCACCCATTCCCCAAGTTGTCTCAGTAATAACCTTCAAAGATTTTAAGAGTGTAGGACCCCCAGAGTTCACGTGAACTACTGACCCGATAGTTGCGCAAACCTAGATCAAGGAGATTGAGAAGGCCTTCACTATAGCGCGTGTGGGTGAAGACTAGAAGACAATATTTGCAACGTACATGATGAGGGGTGAAGCAAACTATTGGTGGGAAACTAACCAGCAGAGAGCGGGGGAAGGAACGATAACTTGGGAGAGGTTTACGATGCTGTTTTTCGAGAATTATTTTCCGAAGAGTATAAAGAATAGGATGGAAGTGAAGTTTCTAGAGTTAAAACATGGAGATATGACGGTGGCACAATATACTGCTAAGTTAAATAAACTAGCGCGATTTGCGGAGCACCAAGTTGGGGATGAAGAAAGGAAGGAGAGACGCGTCGAGCAAGGATTGAAGCCGTGGTTGTATAATAAGGTATCAATCTTTCAGATTGATTCCTTTACGACCATGTTGGAGAAGGCAGTCATTGTGGAAGGTGGCAGTGAGGCCTTAAGTCTATATCATAAGGAGAAGAAGAACAAGAACACCGGTAATGAGCACCGGGGAGGAAGAAGTTGTGGGGGAAGTAATTTGGGAAAGAGGAAATGGGAAAACAACAACAACAACAACAACAACAACAGAAATAATAACCAAGGTGGTAGTCACTAGGGAAATTTCAAGAAGAGGACCGAAGCTTGCAACTAGTGTGGAAGGAGCCATCAGGGGAATGCTGGAAGGGGAAGACCACTTGCTATAATTGCGGCCAAGAGGGGAAAATCTCGCCAAATCGCCCAAGGCCAAAGAAGATAAGAGGATGTTTTGCTTGTGGATCGACAGAGCACCAGATAAAAAATTGGCCAAAGAAAGGAAGCAGTGGAACTGGCAGAGGCCAAGGAGGAGGGAGCAAATTAATGATTGGTGGACCTGCACAACCCAATCTATCGACCGCTCAAACCTTTAACATAACCACCCATGACGCAGTGGCTGCGAAAGATGTTGTGTCAGGTATAATCCTAATCAATAATATAAGTGCTTATGTAATATTTAATTCGAGTGCCACATGTTCTTTTGTATCTGAAGAATTTTCTATTAAATTTAGCACACCCCGAGAATGTTTAGAAGATTCCTTAAACGTAGAAGTTACAAATAAAGAAATAATCCATATAGAATACGTTTATCAAAATTGTCGCGCAAACATTAGAGAACATGAACTGAGCGTAGACTTGATTCCTATTAGACTGGGAGAATTTGACGTAATACTGGGAATGGATTGGTTATATAGCCATGCTGTGATAATTGACTGTCAGAACAAGCGTGTGAACCTTAAGACTCCGAGTAAGTCTAAGGTAGTGTTTCATTAAAACTCATCGCTTAAGCAATCGTGTTTCGTTACGATGATGCAGGCCAAGAAATAATTAAGGAAAGGATGTGTAGGTTATTTAGCCTACATCGTAGATACTCAAAAAAGGGAGTAGAGATTAAAGATATACCCGTAGTGAATGAATTTCGAGACGTGTTTCCGGACGATCTGCCTGGACTTCTGCCAGACAGAGAAATCGAATTCGTAATAAACTTAGCACCGGGAACAACACAAATTTCGAAAGCTCCATATCGTATGGTGCCAGTAGAAATGATGAAATTAATGATACAACTTCAAGAGTTACAAGATAAGGTTTAAATTCGATCGAGTGTGTCTCCTTGGGGAGCACCAGTGTTATTCGTGAAGAAAAGGATGGATTGATGAGGCTCTGTATTGATTATCAAGAATTGAACAGAGTAACGATCACGAATAGATATCCACTACCGAGGATAGACGACTTGTTTGATCAACTGAATGGAGAGAAATGTTTCTCGAAGATTGACCTACGGACATGATATCATCAACTGAAAGTGCAGGATGACGATATACCAAAGACTGCATTTTGAACCTGTTATGGACATTACGAGTTTTTGGTAATGTCATTCGGTTTAACTAATGCCCCGGCAACATTCATGGACATGATGAATTGAGTTTTCAAGCCATACTTGGATAAATTCGTAGTAGTTTTCATCGACGACATTTTGATCTACTCGAAGACAGAGGAAGAACATGTCGAACATCTGAAGATTGTTTTAGAGGCACTACGAAAGGAGGAGATGTATGCGAAATTTTCAAAATGCAAATTTTGGATGAAGAAGTTCCAATTCTTAGGCCACGTGGTGGATGAGAATGGAATCTCAGTAGACCCCAAAAAGGTCGAAGCAGTAAGTAGTTGGGAACAACCGAGAACACCGACAAAGATAAAAAGTTTCTTAGGGTTAGCTGGGTACTACCAGAGATTCATCCAAGATTTTTCAAAGATAGAAACCCTGTTGACTAATCTTACGAGGAAAACGGTAAAATATGTATGGACCAACAAATGCGAGGAGAGTTTTCAAGAGCTGAAGAAGAGATTACGCGAGGCATCGATATTATCTTTACCAGATAATACGGGAGGATTTGTAGTGTATAGTGATGCATCGCATAGAGGACTGGGTTGTGTGCTGATGCAGCATGGCAAAGTTGTTGATCGATTTCGCAATCAATGAATACGTGCAAGTATACACGGTCAACAAGTAATAAAGTGAAAGTAAAGTATCGTTCCCACGAGGAATTATTTAATAAAAATCACCAAGTACTAATTCTTAACCAAACTAATTTTATTTAAACAATCTCAAATCGTGTTTTTTCTAATTAAGAAAACTAAATTAACTAATTAAAACTATGTTTTAACGAATGAATTCAAATAAATAAAGATTAAGACTTTAATATCCCCAATTATGAATTATAAATCAATTATCCAATTATCCCAATTATTATGCCTACTGATTTGTTAACAGGAATTCTCAAATGCCAAAAGTCCTTTTCCAAGTGACCAATTGCCTTCTATTTAACCCAGATTAATCTTGCTATATTCCTATGCAAAACAATTGAATTAAACTCTTTCCAATCCCAATTCCTTATGTGTTACATGTGGTGAACAGATATTTCCATTCAATTCACAAACCTAATTATTCACTGTGCAAATAACTAAGTCACATGATATCATGCCCAGTTCTAACCCTAGAATTCCTCTTCCAATTCCTTCTAGAGTAACAAAGTAATTACTGATCAAATAATTAAGCAATAAGCACAAGACAAGATAAACAACTCACTTTGACATAAATAATTGGAATATAATTAATAACTAATTCATAGCTATAAAAAGTTCAATTGAAATCTTAATAAAAAGAATTAGTTCATAATTAATGAATGGAAACCAAGAATCTACAATTGAATAGACATTAAAAGAGAAAAGTAAGATGAGAGAAGAGAATAGAATCTGTTGTCAGCAAATCTGATGCTCCCTCTTGCTCTTGCTCTTGATCTTCAATGGTCTCCAAGTTGCTTCAATCTCCAAAACTAATAAGAACTAGGGTTAATGTTCTAATCTAATGGAGTGTATCTCTAATCTAAGCTATGTAATCTCTAAGCTAAGGTATGTAATCTCCCCTTATTTTATGTCTTACATCATGTATTTATAGGTTACAAGTCTAATTTTGAGTTTAGGAACAATCCCAATCCAATTTAGAGTCAAAAAGGTGTCAAAATTCGCCCAGAACGCGTTCAGGCCCGCACCAGGCCCTTCCCCAGCGCCCCGGCGCTGGGCACGGCGCTGGGATTCTTCCCCCCAGCGCCCCGGCGCTGGTATCAAGCCAAAAACGAGCGCCCCGGTGCTGGCCCAAAGTCTAACATTTTCTGCTCCGACGTCCTTTGGGAAAATGACCATAACTTCTTCGTCCAAACTCCGATTTAGACGATTCAAGATGTTCTGGAAAGAGGAGAAGTAGATCTATAACTTTCATTCTTGAAGTATTTCGAAATAATGTCCGGAGCTATAGTCAAATTGGCTCTGAAGTGACTGCTGTGTAAATGACAAGCCGAAAACGCGCATCTAGCCACCCCGAACGTCGATCCATGCAACTTTTGTCCCAAATCCTACAAAACAATATAAAACATGCTTGAATAGACACAAACACATAAAAACATCCTAAAAGACTTGAGAACAACAATAAATTAAGCCCGAATGTATCCAATTCATGTGTATAAAACTCACTCATCAAATACCCCCAAACTTAAACCTTTGCTTGTCCTCAAGCAAAAACACAAAAATGTTATGCAATGCAATGTAATGAAACTAATCTATATGCTTACGAATCCAACAGTAATGATAGAAACAACTCTATTCAACTGGCCTTAGAGAAATCAAGTAAACATGATAATACATCATATTAAAACAAATCAGTAATTTCTCAATCAATCATTAAATCTTAGACTGTTATCACTGATATAGTGCGTGTGTGCTCCACAACAATGTTAACTGATATAAAATCAAATTTAAGACATAATAGATATCTTCGAAGGCATCATACAGTGAAAACTCACAAAATTCACGAACAAGCTAGATCCAACTAAAGTCAAACATCCACCAAGTTCAAGAGTCCAATATGGGATACTTATGCTTTACTTTTAATTACATGGGCTTTTTGCTCTTTTCCCGTTTTATTATTATTATTTTTTTTTAACCATGACTGTGCAATGTCTCATTCCATTAGGCTAACAGTGTCACCCCTTAGCGAGCTTTCGACCAACGACTCCCAGCCCATATAAGACCTTAGGGCGCTAGGTTTTAAGATACCCCTTCGGGCGTACTTACTCAAGTAACAAAGGCCCCGAAACAAAACTAGCCACGATAAATATTTTTTTTCTTTTTTTCTTTTTTTTGATAGATGGTTGGTGAGTGCATTTTACGCTCCATCTCACGCTTGTGTTTATGGGGAGTGTTTCTCCTCAACCCACCACAAGACTCAACAAGTCTTTTTTTTAAAGCTTATATACCCCAAAATTTCCCCCAAACTTAAGTTTTTATCAAAATTTAGCCATCTCCGCCTATTCATGTCTTTCATTCCTTCAAACTAGTATTATCCTTAAAAAAATCCATTATGTATCAATTTAAACTTAATCAGTCAACATAGATGTTATTAACGTGCTAACCTTGATTATACCAGTTTCAAACAGGAAAAGATTCAATTCATAACAAGAAATCACATCAAAGCCTGAATATTCAATACTATACTTATCTACTTAACTCTAGTCTCATCATTGGCCAAAATAGACTTTTACTATCTAACAGTTGGAATCATGCAAATATAAACTAACTGTAACAAACACAGTAAACTAACTACTATTTTTGCGATTTTTAAATTTTTTTTTTTAACAAAAAACTGAATGCAAAAACTAAATGTAAATAACCCGAAAACATAACGAACTACAATGTAAATAACTAACTATATGCAATACGACACTAAAATGCCCCCAAACTTAAACTAGACATTGTCCTCAATGGCTACAATAGAAAAAAATTAAAGAAGAGTACTTCCCTGAAAATATAGCAATCTTCCTCCTTGTCCGCTAAGTTTGGAGAATAGGCTAAGCACATGGAACAAATTGGGCACAACACTTGAATTTGACTTGAATAACCTGTAAAACCATGATAGAAGAAATTTTATTAAATCCTAAAAAATTGCAAATTCAAAACTACTAATATAAAACTTAATAAAAACTAAAAATAAAAAATAAAAATTAAACTTGGGTTGCCTCCCAATAAGCGCTTGTTTTATAGTCTCAGCCTGACTTCTTCAATTCTCTATCCAATTCCCCTACGAAAATTGAGGAACCCTCCATCCATCAGAAGCAATGTTACATTTGGGAGGTTCCCATTAGCAAAAACCCTTGAATTGAAGTCACATAGCATGCTCTTTGTAGATAGGATCCCCATTAAGAACGACAAACCACTAGGTGGTTTCTCCATTGTGTCTGCGAATATATTCTGGCATGGAGGCTTGTCAGACACAACAATTTCTTCTTCTATCTTCTCCAGCTCATTGCACCATGGTTTCGAAGGTGTACTTGCTTTTACATCACAGAGAGTATTGCCGACGACATGACTACCAATCAGACAAGGTTTTGTAAATCTAATCGGACTCTTGAATTATGGAGGAGAAGGCACTTGAGGCATAAATAACATTGGCTCATCATCATTGGGTCTCACAATTAGTTCTTCACCGACCTTGTTGTCATTATCCCCACTTGTCTCCTCTTTTTCATCTCGTGGCTCATCTAGTTGTAGATTTGGCTCGGGCTCACCATCAGTCTCGGAATCCATGTCATAGGGCCAGGTGTATTGAGGACGGTTGTTCAACGCATGTGCTATCTGTTCCACTTGATTTTCCAGATTCTTGATCAATGCCCCTTGGCTTTTCAAATTCAGCTCTACTTGATTCATTTTCTTGTCTTGTTCCTCATTCCTTTTTTCAGAAGATTTAATAAAATTTTCCAAGGCTTCCTCCCAATTTGAATGTTCTTCCTGTTGTAGTAGAAGTGGACACAAGAAATCATATGGGTTTGTTGGACTTGGAGCATAAAATTTATCTTGATTGTTACTCCATGAAAAATCCGGGTGATACCCCCAATCCTGATGATAGTTGTTGGGATAGACATAATTATTGGGGTAATCACCACTATACTGTACCGGCTCGAAACTTATGGTGCATTGATGACTCATATGATTTCCAGCACAATAATCACAAGTAACCGCCATACTTTGACGACGCTGAGCTTCAAAAGCTTCAAACATCCTCGAAAGTGTCTCAATCTGTGCTGACAATGCAGAAAGTTTCTCGAGCCTGTCAATCTCCGCTCCCCTTGGTTGAGTCATGTTCGTGTATGGCCATTGATACACAAAGTCATCCATGGTACCTGAAAAGAGAGAGAATTATAGAAAGAGAATTAAAAATAAAAATAAAAATGTTTAAATTAAGACTAATTTGATTGAAATTAATATTGGTAAATAATTATTAAATTAATTCCCCGGCAACGGCGCCAAAAACTTGTAGATCTATTTCGCAATCAATGAATACGTGCAAGTATACACGGTCAACAAGTAATAAAATGAAAGTAAAGTATCGTTCCCACGAGGAATTATTTAATAAAAATCACCAAGTATTAATTCTTAACCAAACTAATTTTATTTAAACAATCTCAAATCGTGTTTTTTCTAATTAAGAAAACTAAATTAACTAATTAAAACTATGTTTTAACGAATGAATTCAAATAAATAAAGATTAAGACTTCAATATCCCCAATTATGAATTATAAATCAATTATCCCAATTATTATGCCTACTGATTTGTTAACAGGAATTCTCAAATGCCAAAAGTCCTTTTCCAAGTGATCAATTGCCTTCTATTTAACCCAGATTAATCTTGCTATATTCTTATGCAAAACAATTGAATTAAACTCTTTCCAATCCCAATTCCTTATGTGTTACATGCGGTGAACAGATATTTCCATTCAATTCACAAACCTAATTATTCACTATGCAAATAACTAAGTCACATGATATCATGCCCAGTTCTAACCCTAGAATTCCTCTTCCAATTCCTTCTAGAGTAACAAAGTAATTACTGATCAAATAATTAAGCAATAAGCACAAGACAAGATAAACAACCCACTTTGACATAAATAATTGGAATATAATGAATAACTAATTCATAGCTATAAAAAGTTCAATTGAAATCTTAATAAAAAGAATTAGTTCATAATTAATGAATGGAAACCAAGAATCCACAATTGAATAGACATTAAAAGAGAAAAGTAAGATGAGAGAAGAGAATAAAATCTGTTGTCAGCAAATCTGATGCTCCCTCTTGCTCTTGCTCTTGATCTTCAATGGTCTCCAAGTTGCTTCAATCTCCAAAACTAATAAGAACTAGGGTTAATGTTCTAATCTAATGGAGTGTATCTCTAATCTAAGCTATGTAATCTCTAAGCTAAGGTATGTAATCTCCCCTTATTTTATGTCTTACATCATGTATTTATAGGTTACAAGTCCAATTTTGAGTTTAGGAACAATCCCAATCCAATTTGGAGTCAAAAAGGTGTCAAAATTTGCCCAAAACGCGTCCAGGCCCGCACCAGGCCCTTCCCCAGCGCCCCGGCGCTGGGCACGGCGCTGGGATTCTGACCCCCAGCGCCCCGGCTCTGGTATCAAGCCAAAAACGAGCGCCCCGGCGCTGGCCCAAAGTCTAACATTTTCTGCTCCGACGTCCTTTGGGAAAACGGTCATAACTTCTTCGTCCGAACTCCGATTTAGATGATTCAAGATGTTCTGGAAAGAGGAGAAGTAGATCTACAACTTTCATTCCTGAAGTGTTTCGAAATAATGTCCGGAGCTATAGTCAAATTGGCTCTGAAGTGACTACTGTGTAAATGACAAGCCGAAAATGCGCATCTAGCCACCCCAAACGTCGATCCATGCAACTTTTGTCCCAAATCCTACAAAACAATATAAAACATGCTTGAATAGACACAAACACATAAAAACATCCTAAAAAACTTAAGAACAACAATAAATTAAGCCCGAATGTATCCAATTCATGTGTATAAAACTCACTCATCAAAAGTCATTACATATGCGTCACGACAATTGAAGGATTATGAAAGACAATACCCTACTCATGACTTAGACTTAGCGGCAGTAGTTTTTGCGTTAAATATCTGGAGACATTATTTGTACGGAGAGAAATGTGAGATATACACGGACCACAAAAGTCTGAAATATATCTTAACACAGAAGGAGTTGAATATGTGGCAGAGGAGGTGGTTAGAACTAATCACATATTATGACTGTGAGATTCTTTATCACCCAGGGAAGGCAAACGTAGTTGCCGAAGCTCTGAGCTGGAAAGGAAGGGAGAAATTGTTTCAACTGATAACTCAGGAGGAATTAATAACAGATATATATAAGTTGGAAATAGAAGTGAAGGGACTCGAGAGGTCTGACGAGAAATTAATTGTAATGGAAGCTTGTCCGACATTGTTGGATAGAGTAAATGAAGCACATGAGAAAGATGAAGAATGCGAGAAAATCAGGAAAAGGATTTCGGAAAATGTGGAAGAAAAATTTCGAATAGATAAAGACGGTATTTTAAGATTCGAAGGGAGAATGTGGGTACCGGCGGTAACTGAGTTGAGAGATGAGATTTCACAAGAGGCACACAATACGACATATTTCGTTAATCCGGGAGGCACTAAGATGTATCTAGACTTGAAGCATCATTTTTGGTGGCCTAATTTGAAACGGGAAGTCGCAGAATGTGGTAGTAAATGTTTGACTTGTCAACGCGTAAAAGCAGAACATCAGCGGCCAAGTGGGTTGCTACGACCATTGGAAATACCAAAGTGGAAATGGGAGCATATTACAATGGATTTTGTGGTAGGACTTCCGGTCACCCAGAAAGGATTGGATGCCATTTGGGTTATCGTGGATCGACTGACAAAGTCCACACATTTTCTACCAATCAAGATCCACTACAGTTTGAATCAGTTAGCAAGCCTATACGTAAATGAGATTATTTTAAGATATAGAGTGCTGGTATCGATAGTTTCTGACCAAGACCCGCGTTTCACATCGAATTTTTGGAAAAAACTTGCAAGAGAGGATGGGAACACAGTTGAGGTTGAGTACTGCTTATCGTCCTTAGACAGACAGACAAAGTGAGCGAACAATACAAACACTAGAGGACATGCTTAGGACTTGCGTGATGGACTTCAAGGGAAATTGGGACGACCACATACCCTTAGTAGAATTTGCGTATAATAATAGTTAACATACAAGTATCGGCATTCCACCGTATGAAGCTCTTTACGGAAGGAAGTGCAGAACGCCATTATGTTGGGAAGAAGTCGGAGAACGACGAATACTTGGACCATAATATTTGTGGAGTTTTGTGATGAACTCATTGAAGCCTTGTGTGGCATGGTGTTGGGAAATATTAACAGTAATGTTAATTAACAAAAGAATTAAAAGTAAGCAATTAAGTAATGTTAAATGTTAATTGTTGTTGTAGTATATTTATGGATTTTTAATTGGTGTTAATTAGGTAAATTAATATGTGATTATTAATTGTTATTTAATTAACAATGGTTGTGGCGGAATATTGATTTCTTGGTAATTAATTAATAATGGGTGATTATTATTGTTTGAGATGAAACTATAAAAATATAATAAGAATTATATAGATAAATAATGATTATGGAAATCCATAAATATATTGATCAATGATGATTGGATTAATTAATATTGGTGTTAATTAATCAAGGAAGTGAATAAATTATTTAATTATTTATATGATAATAGTAGGTTAACAGTTATGTGTATAAGAGCAATAATACAATTATACTACATAGTGTATTATGGCATTTGTGTGACTATTGTCGACGTCGGGATTTTTAATTGTCCCTTTCCATTACTTGTTCTTTGGTGTTCTCATTTTAGGTGAGATTTGTTTGAAAAATAAGTGAAAAAGGATCGACATGTATAATGTCGACGATGGACTGTTAAGAGTCGGCAGTTGGTTTTTTAAATGGTTGTACCAACACAACCTAGAAAAGGTTTGCACATTGACCTAGTGATGTGACACTACTAAACGGGTCAGTGAAACCGAGATTCATTAGGGTCTGGGGACTTGATTATGCGGAGGGAAGGTGTTAAGCACCCCCCAACATCCGTGTTACAATGTTGACCACCTCTTTTCAAGAAAATATTATCTGAATGTGTGTGTGTGCGAGTTAATGTGCTGTTTATTTGGAAGTAGTACGAGGCCTCGTTCGCACCTATATACACAGGGTTTGAATTAATGTAAAAATTTAGTTTTTAGCAAGATATAGCAATGATGTTTTAAAAAAAGGTTTTTTAAAACCCTAATGCTCAATAGCAATTGAGACCTTTTACACTTCTATTTTATTAAGTGTTCGGCTGGATTAATTTTATTTTCTAGATGCGAAGCATCTATAAGAAAATAATGTCGTGGGTATGAAAACCATCTTAGGAAATTCAGACACCGCAGAATAATTTACAAGCTGCTTCCAGCTGAAAATGTCCATCACAGAACCGAATCTAGATCTAATAGGCTGAATCTGTGATCACATGATTCCTAGGCGCACATGATACCGCAATTTGTATGAAAGCAGTAAGCAGATATATATATATATAAGCTGTAAATATATATATATATATATATATATATATATATATATATATATATATATATATATATATATATATATACAGATATGATAACCAACCACGAAACACCTCCATGGGGGATCAAAAACGTAAATAAAGTTGTAAAAGCTATCATCCACCACGGAGGAAACTCCAGGCGGGACAAAACATAAATGAAGTTGTAGCAGCCCTGAATCCAGGTCCCAAATCACCGCAAATCCGGTATACTATTTCTATAACTAATTGCGGAAGATATAAACATAAATTGTTTATACAATAAACTTACACACTTTTCCCCAAAATCGAGTAACCTTAACTTATACACAAATCATAAACTATTTATCACACAACAATATTTATCAAAGTATACTATTACAAACTAGCGGCACATTTTATCCCAAGCCGAACTTGGCATTATCTTTTCCTGTATCCGAACGCATTCGCCTTATCTGCAATATTTTATCATGATATAGCAAGGGTGAGCATGAAAGTTGCCCGACAAGTTTAAATACAATAATATAACGATATATCATGATTGAAGAGTATGAATAATAAGCAGGCTAAAATCCATCAATATAATTGAGAACTAGCACAAACAAACTTTTGACAGAACAAGTTTTAAACATGAACAAACATTTCTGAACCAACTGGTAATGAAGGTGATCATCCTTTCATACCTGACTTATACATGCAAGATGTACAGAGTATATTTTTTGTGGCAATCAGCAATGATTAACCATAAGCTTGAATAAAACACTCTTATTAGAGTTAAGTACAAAGAAACTTGCCTGAACCGTTGATTATCGCAACGCAATTTATAACGCTTTACCCCGAAGACCTAATATTAGTAATATAGATCTCCAATATTAGAATAATATCATCACAATATAATACTGTTATAATTATATCCACAAAATAACCTAAACACATAGCACATAATCCTATCAGTCTATAATACACATAAGACTTATCATCAAATTAGACTATTAAGTTTGAGTTGATACCGACACAATTTTATCATCCCGACGGTCTAGTCGGACAAATATTGAGTTTAAGTTCAATTAAACTCTTCCTAAGCGCTTAATCATGCCATAGACTCACATTTATATGATTTAACACTCGCTTTTTCATTTCATAAATATTCATTAACATCTAATAAGTCAAATACTAACCCAGCAACCTGGATTCTAAATCTAGCAACTAAATTACCAACTCAGCAACCTGGATTCCAAATCCAGCAACCTGAATTCCAAATCCAGCAAACTAAACTGCAATCCAGCAAACTGGATTTAACATATTTTCAATTTCAGTAAACTATTTCTCAATCCAGCAAACTGGAATCACAAATTATATAATCCAGCAAGCTGTATTCTAAATTTGTATCACGAAAATACCAAATCAGTTTATTATTTTTCTATCCTTAGTCCAAACATATATACACATATTTCATCCACAAAAATTATTTTTCCATAATTTTTCAACTTCCTTTGATATTTTTCAAAAATTAATTCTAGTGTGTAGCTTAAGAAATTAGCTACCTCGTGCTTAACTCCAAACATTCCCATCTCTTGGGATAACCTTATATATGTTAACATTATGCTCCATTTTAAATTTCATGGCAATCAGAGTTGTAGAACTCCGTTTATAGCGATATCCGTCGGAAAATCACAAAAATTGTAATGGTCATAACTTGGTCGTTTTAACTCAGAATTAGCTCATTTTTGGACACGAGCTACATAATACCATATATATTCATTTTCCAAAAGGCTGAAATTTATTTCACATTTAAGTTGCCAAAACAGCCCCTGGATAGAAACTTTTTGCCATGTTACAGTTTTGGAGTCCTTTACTAAATCTTAAATACAATGAGATCTGTAATTCCGATTAACGATCCGTCAATTTTTTTGGATTCGTATCTTTCCGATCTTCAGTTTTCATTTATCACAATCCATATTTGGACATGTTAAGCTCCAGGAAATTAGCCCAGAATCGGCTGTTACAAACTGTCATTCTAACAGTTTTTATTACCTTTGTGTAGTTTTGGAGAAATCCCATAACTTGTTCAATATTCAACCTAATTGAGGAATTCCAAAGGGGCTTTATCCTCAACACAAATATTTAGCTCCACAAATTGACCACACTTAAAGATTCAAAGTAGAATGAGAAATAAGGTCATTTCCATATCATGCTTGGTTTTTCCAAAAATTTTGTTTTCGCAGTTTTGATTATGTTTCTTCCGAACGTCATAACTACTTCATCCGGAGTCAAAATTAGTCTGTTTCGGAGTATATGGAAAGCTTATACAGTTTACTACAACATATCACAAGTCCAAAATTTTTAGAGCACCCTAACAAATCTGGAATTTTCTGTTTAGGGCAGCAGTCCACTAGATTATTCTTTGAAAAACTGTTTTGGTTCTTCTTCTTCGTTCAAGCTCATCAACGTTAAAAATGGAAAGATCTAACCATAAAATATCATATATTATTTAGAACTACCCTCATATGACTCAAAATCGTAAATTCAACACTTGGTCTAAAACAACCATCACAAAACACATAAACTAACTAGAGTTTTGAGTTTAAGAGATTTTATACCTTTGATTTCTTGCTAGACCTTCTTCTTCTTAGCTTGATTATGTAGCTTTAATGTCTCACCAAAAACTCCCCTTCCTCTCCTCCATGGCTGCTGAAAATACTCCTCTCTCCTCTCACTCTCTCTATTTGGTCGGGTATGAGGTAGAAATGAAGAGAACAATTCATTTCCTTTCCTTTACTTGGTTAAAATGATATTTAAGAGAGTGAGAGAGAGAGTAGTTAAGATTAGGTGAGAGTTGGTGAGGAGTGGGTGAGGTTAGGTGGTTGCTCATGTGCTGGAATTTCCAGCAAATTTGGCCCTTGTGGGTCCCGCTTTTAATTCATTGTTTTGTGTGTTTAATCCAGTCTTTAACTTTCGGACCCGAAAACTCAAATTTTTGAGTTTATAGTCGAATCCTAGTAAATTTGATACTTCCAACGTCATGGGCACATCTGTTTCTTCAATTTATCTCCAAGTTTTAAGATTGACTTTTCTTCCAAATATTCAACTGTTGACTTTGACCAAAAAGTCAATCCCGACACATTTCATGTTTAGAGTCTATTCCTACTAATTTTGACGTTCCAGATTCAATTATCTTGTTTGCATCTTCAAATTCCACTTCTATCTTCGATTTTTGATTTTTCTCCCTTAAACAATTGCCAAGTGGTTGCTTGCATGTTTAATTAATGTGTTGGTGCAATAAAGAAATGACACATGGAAGAGTGGTTGGAAGTTGTTTACCAACTAAAGCTAACTATCATCACATTCATCCCCTCCTTTTTCCTCTTCTCTATAACCGGCCAAGTGGCCTTAGATTGTCCATAAATTAATCTCCTTTTATGCTTTAATTGATTAACTAAATGTCCAAAAAGTCCTCTCCCCCTTGGGCTAAAAGTTTGGGCTTGAATTAAATTAATTTCTTATGCCATAAGAAATTGACATAATCCAACACTTTAATTCTTATCCAATCCAAATCATTTAATTAGGGTTTTCACTTTCTCAATTATAACTTAAATCCTTACTCACATGCCCATTCATTTTCTTAACCCAATTTAGACTTGCTATAATTAGGTTATAAAATTAATTAACCGAGACGTATAAAATAAATATCTTAGAATTAGTATATAATTAAATACTATTATTCCCGCAACTCATAACCCTTAAGTTATTCAATCATTCATTCCTAATATATAATTAAGTTGCCTTAGTTTCTCTTATTTAAAATTGCAATTACTAACGAATCCCTATCCGGACTTAGGGTTAGGGTTTCTAATAGTTCGTTAGATTTTACTAACTTAATCAACATATGATTAATATAACTTTAGGATTTGCTAAAGTTATAACTTATCTGATCAATCCTTGATCTTAAATCATTACGATTCACATATGTAATCAAATATACTGACTAGTATTCGCTTTGATACTTATCCTTTCTATTCCCAGATTAGGGCTTGAATTTATCAAAATCTGAAATTAGGGTTTCCAGAACCGATTTCTAGGGTTTCTTATCAAAAGTTAGGGGTTTTCTAACTGAACGTTGACGTTCTTAATATATACTTAGGGTTTGACACTTATATAATTAATCTGGTCAACCCTTGACCCTTAACCATATTCTGAACACATACATAATCATAAACACAAAACATATTCGCATAAATCCTTAATCCTGAATAATTCACCTATATCCTTCACAGAATTTTGAAACCCTCAAAATTCCATCCGAATCACTCATTTTCTGTCAAGATCTATTATTTGACCTTAAATCAATCATTTAAGATTTTAATAAATTGTCCAAATTCTCGGGTTGTCACGTTCACCCCTCCTTATAAGAATTTCGTCCCCGAAATTTACCTTACACCGTGCACCTTACACATGCTACCCAATACACCACTCACAAGAGTAAAAGGTTTAAAATTGTGCTGAGAGGTCATATAGACCATGAACACATAGTTGTAACGGTATTTATACCGCAAAACAAAACATTACTTGGTTTGTTTACAATCACAAAGAAGGTAAACTACCGTTGCTTGTACTTTAGGTGATTAGCCCATCGTACAGTTACGTCATGCATAACGTATTAATCATTTTTAGCGAATATTTACGCAACTAGATTGGATTATTTATCCAAACATTATTGTTCACCTCAGTCTTATCACAGGATTCCGTACCAAGGCAATTTGGTTCGGGAAATTCTTTCAATAAACACTTGGAGTTTTTATAACATTAGTCTAGCTGAATCAAATAGCATAGACTCATATCGATAATTTGATTCAATCAAATTATTTAGGTGTAGCCAAACCCCGTTGGCAAATTAAATTTTTTTGAAAACATTTTCGAGAATGACGTCATGATGCCGTACTGTATTAACAGTCCGTTTGAGGATGACGTCATTGTATGACTTTGTTATAACACATCATACAATAGTGGAACAGCGACTTTAGGTCAAATTTACACTAAACATTCCTGTATTTACAACTCCATCACATTTTTATCATCTCTGCACCAGGTTACATGGTACATGAGTGATAAATAAAAACAATTTTTGATATTTCAAATCATTTGCGTCTAGTCGAAATAAGTAGCGTAGACTATACTTTAAACCGTTTCAAAAATGATTACGAGTCTACATTTTTTTTAAAAGGCACATAGTGCGTATTTAGCCTGATGTCAAAAATTTGAAGTTTAGCATAGCTAGGAGTTTAGGAAAACCTAAGTCTCCACTAATAATCATTTGCTTAACAATCTATCTATTCCTATAATCCTTAACACTCCATTCACACAACTATACCCAGTTCATAAAACCACACTTATGAGTTCATAACCTGGCCACAATTATATGAGTTTACGAACTTACCCTAGTCTGACCTTTGGCGTCCGTTCGCTGAGGGGCTCATAAACATTTCATATAACTATGAGTCAAGAATGTCACATAACTATGAGTTCTAAGAATTCGTACTTAATCCTATATTCTCTACCTATGACCTATTTATCTATATATAACAACTAGCGTGACACAACATTTCAATGGTTACCAATGCTACCAACTAAGTAGTTTTTACACCAAGTACAATTCCCCGCCCATACAAGAAATCATACAACTCAGTTGCTAACACGAGTCCTCATTGAAATCCCCACCTAATATTAACCCCCTTTTTCAACACGAATTTGATTTAATCCGTATTCATAATCCATAACTCTTTTATGAGTTTTCATAGTACCATTTCATAGTACAACTGATACACAACATCTTGCTGTAAACTTTTCAATCATCAGATTGAGTCTTTCCGGTTGTCATAACCTTAACAGATCACGGGGTGATCTCATCGTATATATTACGATTCAATTTTATGACTTGATCGTTTTGTTTTACGATCTCCTATTCCTACACTTTCAGTCTTTTAGACTCGATCTATTCACCATTAATGTTCAACTTTATTATCAGAGTTAGGGAACTCTGTGCTTTACACTCGCCAAGATTCGTCTTTGAATCTTACCGACCAACTAACTCTATTTGAGCTAGTCTTATCCTAATCACTGCGGTTATTGGTCTCAGGTATTCCTACTTAAGTTTCATAACCAACAGCTTTGATACCAACAATAGCAGCCCTGAATCCGGGTACCAAATCACCGCAGATCCAATATACTATTTCTATAACTAATTACAGAAGATATAAACATAAATTGTTTATACAATAAACTTACACACTTTTCCCCAAAATCGAGTAACCTTAACTTATACACAAATCATAAACTATTTATCACACAACAATATTTATCAAAGTATACTATTACAAACTAGCCGCACATTTTATCCCAAGCCGGACTTGGCATTATCTTTTCCTGTATCCGAACGCATTCGCCTTATCTGCAATATTTTATCATGATATAGCAAGGGTGAGAATGAAAGTTGCCCGACAAGTTTAAATACAATAATATAACGATATATCATGATTGAAGAGTATGAATAATAAGCTGGCTATAATTCATCAATATAATTGAGAACTAGCACGAACAAACTTTTGACTGAACAAGTTTTAAACATGAACAAACATTTCTGAACCAACTGGTAATGAAGGTGATCATCCTTTCATACCTGACTTATACATGCAAGATGTACAGAGTATAATTTTTGTGGCAATCAGCAATGATTAACCATAAGCTTGAATAAAACACTCTTATTAGAGTTAAGTACAAAGAAACTTGCCTGAACCGTTGATTACCGCAACGCAATTTATAACGCTTTACCCCGAAGACCAAATATTAGTAATATAGATCTCCAATATTATAATAATATCATCACAGTATAATACTGTTATATTTATATCCACAAAATAACCTAAACACATAGCACATAATCCTATCGGTCTATAATACACATAAGACTTAGCATCAAATTAGACTATTAAGTTTGAGTTGATACCGACACAATTTTATCATCTCGACGGTATAGTCGGATAAATATCGAGTTTAAGTTCAATTAAACTCTTCCTAAGCGCTTAATCATGCCATAGAGTCACATTTATATGATTTAACACTCGCTTTTTCATTTCATAAGTATTCATTAACATCTAATAAGTCAAATACTAATCCAGCAACCTGGATTCTAAATCTAGCAACTAAATTACCAACTCAGCAACCTGGATTCCAAATCCAGCAATCTAAACTGCAATCCAGCAAATTGGATTTAACATATTTTCAATTTCAGTAAACTATTTCTCAATCCAGCAAACTGGAATCACAAATTATATAATCCAGCAAGCTGTATTCTAAATTCGTATCACGAAAATACCAAATCAGTTTATTATTTTTCTATCCTTAGTCCAAACATATATACACATATTTCATCAACAAAAATTGTTTTTCCATAATTTTCCAACTTCCTTTGATATTTTTCAAAAATTAATTCTAGTGCATAGCTTAAGAAATTAGCTACCTCGTGCTTAACTCCAAACACTCCCATCTCTTGGGATAACCTTATATATGTTAACGTGATGCTCCATTTTAAATTTCGTGGCAATCGGAGTTGTAGAACTCCGTTTATAGCGATTTCCGTCGAAAAATCACAAAAATTGTAATGGTCATAACATGGTCGTTTTAACTCGGAATTAGATCATTTTTGGACATGAGCTACAGAATACCATATATTTTCATTTTCCAAAAGGCCGGAATTTATTTCACAATTTAAGTTGCCAAAACAGCCCCTGGACAGAAACTTTTGGCCGTGTTACAGTTTTGGAGTCCTTTACTAAATCATAAATATAACGAGATCTGTAATTCTGATTAACGATCCGTCAATTTTGTTGGATTTGTATCTTTCCGTTCTTCAGTTTTCATCTATCACAATCCATATTTGGACATGTTAAGCTCCCAGAAATTAGCTCGGAAGTGGCTGTTACAAACTGTCATTCTAACAGTTTTTATTACCTTTGTGTAGTTTGGGAGAAATCCCATAACTTGTTCAATATTCTACCTAATTGAGTAATTCGAAAGGGGTTTTATCCTCAACACATATATTTAGCTCCACAAATTGACCACACTCAAAGATTCAAAGTAGAATGAGAGATAAGGTTATTTCCATATCATGCTTGGTTTTTCCAAAAATTTTGTTTTCGCAGTTTTGATTATGTTTCTTCCGAACGTCATAACTACTTCATCCGGAGTCGAAATTAGTCCGTTCTAGAGTCTATGGAAAGCTTATACAGTGTACTACAACATATCACAAGTCCAAAATTTTTAGAGCACCCTAACAAATCCGTAATTTTCTGTTTAGGGCAGCAGCCCACTAGATTATTCTTTGAAAAACTGTTTTGGTTCTTCTTCATCGTTCAAGCTCATCAACCTTAAAAATGGAAAGATCTAACCATAAAATATCATATATTATGTAGAACTACCCTCATATGACTCAAAATCATAAATTCAACACTTGTTCTAAAACAACCATCACAAAACACATAAACTAACTAGAGTTTTGAGTTTAAGAAATTTTATACCTTTGATTTCTTGCTAGACCTTCTTCTTCTTCTTAGCTTGATTATGTAGCTTTAATGTCTCACCAAAAACTCCCCTTCCTCTTCTCCATGGCTGCCGAAATTACTCCTCTCTTCTCTCACTCTCTCTATTTGGTCGAGTATGAGGTAGAAATGAAGAGAACAATTCATTTCCTTTCCTTTACTTGGTTAAAATGATATTTAAGAGAGTGAGAGAGAGAGTAGTTAAGATTAGGTGAGAGTTGGTGAGGAGTGGGTGAGGTTAGGTGGTTGCCCATGTGCTGGAATTTCCAGCAGATTTGGTCCTTGTGGGTCCCGCTTTTAATTCATTGTTTTGCATGTTTAATCCAGTCTTTACCTTTCGGACCCGAAAACTCAAATTTTTGAGTTTATAGTCGAATCCTAGTAAATTTGATACTCCCAACGTCATGGGCACCTCTGTTTCTTCAATTTATCTCCAAGTTTTAAGTTTGACTTTTGTTCCAAAAATTCAACTGTTGACTTTGACCAAAAAGTCAATCCCGACACATTTCATGTTTAGAGTCCATTCCTACTAATTTTGACGTTCCAGACTCAATTATCTTGTTCGCATCTTCAAATTCCACTTCTATCTTCAATTTTTGATTTTTCTCCCTTAAACAATTGCCAAGTGGTTGCTTGTAAGTTTATTTAATGTGTTGGTTCAATAAAGAAATGACACATGGAAGAGTGGTTGGAAGTTGTTTACCAACTAAAGCTAACTATCATCACATTCATCCCCTCCTTTTCCCTCTTCTCTATAACCGGCCAAGTGGCCTTAGATTGTCCATAAATTAATCTCCTTTTATGATTTAATTGATTAACTAAATGTCTAAAAAGTCCTCTCCCCCTTGGGCTAAAAGTTTGGGCTTGAATTAAATTAATTTCTTATGCCATAAGAAATTGACATAATCCAACACTTTAATTCTTATCCAACCCAAATCATTTAATTAGGGTTTTCACTTTCTCAATTATAACTTAAATCCTTACTCACATGCCCATTCATTTTCTTAACCCAATTTAGACTTGCTATAATTAGGTTATAAAATTAATTAACCGAGACGTATAAAATAAATCTCTTAGAATTAGTATATAATTAAATACTATTATTCCCGCAACTCATAACCTTAAGTTATTCAATCATTCATTCCTAATATATAATTAAGTTGCCTTAGCTTCTCTTATTTAAAATTGCAATTACTGTCGAATCCCTATCCGGACTTAGGGTTAGGGTTTCTAATAGTTCGTTAGATTTTACTAACTTAATCAACATATGATTAATATAACTTTAGGATTTGCTAAAGTTATAACTTATCTGATCAATCCTTGATCTTAAATCATTACGATTCACATATGTAATCAAATATACCGACTAGTATTCGCTTTGATACTTATCCTTTCTATTCCCAGATTAAGGCTTGAATTTATCAGAATCTGAAATTAGGGTTTCCAGAACCGATTTCTAGGGTTTCTTATCAGAAGTTAGGGTTTTCTAACTGAACGTTGACGTTCTTAATATATACTTAGGGTTTAACACTTATATAATTAATCTGGTCAACCCTTGACCCTTAACTATATTCTGAGCACATACATAATCATAAACACAAAACATATTCACATAAATCCTGAATCCTGAATAATTCACCTATATCCTTCACAGAATTTTGAAATCCTCAAAATTCCATCCGAATAACATCAAACGCATACACTCATTTTCTGTCTAGATCTATTATTTGACCTTAAATCAATCATTTAAGATTTTAATAAATTGTCCAAATTCTCGGGTTGTCACAGAAGCTGTAAAAGTGATCAACTGCCACGAAGTAAACTTTAGGCGGGACGAAACATAAAGAAAGCTGTAAAAGCGATCAACCACCACGAAGTGAACTCCAGGTGGGACGAATATATATATATATATATATATATATATATATATATATATATATATAAGCAAATAAACGCTCCAGACCGAAGTCTAGGCTCAATCGAGGCATAACTTGATAATGTTAGTCCATATATATAAATATATATATATATATATATATATATATATATATATATATATATATATATATATATAAATATGTATATTCAAACTGAAAATAAAACCACGGACCAAAGTCCGGGCAAATGCACCCAACACGACTCTCAACGTGAAGAAGGGTGTGTGCAGAGATGAAGAGAAAGGCTTTAAGGTGTGTGAGAATGCTTACAGTGGGCTGCCAAAGAATGCTTCAATATCTTTAAAGTGTATAAAACTCGGCTCCGGCCGGTACAAAAGTAGCTATATGTGAGCTCACAAGTGTTTAAAATAGGAAAGAACTCAGTATATTGCAAGTACAGAGCAAATTTGGCAGGGCTTCCTCGCTCTTTCTCTTCTCAAAATGGCCACCCCAAGCCCTCTATTTATAGAGGGGGGAGCCACAGGTGTACCTGCGGCCAGCCGTTGTCGAATTTTCGGGCATCTGACTGAGGTATATAGGACCTATTTTGGACCGTCGTTGTCGAGAGTTGTACAATGGCATGGGATTAGAGTTTGTACGAAGTCATTGAAGATGGGACGATGCCCTCCGGTCTTCAAGCTTCAAATTATATCTGTTACCTCGCACAATAGTCACTCGAGATTGGTTTTTCTTGATTCTTGTGGGACATCGTTGTGTAGAGATGTGTGTATGAAATGTTGAGAGGACGTGATGTGGCTTTAGAGTGGCTAGATGATGCCTTGGCCCCTCACCGGAGTTATCACTAGTTTGGGCTGATAAAGCAGACGTTGCTCAGGGTTATTGCTGAGATTGGATGCTGCAAGTGTTGAAGGTCCTCAGTGTCAACTCTAAGGTTTGAATATCCTCTCGGTGTTATCTTCAGTTTGGTATTGGGTGTCTCGTTGTGAGCGTCGAGATTAAAGCTGGTTACATTTGAAATAAGCATTTCTGGGGTTATCTCCAGAACTACATTCCTTGTGTTAATCATAAAGGTTGGTAGCTATTCCCATGATTGGGACTGAGACTGGATACCTCAGGGTTATCTCCGAGATTAACCAGTGTTCTCTGGTGTGTGTTCTAGTATTGGAGCTGCACGCCTCAGGGTTATCTCCAAGGTTGGATTTGTTACTCTCGGTGTGTGTTCTAGGGTTGATACTGAACTTTTGGTAGTATCCGTAATTGGTATGAACTGCTCTTCCAGGGTTCCCTCTTAAAAGACGAATCTGTCCTCCTGCAATATTAGTGACAGGCGTGCAGAAAAATTTCTAGTGTCTACAGATGCCCCTCTTTATCATACTCATTCAATGCAATGTAGGTGTAGGATAAAGAATCCTAGACACTTGAAATGACATAAGACAAACATGATATTATATGTAGCAACATGATACAAATGTATGATGCATGTGTGCGGGGTTGTTGCCCAACATGCTGGAGATGATTGCTGAATCCTTGTAATGTTTACCGAGGAATGTCAAATATGACCTGATCGGAGGTGTGATCCGAATCTGTTTAGGATGTTGATGTTGGAGTTATCACCAATGTCTTGTATCCTTGATACCGACTTAATCCCGAAGAGGTACCTTTTATGTGTAAGAGATCTGTGGGGATAAAGCTTTGTCTATTTGAGGATGTGTATAACATATTCCATCATTGATCCTCCTTGATGATGTTACCCTTTCCTGGTTTATATTGCCAGGATATGTCAAGATTCTATTGGATTTATTGCCAACAGCAGATGCTGTCAGGATTTCTTGACCTTCTTTGATTTGTACTTCACCAACGTGTGAATCAACGGATGAAAACCATGTATGGTAGATTGTCAAGGCTGCTTGACCTTCGCTGACGTGTGAACCAACGGCTGATATTCTATGAGCATATTATCAATGTTGTTTGACCTTCACTAACGTGTGAATCAACGGAACATTGTGTTGTGACCCCCCACCGGGGATCTATTGGGGACTTATGAATACCAACGTACACAATCATCGAACAGCTTTCGATGCCTCGATGGGTTTACTTACCATCGGTTGAAATAACGTCAAGGCTACTTAACCTTCATTGATGTGTGTGTCAACGGATGAATATGCGTTGTAATCCCCGCTGGGGTTCCACGTTGTAACCCCAGTCGGGGATCCACATTGTAACCCCCGTCGGGTATCGTATTGATCTTTAGGGTAATGACCCAGAATTGATGGCATTGGACCTGTACAAGGTATTTCCAGATTTGATTTGTAACAAATGAGATCATTGGCATGGTATACCTCGTGTTTGGGAAACTACCATTGAGTGATGTACAGACTCAAAGTTCCATCTGAGAAGACCAGGATTGCAGGCTATTTTGCTCAATCGCGTAGCATTTTTATTCCTGATTTAACCTTTTTAGTTTGTAAGAACTCCTTTACAACTCGAACTTGATCAAGCCGGAGGGGTGGGGCCCACATAGGGGTGCCGCAGGTACACCTGCTTTAGCCATAGATGGACCTACAACCAACTGTGGATATTAATATCCTGCAGGTTGGTCTCACAATTCATTTTTAACTTGTCTCACGAAGAAAAATCCGGAGCTCTCCTTCAGATCTACTGAGTTCGGGCAATTTTTTGCAAATTCTGTCACCATACAAGTGTTCTGAACTATCCCTTTCTGAGGTGATATGGAGACTTGTTGTCCAGATATTATGGATTTGGATCAGCCAAGTAGTTCCCGTAGGACCACTTCTGGTATACGGAAGAGGGTTTCTGAAGTGCCTCAACCCGTTCTATTAGAAAGCCTCATCGATTGGTGGAGGCAGTGATACGTCTAGTCCGGGCTGATGTGCCAGACGTCGAGGGCGAGGATGAGGACATTCCGATTGAGGACCCCGCTCCTGCTGCACATGTTCCCCGTAGGGAGCTCCCTTGTATTCAGGTGGCAAACCCAGAGCTTCTGGAGGACTTGAGCAGACATCCCTCGATGTACTTGAATGATAACGACGTATGACGTTAGATCTTGATCATCCTTCTTTCATATTAACGAGGAGTAAAGGATTCTGATGTTGATCTGCATTTCATGCAGGTTCCCGGCTTTACACAGCCTCGAGGGAATTGGTTTAACGTATACTCCATGTATTAGGCTCTTCATCCCGACTATAGAGCGGTAGTGCATGATTGGGAATTTGGGGCATTCTTCTTCATCATTCCTCGTCGTTGTCCCCGGGGTTACCTCAGGGCATTGTCTGAACGATGGTTTCATCAGACTCAGTCACTCCATTTATTGGACTGTAAGGTGATGATGACGCCGATGGATTGGGGGTTTATCACAGATATGGAGTTTGGAGGGGCTTAAGTGCCTTGCATGGTGGATATTACCCCTACTGTAGTCAGATCCTTGCTAGGAGTTTCGACAGAGGAGCTCAAAAGTAGGATTGTCCGTGCAGGTCATTTGAGCGTGGATGTTATGAGTGGACTTTTGAATGAGCCCATGGGTGATGATGTCAGAGTCAGGGATCGCATTCTTCGGCGATTGTTCCTAATGATCATTAGAGGCTGCTTCATAGCAGATAACTCTTCTACGATGTCGTTCGTTTTGGTCAGCGCCACACGTCATGTGGATCATATTGGAGAGTATGATTGGGGTTCCTATACCTTTGCCTATTTCCTCTGGGGAATGCGTATTCGCTCACAGGCTTTGACTGAGGCTTGGCTAGGATTCTACCCATTTCTGCTGGTGAGTATTTCTTTTATCATTTCCCATTCATAGGTTAAGAGTGTTTACTGACCGCATATGTTTTGCCATTGTTTTGGCAGTTTTGGGCCTACGAGAGGATCCCATGCTTGCGTCCTGTGAGTGTGTTAGGTTTAGATACTTATCCATGAGGATGACGATGGCATTATTCCATTTTGGTGGAGGTCCTTGTAGCTGAGGGTTTCACTCACTGCCGCATGCAACTGGAGTTGTTGACAGCTGATATCATCACATGGATTCCCTATTCCGGGGAACATTTCGCCATCGGTTCTGAGGATGGGAACCCGACTTGCGTCGAGTATGTGATCTCCACCCGGAGAGTTCCTCTCTATACAGATGGAGCATGGGTGCTCTATTTAGGAGAGCGTACTATTAGGAGCACCACATGGGAGATTCGTATACCGATCTTGCCTCCCTCCAGGCGTTATTGGCATGTATCGCAATCACCCGTCACTAATATCCCATTGTTGGGGTTTGACGGATTTACATTATCAGATGGTCTTTGCACTCAGGAGATATTCCAGCGTTGGTGGTTCCCTCGTACTATTGGAGCCCAGTCCCGTGCCACTCAGTTCGTGGGGGATACGGTTCCAGGATCAATGATGATGACGGATTGGATAGCCTGTGTCCGAGATCCGACTCATGTGACACAGATTGATAGTTTGACCCGGTGACTAGACCAGGCACATTTCTTTATCCGATATTTGGGTAGAGATCGGGTATAGGCAGATTCATTTGATCCTTCTATCTCAGGCGCTGGCCACTCATATGACCCATTCAATTTTGTCGGCGCAGATCCTACTCTATATAGGCCTAACATCCCTGTTGATAGAGATCTAGTGACTCAAGAGGAGTTACATTAGGTGGACAGGATTGATGATGTAGACATTGACACCATTGTCTTCTTCTGATGTGTATTCTCGTTATATCTTTTGATAGGCCTACTGTTAGCTATTAGGTGGTTGTGCCCCATTCTCGCTATATCTTTTGATAGGCCTCTGTTAGTAATAGGGCATTTTTGCCCCATTTCCCTGTATTTGTAGCTGTACAGAGATGATGCATTAGATGTTGATATACTTAGGAATGTATGTATATTTTTTTTATTCCCTATATCATATTGCCATCTATCAATGCATGTATCATGTTATGCATATGTATGTATGTCCAGAGATATTCAGTATTGACCCTTGGATGGTCTTATAACACGGCCCGTACAGATGTCATCTTCGACAGTTAGCTTTATTGATCATACCCCACCATCATTGGTGGCATCTGGTATGCGATCGTGGTATGATATCATGTTACCATTAGACAGGGTGACCGTAGATCATTTGTTGCAGCATTCTATGACCCTGTTGATGTTTCAGGTTCCTACATGATTTGTGGATGGCATGCTAGAGCACTGGGTATCGGAGAGGCAAGTTTTCCGATTTGGGACCCATGAGTTGACTCCCTGTTCCCTAATTTTTAATAGCACTTTACCACGCAAGTATACGCGTTCAATTGTAATATTCAGCAAGCAAGGATATCGTTCCCACGAGGAAATAGACTAATATTTATCAATTACTAACTCTAATGCAATTAATCCTATTTTAAACTACAAAAATTTTGTTTATGATTTGAAAATTAAACTTAACTAAACTAATGATTAAAATCAAAATTTCACAAGAATAACTGCAGATTTAACAGGTTAAGATTACAACTTCCCTTGGTGTTTCATTTAAACTAACTTACTTCCCATTTAAAATAAATCAATTAACATGAATCATTATCCAAGAATGCTATATGAATATTCACACACTTCTTCCAAAGACACGTGAACAAATCCTCCTAAATCCAATCTTTAAGACGCAGAATTACAAGGAACACCCCAATTAATCAACTCACTATATTCCTATGTGAATCAAGTTAATTAGGGTTTACGCACAAATTTTTCAATGGATACAAAAGACACATAGGTATATTCCTATCCTACACGCTAATCATATTAACCCTATTCAGATTATATGAACAGATGTTATCATATCCAGATCTCAATCTATACTCCATCTTCCAATTTTATATAGATTATCACAGTAATTGTTGGCCAAACAATTAATCAATAAACATAAGATATAATAAATAATTCAATAAAAACCAACTTTCATTCAATGGGAAGCATGCAATTTAAACTACATACCATGTTATGTTGCAATCTTAATGAAAATTTAGTTCATAATAATAATAAAGAAAAACATCATCTAGATTAATAATCCAAACATCCCAGATAATTACAAAAGATAAAACTAGAGAAGAGAAGAAGAAACTCTGAATTTGCTCTTAAACTCTCTATTTGATCTTCAGCCCTTGCAATTCTCCTTCGTGTTTTCCTTCGTTGTTCTCCCTGTAAATCTCTTGAAAAATTGAGTGATACGTCTTTTCTAAAGTCTTCTCCTATTTGTATTGGTCTCAGCCCTCATTCAGACTCCTATTTGGCTTCAAAAACACCTTTAGCAGTAGAAAAATTCTCCTCTTTCCGCACATGAGCGCCTAGGCGCTCAACATATGCCATTTTCAAGCGCCTAGGCGCTTGACCAGGACCACGTAATTACAAAACTGCCACTCAGCTTTAATTTTCATGATTTTTGACCTTTTTCTCCTCCGAAATGACCAATTTGTCCCTCCAGCTCCAACCTACAACAAATAAACACAAAACACATAAAAAGATACTAAAAAAATAATTAAAGATAACAATAATTAAGTTTAATAATATCAGATTCATAGGTATAAAACTTACTCATCAAATACCCTCAAACTTAACCAATTGCTTGTCCCCAAGCAACACAACAGAATGTAATAACTAAATATGCAATGCAAATGCAATTATCTAAATGCCTAAATTCCAGCAGTCAAACAGAACAAAATCTATTCATCAAGCCTCAGAGAAATCACAATAAACATGCTAGTATATCATATCAAGACAGATTAATAATTTCCTTGGCAATCATCAAATCTTATCCTGTTATTATTGATATAGTGTGTGTGTGCTCAACTTCCATGCTAACTCATATAATTCTAAATACAACACATAATAGATCTCTTTAAAGGAATCATACAGTGTAAACTCACAAAATTCACGAACAAGCTAGATCCAACTAAAGACAAACATCCACCAAATTTAAGAGTCCAATCCGGGATACTTATGCTTTACTGTGCTTTACGGGGGCTTTTTGCTCTTTTCCCGTTTTATTATTTTATATATATATATATATATATATTTTTTTTTTAACCATGACTGTGCAATGTCTCATTCCATTAGTCTAACAGTGCTACCCCTTAGCGAGCTTTCGACCAACGACTCCCAGACCATATAAGACCTTCGGGCGTACTTGCTCAAGTAACAAAGGCCCCGAAACAAAACTAGCCACGGTATATATATATATATATATATATATATATATTTTTTCAAGCTTAAATATCCCAAATTTTTTCCCCAAACTTAAGTTTTTATCTAAATTCAGTCATCTTCGCCTATTCATGTCTTTCATTCATTCAAACTAGCATTATCCCCGAGAAGTCCATTATGTGTCAATTTAAACTCAATCAATCAACATAGTTGTTTTTACTGTGCTATCCTTATTATATCAGTTTCAAACAGGTAAAGATTCAAATCATGACAAGAAATCACATCAAAGTCTTAACAGACAATACTATACTTGTCTACTCAATTCCAATCTCATCACTGGCCAAAACAGACTTAAATTATCTAACAGCTGGAAACATGCAAATACTTGAATTTTTTTTGTAGAAAATTAAAATGAAAACTACATGAATGCAAACTACATGAAAAATTATTAACTGAATACTATATGAAAGCACTAGATGAAAAACTACATGAATGCACTGGAGCTAGAAGATTGCACCCCCCAAACTTAACTTATGCAATGTCCTCATTGTATATAACCAACAAAATTTAAAAATTAAGCACTGAGAACTTCCCTGAAAGATAGAAGCTTTATTCCTCGTCAATATCCTCTTCTTCGGTTTCTTCTTCATCAGCGGAGGGTATGCAGACAATGGTGGAAATTGGTAGGGAGCGGCAGCTGGATTCATGCGGGCAAACATCTCTAGGAATGCTGCACTAAAATTCTGATACACCTCCGTTTGTCGCTGAGCTAGGCTATCCTGATTTCTTTCCATTCGGTCAAAACCCTACTGAACTCGAGTAGCCACCATGTCAATCCTTCTAGTTTGATTGCTTAAATCTCGACGAATATCTTCAAAAAAATTTGGTGGTGGCCCATAACTTCCAGCTACAGAAGGATTGTCATGGAACTATTGATTAGGCTCGTCTGCAAGCTCAGGAGGAACAATAATTAATCCTAACCCTATCGGGTGTGGTATACCCCCACCCCATACCTTGTACTTCTTAATAAGCGAGTGGTCAATTACAGCTAAAGGAGGTTATGTAGCTTCCTCGGCATCCCATTTTACTCCAACTTGTCGACATAGTCCAGTAATCAAAGACGGATGAGGTAGTCCACCTGAGGTCCCTCCTTGAATTGCTTTGTTAATGGAATCATGTATAACCTGACCCACATCTATAGTTTTTCCTTGTGCAATGCAGAAAAGCAACGCTGCCCGTTGATTTATAACATCACTCATATGCCTACACGGCATCAACTTGGCACAAGTAAAGGCATGCCATGCTTTCCCATAACTTCTTAGTGTGGATGCAGGGAACAAAACAGCTTCTTGTTGATCTGTTAATTTCCATGTTGTTCCAAGTATACACAAGGCTTGAATGATCTCACTGTAGTCTAGCTCGTGGTCTAAATATTGCATGTTGCCATTATTGGGTATTATGTTCAAGCCGTAGTAGGCATTTATTGTCCTAAAACTGACCTCCATTGATTTTCTGCGAACCCAAATTATGTTACCAACATGATCTTTTGCATTGGCGTAGAATTCCTTAACAGTTTTAACGACCGATGCATCCGGTTGGGCTGTAAAGTTCACCCATCTTCTACTCCCAATCATTTGTAATAATTCCCTATCTTCTATCTCTGGCAATAATCCACGCTCGGGAATTAGTGCTTTACTAGAAAGTACATTGTAATATCTTTCGGACGCTTTAGCACTTGTAAATCTCTTTTTGTCAAACTTTTACGAAGTGCCCGAAGTTTCTCCTCTTTGTCTCTTAGTAGCCATAGTCTTATCTAATATGTTCTTGCCAAACCAAATGATATTCAGTGACTTAGGATGGCCAAATCCTTTTTGTGACAAATTATCGAACACTTGGTGTCCACAAATTTTGAACACTATTGGTAGGCACTCCCCCAAACTTAATTTTCACCAAATTTGTCAATTACTAAGCAAACAATACTTCCAAGGCAATACAAACAACTATTAAGAGTACCCACACCCACTTGAGCCAACACAATGACAGAAACTAACTTCAAAGTACTAACATGGCTATTATCCAAGTGAATCCAAATAATTTGCAATATAATCTTGTGCACTTACTTGGTTATAGCCAAATATGATGTTTCAATCAAAGTTGCATGAGAAATTTGAGCTTTGAACCCTTACTTCAGATAGATGTGGCTTGAATGTAAGTTGGTTCCCGAATTGGTGAAGAAGGATGACAAGATGAAGCTTAAGTGCCTTAGTTTGGGTAGGAGATTTAAAGTTTGATTAGGATTTTACAAGAAAAAGATTATTATTGTGGCTAGATTAGTGGAGGGTTGAGAGTTGAGTGAATTTGAGTTGGAGTAGGAGAGCAATAATGTTTTTGATTTGGGTTTGGAAGAGTCTTTCACGATTAGGGCTTTTATTTATTTATTTTTTACAGCATGAGCGCCTAGGCGCTTGATTTTGGCTTGTCTGGACCGCCTAGGCGGTTGGATGTAGAATGTGTTGTATGCATGGAGCGCTTAGGAGCTTGGTTTTGTGCTGGACTAGACCGCCTAGGGGATTGGGGAGCTGAATGGCTACTGACTTGGGGCGCCTAGGGGCTTGAAATTGGCTTGTCTGGACCGCCTAGGCACTTATGCAGTGTGCTTTGCCTATTTTGGTGTTTTGTGCTTCTTGTATGCAATACCCCCAATAACTCGTTTCCTTCCACAGCAAAATTTAAGGAAATGATTAGAAATTTGAGATTTTGACGAGTGGACATTCATTTATTAAGATCATAAATGCTTGGCTTCCAGGGGCGCTGCCCCCTTTCAACCCCCGCCAGCTCACCGGCGAGCTGGGCAGCCGCTCGCTCAACGAGGAGCGAGATCCCCGACTGGGTAGTCGTAGTGGCCATTAGTCAAACCCGCCAAATAAGAATTCATGTTTCCTTTCCTGCAATCAATTGAATATCTGTTAGAGAACGTCAGGGGTGTAACAAATCCTAAACTATAAAAGTTTAACCACTAAATAAACTAACAGTAAAGCAAATTAAACAAAATAAAAGTAAAAATAGAAAATATCAATAAAAATTCCTGGGTTGCCTCCCAGTTAGCGCTTGGTTTATAGTCTTCAGCCTAACTTTCTTCTCTATTCTAATCCGCAAGGTTGACCGATGTCTTTTCACGATCAACACAACCCCCATAGTAGTGCTTCAATCTTTGACCGTTGACTTTAAAATTACGTTTGGAATTCGGGTCTTCCACCTCCACAGGTCCATGAGGATAAACTTTTGTAATGATAAATGGCCCTAACCAACGAGATTTCAACTTTCCAGGAAACAGTTTAAGCCTTGAATTGTATAATAACACTGTTTGCCCTGCTTCAAACTTTCTTTCCAGAATTTTCTCATCATGCCACCTCTTAATCTTTTCTTTATATAACTTCGTGTTCTCATACGATTGGAGTCTGAATTCATCCATTTGGTTCATTGTAAGAGGCACTTCTCCCCCGCAACAAACATATCAAAGTTTAACATCCGAATTGCCCAATAAGCACTATGTTCGAGTTTAACTGGAAGATGGCATGCCTTCCCATATACTAACCTGTACGGAGACATTCCTATCGGAGTTTTGTAAGCTGTACGGTATGCCCATAAAGCATCGTCCAACTTGCTAGCCCAATCTTTCCGACTAGGATTCACTATCTTCTCGAGGATTCGTTTCACTTCTCGGTTAGATACCTCGGCTTGACCACTTGTTTGTGGATGGTAAGCAGTAGCTATATTATGAGTGACTCTGTACTTAGCGAGGATAGCTGAGAACTTCTTATTACAGAAGTGCGTGCCTTCATCACTAATGATTGCACGATGAGTGCCGAATCTAGAGAAGATATTCTTCCGAATGAACTTAATCACAACCTTCGCATCATTGGTGGGCGATGCTATAGCTTCTACCCACTTCGAAACATAGTCCACTGCTAGAAGTATATAGGAGTTACAGAAAGATGGTGGAAATGGTCCCATAAAGTCAATGCCCCAAACATCAAACAATTCGACTTCGAGGATCATATTAAGTGGCATCTCGTGTCGCTTTGATATATTACCAACACTTTGGCATCTATCACATTTCAATGAAAACACACGGGCATCTTTAAAGAGTGTTGGCCAGAAAAATCCATATTGAAGCACTTTAGCTGCTATTCTTTCTCCCCCAAAATGTCCACCATAGTCAGATGCATGACATTGGTATAGAATATTCTCCATTTCAACTTCCGGGACGCACCTTCTTATTACTTGATCGCCACATTGTTTAAATAAAAATGGCTCATCCCATAAATACTGTTTCACATCATGGAGAAATTTCTTCTTCTGCAGACTTGTCAAATCTGGCGGAAACACCTTACTCACAATGAAATTTACATAATCTGCATACCATGGTGTATCCATCCTTACCGCAAATAGTTGTTCATCCAGAAAAAATTCATTGATCATTGTTGTGTTATCTTTTTTTTGTTCTGCATTATCTAATCGTGATAAATGATCAGCAACCTGATTGTCTGTTCCTTTTCGGTCCCAGATCTCCAAGTCAAACTCTTGTAGCAATAATACCCATCTTATTAATCTCGGCTTCGCATCCTTCTTTGCTATTAAGTACTTAATTGCCGAATGATTTGTAAACACGATCACTTTTGTCCCAATCAAATATGATCGAAATTTATCAAATGCATAAACAAATGCTAATAGCTCCTTCTCGGTAGTGGTATAATTCAGTTGGGCATCCGTTAATGTCTTACTAGCATAGTATATAGCGTGAAAAATTTTATCCTTTCGTTGGCCAAGAACTGCGCCAATCGTAAAGTCGCTAGCATCACACATTAATTCGAACGGAATACTCCAATCTGGCACTATGATTACAGGTGCGGTAACAAGTTTCTTCTTCAACACATCAAAAGCTTCCAGGCATGCTTGATCAAAGTTGAATGGGACATCCTTCTCCAAAAGATTGCAAAGTGGTTTCGTGATTTTGGAGAAGTCTGTTATAAATCGTCTATAGAAACCAGCGTGTCCCAAAAAACTTCGAATACCCTTTACTGAAATAGGTGGTGGCAGGCTCTCGATTGTTTTGATCCTAGCTCTATCAACCTCAATTCCTTTTGATGACACTTGATGACCCAAGATTATCCCCTCTTGCACCATAAAATGACATTTCTCCCAGTTTAAAACCAAATTTGTTTCCATACACCATTTGAGCACGAGAGTGAGATTTTCCAAATAATAATCAAATGAATCCCCAAAAACTGAAAAATCATCCATAAATACCTCGATATTTTGTTCGACCATATCGGAGAAAATAGCCATCATACACCGTTGAAATGTTGCAGGCGCATTACATAATCCAAAAGACATTCTGCGAAAAGCAAAGGTACCATATGGGCATGTGAATGTCGTCTTCTCCTGATCCTCGGGTGCAATGGCAATCTGGTTATAACCTGAGTATCTATCCAAAAGACAATAATACTCATGCCATGCAAGTCTGTCCAACATCTGATCTATGAATGGTAGAGTAAAATGGTCCTTACGAGTGGCATTGTTCAACTTTTTATAATCCATACACACCCGCCAACCAGTAACTGTTCGAGTCGGGATCAAATCATTATGCTCATTTGCAACTACTGTCATTCCCCCTTTCTCTAGCACACAATGAACTGGACTTACCCATGAGCTATCTGAGATAGGGTAGATAATTCCCGCATCCAACCATTTAATGATTTCCTTTTTACAACTTCCTTCATGATGGGATTGAGTCTTCGTTGTTTTTCAATAATCGATTTCGCTTCATCTTCCAATAGAATCTTATGCATGCAAATTGATGGGCTTATTCCCTTGATATCCGTAAGAGTCCACCCAAGAGCAGTCTTGAATTGCCGAAGTACCCTTAGTAGCTTTTCTTCTTGAACCTTATCAAGTGATGTAGAAATAATAACTGGAAAGGTAGAAGAAGAACCAAGGTAGGCATACCGTAGATGGTTAGGCAATGGCTTAAGTTCCAAGGTGGGCGGTTCTTCTAAAGATGATTTCACCTTTTCATCCGGCTTTCCCCAAAAATCCAGAGGTTCAAATTTTTGCAAACATCGTGTGAACTTTGGTGCTGAATCTAACATTTGAACTTATTCTAGCACAGTTGAATCATCAAATAAATTTTCATTAACCATTGCAGTTTCAAGAGGGTCTTCATTCACAAGTTCACTAAATACCTCTCTAGTTTCTTTTTCAATCAGATCAACTCTAAAGCACTCTTCATCTCCCTTCGGGAATTTCATAGCCTTGAAAACATGAAAAGTTACTTCTTCATCTTGGACTCTCATCGTTAACTCTCCCTTTTGTACATCAATTAATGTCCTTCCAGTGGCTGAAAATGGTCTTCCAAGGATAATGGGTATGTCTTTATCCTCTTCGTAGTCCAACACAATGAAGTCGGCTGGAAATATAAATTTGTCCACCTTCACTAATATGTCTTCCATAATGCCCTTAGGGTATGTCATTGATCTATCTGCGAGCTATAAAGAGATATTTGTTGGCTTTGGTGCTGGTAATCCCAACTGAGTGTAGATCGAAAGTGGAATCAAGTTAATACTAGCACCTAAATCACACAAACATCTGTTAAAGAACTGGGGCCCAATCGTGCACGGTATGGTGAAGCTACCCGAATCCTTCAACTTCGGTGGTAACTTTTTTTGCATAATTGCGCTACATTCTTCTATCAACGCTGCAGTCTCGAACTCCCCTAGCTTCCTCTTTCTTGCTAAAATATCTTTCATGAATTTTGCATAGCTAGGCATTTGTTCTAAGGCATCTGCGAATGGAATGTTGATTTGCAGCTTTTTGATCACTTCTAAAATTTTTGAAAATTGTCTATCTAATTTCTGCTTTTGAAATCTTTGAGGAAACTGGCACAGGTGGTACGATTGTTGTTTGCTTATCTTCTTGTTGTCTTTTATAACTTTTTCCCCAGATTTACTTTCCGAATTTCCACTCTCTTGTTCACCATCCTCAGCAGAAATTATTTCCTTTTGTCTGTCTAAATCTGTAGTCAACTCCTTCCCACTTCTGAGTGTAACTGCCTTAAAATGTTCATTTCCATCATTCCTTGGATTTTTCTCCGTATCACTAGGTAAAGAACCTGGAGTTCTAGTATTCAAAGCACTAGCTATCTACCCAATTTGGTTCTCCAGCTTCTTTATTGCAGCTGATAGGTTTTTCGTAGTGGCTTCAAACTATGTTGCCAATCTTTCCAACAATTCTGCCATTTGTGATAGCTTATCAGGTTGATGAGGTTGTGGGTGTTGTTGAGCTTGTTGATGTGGCTGAAATCCAGGTGGATATGATTGCCTTGGAGCTTGGGCTTGAGCATGTGACTGATTATTACTCCAAGAAAAATTTGAGTTGTTTCTCACTCCTGGATTGTAACTGTTTGGATAACTGCCTTGCTGCCTGCTATAATTGGAAACAAACTGGACTGACTCAGGATTTATTGCACATTGATCACTTGAGTGGCTACCCGCACATATTTCATAAATCGTTTCCATTTTCTGAACTGGTTGTACCCCAAGTGCATCTATCTTCTTTGTAAGAGCAGAAATCTTAGCTGTCACTTGAGCTGACAATGTTGTCATCGCATCCACTTCATACACCCCGACTGTCCTTGGCTTAGTCGTTCTTGCTATTGGCCATTGGTAATTATTAGCTGCCATGGTTTCAAGCAACTGATATCCCTCATCACAATTCTTGGCCATAATAGCTCCTCCCACTGTAGCATCTATACTCGATCTCACTGTGCTGAATAAACCATTATAAAAAGTTAGCACTTGAAGCCATTTAGGAATCCCATGGTATGGACATTTTCGCAATGAGTCTTTAAATCTCTCCCATGCTTCATATAGTGATTCTGAATCGTCCTGAACGAAAGAGAAGATATCGTTCCGCAACTTTGCTGTTTTTGCAGGCGGGAAAAACTTTGCAAGAAATTTTTGGGCGAGATCATTCCATGTAGTAATCGAGCCTGGTGGTAGTGAATGGAGCCAACTCTTAGCCTTATCTCTAAGAGTAAATGGAAACAACCTTAGCCTTATTGCATCCTCTGACACATTATTGTACTTGAAAGTATCGCAGATTTCTAATAAAACTGACTATGTGATCGTTCGGATCATCATTTGGTAACCCTCCAAACTAACATGAATTTTGAATCATCTGTATTGTCCCCAGTTTTATCTCAAAACTTGTAGCAGTAATGGCAGGCCTCATAATACTCGACTGAATTTCAGTAACACGCGGCGTAGCATAATCCCGCAGTGCTTTTTGCTCTTCTTCAGCCATAGTATCTTTCTTATCAAGTGCCTCTTTGGTTTCTTTAACCCACTTACGCAACCGCTGAAATTTTTTCTCGATGTCGTCCTCGTGAGGCAATAAATCTGGCTTCTTCGATCGCTTTTGGATACACTAGTCAAGAACATCTGAATAGAACAGAAAAGAAAATGTTTAAATTAAGATTAACGCTATAAAAATCAATAATGGCAAAATATTAAACTAATCTCCCCGGCAACGGCACCAAAAACTTGGTTCCTAATTTTTAATAGAACTTTACCACACAAGTATACGCGTTCAATTGTAATATTCAGCAAGCAAGGATATCGTTCCCACGAGGAAATAGACTAATATTTATCAATTACTAACTCTAATGCAATTAATCCTATTTTAAACTACGAAAATTTTGTTTATGATTTGAAAATTAAACTTAACAAAACTAATGATTAAAATCAAAATTTCACAAGAATAACTGCAGATTTAACAGGTTAAGAATACAACTTCCCTTGGTATTTCATTTAAACTAACTTACTTCCCATTTAAAATAAATCAATTAATATGAATCATTATCCAAGAATGCTTTATGAATATTTACGCACTTCTTCCAAAGACACGTGAACAAATCCTCCTAAATCCAATCTTTAAGACGCGGAATTACAAGGAACACCCCAATTAATCAACTCACTATATTCCTATGTGAATCAAGTTAATTAGGGTTTACGCATAAATTCTTTCAATGGATACAAAAGACACATAGGTATATTCCTATCCTACACGCTAATCATATTAACCCTATTCATATTATATGAATAGATGTTATCATATCCAGATCTCAATCTATACTCCATCTTCCAATTTTATATAGATTATCACAGTAATTGTTGGCCAAATAATTAATCTATAAATATAAGATATAATAAATAATTCAATAAAAACCAACTTTCATTCAATGGGAAGCATGCAATTTAAACTACATACCAAGTTCTGTTGCAATCTTAATGAAAATTTAGTTCATAATGATAATAAAGAAAAACATCATCCAGATTAATAATCCAAACATCCCAGATAATTACAAAAGATAAAACTAGATAAGAGAATAAGAAACTCTGAATTTGCTATTAAACTCTCTCTTTGATCTTCAGCCCTTGCAATTCTCCTTCGTGTTTTCCTTCGTTGTTCTCCCTGCAAATCTCTTGAAAAATTGAGTGATACGTCTTTTCTAAAGTCTTCACCTATTTGTATTGGTCTCAGCCCTAATTCAGACTCCTATTTGGCTTCAAAAACCCATTTAGCAGTAGAAAAACGCTCCTCTTTCTGCACATGAACGCCTGGGCGCTCAACATAGGCCATTTTCAAGCGCCTAGGCGCTTGACCAGGACCACGTAATTACAAAACTATCACTCAGCTTTAATTTTCATGATTTTTGACCTTTTTCTCCTCCGAAATGACCAATTTGTCCCTCCAGCTCCAACCTACAACAAATAAACACAAAACACATAAAAAGATACTAAAAAAACAATTAAAGATAACAATAATTAAGTATAATAATATCAGATTCATAGGTATAAAACCTACTCATCACTCCCACTCTGGAGGAGTATGCATGGTTGACGATGCTACCACTAGAATGACCTTGTGTACATATGGCTTTGGGAGACATAAGTCGACTGTTCATGACCCTCATAGGATTGAGGCGCAGAGTGGTGCAGGATGAGCTTACATCGAGCCACGTTATATCCCAGTGTTTTATGTTTAACAGATTTGGCTTTAAGGATAGTTATATACGACATTCCGAGAATTTCACCACATTAGAGGATCATTAGCGTCTAGCCAAGGTGGATGTACTGATATTGTGCGTGATATCGTATTTCTATATGCCATGGTACATGGATGAGATAGACATTGGAGTAATCATGGCAGTGAGAGCTCTCACGAAGGGTTGTACCATTATACCGATTATTATAACAGAGACTCTGAGGTCAGCCACATACTGATGCACTTATCCGACAGGAGTGTTCACGGGCAGCTCGGTCATGCTATATGTGTGGTTTATGTCACACTTGAAACCGATTGGCACCTTTAGACGACATGGGTATTGTTTCACCCATGACATAGCCATGTCATACTCCTTTCAGCCATCAGAGTGTACGAACGCTTTGGATTGGTCTATGTTCTTGTCGGATATCAAGGATCCGTTTAGCATATTGTAGTGCTCGGGGCTTAGCTCACCTTACAGCTTTATTACTCACGCTCCGGGCATGGACTATCTCCCTCTGGCTGGTTTGAGAGGCATGACTACCTACCACCCGCTGGTCGTGATGTCACAGTTTGACCAGTATGAGGACATTCATCCTTTCGAGGGGGCATGGGTCAGCGTTCAGCTTCTCGTTATCTTTTAGAAGAGGACCGATCTTGTGTGTATGCTTGTTGGAATCAGCGTGAGATAACTGCTTTTTCTATGAGCCATCCGAGTTGTTCTGCAGAGTATTCTGCATGGATGGATACAGAGATTGCATCGACTGTGGTAGTATCCGCATTATCGAGTAGTGATTCACAGGATGTAGAGCCTATGGAGGATATTTATTCCTACATTGAGGAGGAGACAGCTGATGGGTTGCCAGCATTTCCTTTAGATTCTCCCAGTACTAGTACTATTGTCATTCAACATTCAGCACATTACTTTAACTAGAGTCTTCATCTGATGACCTTCGAGAGAGGCCAGACTAGAGCCTTGATGTTGACTGCCCTTGATGGGAGAGACACAACTCTATTAGATAGAGATGAGGCATTAGCTCATAGAGATACCGCTGTTGTTGAGCGTGATGAGGCTAGATCAACCAGAGATGCAGTGACAGTTGAGCGGGATAGTGCCATATCTACTCGGGATGTAACCATTACAGATAGTACTGTAGTGAGGTCCCTTATCACTGGCATGATCACAGAGATGAGCGCTTACATTGATAAGCATATGGTCACCATGCAGATGGTTGTAGATCTGTTGGGTCATGTGGATATTCTCGTATAGGAGACCACAGCTTCGCCTCCTTCTTCTGAGAGGGACGCCATGTTGGGCTTGTTAGCTCGCATATATCCGGACTTGTAGACGAGTTTGTATTCTCCTGCACAGACTAGCTTAGCCATTTTTTCATGTACAGTTTACCTTGTGTATATCAAACAGCATTATATATATGGCAGGAAAATATATTTTTGATCACTTGCCTTTTAGATATGCTTTGCTACTTGCTTGATAATTTGCCTACTGCTTCAGGGCTTGCGATCTTGATGTATTCTGAATTATTCCTTGAGGGATGGACATTGAGATGTCTCTAGACAATTCAGAATGGATCATTGATATATATATCTATCCCTACCATCTTTGGTGTCTTGGGACTTGTTTCTGTATAGAAATGTGGAGAGTAGTTTGGCATTCCTCTCTGAGATTGACCGCACCACAGATGGTCGCTAGTACTTCTATATAGGAGAAGCCTAGTTAATTTCATCTCTTATGTATTGGTGTTGCTTTTCAAGGTATGACCGCAGCTTAGATGGTCGCCGAATCTTCTATTTGGGAGGACTTCAGGTAATTTCATCCCTTTGGTCTGAAGCCAATGAAATGTAGTGTATTAAAGTATGATCCCAGTACAAGTTGACAAGGGTTTGTGTTTTGGTAGGGGGATGAGACTGAACCATAAATTGCTACCTAAGTACTTCTATTGAAGAGGAGATCTGGTCTGCGTAGTTTGAACCTGGTGTAAGAGGTTCAACGCTGTATGTGGCAGTATTGGTGTAGGAATTTTTTATTTTTGTTTTTGTAAGGAGAAGGGAGTAGAAATGTTTTTGTTATTTTTATTTTATTGCGACCGGGGCATATAAAATGGTTGCCTACGTACTCCTATTGAATAGGAGAGCAGGTCGGCGTAGTTCGCCCCTCAGGGCGAGTGGAAAAGCGTAATCCCATATGCAGGTCAGATTGCGGGGAAGAGAAAGTTTAATCCTAGTTTGAGGATAAACTACAAGTATGAGAAGTTTGATCCCATGTATGGGTAGCCAAACTGCAAACGCGAAAGGTTCAATTTGTAGTTGGATGACCTAATTTGTAGAAACGTAGAGAAGCCAGGCTGCTGGCTTGAAAAGTATGTTTCCTTGAGGGGCAAAGTGTGGAAAAGTTAATATGTGGTAAAGGGTTAAAGAACAGGAATGACTGGTGATCCAACACCAGGATGTTTGTTTGATGGTAACTTCAGACATAGTGCACTTTTACGGCGTCTGAGTTGATGAGTTGTGGAAATTAATCGCCATCCATTTCTTGCAATCTGAGAGCGCCTCTTGTCAATACTTCCTTGACAATAAATGGGCCTTCCCAATTAGGGGTGAATTTTCCCTTAGATTGATCTTGGTTGTCAAGGATCTTTTTCAAAACCAAGTCATGCTGTATAAACTATCGTAGCTGGACTTTTTTGTTTTAGGATCCAGCGATCCTTTGTTGATATAACTGACCATGGAAGATAGTTGTAGTTCGCCTTTCGTCTATTAGAGACAATTGGTGATACCTGTCTTGTACCCATTGGTCTTCCTCCAGCTGAGCGTCTATCAACACCCTGAGGGATTCTATTTCAACTTCTATGGGGAGCACTGCTTCCATCCCATAGGTTAATGCGTAGGGGGTTGCCCCAGTGGAAGTGTGCATTGAGGTTCTGTAGGCTAACAGAGTAAGAGGCAATAAGTTAGGCCATTCTTTGTGATTGGCGGACATCTTTTGCATAATCTTCTTGATGTTTTTGTTAGCCGCTTCAACAATACCATTCATCTTCGGACGATAGATGACGGAGTTGAGATGTTTGATGTGAAATTTATTGCATAATTCCTCCCTCATTTTGTTGCTGAGGTTCTTAGCATTGTCTGACACAATCACCTCTGGTTGTCCATATCGACAAATGACATTATTTCTGATGAAAGCAATGATGACTTCTTTGGTAACACTGGGGAAGGAGGTTGCTTCTACCCACTTGGAGAAGTAGTCGATCATGGTGAAGATAAATCGATGTCCATTACTGGCTTTAGGCTCAATGGGCCCGATAACGTCCATTCCCTACATTGAGAAGGGCCAAGGTGAACTCATATTGTGGAGTTCCCGTGGAGGGCGTGTATAGCATTCCCATGAATCTGGCACTAATAGTATCTCCTGACGTTGTCATTGCAATCATCTTTGAAAGCAATAATGTCCTGTCCTAAGGACTTTCATGACAATGATGGGGCAACTTATATGGGGGCCACAGACTCCACCATGGATTTCATCCATAAGCCTTTGGGCTTGATCTATTTCTAAACATCTAAGGAGATCTAGTCCTGCATCTGCACTCAGGTAGAATTTCATAGCAATTCGATGGATCCAACTTTTCTCAGTCGGGTTCGCATTAGCTGGTGTAAATCCATCTCGTAGGTATTCCTTTATATGTTGATACCAAAGATGATGGATGGGAGGTAGCTCATCTGATACTTCTCCAACGTAATTCCCATAGGCTAGGGCCTTGTGCCGGGAAATTATAACGCTTGGCAAGTGTCCTTTGTCTGATATGCGAATTATGGAGGCAAAAGTTGCTAATGTGTCTACAAAGTCATTCCTATTACGAGGAACGTATAAAAAGGAGATTTCTTCGAACTCCAAAACCATCTGTAAAACTTGCTGATGGTAAGGCAGCAAATGTAGCTCTTTGGTTCGATAGATTTTGGTGGATTGTCTGATTACCTACTCCAAAACCATCTGTAAAACTTGCTGATGGTAAGGCAGCAAATGTAGCTCTTTGGTTCGATAGATTTTGGTGGATTGTTTGATTACCAACTCTAAATCTCCAAGGACAGTTAACCGCCTGATGCCCATTGAACGGGCAAGTTTTAACCCCATGAGAAAGTCTTCATACTCAGTTGTGTTGTTGATGCTGACAAACTACAATTTGACGGTGACGGGATACTGCTCCCCCGTACTGGATACTAGAACTGCTCAAGCTCCAGAACCTTCCATATTAACAGCTCCATCGAAATACATCTTCCATGCTTAGCGTGTATCGTACTGATGGTGTTGCTAAACTATCATTACTCCCTCATCGGGGAAGTACGTCTCCAAGGGATTGAAATACCTTTTAGGAGCAGCGGCCAGTTGATCCGTAATTCCTTGACCTTTGATGGACTTTTGAGTCACATATACGATGTCAAATTATTGTAGGATCAACTGCCATATGTAATTTCTTCTTTCACCTTTAAACTCCACTCAAGTTTCAATCGCCTGAGTATTTTCTTGACTAGGATAAATCCATCTTTAATGGGAAAGCGATAAAGGACAATGTCAGTGGACAAACCCACCATGTCTTCGTGAGACCATGAAAACACATCCTGGAATTGGGTTAGTAGCGTAACCATGTCATTCTGCTGGTTTGGGATAAGGTCTGAACCAATCTGGATTAACTTAGGGTTTTCTAAGGTTCTGAGATTGAAGGAAATGGTTTGGTCAAGGTTGAGTTTAGGTTTTTCTTGACCCATTCTTAAATTTCTGAAGGCAACTCAATGTCCTCATGTGCTTCCATCAAGGGTGAATTCATCTCTACATCAAAGGTATAATCCTTGTGGAGAAGAGGCACTGTATCAGCAAGTACAGGCACATCTAAATTCAGGGTCCTAAAACAAAATATGCTTTCACTTAGTATATATGAAAAGTTTTGATCATAAACAATGTTAGCATATACTGACAAAATAAACTTCTAATAATGTATAGAAAAGTAAGCAGTTATGATATCTATAGGGCAGAAAGAGTTTCTGCTCGTTTTACCCTTGTCGACCAATGCAAGGAGTGATGTTCCAATTGGCAAGTGCAAAGCCCAGGTGGACTGCAGTGATGGAGGGGTTGCCATCATCCTCCCTATCCTGAATGATGGTCGTTAAGTCCGAGCAATCATCGTCTGGGGTGTATTTGTTTGTATGTTCGTCATGAACAATGATATGTATGCCCGACATCATTCGGATGACGTCTTTCTTAATTCTTTATTTCTCTTCCTCCACTCGGGGATCTGGAACAAAGATTTTTTTCTCCTTCACTGGTACCAGCTTGGGAAATAACATAGCCATTAAGTTGGATGGCACCTTTACATGAGGTTGTGCGGACTCAAAGTTTGAAAACGAAGATAAACGTTGCGTGCTTGAAGCTGAAGGAATCTGTTGATGCTTATGAGGATTCCTATGATTAGAACTGGCAGAATAGCCTAGTCCAATAGTTCCAATTTTCTTGGTTAATTGAATTGGGTACTTGATACCCTGGCGATCTTTACCCAGCCATTGTCCCGACTGATGACCCAATGACATCATTTCTTGAGTAGCCGACATTACTTCGGCAGAAATATTGAGTTCGGAAAATGGCGTTCCAATAGCATGGTATTAGGTATTGCTTACTTCCAAGGCATGAAAACTGACGGGTTCAACATCTACATTGACATTGATGAATGGTATGTCCCCATGTTGAGGACACTCTGGTTCAGCGTTGAGTATGACTATGCTATTTTTGATAATGTATTTCAACTATTGATGAAGGGTGGAGGGGACTGCCCCTGCCATATGAATCCAAGGTCGTCCCAAGAACAGGTTGTATCCCGAATCTATATTGAGTACGTGGAAAGATACACAGAATGTATGGGGACCAATTTTGATTGTCAGTTCAATTACTCCGACCGAATTTCGGTGGGCTCCATCATAAGCTTTTATGATAGTATGGCTACTCCGAATTCGGTTGAGATGGATATTCATCTTAACTAAGGTAGCGTATGGACAGATATTTAGAGATGATCCTCCATCTATCAAGACTCCAGCTAGCATATATCTGGAGGACAAGACCGTAATGTGCAACGGCTTGCAATGACCGATCCCTTCGGGCGTTATAGTCATCATCAGTGAAGGATATCACATTGTTGTTGAAAATGTGATCAACCATGTGTTGAAATATTTCTGTATCAACTAATGTTGGTAGATAGGCTTCTTCTAAAACTTTCAGTAAGATCATCCGAAGATCCTCAGAAGTTAAGAACAAGTCCAAAATTGATATTTGGTGTGGAGTTTCTTTTAAGCTTAAAACCACCTTGGCTTCGTTATGAACCATGGTGCGAAGGAATTTTTCAATCTTCTTTATGGGTATTTTCCCCTTTGATTTGATGGTAGACTTCATTACCCATTGGGGAAGATACAGTGGATTTTCCTTTGACACTATAGCAGTGGTATGTGAAGTGGATCCTTCACCTTCTCCATAATTCCATGGTACTTTACGCAAGCTAACAATAGGATATTGTGCTCTGCATGGCAAGTTGATTGGCTCGGGAGCGGCCACTTACAAAGGATTATTAGTTCCCCTGAGTTGAATTGTTGGTATTGTGAGTGATTTGTTATTCCCATCAGTTTTAGTGGATATGACTGCTACCAAACTCTTCCATTTAGTAGCACAGTATCATCATCTGCTAGTTGCAGGACACCACTATCAATTAGATTTTGGATAAGGTGGCGGAGTGCCCATCATTCTTCTGTGTTATGACCGCGAGAATGGGAATGATATTGACATACTCCATCAGAATTATACCGTTCTTAATGGGGATTTATTGGAGGTAGAAGGGAAGTGATTCTTCCTTCATTGATTAGCCTCTGAAGGATTTCCTCCATAGGTTGGCCCAGATATGTGAATTCCCTTTTGTTGGCAAAATCCTGACGGGCTTTGGCATTTGCTCTCATTATCACTTTGTCTTCTAGTATTTCCTTTTCTGAAAGTGACAAGGGAATATTCATGACAAGAGGCATGAGACTGGCATGCTCCTGTCTGATTAACTGGCGTGTCACTTGATGTTGATAGGTCACCTGTTCTGCCAATTGCTCAATTTGCTTGTATAGAGCTTTCATATTTCGTTCTATTGCGAACTGGAACTTGGCATAATCCCATTTGTCAACACCGTCTTTGAGGGTCTGGGAGGATTCATATTTGAAATTGGAACTCTGTCCATTGCTCCAATTGATCATGTTGACCTCTTCTTCTTTGTGTAGAGGAAGAGGGTTGTCTTGAACGTGTGGCTAATCTAGTTTGGTGACCACGATCTCACCGTTGTCTATCAGGTCTTGGATTTTGTGTTTCAAGGCCCAATAATCCTGAGTATCATGTCCAGGTGCCCTGTCATGAAAAGCACATTTCCGAGCAGCATTGAAACCCTGTCCATTAGGACTGGCTGGTGGAATAAGATGCGTAATTTTCTTCTGTGTTGTCAGAAGAGTGAAAATATTCTCGAGGGTGTCCCCTAAAGGTGTGTACACTCAAGGGCGTTTGACTTCTCCACCTTTTGGTATTGGAGGGTTCGAAGACTTTACTTGAAAGGGAGTGTAGTTTCTCCTTTGAATAGGCATATTCTGATTGCCTTTTTGACCCTGTAGTATCAGGGAAACATCTTTCTCTTTCTTTTTATGGACCCTCCGGGGGTTGTTTCCATAATTTACGGATTGGATGTGATTAGCAACAGCTTTGAGGGCAGCTAGGTCTTGAATTTTTCTGGACTTCAATCTCATCTCAGCCATCTCCCCATGTTTGACCATTTCAGAAAATGGTTTGCCGATGCCGGGTAAAACTCTTTCATAGAAAGGAGCTTCTTGTATGTCTATGAAAGTCATGACCATCTATGATTCTGTCATGGAAGGAATAACTTGGGCAGCCAGGCTTCTCCACCTTTGAGCATACTCTCTGAAAGACTCGTTAGACTATTTCTTGATCATGGTAATTTCATAACGATCAGGAGCCATCTGAGACTAAAAGCTGTATTGAGTGATGAAGGCGTGTGCTATCTCTTCCCAACTATGGATCTTTAAGTTGTCTAATCTTGTGTACCATGAACGGGCTTCTCCAGTTAGACTCTTCTTGAACAGTTGTATTCTGAGCTTCTCGTCCTCTGCATAAGATCCAAGTTCTCCAATGAACACCTTTAAATGTGTGTAAGGATATCCTAATCCGTCATATTTTTCGAAGTCAGGAGTCTTAAACTATTCCGGATAATAAACACCAAGGAAAATGCAAAGGTCAGCATATGAAACACTCCCGTGTGTTCCAACTCCTTTGATAGAACAGAGGGTCTCTTCCATTTGGAGGACTTTCTTTTTGATGTCGCCGGTGTCTGGATCTCCTGTGAGATGGGTGGCATCATTAGTTTTGTTGGTCGTATCCAACTGTAGTTCAGGTATTGTAATGATTTGGGCTCCCCTTGTGTAGAGGATTCAGAATGTACGGGTATTTTTGAACCCTGAGTAGACTGGTGTAGTTCTTTGAGTAGAACAACCAAATCTGTAATTTGTTTGCTTAATCCGTCGAATTCTTTGCGAGAAACTGGATTAAGGTCAGTCTGGTAAGATGATGACATGATTGATTGCAAGCTTGCAGCCTTTTTGGATTTTGACCAGGTAGTAGGTTCGATTGGTTCCCTGCGAAAGACTTGCATAGTTTAATCTTTAGGGGATGTGTGTATAATAACATGATATGTGATGTGTCCTGTGACACCCCCAAATCCGGGTGACCTGACCCCCGAGTTTGGTGTTCACGATCCACAATATAAATAACATTTAACTACCCATAATATATATAGATAGTATCTTACATAAGTTTTTATCAGAGTTTCATAATACATTCCCCAGGTTCTCTAACCTTAACATTACAAACATACCCTTTAGATATACAAAAAGGGTTTACAATACAACAATATAAATAATACAATTTAATATAACTAATTTATAACTACGCCTTTGCCTTTGTCCTTTGCAGCTCCTCCTACAACTTCGCCCCTAGCTGAAAAATTTTATTTATAGCAAGGGTGAGCAACAAATTTGCCCCGCAAGTTAAGATTATACAATAAATGTATATGAATCAACAATAATATCCTATCTATTTTGATAGAATGAAACCAAAGTTCGGGGAACTTGGAAATAGCTGAATAAATTGTTATTCAATAGCAAGGCTTCTCCATTTCTATGCAACACCATAATTTGATAATGAAAGAGTACAACACTTTCAAAGTTCTACAAGAATCATTTCTACACAATAACAAAGTGGAATAATTTCCAGATTTATACTGAGTGATCACACAAGATCTTTGAACTTATTTTCTCGGGCATCTACCAAAGATTTACTTTGATATATACCAGGAGTATCAAATAAACATGAAGATTAAATCATACCCCTCTGCAAGTACTTAGAGCCGGCCAACTCCTTGTACCCTATATTATGCATAATACTCAAAACGCGCGCAAAGGTCGAATTTACGACACAAAATGTTCCCTTTATATAAAAGGTTGTTCTCCTCAGTTTTAGAATCAATATTTTGATTTTACAACGAAATACTGTGATTTCAAATTCTACTTACTTATCGATCTTGCCAAAATAATTGGCATCGATTCTACCAATAACAATTGAATTATTTTCTTGAATTTATCAAGTTCTAACAAATGTTTGTCTAGCCAGAATAATTAGCTAAGATATTTCTCAACACAATTTGACAATAAACAGGAATTATCTGTACTGTCAATTCTAACTTCTACAGATTTGTATATTCAACAATAGTAATTCTACGAATATATATTTCTGAATCAGTAATTCAGTTTGAATTATTAAGCATGCACTAACTGCGAATAATCAACAATAACTTCCCTGGATGTGGTGTAATTAGCAATAATTAACCACTATAATATTTGAATGAAATATAACTCAAGGTTGAGTTAGGAAACTTGCCTTCCTCGTTGATTACGGCTACACAATGTAATTAACTGCGTTCGCAAGACCTATATTCAACAATATCGGTCTAACAATTAGCAAAATCATTTATAACATATAACACTGTATTTTACAGTCAAACTTGTCCTAGGCACATTACCACATAGCCACATTAGTGTTTATAACCTATATAAACACTTATCAAGTCTAACTATATCAGTCTGGTTGGACTTCAGTCCATTTTCGGTGTTCTGGTCACCCTATCCGACAATTAACACATTGATTGTCAATTAAACTTAGTCTCTAAGCTTCAATATTATTTTAGATAAGTCATATATCGTTTATAATATTTTCCGGAAGCTTTTAATAATTAATAAACACTTATTATAAATTATAATAATTTTTCAAACACTTAAATCATTTTTAAATGATTTAATTATCAAATAATCATATCATTATTAATATTTAATAATTAACAACATACATTCCAAAATATTAAAGTTATTATTAATAACTTAAAATATTTTTAAATCATCAATATTCTACTTAAATGATTTTTAAAATAATTAAAATCAATTTTAAATCATCACCATTAATATATAAATATTAATGAAATTATTATCTAAATATTAAAAGTCATAATTTACAACTTAAAAATATTTTTAAATCATTTTTCTCATTTTTAAATGATTTTTAATTCATTTATTTATTATAATAATTAAATAAATCAAATATAATTAATATTAATTTATTAATGAAAATTCTCCAAAAATATTGAAAATTATATTTTATAATTTAAAATATTTTCTAACATTTTATTCTTAATTAAAATGATTTTTAAATCATTAAAATCATTTTTATCTTATTTATTTAATTTAATAATCAAATAAATCTAGTATCATTAATATTAAATTATTAATGAAAATTCTCCAAAAATATTAAAAGTTACATTTTATAACTCAAAATATTTTTAAATACATTATTCTCATTTAAAATGATTTTTCATAATATTAATTCATTTTTCTCTAATTTATTTAATAAACTAATTAAATAAATTAAATACCTTTAATATTTAAATAATTATAAATATTAAAGAAAAATATTCCAATTGGTCAAAAATTATTTTTCATAATTTAAAATAATTTTTAAAACCATTTTTGGTAATTTTTAGAATTTATTTCTATTTTTTTATTAATTTCTGAAATTTTCAGAAAATAAATAAATAAAACCGTCGCTATTGATCTTTAGCGACAGAAAGCGTCGCTGTTGGTGTTCTTGAGCTCAAGAACACTGACAGCCGACAGATTAAGGGTCCATGTTTGACCGCTTGCCATTTTTGATCTAAATAGTTTCTGGGAAATCTTTAAGCACGATCTTGTAGAGTTTATGTAACACTACAAGAATCAATAATAATATCAGTAATATCACACAACACTATCAAGATCCAAGCCCCTAAAGTCACTGACAACGTGACCTGGAAATTTTCTGGGTTTAAACAGTGCCGAGTGATCACTTTCAAGCTTAATCAAATCTATGTTCCGGTCATGTTTCAAATGGTTTGATGGTTCAAACATGTAGTTCTAGTGTCAAGGTATATTTTTCATCACAACATATCAGTTAAATAACATTTAGAACGCCAAATAAATCTCGGTCAAACTATGACAGAAAAGTTGTTCATAACCGTTTCTGGGTTTTCCAGAAACATCAAAACAGACCAAGTGGTCTACTTTGACCACTCATCGCGATCGATCTGTTGCGTTTATAAGAGATATAAGGACTTCAATCTATAGTGCACATAACCAGCTACAATACGTACTAATTAACAACATCAAACAATAATCATACTGACAGATCCGATCATTACAAAAGCTTGTCAGGCTCGGTTTTCAAATTTCTGGGTTGCCCAGATTTTCTTGCGGTCAACGTCGGTCAACCGACTTTGACTGTGAATAAAATGAAATCTATACATGATTTAGCTATACTACCACTTTCAGATTAAAGAACATCTACCAGACTACGGATTCCAACAATAAAACATCACGAATCATAAAGAAACCAAGATCTACATCGACTGACATTCCTTGTCAGACCGAGATTTTTTTCTTAAGAACAGATTTTGAAAAAAAATATTTTAAGGCACTTTGATGCTATGGATTCATGATAGATCATCATAGATCTTCATAAAACATCCATTAACAATATTCTAAACATATAAACACAAAAATTTCTTAAACATCAAAGATCAAAAATAAAAATAGGGTTTACACCTTTTCTTTCCAAATCTTGGATTTTGTCTTAACAATCTATTTATGGTTGATCTATGGCTGTTTCTAGGACTGATCCACTACTGATTTTCGTGGGTTTTGGAGAGAAAGAGATTTGGTGAGAGTAAGCTAGCAAAATGGCAAATTTTCTTGATTTTCTCTCTCTAAATCTTATATATAATGCTTTGGATTCATGTATGTTGCTTCAATTTCGGCTGGGAGCTGAATTTGGCTGATATTTTATGTTGCAAAGTCAATAGTTGGTAAAGAGTTGGTGACCTAATAAAGTTATTGGACAATCTTGCAAGTTAGCTCACAAAAATCCCATAAAGGGCATTTTGGTCATTTCCAATTTTTTTTTCTAGAATTTGAACTTCATGAAATCCTTAGGATTTAGGGTTTGGACAATCTAGGGTTTAGGTTTTGAACCCTTTAGGTCTAAAAATTTCTAGTTCCCACAATTTCAATTTAGGGTTTAATTAGAAAAATAAATTTTCTAAAATAAAATTAGGGTTTCAAAAATAGAAATTCATCATACAAAAATATAATTAATTTTTTCTAATCATATTTAAGTTTAATAACACAATAGTCTTACCCATTAGGATTAGGGTTTCCTAATTTAGGGTTTATAATTCCAGTTTTGAAATTAGGGTTTTTCGGCGTACAATTAGGGTTTCTAACTGTACAATTAATTTTCTAAATCTGAGATTAGGGTTTCCAATCCCATATTAGGGTTTAAAAATATTAAACCTTATCCGATCAATCATTGATCAAAAAATCTATACAGTTAAAACACATACATATTAATATAATTATTTTAATTATATTTTCTATCGAATCCCGTTCCAATAATTAGGGTTAGGGTTTCTATTCTACGTTAAGCACAACTCTACTCTAATTTTATTTGTCAATACATAAATTGACTTTCTCGAGACTTGTATCACAGATACTTGTCAGAAAATTGGTAATTAAAATTAATATTAATAATAAAAAAAAAATTATTCGTAAATTTTGGATTATTCGAAATCCTGGGTTATCACATGTCCATTTTAGGAATTTTATCTTGCAAAACAGATGTCAGCTGTTTGTAGCATGTCTATTTGTATGTGTACACATTTCTTCATATTTCTCATTACATGGAGATAGATATGGAATGAAATTACAAGTAATTGTGTTTACAAGTAATTAAAATGAGAAAGCATGAAGAGACTTTCCTCCGTTTTGGGTTTATCAGAGGCTGACCTATCTTAGGTTACTCTCGTGGCTTTTTGGCATGAAGGTTCCCAAATCATCGCAATTTACTCAACATGAAATTAATTTGATCTTTCGACTGGAGCGAATTTGGGTGGTGCCTTTCCTGAGCCTCGCGGGAATTAGTCTTACTACGAGTCCAGTAATCAAACAACGACGGGATAGCCTCCTGGTGGAGGGACCACACAACATAAATTCACATACATCGCGTCTTACCGTATGTAAATGATGACATGTGAGAACCACTAATATCACAAGCAGATATGGTGCGAAGCACTAAGTGCAATAAGTAAATGCATTCGTACACATTCATCATAAATATAAATGCAACATCCACACACAAGCAGATAACAATTTTGAAAAGATTTGTAATAGCGGCTTAAGTCCTCTTACAGGTGTCCCCAGCAGAGTCACTTTCCGTTAGATGAGATTTGTTTAAAAAACTAGTAAAAAAGGTCAGACATGTATAATGTCGATGATGGACTGTTAAGAGTCGCCAGTTGGTTTTTTAAATGGTTGAACCAACACAACCGAGAAAAGGTTTGCACATTGACCCAGTGATGTGACACTGCTAAACAGATCAGTGAAACCGAGATTCATTAGGGTCTGGGGACTTGATTATGCGGAGGGAAGGTGTTAGGCACCCCCCAACATCCGTGTTACCACGGTGACCGCCTCTTTTCAAGAAACTATTATCTGAATGTGTGTGTGTGGGGGTCAATGTGCTGTTTATTTGGAAGTAGTGCGAGGCCTCATTCGTAACTATATACACAGGGTTTGAATTTATGTAAAAATTCAGTTTTTAGCAAAATATAGCAATGATGTTTTAAAAAAAGGTTTTTTTAAACCCTGATGCTCAATAATAATTGAGACCTTTTACACATCCATTTTATTAAGTGTTTTGCTGGATTAATTTTATTTTAGAGATGCGAAGCATCTATAATGAAAATATTGTACAAAAATAATGCCGATTTCCTCATGGGTATGAAAGCCATCTGAGGAAATTCAGACACCGCATAATAATTTACAAGTCTTACAGTTGAAAATGTCCATCACGGGAACCGAATCTAGATCCAATAGGCTGAATATGTGATCACATGATTCCTAGGCGCACATGATACCGTAATTTGTATGAAAGTATTAAGCAGGTATATATATATATAAAAGCTGTAAATATATATATACAGACATGATCACCAACCACGAAGCACCTCCATGGGGGATCAGAAAAATTAAATAAAGCTGTAAAAGCTAGCAACCGCCACTGAGGAAACTCCAGGCGGGACGAAACTTAAATAAAGCTGTAAAAGCTATCAACCACCACGGAGGAAACTCCAGGCGGGACAGAACGTAAATAAAACTGTAAAAGCGATCAACTGCCACGAAGTAAACTCCAGGCAGGACGAAACGTAAAGAAAGCAGTAAAAGCGAACAACCACCACAAAGTGAACGCACCGAATATAAAATCAAGCTCACCGAAAGCAATAAACGCACCAAATGTAAAATCAGGCTCATCGAACAAAGTTCGACAACAGTTCATATATATAAGTGTATATATATATATAAGATCGAAGCTGAAAGCTTCATCCCTGGCTAACTAAGAGAGAAGGGAGAGGACCTCGGAAGAGTTCTCTAGAGAGAGAAGCTCTGAGGCTACATTGAATTAAGCCTAAAGAAACTCTAACACTTGAGTTTCTTTAAATAGAAATCTTAAAAGTAAATTACTATTTGATTCACGCAGGAATCACTATTACATTAACTGAAGTAAAAGTAATTTACTTAAGTAAAAGTAAAACATAAGAAACATTTTACATTTACTTTTACATGGATAAATGTAAGAAACATTTAACTAAGTTAAAAATATTTAACTTAAGTAAAAGCAAAAGTTATATTCTTTTACTTTTACTTTTACATTTACTAAAGTAAAAGAGATGATGGCGTGGGCCATCACCTGTCGGTGACTGAAGACTCCTCTGGCGTCTTCTTGGTTGACTAGTCCATCCCTGTTTGTGCCGAAAGGTGCTGTTGATCATCTTCTCAGATGAGTCACCATCTGAGAATCAAGAACCAACCGTGTGGCTTTGATACCATATAACAGCGACGAGATAAGTTTTTATTTAGAAAACTTAGACAGAAAAAGAAAAGATTAAGAAGATGACCGGTGAATCAGTAAAGTAATCTCTTTCTTTTATATATAAACATTTGAGGAAGGGATTACATTAATTCCTAGACTAAATTTTTAAGGGAAGAAAGAAGTATTGAAGACTTCTTCTTTATCTTTAACTAAGAAGATCGAAGCTGAAAGCTTCGTCTCCGGCTAACTAAGAGAGAAGGGAGAGGACCTCAGAAGAGCTTTCTAGAGAGAGAAGCTTTGAGTCTACATTGAATTAAGCCTAAACAACTCTAAACACTTTGAGTTGTTTAAATAGAAAACTTAAAAGTAAATTACTATTTGATTCACGTAGGAATCACTAATACATTAACTGAAGTAAAACTAATTTACTAAAGTAAAAGTTAAACGTAAGAAACATTTTACATTTACTTTTACATTGGTAAATGTAAGAAACATTTAACTAAAGTGAAAAACATTTAACTTAAGTAAAAGTAAAAGTTATTCTTTTATTTTACTTTTACATTTATTAAAATAAAAGACTTTTGCTTCACGGAAAGCAAAAGCTGAGATGATGGATTGGCCATCACCTGTCGGTTGACTGAAGATGCCTCTAGCGTCTTCTTTGTTTACTGGTCCATTTCCTGTAGGTGCCGGAAGGTGATGTTGATCATCTTCTCAGATGAGTCACCTTCCCCATACATTTCCACCTTAAAATTTTTATCCAGGAAATAACCCTTTCACCCCAAAAAATTTGGTTTATAAAGAAGGAGGAAAAAAAAGTTCTACTGAAAATTGGTCAAAATCTTCAAAATTTCTAAGATTTTGTAAAAAAAAATTTGTTTAAAAACAAATCAGATGAAATCTGAGACAAAGGATCACTCGATTGGTCTTGATCTATCAGTGAAATCGATCTAAACAGAAGACTAATTTGTTAACTGTTTAAACAAAAATTCTTTTTCTTGAAGGTCCACTTAGACTCTAGCCTTACTTGCCTTGAACACATACCCGTAGATCTAAAGATTCCCTTTAGCCTTACACTGCTCCCAAATGATACTCACAAATGGCATTATTCGGGACTTAAGGCGATCTTGGGTGGTTTACGGTGATGGTCGGGCGATTAAAAGCGGAGAAAGAAAAATAAAAGTTTGAAAAAGCATTTAAGTAAACAAATCAAACTGTTTTCAATCGAAATCGCCGAACAGAATCAAGAATCAACTGTGTGGCTCTGATACCATATAACAGCGACGAGATAAGTTTTTATTTAGAAAACTTAGACAGAAAAAGAAAAGATTAAGAAGATGACCGGTGAATTGGTAAAGTAATCTCTTTCTTTTATTTATAAACATTTTAGGAATGGATTACATTAATTCCTAGACTAAATGTTTAAGGGAAGAGAGAAGTATTGAAGACTTCTTCTTCATCTTTAACTAAGAAGATCGAAGCTGAAAGCTTCGTCTCTAGCTAACTAAGAGAGAAGGGAGAGGACCTAAAAAGAGCTTTCTAGAGAGAGAAGTTCTGAGGCTACATTGAATTAAGCCTAAAAAACTCTAAACACTTCGAGTTGTTTAAAAATAAAACTAAAAAGTAAATTACTATTTGATTCACGCAGGAATCACTATTAAATTAACTGAAGTAAAAGTGTATGGGGATGGTGACTCATCTGAGAAGATGATCAACAGCACCTTCCGGCACCGATAGGGACGGACCAGTCAACCAAGAAGACGCTAGAGGAGTCTTCAGTCACTGACAGGTGATGGCCCACGCCATCACTTAAGTAAAAGCAAAAGTTATATTCTTTTACTTTTACTTTTACATTTACTAAAGTAAAAGAGATGATGGCGTGGGCCATCACCTGTCGGTGACTGAAGACTCCTCTGGCGTCTTCTTGGTTGACTGGTCCGTCTCCTGTGGATTCCAGAAGGTGCTGTTGATCATCTTCTTAGATGAGTCACCATCCCCATACATTTTCACCTTAAAATTTTTATCTAGGAAATAACCCTTTCACCCCCAAAAATTTGGTTTATTAAGGAGGAAAAAAAAATTCTAGCCGAAAATTGGTCAAAATCTTCAAATTTTCATAGATTTTGTAAAAAAAATTTGTTTAAAAATAAATCAGATTGAAATCTGAAACAAAGGATCACTCGATTGGTCCTGATCTATCAGTGAAATCGATCTAAATAAAAGACATATTTGTTAACTGTTTAAACATAAAAAATTTCTTTTGAAGGTCCATTTAGACTCAAACCTTACTTGCCTTGAACACATACCCATAGATCTAAAAGATTCCCTTTAGCCTTACACTGCTCCCAATTGAGACTTACAAACGGCATTAGTCGGGACTTAAGGCGATCTTGGGTGTTTCACGGCGAAGGTTGGGCGATTAAAAGTGGAGCAAGAAAAATAAAAGTTTGAAAAAACATTTAAGTAAACAAATCAAACTGTTTTTAATCGAAACCACCGATAGCATCAAGAACTAACTGTGTGGCTCTGATACCATATAACAATGGCGATAAGTTTTTAAAAGAAAAACTTTAACAGAAAAAAGAAAAGATTAAGAAGATGGCCGGTGAAACGGTAAAATAATCTCTTTCTTTTATTTATAAACATTTGAGGAAGGGATTACATTAATTCCTAGACTAAATGTTTAGGGAAAGAGAGAAGTATTGAAGACTTCTTCTTCATCTTCCGCCCCCAAATGGTATCAAAGCCAAGTTGTATGTTGTTAGTAATTGTTTAATCAGATCTTTTTAATCAAACTCTTCTTCACTTTTCAAAATCCTCTTCTTCCTCAGTGTTCTACAGTCACCTTACTTACCTGTAGTCCACCTAGTTCGTGTCTAACCTTTATAAGTCACCAGGGTGTGAGCAGTGTCGGGTTATAGAACATAGGTATGAGTCTACTTAGGGTAAACGGGGTATGTATGAAAGAACCTTGAGTGATATTTTATTTTGAAACAGTAAAGATGAGTAGATTATTCAGATCCAGCTCTTCAGTTAATAACAGGTCAGCTTTGCCTCCAGTCTTAGACATAGTAAACCAAGAAGAACATAGTTATGAAAACCTTAATCATGTTTTACATAATTGGAACATACCTAGGGTATCTCCCAAAGATATTTATCAGTCAACCTTTGCAAATAAATTCAAAATAGACTATAATGTCAAAACAGTTGAAAGAGTTGATGCAATTAACAAGGAATAAGAAAATTGTAGTCTTTTATCACCTGAAGTTATTAAAAAACACAGAAAAAAGGGTTACAATTTTATTCATATAGGTCTTGTTCAAGTTGAAGTTAATCCACTCAACCGAAAAGGAATTAATTCATCTATCTATCTCTGCCTTAGAGATGCTAGATTTTTAAATTATTATCCAAGTATTATTGGTGCCATGGAAACAAGTTTACATAATGGACCTATCCATTTCATTTGCTTTCGTGATTTCACCTTGAGTCTTAGTGATCAAAACTTATTTAAAGCTTTATCATTAAACATTAAAGCTGATGGAGAGATTACTTAGATGATTGAGGGATCTCAACCCATTGCTTTAATTTACAGAATTTATTATAAGACAATGAAATCAAACTTAAACGTTCATGCTCTTAATAAGAGTCCAAAAGATCAAACAGTTTTAATTCAAAGTTCAACTAGTGATGCTAATATCCAAATCCCAAGAACAATTCTTTGGAAGGATATTACCTTACCTAATCAATGGACTTTACCGAATGAATTACCACAACAGCCTGTAGTTAAAAATTTGTTAAATATTGAAAACATCCAGTAGTTTTTTGATGGAACTGTTAAAATTAGTATTGAACGTACTAAAACACCAGTTATCATAGTAGACATTTCCAGTTCTTCAACCCCTTCAGTTATCCACACTAGAAGAGATACTGAAATCCTTAGTAATCCTTCGGTTAGAGATATCAAACTTAAAGGTATCCTTAATCAAGGACAAGTTAGTCATCCTTGCTATACTCAGAATGATACCGCAGAAGATGATGGTTCTTCTTTACCGGCCTCCTCAGTATACCCTACACAGTCTAATATTAAAGCTCCAATTCATAATCAATTAAGAGTCATTAAAAAGAATTTCATTTTATATTGGGATAACTTAGTAAAAGATTTTAATTCAAAATTTAACAAAGTAAAAAGACATCTATTCAGATCTAATCACCCCAGTGAAAAAGAAAGAGATAAAATAGTTAATAGATGGAAAAGATTTATTAAAAATGAAGAAATTAATATTACCTTTTATGACTGGTATGAACAATATCAAAGTAAATGCAATGTTATTAGTAAAACTCAATGGATTAAAGAAGACAAATCTAAAGTATCGTCTAGTCATCCACCTTTAGAGACAGTTCTAACTCCAGTTAAGAACACTTCAGTTATCGATAGTCCCTTCAAAATACCTGATGGAACTAATGATAATAAAAAAAAATAATTGAACAATTAAACTTTAATAATCAATATCTAGCAACAGTAGGGAAACAACTAGATAGAATTGAAGAAAAATTTGAAGAAAGTATTATTAAGAAACCTGATTCAAAGATTGAACAACCGTTAATCAAATTACCTGAAAACAGATATAATCTAAGTTTACCTAAAGAAGAAAGTGAATTGGTCCAATCTATTGAAAAGTTATTTAAAAAACTTAAAACAGAACCCAGTTCAAGTGGAACTATTGATGTTATCGGTCAAGTAAAATCTGATGTTGATAACGAAAGTTCTTCTGATCACTCTAATCACTCGTCTATTTCAAACCTTAATGAACAGCTAAATAAATTAACTGTTAATTACACAAGTATTACCAGAAATTAGTACTCTAGACCAAACCCTCCGGACCTGCAGTTTGAAGAGAGGAATCTAGATAAACAGTTTTCTGTGTCTTCTAAAAAAATTTATGAATGGAATATAGATGGATTTAGTGAACAAGAGATTCTTAATAAACTTAATCATATATCTATGGTAGCCAACAGTTATATTACCAAATTCAACACTTTATCTCAGCCGGATATTGTTGAAATATTAGTTAGTGGATTTACTGGTATTCTCAGGTCTTGGTGGGAAAAACATCTCACAAAAGACATTAGAATATCCATAGTTCATGCTATCCAAAGAGATAATGAAGGCAATCCCATCTTCGATGAAGATGCTGGTATTGGTCTTCCTGATGGAGTTAATACCTTAATATTTACTATAATTAAACATTTTGTTGGAACCCCTAGTAATATTTCGGAAAGAATTCATGATCAATTAAGTAATCTTACGTGTCCCACTCTGAGTGATTTCAGATGGTACAAAGATGTATTTACCTCCAGAGTTATGATGAGAAATGACAGTAATAAACCATTTTGGAAAGAGAAATTCGTTAATGGTTTACCTTCTTTACTTGCTCACAAAGTTAGAGAAGAATTAAGTAAATATTTATGATATATTGACTATGATAATTTAACCTATGGTGATATTATTAGTTATATTCAAAAAATTGGATTAAAAATGTGTATTGATTTTAAATTAGCTAAACAAGCTAGTAAAGATAGAAATAAAGCTAAATATGAGTTAGGAACATTTTGTGAACAGTGTGGTTTGCAGCCGGTTGGTCCCTCTAGAAGAAAGCACAGGCATAAGAATAAACATATTGAGTCACATAAAAGTCATAAGCGTCATAAGAAAAGGTATAATAAAAGTAATAATAAAGATAATAATCAATATACTTATTACAATAAACCAAAGTCATCAAAGAAAAAATCATATAAAAAATCAAAGAAATATGATAAAAGTAAAATTATCTGTCACAATTGTGGACAGAAAGGACATTATAAAAGTGAATGTAGAGTTAAACAAAAATTAGCCCAATTAAATATTTCTACTGAAGATACAAAACAATTATTAGAATTAATGAGAATTGATAATAACAGTAGCAGCAATAATGAAGAAGCTTCTGATATCCCAGAATTTTCTAGCAATAACGGATTAAATAATGAATCTGATAGTGAAAATGAAGTCACCATATGTACAGAAAATTGCAATAAAAACAGTTGTAAAAGAATTAATGTAATTACAAAAGAAGAAGAAGAAAGTTCTTTATTAGTAGATTTAATCAGTAAAATCACAGACCCAGAATTAAAAACTCAGTATTTAAAACAATTAAAAGATTTGTTAACTAAAGATAAGAAAGTTACTGATAAGGTTCTTAGAGCCAAAGAAAAACCTATTTTCAGCCCAATAAAACTCTTAAAAGATTTAAGGCTCCGGTAAAAGAAATTACCCTCTCTGAATTAAATCAAGAAGTTAATAAACTTAAGAAAGAAATTTCTAACCTAAAATTAGATATTTCCAACTTAAAAAAAGAGATTGATGATAAAAAAATCAGATCTTCAAGTTCATGATTCCTCTTCTAGTGATGAAAGTCACGATGAACCAGAATCATCAGGTGCTAAAAATTCTGATCTCTTTATTCAAGGTCTCTCACTTAAAAGAATTAAAGATATTACTATTCAAAAATGGTATATCTCTATTAATTTAGTTATCGATAAAACTTTCTCAGTACAGCTCCCTGCTCTGGTTGATACCGATGCAGACTTAAACTGTATCCAAAAAGGTATTATCCCAACAAGATATTATAAGAAAACTAGTGAAAAACTAAACTCATCCAACGGTAGTCAAATGGAAAATAAATATAAATTACATAATGTACATATTTGTCAAGACAGTATGTGTTTTAAGACCTCATTTGTCTTGGTTCGCAATCTTACTGACAAAATTATTTTAGGTTTACCGTTTATATATTTATTATATCCATTTACCACTAGTAATAAAGGTTTGAGTTGTAAACATGTAGGAAAGAAAATTACATTTAAATTCCTAATTAAGCCAAAAGAAAGAGATTTAAAATTTATTCAAGAAGAATCAATTTCCAAATCATTGAATCTGTTAAATTGTAAAGTTACTCACCTAAATTTCCTCAAAGAAGAAGTTAGGTATCAACAAGTTGAAGAACAACTTAAGAGTAACAGAGTTCAAGAAAAAATAAAAGAATTAAAAGATTATTTAATAAAAAAAATTTATGTTCTGTCTCACCCAATGCTTTTTGGCATAGGAATAAGCACACAGTTAGATTACCTTATGCTAAGGAATTTAAAGAACATTTATTTCCCACCAAAGCTAGGCCTATTCAAATGAGTCATGAACAGATGGAGTTATGTAAAAATGAAATTAATAATCTTCTTATTAAGGGTTTAATTAGACATAATAAGTCACCATGGTCTTGCCCAGCCTTCTATGTTAATAACGAAGCTAAGAAGGAAAGAGGTGTCCCTTGATTAGTCATTAATTATAAACCATTAAACAAAGTACTAGAATGGATTAGGTACCCTTTGCCCAACAAGGATGATCTCCTTAGTAGGTTAAGTGTATCCACAATCTTTAGTAAATTTGACCTTAAGTCTGAATTCTGGCAAATTGCTATTCATCCCGATGATAGGTACAAAACTGCATTCACCAATCCGTTCGGACACTACGAATGGAATGTTCTGTCATTTGGACTTAAAAATGCACCCAGTGAATTTCAGAATATTCTTAATAATATTTTGAATCCTTTCAGTTATTTTATTATTGTATACATCGACGATATCCATGTATTCTCCAAGACTATTGAAGAGCATATTAAACATTTGAATTCGTTCTTCAAAATAGTTAAAACTAATGGTCTTGTTCTTTCTCCTTCCAAATGTAGTCTGTTTCTGACTAAAGTCAGGTTTCTTGGATTAATCCTCTATCATGGACTCACGCGGCCTATTGACAGAGCTATTCAATTCGTTGACCGGTTCCCAGATAAGATAACCAACAAAACTCAGCTACAGAGGTTTCTTGGCTCGCTCATTTATATTGGCATGTTTTACAAGAACCTCGGGAGGATTTGTAAGCCTCTCTTTCAGCGCTTACAAAGTAATCCACTTCCATGGACTGACGTTCATACTTCTGTCGTCCAATAAGTTAAAAAAATATGTTAAGGTTTTGCCCTGCCTTGGCATCTCAAATGATTCAGCTTTCAAAATAGTTGAAACTAATGCCTCTGACATTGGATTCGGTGGCATACTCAAACAAAAATTAACTCCTACATCTGATGAACAAATTGTTCATTTCCATTCTGGTGCATGGAATCCTACACAGTTAAAATACAGTACTATTAAAAAGGAAATTTTATCATTAGTTTTATGTATTCAAAAATTTCAGAGATATTTATTAAACCAAAAATTCCTAGTTAGAATAGATTGCAAGTCAGCAAAATTTATTCTTGAAAAAGATGTTGAAAATGTCGCCTCTAAGCATTCATTCACTAGATGGCAAGCAATTTTAAGTATTTTTGATTTTGATATTGAATATATTAAAGGAAGTAACAACTCAGTTCCAGATTTTCTCACTCGTGAGTTCATTAACACAAGTACTATTGCAGCAACATGAGTGTTCGAGAAGGTTCATCTTCTCGTGGTCATGGCCGCTCTGCCGGCCCAGTTAATCAGTCAAAAAGAACTGTTGTTCCTCATCCAGTTACATAAATCCATAATAAATTCCAGGTTCTTGGTAAAGTTCCCAAGCCCTACTCCTCAGTTCTTGCTAGTCAGCCCAAACCATTTGATATTTTTGTTTGTCAAACTCAAGCTACCTCATCAAAACCTAGTCACCTAGTGTCTAATTATCGTCAGATCTTTGATCAGCACTTATTTCATATTGAGTTACCTATGAAACCCAAAAATGACCCTATTCAATTGGTTGCCCAGTATTTTCCTACTAGATGGCATTTTCTTCCATTAGCTCCTTATAAATCACTTGTGTATTATAGGGACATCCTTATTGAAATAGAGTCAGTCTTTATTAAACCAATCTATGCCAATGATGATAAATCTAAGCTTCTTTATCATTCATTGTATATTAAACAAGTTCTCAATCTGTCTGATTGGGGTACTCATCCTTCTGATCTCAAGTCACTTTCTAATCATACTAGCACTTATTGCTATTATGATTATATTGAGGCTTGGCATAAAACCATGCTTCATCAAAATGAAGATCATAGTCATTCGTGGTTTTTCCAGTTCGACCACAAGTTCAAAAGTCAATTCCCCAAATAGTTTATCCTTTGGTGGACAAGGTATGGTTTGTGCCATGATATTTTCCCCAAACCTCTCCTTGACCAGTTAGAACATTTTTATCGTCATAGTAATTATAAGTCCAAATATGAGGAAATTCCAGCCTACCTTATATTTTGTAGTAAATATAAAATCCCTTGGATTCTTAAATGGCAATATGTCATTTTAGCTACCCAAGAAGTCACAATATTTCAGTCTCCGTCGTCCATAGGTATTAGGACTGCTCAGACTTACATCTCTCCTATTTCTCATGTCTCTCGCCGTTTTTTCATTAAATGGTGGGATAAATTCGGTGTTGATAGAATAGTTGGCCAAGTTCAGAAAGAATTTCCGCTTTCTCCTTTATTGACTCCTCCAGTAACCACTCCTTCTGTCACTAAGATAGCTGATAAGTCAAAAGAAAAATCAGTTGATCCTCCTAATTCAGATAAAGTTACTAACGTTTCCAGTTACTCCACTTCTCAGTTAAGGCGTCTAGCTGATGCCATCTATATCAGACTTGACCAGTTACCCGAAGAATCAGACAAAGCTTCTTCTCAGGCCAGAGGAGAAAATTCTAGTCAAGATCTTGAAGATGTACGTGATTGTGATCCCTATGGAACAATTCATCTCCAGGATGCTCAAGATCCATTTTCTTGAATCCTATAGTAATCAATCAAGGTGGGTATGATGATCAGTCACCTTCACTGCCTCAGTCAGCCAGCACCTGCCCCGGTAGCCAGCACCTGCTCCGATAGCATAGTCAGCAGCATCTTCTGCTTTTCCACCGAAAGCAGCAATCAGTCAAGCATCTGGCCCCACGGCCGCATGAGTCAAAAGAGACGTCTGCTTTTCAACCGTAAGCAACTTCTTTTCTTTTTACTTTAGTAAAATGTTTTTACTTGTACTTTTACTTTAGTAAAATGTTTCTTACTTTTACTTTATCCCAATTACTGTAATAGTAATCTTGTAATAGTTCGCTTCCTTGTTCTATAAAAGGAAATCGAATTCATTTGGTTTAGGCAGACTTAGAAAGACTCAGAGTTCCTTCTCTGATAAATCTTTTGCCTCAACCACTGTTAAGCCTACTTAACCCCATTTCATCTAATGTTCTTATTTCAGTAAAATTGTAAGTTATCTTGTAATTCAGTTTGAGTTATTATAAATAAAATAATTTTATTTAGTAATTTAATTGTGTTTGTATGTGCACTTGTTCTTCTTCTTTAATTTCTCCTTCCGCCCCCAAATGGTATCTTTTACTTTAGTAAATGTAAAAGTAAAAGTAAAAGAATATACCTTTTGCTTTTACTTAAGTTAAATGTTTTTAACTTAGTTAAATGTTTCTTACAATTACCCATGTAAAAGTAATTATAAAAGGTTTCTTACGTTTTACTTTTACTTAAGTAAATTACTTTTACTTCAGTTAATGTAATAGTGATTCCTACGTGAATTATATAGTAATTTACTTTTCAGTTTTCTATTTAAACAACTCAAGTGTTTAGAGTTGTTTAGTCTTAATTCAATGTAGCCTCAAAGCTTCTCTATCTAGAAAGCTCTTCCGAGGTCCGCTCTCCCTTCTCTCTTAGTTAGCCGGAGACGAAGCTTTCAGCTTCGATCTTCTTAGTTAAAGATGAAGAAGAAGTCTTCAATACTTCTCTCTTCCCTTAAACATTTAGTCTAGGAATTAATGTAATCTCTTCGTCAAATGTTTATAGATAAAAGAAAGAGATTACTTTACTGATTCACTGGTCATCTTCTTAATCTTTTCTTTTTCCTATTAAATGTTTTTCTTTTAAAAACTTATCCCGCTGTTATATGGTATCAGAGCCACACGGTTGGTTCTTGATGCTATTGGTGGTTTCGATTAAAAACAGTTTGATTTGTTTATTTAAATGTTTTTTCAAACTTTTATTTTTCTTGCTCCGCTGTTAATCGTCCGACCTTCGCCATGAAACACCCAAGATCGCCTTAAGTCCCGACTAATGCCGTTTGTAAGTCTCAATTGGAAGCAGTGTAAGGCTAAAAACGGCATTAGTCGGGACTTAAGGCGATCTTTGGTGTTTCACGACGAAGGTCGGGCGATTAAAAGCGGAGCAAGAAAAATAATTAAGCCTAAAGAAACTCTAACACTTGAGTTTTTTAAATAGAAAACTGAAAAGTAAATTACTATTTGATTCATGGAGGAATCACTATTACATTAACTGAAGTAAAAGTAATTTACTTAAGTAAAAGTAAAACGTAAGAAACATTTTACATTTACTTTTACATGGGTAAATGTAAGAAATATTTAACTAAGTTAAAAACATTTAACTTAAGTAAAAGCAAAAGTTATTTTCTTTTACTTTTACTTTTACATTTACTAAAGTAAAAGAGATGATGACGTGGGCCATCACCTGTCGGTGACTGAAGACTCCTCTGGCGTCTTCTTGGTTGACTGGTCCGTCCCTGTCGGTGCCAGAAGATGATGTTGATCATCTTCTCAAGTGAGTCACCATCCCCATACATTTCCACCTTAAAATTTTTATCCAGGAAATAACCCTTTCAACCCCAAAATTTGGTTTATAAAGAAGAAAGAAAAAAAATTTCTACCAAAAATTGGTCAAAATTTTCAAAATTTGTTAGATTTTGTAAAAAAAAATTGTTTAAAAATAAATAAAACTAAAATCTGAAATAAAGGATCACTCGATTGGTCCTGATCTATCACTGAAATCGATCTAAACAGAAGACATATTTGTTAACTGTTTAAACAAAAACTTTTTCTCTTGAAGGTCCACTTAGACTCAAACCTTACTTGCCTTGACCACATATCAGTAGATCTAAAAGATTCCCTTTAGCCTTACACTGCTCCCAATTGAGACTTATAAACGGCATTAGTCAGGACTTAAGGCGATCTTGGGTGTTTCACGACGAAGGTCGGGCGATTAAAAGCGGAGCAAGAAAAATAAAAGTTTGAAAAAACATTTAAGTAAACAAATCAAACTGTTTTTGATCGAAATCACCGATAACATCAAGAACCAAACGTGTGGCTCTGAGCCTATATAACAGCGGCGAAAAGTTTTTAAAAGAAAAACTTTAACATAAAAAAAAGATTAAGAAGATGACCAGTGAATCGGTAAAGTAATCTCTTTATTTTATTTGTAAACATTTGAGGAAGGGATCACATTAATTTCTAGACTAAATGTTTAAGGGAAGAGAGAAGTATTGAAGACTTCTTCTTCATCTTTAACTAAGAAGATCGAAGCTGAAAGCTTCGTCTCCGGCTAACTAAGAGAGAATGGAGAGCGGACCTCGGAAGAGCTTTCTAAAAAGAGAAGCTCTGAGGCTACATTGAATTAAGCCTAAAGAAACTCTAACACTTGAGTTTCTTTAAATAGAAAACTAAAAAGTAAATTACTATTTGATTCACGCAGGAATCACAATTACATTAACTGAAGTAAAAGTAATTTACTTAAGTAAAAGTAAAACGTAAGAAACATTTTACATTTACTTTTACACGGGTAAATGTAAGAAACATTTAACTAAGTTAAAAACATTTAACTTAAGTAAAAGGAAAAGTTATATTCTTTTACTTTTACTTTTACATTTACTAAAGTAAAAGTGATAATGGCGTGGGCCATCACCTGTCGGTGACTGAAGACTCCTCTGGCGTCTTCTTGGTTGACTGGTCCGTCCCTGTCGGTGCCAGAAGTTGATTTTGATCATTTTCTAAGATGAGTCACCATCCCCATACATTTCCACCTTAATATTTTTATCCAGGAAATAACCCTTTCACCCCCAAAAATTTGGTTTATAAAGAAGGAGGAAAAAATATTTGTACCGAAAATTGGTCAAAATCTTCAAAATTTTTTAGATTTTGTAAAAAAAAATTGTTTAAAAATAAAATAGACTGAAATCTGAAACAAAGGATCACTCAACTGGTCTTGATCTATCAGTGAAATCGATCTAAACAGGAGACATATTTGTTAACTGTTTAAATAAAAAAAAATTCTCTTGACGGTCCACTTAGACTCAAACCTTACTTGCCTTGAATACATACCCGTAGATCTAAAAGATTCCCTTTAACCTTACACTGCTCCCAATTGAGACTTATAAACGGCATTAGTCGGGACTTAAGGCGATCTTGGGTGTTTCACGGCGAAGGTCGGGCGATTAAAAGCGGAGCAAGAAAAATAAAAGTTTAAAAAAACATTTAAGTAAATAAATCAAACTGTTTTAAATCGAAACCACCGATAGCATCAAGAACAAACCGTGTGGCTCTGATACTATATAACAGCGATGATAAGTTTTTAAAAGAAAAACTTTAACAGAAAAAAGAAAAGATTAAGAAGATGACCGATGAATCGGTAAAGTATTCTCTTTCTTTTATATATAAACATTTGAGGAAGGGATTACATGAATTCCTAGACAAAATGTTTAAGGGAAGAGAGAAGTATTGAAGAATTCTTCTTCATCTTTAATTAAGAAGATCGAAGCTGTATGAATAAAAATTTTAAGGTGGAATAATAACTCAAACTGAATTACAAGATAACTTACAATTTTACTGAAATAAGAATATTAGATGAAATGGGGTTAAGTAGGCTTAACAACGGTTGAGGCTAAAGATTTATCAGAGAAGGAACTCTGAGTCTTTCTAAGTCTTTAGCCTCAATCGCTGTTAAGCCTACTTAACCCCATTTCATCTAATGTTCTTATTTTAGTAAAATTGTATGTTATCTTGTAATTCAGTTTGAGTTATTATAAATAAAATAATTTTATTTAGTAATATAATTGTGTTTGTATGCACACTTGTTCTTCTTCTTTAATTTCTCCTTCCGTCCCCAAATGGTATCAGAGCCAAGTTGTATGTTGTTAGTAATTATTTAGTCAAATCTTTTTAATCAAACTCTTCTTCACTTTTCAAAATCTTCTTCTTCCTCAGTGTTCTGCAGTCACCTTACTTACATGTAGTCCACCTAGTTCGTGTCTAACCTTTGTAAGTCTCCAGGGTATGAGCAGTGTCGGGTTATAGAACATAGGTATGAGTCTACTTTGGGTAAACGGGGTATGTATGAATGAACCTTGAGTGAGATTTTATTTGAAACAGTAAAGATGAGTAGATTATTCAGATCTAGCTCTTCAGTTAGTAACAGGTCATCTTTGCCTCCAGTCCCAGACATAGTAAACCAAGAAGAACATAGTTATGAAAACCTTAATCAAGTTTTACATAATTGGAACATACCTGGGGTATCTCCCAAAGATATTTATCAGTCAACCTTTGCAGATAAATTCAAAACAGGCTATAATGTCAAAATAGTTGAAAGAGTTTATGCAATTAACAAGGAATACGAAAATTGTAATCTTTTATCACCTGAAGTTATTAAAAACACAGGAAAAAGGGTTACAATTTTATTCATATATGTCTTGTTCAAGTTGCAGTTAAGCCACTCAACTGAAAAGGAATTAATTCATCTATCTATCTCTGCGTTAGAGATGCTAGATTTTTAAATTATTATACAAGTATTATTTGTGCCATGGAAGCAAGTTTGTATAATGGACCTATCCATTTCAATTGCTTTCCTGATTTTACCTTGAGTCTTAGTGATCAAAACTTATTTAAAGCTTTATCATTAAACATTAAAACTGATGGAGAGATTACTCAGATGATTGAGGGATCTCAACCCATTGCTTTAATTTACATAATTTATTATAAGACAATGAAATCAAACTTAAACGTTCATGCTCCTTAATAAGAGTCCAAAAGATCAAACAGTTTTAATTCAAAGTTCAACTAGTGATGTTAATATCCAAATCCCAAGAACAATTCTTTGGAAGGATATTACCTTACCTAATCAATGGACTTTACCGAATGAATTACCACAACAGCCTGTAGTTAATAATTTGTTAAATATTGAAAACATCCTGCAGTTTTCTGATGGAACTGTTAAAATTAGTTTTGAATGTACTAAAACACCAGTTATCATAGAAGACATTTCCAGTTCTTCAGCCCCTTCAGTTATCCACACTAGAAGAGATACTGAAATCCTTAGTAATCCTTCGGTTAGAGATATCAAACTTAAAGGTCTCCTTAATCAAGGACAAGTTAGTCATCCTTCCTATACTCAGAATGATACCGCAGAAGATGATGGTTCTTATTCTCAGGTATCCTCAGCATACCCTACACAGTCTGATATTAATGCTCCAATTCATAATCAATTAAGAGTCATTAAAAAGAATTTCATTTTAGATTGGGATAACTTAGTAAAAGATTTTAATTCAAAATCTAACAAAGAAAAAAGACATATATTCAGGTCTAATCACCCCAGTGAAAAGGAAAGAGATAAAATAGTTAATAGATGGAAAAGATTTATTAAAAATGAAGAAATTAATATTACCTTTTATGACTGGTATGAACAATATCAAAATAAATGTAATGTTATTAGTAAAATTCAATGGATTAAAGAAGACAAATCTAAAGTATCGTCTAGTCATCCACCTTTAGAGACAATTCTAATTACAGTTAAGAACACTTCAGTTATGGCTAGTCCCTTCAAAATACCTGATGGAACTAATGATAATATAAAAATAATTGAACAATTAAACTTTAATAATCAATATCTAGCAACAGTTGGAAAATAGCTAGATAGGATTAAAGAAAAATTTGAAGAAAGTATTATTAAGAAACATTTAACTTAAGTAAAAGTAAAAGTTTTATTTTGTTACTTTTACTTTTACATTTACTAAAGTAAAAGACTTTTGCTTTACGGAAAGCAAAGGCTGAGATGATGGATGGGTCATCTCCTGTCTGTGACTTAAAGATGCCTCTGGCGTCTTCTTCGTTGACTGGTCCGTCTTCTGTGGATGTCGGAAGGTGTTGTTGATCATCTTCTCAGATGAGTCACCATCCACATACATTTCCAATATATATATATATATATATATATATATATATATATATATATATATATATATATAAGCGAGTAAACGCACCGGATATAAAATCCAGGCTCATCGAACAGAGTCCGACAACTGTTCATATATATAATATATATATATATATATATATATATATATATATATATATATATATATATATATATATATATAAAGCGAGTAAACGCACCAAACTGTTCGATGAGCCTGGATTTTATATTTGGTGCGTTTACTCGCTTTATATATATATATATATATATATATATATATATATATATATATATAAGCAAGTAAACGCTCCGGATGTAAAATCCAGGCTAATCGAACAGAGTCCGACACAGAGTTCATATATATATATATATATATATATATATATATATATATATATATATATATATATATATATAAGTATATATATATATATATATAAGCAGTAAACACTCCAGACCGAAGTCTAGGCTCATCGAACAAAGTTCGACACACAGTTCATATATATATAGACTTTGGTCTGGAGCGATTATTTGCTTTATATATATATTTATATATATATATATACAAACTGAAAATAAAACCACGGACGGAAGTCCGGGCAAACTCATGCAACACGACTCTCAACATGAAGAAGGGTGTGTGCCGAGATGAAGAGAAAGGCTTTAAGGTGTGTGAGAAGACTTACAGTGGGCTGCCAAAGAAGGCTTCTATATCTTTAAAGTGTATAAAACTCGGTTCCTGCCGGTACAAAAGTAGCTCTATATTATCTCACAAGTGTTTAAAATGGGAAAGCACTCCGTATATTTCAAGTACGGAGCAAATTTGACAGGGCTACCTCACTCTTTCTCTTCTCAAAATGGCCACCCCAAGCCCTCTATTTATAGAGGGGGGGCCGCAGGTGTACCTGCGGCCAGCTCAGGTGTACCTGAGGCTGCCCGGGTTTCCCTGGGTTTCTCGGGTCGGGTCGTCTCCTAATACGTACATGTAGGCACTGCAATGTCTGCTCGAACTTTCAGAATTGCAATCTGGGCATCTGACTGAGGTATATAGGACTTATTTCGGGCCGCCATTATCGAGATTTGTACAATGGCAATGGGATTAGAGTTTGTACGAAGTCATAGAAGATAGGACGATGCCCACCGGTCTTCAAGCTTTAAATTTTATCTGTTACCCCGCACAATAGTCACTCGGGATTGGTTTTTCTTGATTCTTGTGGGACATCGTTGTGTAGAGATCTGTGTATGAAATATTGAGACGACGTGATGTGGCTTTAGAGTGGCGAGATGATGCCTTAGCCCCTTACCAGAGTTATCTCCAATTTAGGCTGATAAAACAGACGTTGCTCAGGGTTATTGCTGATATTGGACAGCTGCAAGTGTTTAAGGTCCTCAATGTCAACTCTGAGGTGTGCATGTCCTCCCGGTGTTATCTCCGATTTGGTACTAGGTGTCTCGTTGTGATCGCCGAGATTGAAGTTGGTTGCATTTGAAAAAAACATTTTCGGGGTTATCGCCGAAACTGCATTCCTTGAGTTGATCACCAAGGTTGGTAGCTATTCCCATGATTGGGACTGAGATTGGATACCTTGGGGTTATCACTGAGATTAATCGGTCTTCTCCGATGTGTGTTCCGGTATTGGAGCTGCACGCCTCGGGGTTATCTCTGAGGTTGGGTTTGTTACTCCCGGTGTGTGTTCCAGGGTTGATGCTGAACTCTGGTAGTATCCGAAATGGATATGAACTGTCTTCCAGGGTTCCCTCTTAAAAGACGAATCTGTCCTCCTGCAATATTAGTGACATGTGTGCAAAAAAAATTCGAGTGTCTAGAACTATATATATCAAGTTGTATAAAACTATATTGTATGAGGCAATGTGAGTAAACATATTGGAACTCTATGTTATAAATACATTATCTATGTGACAATATGTATGTGGGTAGGTGTTAAAATAATATACCATGAGCATATTGTAAACTCTCATTTTTAATATACCAATGTGATAAAATTTACATGGATTATATATATGTTGCATAACATCTACTACCTTGAAATGTTAGGTCATGTTGTCACATTAAGTTATAATATATGGTTAAGATGTGTATTAAAAATATAACATAAGAATAAGAATGTGTAGGAGTATACAAGAATGCTGAGTTTTCCCTTTTGTCCCAAATTGAGTGTCCCATTTACTCTAAGACCTCGTTCACGTGTTTTTCAAAAAGGCTAGCCTATGTTCTTCATTTTCTTCCAACTCCCTAGCTCATGATCATGGGGGAGTGGTGATTATGATGATTTCCAACAACCAATCTAACAACTCCTCCATAACCTTCATGCAATCCTACAATCCATGGGTTTGATTCAATGGAAAATTGCTATGTCTGTGTATTTATTTTTCTATAAATAAGAGCTCTCCTTCCATTTTTTTCAAGTGTTGAGAATTGCTAAGTGAGAGTTGAGAACATACAAGTAATCTAGAGCTTTAGAGTTCATTAGGAGCAAGTTCATTGCAATTATAAAGGTATAAAATTCCTTCTTATTTTTCATTTTTAGTTTCTGTTAAATTTCCATTCTTAAAATTCAAATTCTTGATTTTTTGGAATTGGTTTTTAATGAGTTTGGGTAATGCCCATATAGTTGTTATATGACCATATGAGCATGATGCAACTTATATATGATGGTTTAAAATCGAAATCAAGAGTACTTTTTGAGGTTGGGCTGGAGTTTTACCGAAGCAGACTACTTCTGCGCCTGAACCAGGCACAGCGCAACTGCGTCACATTTGTATTGAGGCGCAGCTACTTTAGTTGAGCTGTCTATTTTCAAATCTGATCAATATTGGCTAGTTGTTTTGGCTCAAGCTAGCATGTAAACATATGTATGATGTATATATGGATACGTTAACCTAATGTGAGCATGTTTAGACTAAACTTGCATGATTAACGAAGGCATATGGTTTAATGGAGATTTAGACTAAGTTTTGAAAACAAAATATGTTAAAGATCATGTTCTACAAACATATATATCGTGCTTGTGTAGCACATTTCAAGAAAAGCATGAATGAAGCCTATTTTCAACTAAAGAGGTGTTAATATCACGTATGTGTTATAAATACACACAAGCATGCCTAATATAAGCTTTATAACTATCTTGTATGTTTAGAAAGGAAGCATGTTAGACCTTGTGAATTCATAACTTTGAATGGCCTTAAATTGTTGAAATGAGCAACTTAGAACCATGTTATGAAAGAAGGAACCTAGATTAAATTAAGGAGCATGAAAAGACCTTTAACATTACAAATACATTATGTGTGATTGTTTTGGTTGAGCCGGACAGAAACCACAAGGCAGCAGCTGAGTCTTGGCATGGCCAGAGGACGACGCAGCTGCATCGGTCCTAGGCTTAGCCATGGCACAGCAGCGCCAGTCTGGAATCCCAGATAGTGAATTCTGACTTTTGGACAGCAACTTGCATGATGCGTATGATGCTAAATGTGATCAAAAATCTACTGATGTATATATATATATATATAAGTGGTGCCTAGCTGATAAGTCGGTGTTGCGTTGAAATGAAAAGTCCATGAGTAGGAGGTCTTAACCTTGAGCATTCTTGATTTGCTTGTGAAGTAACCAAGTAGTTTATTCATGATGACTTATAAACTGATTTTGTACTATATGTGCATACTTGTATCGTGTCGATCTTGATTAAGGACTGTGTTAGCTAATGAACACTGTATATTTATAATACTCTATACTAGGATTCCAAAGTGTTGATTTATTAACGTGGATAAACTACACTTAAGGCAAGTTTCTCTAACCTTACTCAAATTTATATTGAGCAAGTATCTGAACCTTACTCTTATTGTACAAGTATAATTGCATTCTTTATTCGACAAATACTATAAGCTTATCCCTTTGAATACAAGTTATATTACTTTCTCATTCAAATGAGCTAGTTTGTTAAACCCTTATAAAAGTTGTTATTCATGTTGAACTTGGCATTCTCCATTGAATATTGTGAAAGAGTCGATGCAATTTGATTTGGCTAGACTATATGCATGTTTATAAAAAAAACTATCCAAAACAATTGAGTCATGCAAAAATCTTGAAAACTGAGTTGAACAACCCTTTTGGTAAGGGGAGTGTATGTCATTGGAAACCCCAACACATGAATGAATATTATTGTGGTGTTATGCATAACGTATAGTATTGTAGATTGATCATCTATAGTACTTGATATTTTTAGGTTATCAGTTTAATATTCGTAACTCTAGTAGAAGTTTAATAGTCCTTAGTGACTGCTCAGTATAAATTGTTATCCAGTTAGATACCTTGATAGTCGTTGAATTCATATATATATCTGTTGATTTATATTGAATTATCGTTCTTATTCAAAGAATTGTTGATATTTCTTACCCATGATGTTATTCTGATACTTTGAACTATCCTAGAAATGACACTACGATATTTCAAACCTTGTGATATTATATCCTATACCCTGGTTTTATATTACTTGCTGGGCAATTTGAACTCATCCTTGCTTTTAAAAACCTTTCAGTTAAGGCAGAACAGGGAAGTGTATCCGGGCAGGACAAGGGCAAGGGCAAGGCTACCGACAAGCTTGTCCTTTTTATGTTTTAAGTCTATTATATTGTATTAAGACTATTTCAGACTATGTTTAAGCTTAAGTAGGATCATGTAATAAGTTTTTATTAGATATTATTATGTAATCTATTAAGCACTGTACGTTGCGAGACTTGGGGGAATAATTATAATAAATCACTGTATATTATTCTAAAGTAGATTTTCCGTTGTGTATGCGTTATTTTAGATATTATAGTTTTACCATCAGAACGTGATGAACCGAATTTTAGTGACCAAGTGGAGGTCCAAATTTGGGGGGCGTCACAAGTTGGTATCAAAACAATTGTTATAAACTTTAGGAACAGGAATCCTTAGATTATAACTTAAGAAAACTTAGAGGTTAGGAAGGTATAAAACTCATGTAGAGTTTTCCCTGAGAGACTTAGCGTGTTGTGAAATGTAACTTCATTCTATACAATGAACTTATGTTTATTTAACATTCTGATGGAGTTGTTGTTTGCCTTGTCTTATGTTGGTGATTGTAAGATGACTAACATGGGAGGACCTAGCCGAGTTGTTGAGTAGGAATCGCGTGATATCCACATTGTCTATGAGACACCCGTGATAGCGGAGCCTATATCGGTAGTTGTCCCTATTAATGATGATGATAAGGAGGAGGAGATGGTACCTCTCCCTAAGGAGTCTGATCCGGAGGAGGAGCGTATGGACGAGGAACCCATAGAGGAGGAAACCGAGCCCATGGAGGACTCTGACAAGACTACTTTTGAGGATTGGATGTTGGGAGAGTATGAATAATAGATTTTGGAATTAGGATGTAGAGTCGAAGAGCTGGAGACTGAGACTCTTGAGAGGCAGCTAGTGATGTAGGAGATGGAGGTAGAAATTGCTCATTATAAGGAGGCAGGGATCAAGATGGGTGTCGTGTTTCACTGATCGGTGGCGAGGAACGTCGAGTTGGCAGGGAAGCTAGAAGCAATGGAGCAGAAGATTTTGAGTGCGAGGACGGAGAAGGAGGCTCTCTGAACTCAGTTAGAGATGGAAGTGATGGATAAGATCCACTTCGAGGAGAAGTGGGAGGATTCTAATGACAGAGTGGGTGATCTAGAAGATGAGGTGCGGTACAAGAGGAGGAAGATGAACAAGATGGGCTATGCTCTACGCACGGCTATGGAGAGGTTGATCGATGGGGTAAATCACTACCCCGCTGAGCAAGGACCAACCCGGCATACCATAAGTCGGGATATGGTGGCACACATCACACAGAAGGAGTATCAGAGCACCGTAGAGCGTGGGATGTTAGATTGAGTCTAGAGGGAAAAGCTCAGTAGTGTAGTATTCTTATTTATATGTTGTTGTAATCTTTAGGGTAAGATGTGAGATAGTGGTAAACCCTAAACTTTTGAAAAATGTTAGAGGGGTTGTAAGTTAGTGTTGTCCCCGTCTTTTGTGATATTAGGGGATATTTATTTTCATTTATAGCAGTATGCTAGAAAAGAACGTGTATTGTAACCATTTGGCATATGAATATAAATGATCTTATTTCAGAAACGTGTTATAAACTTTTAGTTCTTTTCATTTGAGAAATGTCTAAATATTATAGTTAGATAATAAGATGAAGAAAAAAAAATTGATGCAGAAAATGCCGCCCAGACTTAGAATAATTGTCCAAGAAGAGTCAGTTAATGATGAGAGAGGACCAGTAGATCCCATACAGCGACTGGTAGATTTATTGGGAGAAGCTCTGAGGGGAAGGAACGAACCCATACAACCCGTTACCCAAGCTGTCCCAGTAACAACCTTCAAAGATTTTAAGAGTGTAGGACCCCCAGAGTTCACAGGAACTATTGAACCGATAGTTGTGCAAACCTGGATCAAGGAGATTGAGAAGGCCTTCATTATAACTCACATGGCTGAAGACCAGAAGATAGTATTTGTAACGTACATGATGAGGGGCGAAGAAAACTATTGGTGGGAAACTAACCAGCAGAGAGCGGGGGAAGGAGCGATAACTTGGGAGAGGTTTGCGACGATGTTTTTCGAGAATTATTTTCTGAAGAGTATGAAGAGTAGAATGGAAGTGAAGTTTCTAGAGTTAAAACAAGGAGATATGATGGTGGCACAATACGCTGCTAAATTTAATGAACTAGTGCGATTTGCGGAGCACTAAGTTGAGGATGAAGAAAGGAAAGCGAGACGCTTCGAGCAAGGATTGAAGTCGTGGTTTTATAATAAGGTATCAGTCTTTCAGATTGATTCCTTTACGACCCTATTGGAGAAGGCAGTCATTGCAGAAGGTGGCAGTGAGGCCTTAAGTCTATATCATAAGGAGAAGAAGAACAAGAACACCGATAATGAGCATCGTGGAGGAAGCAGCAACGGGGAAAGTAATTCGGGAAAAAGGAAATGGGAAAACAACAACCACAACAACAACAACAACAACAACAACAGAAACAATAACCAAGGTGGAAGTCACCAGGGGAATTTCAAGAAGAGGACCGAAGCTTGTAACAATTGTGGAAGGAGCAATCAAGGGGAATGCTGGAAGGGGAAGACCACTTGCTATAATTGTTGCCAAGAGGGGCACATCTCGCCAAATTGCCCAAGGCCAAAGAAGATCAGAGGATGTTTTACTTGTGGATCGACAGAGCACCGGAAAAGGATTCCCAAAGAAAAGAAGTAGTGGAACTGGCAGAGGCCAAGGAGGAGGGAGCAAATTAATGATTGGTGGATGTAAAGTCCCCAAACTCGGATACTTGAAACCCGAACTCGGTACTTCACGATACCATTTCTATCAGCGGAATAATACTAATAATAATAACAATAATATAAAACATAAACTTAAATTTGTATTTATCATAGTCTAATCCCAAGTACGCAACCTTTACTACATTCTTTACATGATATATAATATATATCATTAACTTAATACAGTCTATCTATTACAAATGATACCAATAACATGTTTTGTTTGCTTTCCTTTTCACTTGTTCTTGGCCGAACTTTCCAGTTCTTCATACTTAGCTGAAAACATTTAAATTAAGCAAGGATGAGCATTTGTGTGCCCAACAAGTATTATATATATATATATATATATATAAGCTGAAAGAATTTAAATGTTTTCTTTATAATACCCTTCTACAACCGGTCAATAGTTGTGAAGTAATCTGTACCAATAACAATAACATAACAACCTCTTTCAAATTTTTGAAACTGTGTATTGTCTATACATGGGGTTTCTGTGACATACTATGAAAATTGTTTTCATTTTTGAAAGGGTTTAAACAGAAATTCATCTGTAAACTGGCCATTGCTTACGTGCACGGAGGGTGATCAGCCCCGTTCTACCTTGTATTGATCAATACTACAATGCTAGAACGATATTATCGTTCATCCTTTGTCCGCCGTAGCGCATAAAAATTTTCCCATGTTCGGGATGTTCATACCTGTCTGGTTTTCATTACAAAGGTCTTATCTTGTTCAACAATGATATATAATTCAACATATATGTATATCAAAGGTGTATCAACATATGATTAAATACAATGATTATCCAAGTGGGGACACTTGTATAATCATTTATAGAAATTAACGAACAGAATATATATCTGAATTATCATATACTAACATGTTGATAATCAATGGGCATATATAATATAGGTTTAACAATCTGCACAGTAATAGTATAATTCTGAAACATTCTTACACTTGTCCATTGCATAAAGAAAATGCAAAGGTAGGATACTTGCCTGATGCGCTGCTTACAATTACGCAACTTAGATTTATATTTTATATCACGACCTATCATTAATCAAATCATTCGTTCGATTAGAACAAAATACCATAACACATAGTACTGCATTTCGTAGTCAGCACATAACCTAATCACCTTATCACACATGTTCAACAATCATGGCATCACAAACAAACATCAACTCATTCCTAATCGCATTGTCACATAACCTTAACAACCATTGAATCACAAATAAACAGTTAACTAACTAAATTATCTAAGTCCAGATCAATTTCTGAAATATGTCGGTCTACCGACAGCTTTATCGGGTAATTAACGAGTCTAAAGCTCTATCCCGAATTTCGATAACCAAATAGATAACATAAACAACAGTCGCACTATTTTTCATGACCTTATAATAATTATAAAATAATTATTACCATTTACCATAATTTTTGAAATATCAGAATCATTATTAAATAATTTAAATATCAAACAATTTTATTATCATTAATATTTAATTAATATTAAGCTATTATTTAAACCATTGTCAAAATATTAAAGTTATTAATAATAACTTAAAATATTTTTAAAACATTTTAAAATATTATTAAATAATTACCATTAATATTTAAATATTAATGTACCATTATCCAAATATTAAAAGTCATTAATTATAACTTAAAATATTTTTAAATCATTAATATCCTTTTTAAATGATTTTTAAATAAATAAAATCATTTTTAAACTATTTATTTAAAATATTTATTAAATAAATTTAATATCATTAATATCAAATAATTAATGAAATTATCCTTTAATTATTAAAAGTTATATTTTATAACTCAAATATTTTTAAACACTTTATCTTTATTTAAAAAAATGATTTTTATAATAATAAAATCATTTGTAACTAAATTATTTAATATAATCATTAAATAAAACTAATATCATTAATAATAAATTATTAATGAAAATTCACAAAATATATAGAAAAATATATATTTTTAAAGTCAAAATACTTTCTAACACTTTATTCCCATTTAAAATAATTTTTAAATCAATAAAATCATTTTTAACTTATTTATTTAATTTAAAAATTAAATAAATCTAATATAATTAATATAAAATTATTAATATTTTCATGACAAAATATCAAAAGTTATATATTATAACTTAAAATATTTTTATAATCCTTTAAATCATTTTTATATGATTTTTAAATCATTAAATCTATTTTTCATAAATTATTTAATACATTTATTAAATAACTTAAATATTATTAATATTAATTAATTAATGAAATTCATCACAAAATATTAAAAGTTATCAAAAATGACTGAAAATATTTTCTAACACAATAATATAATTTTTCATGATTTTTCATGTATTAAATCTATTTTTAAATAATTTATTTAATATTATAATTAAATAAATAAATACCTTTTATATTCCAAAAATATTAAATATTTTTAAAAATATACTCAAAATAATTAAAAACTATTTTTCGGACTTTAAAAATAATTTTTTAGAATTTATTATGTATTTTTAATAATTAAAAACTAATTTTTCTAATTTTTAAATCATTTTTGTAAATTACTAAAAATAAAAAAATAATTAAAACCCGTCACTAAAGGGTTTAGCGACGCTTATATGTCGCCATAGGTGTTCTTGACCGCTATTTTAGATCGTATCGTGATGTTTCTGGGAAATCTAACGCATAGGTCTTGTAGTGCTCATGTAATACTACAATTACCAATAAAAATCATGGCTAAAAAACATCAGATCTAAGAGTTATTAGCCATGAAAAAGTCTGACAAGGTTGTTCTTCACGACGAACAGTTCGTGGTGCCTACTTTGGATCTCTATAACTTGATGATCGTGTAATGTTTGTGTGATCTATCAATTTAATTGTGTAGACATCATGTAGGACTACAACTGTAACACTTAACATAATCATAAAAACAAGAAATCAATCAGTTAAAGTATGGTCAAACCTTGTCAGAAAATCAACACTTAGAAAATTCTGGGCTGCCCAGAAATTGTCCGGTCAATGCCGGTCAACCCACTTTGACCTTAAATAACTGTTTATCCACAATCGATATGGACCTGATTCATTTTTTTAATTAAATATCACATAACAAGCTACACATAACAACTTTTAGAACACCAAAATCATGATCGAGGAAAGAGTTATAAGCCCTGACATTTGATGAAAAATCACATAATTCGGTTTTTTCCAACTTGCTTAAATCTTAAAATTCGGTCACTTTAATGTTATGGGTCTTTGATTTATCAACTTAGAACATTAATAGACTCCCTATTACACAACTTTAAACAATCAATTGCATCAATTAACATAGAATCGAAGGATTTCTAATTTTTGGGATTTTATACTTTTTCAAGCTTTGATTTCTTGATTTCTGACTTTGATGCTTCTGATTGTTGTTTGTGAATGGCTGGGCTTTGATGATGAGATTATGGGCAAGATAAAATCGTAGGTTTGAGGCTTGAGAGAGTTAAGTAAGGTTTTGTGCAAAATTTAGTGAAAAAAATGAAATTTCTCTCATGTAAGACTCCAAATAATTAATAAATGAAATTTAATTTCCTTTAATTATTATTTTGAATAGTAAGGGTTGATTTGATTAATGTGGATAGTTATGGGTAAAATATGCAAATATTTCAAAAAAAGCAAGTGGTTATAAACTATTCATTGTTGTCGGGGAATATTCGTTTGGTCGTGGAATATTCGTACTGTCGGGGAATATTCGTACGACGGCGCAGCCATGTGTGGGCCCTATAACGGAAAGCGATTGGAGGAAGAAAACGACAAATATAAGCTGTTTAAAAATAACGGCGTAGTTGTTACCGTTTACACTGTTGGAATACCCGGTGGTTAAAATACAGTAATACGCGTTGTTGCACAGTAGCACACGGTATTGCACAGTATTTTGAATTATTGATCCTTACGTAAGAAGGTACTACTCAATAATTGCTACAGGAGTTACTGTTCATTACTTTATTGATTCAATAATTGCTGCGTTGATATTTATATTATTATTGTTTTAATAATTGTCATTGCACAGTATTTTCCATTATCAGATCAATAATTCATATTATTTGAATAATATTATCAGATAACATTATTGGAAATGTCTATAAAGTTCTGTCAAGGAGAGGTTTGGACATCTAATTGCTCGCCAGTAAGGAGAAATCCTTATTGGAAAGCCCCCTCTATCCTGGGAACGGCCTGGTTGTCAGTACTGTGATTCTGTAATATTATTTTTAATAATTAATTATTGATTATTATGATAAAGAAAATATTTATTTTATGTGGATATAGATGGAGAAAATTTTTAATGTAACAATTGTTGAAAATTAATATTTTATCTTTTTCTGATAAAATAATTCATTTAAATATATTATTTTAATAATATATTAACGGTGATATTTTACAATGAATGTGGGATATATGAGAATATGAGAAGGAAGAGTATTTTTGTGGCATTAAATGTTTAACATATGTTTTGTGTGTCGGTGGACATAATTCTTGACCGAAAATTAAGTATAGACTGTAAAATCGCCCGTTTGTGGATTTCGGTCAATTTCTATTTGGAATTTGGAAAAATTTTCTTCTACAAAGTTGTAGAGAATTGAATTTCCTATAAAAAGTCGCGAGATTCGAATTTTCTGACAAAAGGTCTATTTATCATGAATTATTAAAGTTTTGGAGTTCCGAAATAATTGATTTTTGGATGTTTTAATTATTTTATATAAGAAAAACGTTTTTGTGGTTGTTGGCACATGGGTAGCTGATGTTTTTGACCAAAGAAGGCATGCTAGAGTTTTTAAAACATGTGGGTAAGAATTTTGAATAAATAATAATATATTTTATTAATTTAGTCTCCTTTGGCTTTCTAACATTTTCCTATAAATAGAGGGCTAAGTTAGAATTGAAAATCACACCAGAAACAAAGTTTTCTCTCTTTCTCTCTCTATATTATCGAGCGTATTCTTGTGAGTATACTTTGAGTGTTGCTATACGGTGCGAGTTTCTGTCAGCACTATACCGAAATACAGTCAGAAGTACGGCTATTTTGAGGTAAGGGATGTTATTTTCTTCTCAAATGATATTTTTTCTTCAATATCATTATGCCGGAATATTGGTGAACTTTTTATCAAATTTGGAACTTTTTGTGCCGGAGTTACTATTCACGTATACGGCACTATTCACGAATACGACACTATTCACAGAAAAATTATTTTTTTTTCTTTTCGTCCAAAATATCTATTGTGGATACTAGCTTTGATTGTATCCATGTTTTGATCATTCTTGAATTTTACACCACTATGATTATTTTTGAGGTATTTTTGGACATGGATAAAACAAAGTACGAATCCTTAATCCTTTATCCTTGTCATTTTGTTTCACTGGATTCGCTTCTTTAACAATATTTTTTTATCATCTTCAGTCTTAAAGGATGTTATTATTGAATATCTTTGGCCTGTAGTGCAAAGATGAATGATTTCTGATGAATATCTTTTACCCGTAGTGCAAAGATGAACAGGTGTTTAGATGAACATGACCAACAGATGAATATCCTTGGCCTGTAGTGCAAGGATGAATATATGATTCAAGATGTGCATAGATTGATGTTACAGGGATAAAAATACTGTTGATGGACTGTTAAATTCATAGACATTAGTAGATTTCATCCTCTACGTAACTCTTCTATGAATTAATATTTTCCGCTACGAATATTGATTTAAAACTTGTTGTCTATTGTATTCTATTAGATTTTTTTCCTTGTTGAAGGCTAACGATAATTTGTTGTATATTATCTTAGTCATAATATTCTTTACTGAGCTAGTTGAGCTCACCCTTTTCCTTTTTGTTCCATTTTTCTTCTCGGGAGACGAGAATATAGCGAGTACGAGTCGGGGTAAGAATTGATGGTCCTTGAGAGAGTTTTTTAGTAGTCCTCACCATTTTTGTAAAATAATATATCAATAATTATATTGAGGACATAGTTGGGTATGTATATTGTCTAGATGACAATGTTTGTATTCAAACTCACAGTTTATGGGTTGTAAAAGTTGAAGTTGTTTCTGTACCATGTATTTGGCGACTCAAAATGGGTTGGATGGAATGGACCTATTTTGGGGGCGTCACAAGTTGGTATCAGAGCTTAGGGATATGATCTCTGGTGGAGATCGGGGAATAGAACTAGGAGGGGAGAGACGAGTAATTCCTTCGCTAGTGTGTCCTACCTAAGCTTATTTGTTAGCTGGTCAGTATATAGGGATATTGTGTGATATGTGATTTGCTTAATTAACCCTTGTTTTATGGCAGTATTTAAGAATGGCAACCGAGAATGTTAACAGTGGAGTTAATGAGACCGTGGAGATGCCTGTACTTACCAACGAGGAGAAGGTGCAACAGGCTGGCAATGTTCCTCCTGTGAACAACACCACTGATCAGACAATGAACGATGCAATGTTTAGAAGCTTTTTACAGTTCATGCAAAATCAGACGAGGGAGACTCGTGTTCAAAATACAGGAGGAAATGATAACAATTCACGGGTTGTCACAGCCAAGCAGTTCAAAGAGTTGGGACCACCAGAATTTAAGGGAAAGCCAGATCCGATCATGGCGGAGACATGGGTCAAGAAAATTACAAAGATATTCGATATCTTGGGATGCACGGAGGAACAGAAGGTTCCATTCGCCACCTTTATGTTCCGTGGCGAGGCAGACTACTGGTGGGAGTCTGTGAAGCGTACCCATCCAGCCGCACTCAGCATGTCTTGGGAGACGTTTCAGAAACTATTTCATGACAAATACTTTCCTGAAAGTGTTCGTCATATGAAGGAAGTGGAGTTCATCAGATTAGAACAAAATAACATGACGATGTCTCAGTATGAGGAAAAGTTTGCAGAGTTATCCAGGTTTGCACCTCATTTGGTGGAGAATGAGGAACGTATGACGCGGATGTTTCTGAGAGGTTTGAAACCCGGCATACGACAATATCTCATCTCTCATAAATTTTCTCTCTATTCAGATGTTGTTAACAGGGCTCAATTGTTGGAGCGAGATAACGAGTACGGTCAACCGAGGTACCACAATCAGGATAATACTGGAGATAGCAATCAACAAAATAACGATAACCAGTGGAGAAAGAAAAAGACGGACAAAAATGGTAACCACTTTGGTGGTAATCATGGCCATGAAAATAGAAGAAGCGAGTCAGGAGGAGATTTTAAAAAGAGGAGATTTAACAACGACCATGTGAAGACGACAGTGCCGGCAGCAACTGGTTCTAAGGGAGGAGAAAGATCACCGGTTATATGCTATAAGTGCGGGAAAGAGGGACATATCAGTCCAAACTACCCACAACAGTTCAAGGTATGCTATAATTGTGGAAAGGAAGGACATATCGCTCGAGATTGTACGGTAGCGAAACCTAGTTCAGCGGGGACGGTGACTCAAAAGACTGTCCCAGAAAAGCCAAAGTCAATGGTTCCAGGAAGAGCGTTTGTTGTGACTGGTCAACATGCGAGGAACCCAAACGAGGTGATCACGGGTAAGCTATTTATAAATTCTTGCGAAGTTTATACCTTACTTGATACCGGTGCTACCCATTCATTTATCTCTCCTGCTTGCGCTCAACGTTTAAACTTGACTCTAGAGAAATTAGACTTTGACCTATCTGTGGAAACTCCGTTAGGAGAAACTTTTATCACATCCACTCTTTATAAATCTTGTTTCATTCAAGTTGGCACCATCACCTTACCTGTTGACCTGATCTCTTTAAAGATACTTGCTTTTGATGTGATTTTAGGGATTGATTGGTTAACTACTCATCATGCCAAAATTGATTGTTTTCGTAAGGTTGTTAGTTTTCATATTCCTAATCAACCTGTTGTTCGAATTCAGGCAACTAAACCATTAAAATCAATCACTGTCATATCTAATCATAAAGCTATTCGTTTATTAAAAAACGGATGTCAAGCTTTCTTAGCCCATGTTATGGATTTGAATAAAGACACGTCAAAATTGAATAATATTCATGTTGTTATTGACTTTCCTGACGTATTTCCTGAAGAACTTCCCGGTCTACCCCCAGAACGTGAAGTTGAATTCTTTATTGATCTTGAACCTGGTACAAAGCCCATTTCTAAAACCCCATATCGAATGGCTCCTATTGAACTTCAGGAGTTAAAAGTCCAACTACAGGAGTTATTGGACATCGGTTTCATTCTTCTAGTACATCTCCTTGGGGTGCTCCTGTTTTATTCGTAAAGAAGAAAGACGGGAGTATGCGACTTAGTATTGACTATCGGGAATTGAACCATGTCACCATCAAGAATAGGTATCCTCTACCTCGTATGGATGACTTGTTTGACCAGTTGCAAGGAGCACAATTCTTTTCAAAAATTGATCTTCGTTCTGGATATCATCAGCTGAAAATTAGAACTGAGGATATTCCAAAGACTGCCTTCAGAACTCGGTATGGGCATTATGAATTCTTAGTCATGTCTTTTGGATTGACTAATGCTCCTGCTGCTTTCATGGATATGATGAACCGAGTATTCAAGGATTATTTGGATCAATTCGTTGTTGTCTTTATTGATGACATCCTCATATATTCTAAAAGCCGTGAAGATCATGAGCACCATTTGAAGCTGGTACTCCAAAGGCTTCGTGAAAACAAGTTATATGCTAAGTTGAAGAAATGCGAGTTCTGGCTTGAGGAAGTAACATTCCTTGGGCACGTGGTGTCAAAAAATGGAGTATCTGTTGATCCGACGAAGATGGAAGCAATACAAAGTTGGGAGCAACCGAAGTCGGTCACTGAAGTACGTTGCTTTTTGGGCTTAGCTGGTTATTATCAGAGATTCGTGGAAGGGTTTTCTTGAATTGCTACTCCATTAACTCAGCTAACTCGGAAGGATACAAAATTCGTATGGAGCGAGGATTGCGAGAAGAGTTTCCAAGAGCTTAAGAGGAGACTTATTTCGGCACCTGTTCTAACAATACCATCTGGTTCAGATGGATTTGTTATCTACAACGATGCTTCAGGCAAAGGGTTAGGATGTGTTCTCATGCAACGTGGGAAAGTCATAGCCTATGCCTCGCGACAACTTAAAGAGTATGAGAGGAATTATCCTACTCATGATCTAGTGTTGGCAACAGTCGTTTTCGAGCTAAAGATCTGGAGGCACTATCTATACGGGGAGAAAGTGGAGATATATTCAGATCATAAAAGCCTCAAATATTTCTTCACTCAAAAAGAACTCAACATGCGGCAACGACTTTGGCTTGAGTTGTTGAAAGATTACGACCACACTATTCAATACCATCTTGGAAAAGCGAACGTGGTAGCTGATGCATTGAGTAGAAGATCATATGCAGGAATGAGTGCAATGATGTCAAGTATACGCATAGAGCCAACTTTAATAGAAAAAGTTAAGGTTGCTCAAGCCATCGATCCTAAGCTGATGCATATGAAGACGAAAGTACAAGAAGGTGCCATTCCAGAAGCGAGAATTGATGAAGAAGGAATACTTCGAGTCCACTCCAGACTTTGTGTTCCTAACGATTCTGATTTGAAGTACAAGATCATGATGGAGGCACACAATACACCGTTTGCAATTCATCCTGAAAGTACCAAAATGTATCGTGATCTTCGACATACATTTTGGTGGAACAATATGAAGAGAGAGATTGCAAAGTTTATTTCAACGTGTTTAACTTGTCAACGTGTAAAGGCGGAGCATCAATGCTATTTGGGTTATTGTTGATAGATTAACCAAGTCTGCTCATTTCTTGCCAATACGGGAGACTTATTCCCTTGAACGTCTTGCTCAAATGTACGTAAATGAGATTGTAAGATTTCATGGCATGCCAGTATCCATACTTTCGGATCGTGACCCAAGATTTACTTCAAGATTTTGGGTTAGCTTGCAAAAAGCTATGGGTACGGAGTTACGATTCAGTTCGGCATACCATCCTCAAACGGACGGACAATCATAGAGGACTATTCAAACTCTTGAAGATTTATTAAGACTCTGTGTCCTAGACTTCAAGGGCAGTTGGGATAAATATTTACCATTGGTGGAATTCTCCTACAACAATAGTTATCAGGCAAGCATTGGTGTGGCCCCATTTGAAGCATTGTATGGACAAAAGTGTCGCTCTCCAGTATGTTGGGACGAGGTGGGTGAAGCAACATTGTTGGGACCCGAGTTAGTACGTATGACTACGGAGAAGATCCAAACGATTCGATAACGTATACAAACGGCACAAGATCGACAAAAGAGTTATGCGGATCTTCATCGAAAGGACGTAGAATTTAGTGTTGGGGATCATGTATTGTTGCGTGTTGCCCCATAGAAGGGAGTTACAAGATTCGGGAAGAGAGGAAAGCTTAATCCACAATTTATTGGTCCGTTTCAAATTCTTGATCGAGTAGGTAATGTAGCCTATAGACTCGCGTTACCTCCAAGTATGTCTCGTGTTCATAATGTTTTTCATATATCTGTGCTTCGTAAATATGTAAAAGACCCGAACCACGTCATTGAGTTAGAACCGGACGAGATAGCCGAAGATTTAACGTATGAGGAGGTACCTGTCAAGATCTTGGATAGGAAGGAGCATGTCCTACGCACGAAGGCAATACCACAAGTTAAAGTTTTGTGGAGGAATCATGCTATAAAGGAAATGACCTGGGAGTTGGAAACGGAAATGAAAGTGAGGTATCCTCACCTTTTCGAAACACCAGGTACGTATGTCAATTTCGAGGACGCAATTTTATAAGGAGGGGAGGTTGTAAGACCCCAAATAATTAATAAATGAAATTTAATTTCCTTTAATTATTATTTTGAATAGTAAGGGTTGCTTTGATTAATGTGGATAGTTATGGGTAAAATACGCAAATATTTCAAAATAAGCAAGTGGTTATAAAATATTCATTGTTGTCGGGGAATATTCGTTTGGTCGTGGAATATTCGTACTGTCGGGGAATATTCGTACGACGGCGCAGCCATGTGTGGGCCCCATAACGGAAAGCGATTGGAGGAAGAAAACGACAAATATAAGATGTTTAAAAATAACGGCGTAGTTGTTACCGTTTACACTATTGGAATACCCGGTGGTTAAAATACAGTAATACGCGTTGTTGCACAGTAGCACACGGTATTGCACAGTATTTTTAATTATTGATCCTTACGTAAGAAGGCACTACTCAATAATTGCTACAGGAGTTACTGTTCATTACTTTATTGATTCAATAATTGCTGCGTTGATATTTATATTATTATTGTTTTAAAAATTGTCATTGCACAGTATTTTCCATTATCAGATCAATAATTCATATTATTTGAATAATATTATTAGATAACATTATTGGCAATGTCTAGAAAGTTCTGTCAAGGAGAGGTTTGGTCATCTAATTGCGCGCCAGTAAGGAGAAATCCTTATTGGAAAGCCCCCTCTATCCTGGGAACGGCCTGATTGTCAGTACTGTGATTCTGTAATATTATTTTTAATAATTAATTATTGATTATTATGATAAAGAAAATATTTATTTTATGTGGATATAGATGGAGAAAATTTTTAATATAACAATTGTTGAAAATTAATATTTTATCTTTTTCTGATAAAATAATTCATTTAAATATATTATTTTAATAATATATTAATGGTGATATTTTATAATGAATGTGGGATATATGAGAATATGAGAAGGAAGAGTATTTTTGTGGCATTAAATGTTTAACATATGTTTTGTGTGTCGGTGGACATAATTCTTGACCGAAAATTGAGTATAGACTGTAAAATCGCCCGTTTGTGGATTTCGGTCAATTTCTATTTGGAATTTGGAAAAATTTTCTTCTGCAAAGTTGTAGAGAATTGAATTTCCTATAAAAAGTCTTGAGATTCGAATTTTCTGACAAAAGGGCTATTTATCATGAATTATTGAAGTTTCGGAGTTCCGAAATAATTGATTTTTGGATGTTTTAATTATTTTATATAAGAAAAACGTTTTTGTGGTTGTTGGCATATGGGTGGCTGATGTTTTTGACCAAAGAAGGCATGCTAGAGTTTTCAAAACATGTGGGTAAGAATTTTGAATAAATAATAATATATTTTATTAATTTAGTCTCCTTTGGCGTTCTAACATTTTCCTATAAATAGAGGGCTAAGTTAGAATTGAAAATCACACCAGAAACAAAGTTTTCTCTCTTTCTCTCTCTATATTATCGAGCGTATTCTTGTGAGTATACTTTTAGTGTTGCTATACGGTGCGAGTTTCTGTCAGCACTATACCGAAATTCAGTCAGAAGTACGGCTATTTTGAGGTAAGGGATGTTATTTTCTTCTCAAATGATATTTTTTCTTCAATATCATTATGCCGGAATATTGGTGAACTTTTTTATCAAATTTGGAACTTTTTGTGCCGGAGTTACTATTCACGTATACAGTACTATTCACGTATACGGCACTATTCACGAATACAGCACTATTCACAGAAATTTTTTTTTTCTTTTCGTCCAAAATATCTATTGTGGATACTAGCTTTGATTGTATCCATGTTTTGATCATTCTTGAATTTTACACCACTATGATTATTTTTGATTTATTTTTGGACATGGATAAAACAAAGTACGAATCCTTAATCCTTAATCCTTGTCATTTTGTTTCACTGGATTCGCTTCTTTAAAAATATTTTTTATCATCTTCAGTCTTAAAGGATGTTATTATTGAATATCTTTGGCCTGTAGTGCAAAGATGAATGATTTCTGATTAATATCTTTGGCCCGTAGTGCAAAGATGAACAGGTGTTTAGATGAACATGACCAACAGATGAATATCCTTGGCCTGTAGTGCAAGGATGAATATATGATTCAAGATGTGCATAGATTGATGTTACAGGGATAAAAATACTGTTGATGGACTGTTAAATTCATAGACATTAGTAGATTTCATCCTCTACGTAACTCTTCTATGAATTAATATTTTCCGCTGCGAATATTGATTTAAAACTTGTTGTCTATTGTATTCTATTAGATTTTTTTCCCTATTGAAAGCTAACGATAATTTGTTGTATATTATCTTAGTCATAATATTCTTTACTGAGCTAGTTGAGCTCACCCTTTTCCTTTTTGTTCCATTTTTCTTCTCAGGAGACGAGAATATAGCGAGTACGAGTCGGGGTATGAATTGATGGTCCTTGAGAGAGTTGTTTAGTAGTCCTCACCATTTTTGTAAAATAATATATCAATAATTGTATTGAGAACATAGTTGGGTATGTATATTGTCTAGATGACAATGTTTGTATTCAAACTCATATTTTATGGGTTGTAAAAGTTGTAGTTGTTTCTGTACCATGTATTTGGCGACTCAAAATGGGTTGGATGGAATGGACCTATTTTGGGGGCGTCACACGTCATTTCCCAAATTAGCAATTAGGGTTTACCATAAGCAATTTAGGGTTTATAAGAAAATAATAAGGGTTTATTTAAAAAAATAATAATTATGGTTTTGAATAATTAAAGTTCTCCCTATTTAGGATTAATATCTATATCACCAGTCGTTAATCACATTATCGTGATTACATAACGGCTTAACCAATTCTCAAAGTCGTGAATGACTTTCGCATTAGGGTTTCAAATCAATTAGGGTTTCAAGAAATTAATTTAGGGTTCTAGATTTTAGGGTTTTATTTTACTAATTAGATTCACCTTAATTAGTAATTAAAGTTTGTCATACTTTATATTAATCATAGTAACACTATTTCTGACTGATCAAACCTCCGGTTTAGGTTTCCGAATTAGGGTTTCTAATTATTAGAAATTCAAATATAATTAGGGTTTTTAAATTTAAAATTAGGGTTTATCATTAACACTAAAACTGTTTCATCAAGACGGATACTCACATTAACCTTACACACATAATACACATATTTATAATACCGGAAAATAATAATATAATATTATTATTCTCATTCCTTGATCAAAATCCAGAATTAGGATTTGGATTCCATATCTGATTTATCTGTCACAATTAACATTATAAATTAAGTCAAAATAATTAACTTAATATCCTGAACAAATTCATATAATGAAATAATCATTATAATTATTCTAAAATCATTTCATATATTATTTAAATAATATAAGATTATATTTTTCTTGAAAAATAATTAATAATACATTTCCAATAAAGAATTAATTAGTATAAAAATTATAATTGATAATAGTCAATAATTCTAAAATAAATTTATTTGCAATACTTAATGTAATAAATAAATTTTATTTATCACACATATAATTATAATTACACATTACCTTGACACATATCATTCATATTTATTTTAATAAATAAAAAAAAATTATACGCAAAATTTATGATTTATTTATATAGAAAATATCGGGTTGTCACAGTGGACCTGCACAACCCAACCGATCGACCGCTTGAACCTTTAACATGACCGTCCTCGACACAATGGCTATGAAGGACGTGGTTTCAGGTATAATCCCAATTAATAATATAAGTGCTTATGTATGTTTCGATCCAATTGACTCAAGGACTTCCAAGAGGACTTAAAGATATATGAAGTGACTTATCAAAGGAGGAGAATCACAAGGATTAGGGGAGATTAGAGAGGGAGAGAGCATTCCATTAGATTAGATTAGAGTAAATTAGACCAAAACTCTAGTTCTTATTAGATTTGGAGACTTACGTAACATGGAGACCATTGAAGATTCAAAGTAGGAGCAAGGAGAGAGCATAAAATCTACAGACAATAGATTCTATCTTCTCATCTTCTTCTATCCTTGTCTTTTATTGTTTATTCAATTGTGGATTATTAGTTTTAATTCAATAATCATGAACTAAATCTTTGTTTGATATTATAATGGATCTTATTGTGTAGTTTATTTTAATATGTTTCACTATCAATTATTATGTTCTATTGTAAGGATTGTCTATTGTAATTTGGACTTAATTACTTAATTGCCTAGCTAACAATTACCGTGATAATCTATATGAACTCGAGAGATGAAGTATTTATTTAGATCTTATCATGATAGCATGTGTTTGTGATTTCTGCATAGATGAAATTCATGATTCGTGTTTAGGATAGAGATATGCATTTGCGCCATATGTAATCTTATAGAGAACTTGTGCATTAAATTCTTTTTAATTGTAATTCACATAGAGATATAGTGGACTAGTTAATTAGGGTGTCTTGCTTAATTCAATCATCTGTGGATTTAAGTGAGTATGTGTATTATGCATCGAGAGGTGGTTTTATCTGCTTTAGTGTTCTTGATTAACAATTCGGGATAGAAAATAATTGATGAGAATTGTGTTAACTTAAGTGAAGCAATAAGTGAAGTTGTGATCTTAAATCTCCGTAATCTTAATTTAACTAGTGGTAATTAGAATTAGTTTACTTATAAATTGAAATTCATTCGTTTAAATTAGATTGATTTGGTTACGGGTTAGTACTTGGTGATTTTTATTAAACAATTCCTCGTGGGAATGATACTCTACTTTCACTTTATTACTTGTTGACCATGTATACTTGCGTGTTGTGCGTAATTAGATTTTACCCAACAAGTTTTTGGTAAAATCTAATTACGCACAACACACAAATATACGTGGTCAACAAGTAATAAAGTGAAAGTAGAGTATCGTTCCCACGAAAAATTGTTTAATAAAAATTACCAAGTACTAACCCGTAATCAACCGAATCTTATTTAAACGAATGAATTTCAATTTATAATTAAACTACTATTAAATTCCACTAGTTAAATTAAGATTACGGAGATTTAAGATCACAACTTCACTTATTGATTCATTTAAATTAACACACTTCTCATAAATTATTCTATATCATGAATTGTTAATAAATAACACTAAAGTAGATAAAACCACCTCTCGATGCATAATACCCATACCTACTTAAATCCATAGATGATAGAGTTAAGCAAAGACACCCTAATTAACTAATCCACTATATCTCAATTTGAATTACAATTAAAAAGGATTTAAAGCACAAGTTCTCTATAAGATTACATATGGCGAAAAGGCATATCTCTATCCTAAACACGAATCATGAATTCTATCTATGCAGAAATCACAAACACATGATATCATGATAAGATCTAAATCAATACTTCATCTCTCGAGTTCATATAGATTATCACGGTAATTGTTAGCTGGGCAATTAAGTAATTAAGTCCAAATCACAGTAGACAATCCTCACAATAGAACATAATAATTTATAGTGAAGCATATTAAAATAAACTACACAATAAGATCCATTGTAATCTCAAACAAAGAATTAGTTCATGATTATTGAATTAAAAGTATGAATCCATAATTGAATAAACATTAAAAGACAAAGATAGAAGAAGATGAGAAGATAGAATCTATTGTCTGTAGATTTGAAGCTCCCTCCTCGCTCCTACTTTGAATCTGCAATGGTCTCCAAGTTGCTTCAATCTTCAAATATAATAAGAACTAGTGTTTTGATCTAATTTACTCTACTCTAATCTAATGGAATCCTCTCTCTAATCTAATCTCATCTCCCCTAATCCTTGTGATTCTCCTCCTTTTATAAGTCTCTTCATATGTCTTTAAGTCCTCTTGGAAGTCCTTGAGTCAATCGGATCGAAATAATCCTTCCCGAACTCAAAATTGGACAAAATTCATATTTTCTGGGTTACCCCCACCCTGGCGGGGGTTTATACACTAAAAGAGCCCACCCCGACGGGCTAGGGGGGCTGTTTTGGAACTGGTACACCCACCTCGATGGGGGTTTTGTGAAGGAACTTTTTCTACTCTGACATCCTTTGGGAAAATGGTCATAACTTCTTCATCTGAACTCCGGTTTTGATGATTCAAGATGTTCCGAAAAGAGGAGACGTAGATCTACAACTTTCATGCTTTGAGTGTTTCGAAATAAGGATTGAAGCAATGTTTAAAGTGGCTCTGAAGTGGCTGCTATTTAAATGACCACCCAAAACAGTGACGTTCGACGTCCGTTGGTATAAATGTCATAACTCTTGCATCCGAACTCCGATTGGAATGATTCAAGTTGTTCTGGAAAGTTAAGAAGAAGCTCTAAAATGTAATCCAAGTTCCAAGCCAAAAACTTTAAATGAACATGAAAAACCAAATGATGTCCGGATTGCTTTTCTTTGCGATTTCATACCAATTCTTTGCAATCACAGCTCCCAAGCATATAATCTACAAAACGAACACAAAATGCATGAAAAGTAACTAAAAAACATGAGATTAAGCAACTAATTCAAGTAACAGATACCCGATAAGTAGGTATAAAATCTACTTATCAAATACCCCCAAACTTAAACCTTTGTTTGTCCTCAAGCAAAAATACTAAACAATAATGCTATGCAATGCAACTAATCTACATGCCTACGAATCTAGCAGTAATGACAGAAATAAGTCTATTCAACCGGCCTTAGAGAAATCAAGTAAACATAATAATACATCAAATCAAAACCAATCAATAACTTCTCAATCAATCAACAAATCTTAGACTGTTATCACTAATATAGTGCGTGTGTGCTCCACAACAATGTTAACTGATATAAAATCAATTTTAACACATAACAAGTCTCTTCGAAGGCATCATACGGTGTAAACTCAAGAAATCCAAAAATAAGCTAGATCCAACTAAAATTAAATAATTACCAATATCACGGGTCAACATAGGATACTTATGCTTTATTTTTCATCTACAGGAGCTTTTTGCTCTTATTTCCCGTTTTATTTAATCTTTTTTTTCAATTTTTTTCTTTTTCTTTTTGGATAGTGAGTGCGTTTTACGCTCCATCTCACGCCTGTGTTTATGAGGAGTGCATTTCATGCTTCTTCTCGACCCACCACAGGACTCAATTTATTCAACTCAATATCATTTTTTTCTTTTTTTAGAAGGTTATATACCCCACTTTTTCCCCCAAACTTAGGTTCTTGCCTAATTCTTCGCCTTCACTGCCTATTCTTGTCATTCTCTTATTTAAACTAGCATTATCCTTTAGAGGTCCTTTATGTATCAATTTAAACTCAATCATTCAATAAGTTGTTTTTACTGTGCTATCCTTATTATACCAGTTTCAAACATAAAAAGACTCGATTCATAACAAGAAATTACATCAAAGCTCTAATGGTAAGTACTATACTTGTCTACCCAATTCCAATCTCATCATTGGCCAAAATAAACTTAAACTATCAAACAGCCGGACTCATGCAATATGAACATAGTAACTAACTATTATTTTTTATTTTTTATTTTTTTTAAGAAAGTGATGCAAAAACTAAATGTAACTATATGAACTACAATGTAAATAACTAACTATATGCAATACGACACTAAAATGCCCCCAAACTTAAACTTGACATTGTCCTCGATGGCTAAAATAGAAAAAAGTAAAGCAGAGGACTTCCCTGAAAATATAGCAATCCTCCTCCTTGTCCGCTAAGTTTGGAGAATAGATTAGGCGTATGGAACAAATTGGGCACCACACTTGAATTTGACTTGAATAACCTTTTCATAATCTTTTGCATGTCCATTGAACCTCCAATACCTACACTGAAGAGAGACAACATGGATTAGAATAGCACTTGGATTGGTAAGAGAACTTAATAAGCAAATTAATTCCTATCTACTAAATAAACTAGCAAAGCAAATAAATAAAAAAATTCATTGGTTGCCTCCTAGTTAGCGCTTGAATTATAGTCTTTCAGTCTGACTTTATCTGGTCAACGCTATCTAATTCCTCTTCGATAATTGAGGAACCCTCCATCCATCGGATATAATTTAGCTTTTGGTAGGTTCCCAATTGTGATAGCCATTTCTTTAAAGTCACCTAGAATGCTTTGATTGTGTATGATCTCAATCAAGAACGTCTCACAGCTAGGTGTTTTCTCTATTGCGTATGTGATCACTTTGGGGCATGGAAGCTTGTCACACACAATGGGCTCTTCGTCTATTTTCTATGTCTCATCCTACCATGGATTCAAAATTGTACTCGCTATTTTGTCATCAAGAGTTTTACCGACGACATGACTACCAAGTGGGCATGCTTTTGCAAATCTGACTGACTCTTTAATCTTTGGTGGAGACCCATTTAGAACTTCGTCGACCTCTATTTCATTATCCCCAGTTGTCTCCACACTTTCGATATCTCGTGGCTCATTCAATCGCATATTTGGTTCGGGTTCTCCATCAATTTCGTCATCTATGTCATAAAGCCAAGTATTAGAAGAAAGGTTTCTTATGGCTTTGGTCATTTGCTCTATTTGATCCGTAAGATTTTGAATTGACCTCGCTTGATTACTCATCTTCTCCTCATTTTCTGCTACAAACTTGGAAAACAATTCATCCAACCTAGAATTATCTGTCTCTTGTGACACTGGAGGTGGACATGAAAATTCCGGTGTGTATGATGGATTTAGAGTGTAATATTGGTCATCATAATTATAGCTCCATGAAAAATCCGAGTAATACCCCCAATCTTGGTGATAGTTAGGATCAACATAGTTATTGATATAATAACCACTATATTGTACCGGTTCAAAACTGATGGTGCATTGATGACTTTGATGGTTGCCAGCACAATAGTCATACGTAACTGCCATCCTTCGACTTCGTTGGGCTGCGATAACCTCCAACGTCTTCGAATTTGCTTCAATTTGTACTGGCTCTGCGGAAATTGCATTAAGTCCATCAATCTCTATTTCCCTTGGTTGAGTCATGTTTTTGTATGACCATTGTTACGCAAAGTCATCCATAGTACCTGAAAAGAGAGAAATATAGGAAGATAATTAAAAATAAAAATAAAAATGTTTAAATTAAAACTAATTTGATTGAAATTAATATTGGTAAATAATTATTAAATTAATTCCCCGAAAATGGCACCAAAACTTGTTGGGTAAAATCTAATTACGCAAAACACGCAGGTATATGTGGTCAACAAGTAATAAAGTGAAAGTGGAGTATCGTTCTCATGAGGAATTGTTTAATAAAAATCAAACCAACTAAATCTTATTTAAACGAATGAATTTCAATTTATAAGTAAACTAATTCTAATTACCACTAATTAAATTAAGATTACGGAGATTTAAGATCATAACTTCACTTATTGCTTCACTTAAGTTAACACATTTCTCATCAATTATTTTCTATCCTGAATTGTTAATCAAGAACACTAAAGCAGATAAAACCACCTCTCGATGCATAATACCCATACTCACTTAAATCCACAGATGATAGAATTAAGAAAGACACCTTAATTAACTAGTCCACTATATCTCTATGTGAATTACAATTAAAAAGGATTTAACGCACAAGTTCTCTATAAGATTACATATGGCGTAAAGGCATATCTCTATCCTAAACATGAATCATGAATTCCATCTATGCAGAAATCACAAACACATTCTATCATGATAAGATCTAAATCAATACTTCATCTCTCGAGTTCATATAGATTATCACGGTAATTGTTAGCTAGGCAATTAAGTAATTAAGTCCAAATCACGATAGACAATCCTCACAATAGAACAAAATAATTGATAGAGAAGAAAATTAAAATAAACTACACAATAAGATCCATTGTAATCTCAAACAAAGAATTAGTTCATGATTATTGAATTAAAAATAAGAATCCACAGTTGAATAAACAATAAAAGACAAAGATAGAAGAAGATGAAAAGATAGAATCTATTGTCTGTAGATTTGATGTTCCCTCCTTGCTCCTACTTTGAATCTTCAATGGTCTCCATGTTGCGTTAATCTCCAAATCTAATAAGAACTACAATTTTGGTCTAATTTACTTTAATCTAATCTAATGGAATGCTCTCTCCCTCTCTAATCTCCCCTAATCCTTGTGATTCTCCTCCTTTTATAAGTCTCTTCATATGTCTTTAAGTCCTCTAGGAAGTCCTTGAGTCAATCGGATCGAAATAATCCTTCCCGAACTCAAAATTGGACAAAATTCATATTTTCTGGGTTACCCCCGCCCTGGCAGGGGTTTATACACTAAAAGAGCCCACCCCGACGGGCTAGGGGGCTGTTTTGGAACTGGTACACCCACCTCGACGGGGGTTTTGTGAAGGAACTTTTTCTACTCTGACATCCTTTGGGAAAATGGTCATAACTTCTTCGCCTGAACTCCGATTTTGATGATTCAAGATGTTCCGAAAAGAGGAGACGTAGATATACAACTTTCATGATTTGAGTGTTTCGAAATAAGGATTGCAGCAATGTTGAAAGTGGCTCTGAAATGGCTGCTATTTAAATGACCACCCAAAACAGTGACGTTCGACGTCCGTTGGTATAAATGTCATAACTCTTGCATCCGAACTCTGATTGGAATGATTCAAGTTGTTCTGGAAAGTTAAGAAGAAGCTCTAAAATGTAATCCAAGTTCCAAGCCAAAAACTTTAAATGAACATGAAAAACCAAATGATGTCCGGATTGCTTTTCTTTGCGATTTCATACCAATTCTTTGCAATCACAGCTCCCAAGCATATAATCTACAAAACGAACACAAAATGCATGAAAAATAACTAAGAAACATGATATTAAGCAACTAATTCAAGTAACAGATACCCGATATATAGGTATAAAATCTACTTATCACCATCCATCATGGGGGAGTTCAGAATACATCGAGATCATAAGTCCTGGAGAACATGCAAATATCAAGCTCGTAACAAGGCATATCTAAATATATTTCCTTGCCATATAATATTATTTGATATGTACAATGTGTCATGTACATGACAAAATGGTTAACCTAGTCTATGCAGGAAAATCAAAGCTAATCTACGAACCAGTGGATAAGCAAGCCGTCAAGTCCAACATGGCATCCCTCTCAATAGATAGAGGTAAATCTATGAGCTCTTGCCCTAAGGTATCCACACGAGCCAGGAGATCTACGACCATCTGCATGGTGCTATAGTGCTCATCAATAAATACACACATCTTTGCAAGAATATCAGTAGTATGAGATCTCAATGCAGTACTATCTGTAGTGGCAACATCTCGGGAAGCTAGAGCCTCATCCCGCTCAACAACAGAGGTATCCATTTGAGCTAGAGCATCATCTCTCTCAACCAAAGTGGCATCTCTATCATAAAGAGCTATCAACATTAAGGCCCTAGCCTAATCCCTCTCAAACATCATCGATGTAACCTCTGCTCTAAATACTCTACATAATGTGGAGCCACAATAGTGGGAATACTAGGGAATGAACCAGAGCTACTAACAAACCAATAAATAGCTCATTAGGCTCCCCATTATTAGAATCAATATCTGACTCTGAGGATACAACCCTAGCCGATGCAATCTCTGCCTCCAACCATGCAGAATACAATGGAGAGCAACTTGGATGGCTAGTTGAAAAGTCATCCCTCTCGCAATGAGTCCAAGAGTCATAAATCCTGGATAAATCCTCTGCTGACAGAAGCCGAGATTAAAAATGCTGACCCAATGCCCCGTCAAAGGGATGAATATCCTGAAACTGGTCAAACTATGCCATAACAGCCAGTGGATGATATGTGGTCACCCCCCTCAAATCGGCCAGGGGAAGATAGTCCATGCCAACTGAATGAGTGAAAAAGTTGTAAAGAGACCTGAGCCCTTAACATGGAAAAATATCAAACGGGTCCTCGATCCCTGACAAGAAAGCAAACCAGGATGTTGTGTCTGTACAATCAGCTGACTGAAAGGAATATGACATGGCTATCTCATGGGAAAAACAATACTCATGGCATCTAAAAGTGCCAATCGGTCTCAAGAGTGTCATAAACCACACGTACAACAAGACCGCAATGCCAATAAAAATCCCCACTGATCAATGGAAATGGCAAAATGTGGTCGACCTCAAGGTCTCTACCAAAATCATCGGTAAAATGTTATGACCCTCCCTGAGAGCACGAACTACCATGAACACGCCGATATCCAGGTGGTCCATGTACAACAACATATACAGATAAGCCACTATACACATCAAGAGTATGTCTTCACGGGCGACATATCAATCACCCTCAAAAATGGTGAAGTCCCCGGAGTATCACAGATAGTTGTCCAATGGCCCAAATCTATCAATCAAGAAACTTATGGACACCACATGCCCCAGGGAAATCTCGTCTAGGGAAACTCTGCGCCTCAAGCCTATCAAGGTCATAAACTGCCAACTCATATCACCGACAACCATCCGAGCGTAAGGTCTATCCAATGGCAAGTCTGTAAGATGCTTATACTCCTCTAATGTAGGCATTAACTCATGGATATCAAATCTGAATACCTACCTATCTAGTATCCAATGCTCAAGCATGCCCTCTATAAAGCCCCGTGGAACCTGAAATGTCAAGAGGGTCATAGAGTGTCGCAACAACTGATCAACTGTCACCCGATCTAGGGAAAACAAATTATCATACCATGATCTCAAGGAAGATGCCACCAATACAAGTGGGGTATTCTCAATCCGGCTAATAATGGATGAAGACATCTGTAGAGCCGTGTCATAAGACCATCCAAGGGTCAATGCTAAACTCATCTTAGGAAATGCATATCCATGACATAATACATGCATGATAAATAACAGATGACAATATGATGTAGGGAATGGAAAATAGTATACATACATTCCTAAGTACATCATCATTTAAATACATCATCTCTATGTACAACTGAGAAATACAGGGAAATGGGGCACAACCACCCAACATCTAATAAAGGCCTATAAAAAGATATAACGAGAACTGGGGCACAACCGCCCAATATCTAACAGAGGCCTATCAAAAGATATAGTGAGAAATGTATCAGAAGAAGTCAATGGTGTTGATGTCCACATCATCCAATCTGTCCATCTAATGTAACTCATCCTAAGTCACTGAATCTCAACCAGAAGGGATATCAGGCCGATACAACTAAGGATCTGCGCCGAAAAAACCATCTGAATATAGGCCACCTGAAGGGCCAGCCCCAGAGCTAGAAGGATCAAAAGTATCCACCTCTGATGGATCTATGCCCAAATGCCGAATAAAGAAATGTGCTCGGTCCAACTATTGGGTCAAACTATCAATCTACGTCAGATGAGTAGGCTCTCGGACGTAGGTAATCCAATCTGTCATCATGACGGAGCCAGGTACCATATCCCCCATAAATTGTGTGGCGGGAGTCTGAGCTCCAATGGTGCGAGGGAACCATTAACCGTAAAAAGCCTCCTAAGTGAAAGGTCCCTCTAATAAGGTAAAGCCATCCACGACCATCAATGGACTACCAATCTCAGTGATCGGTTGTGACAAAGGCTAATAACGCCTGACAGGAAAAAAGTACAGAATACGTATCTCTCCTATTGTGCTCCTAATAGCACGCTCTCCTAAATAGAACTCCCAACCTCCGTCAGTAAGGAGAGGAATCCGACGGGTGGACAATACATACACGACACCAATCGGGACCACCCTCGAAGCCAACTATTAAGTGGTCCTCAGAGTAAGGGACCCAGGAAATGACCTTTGCGGTTAATAACTCCAATTGTAGGCGCGAATGAGTGCAACCCTCAGCTACAGGAACCTTTGCAAAAGTGGAGTAATGCCATTATCATCCCCATGGATAGGTATCCAAACCTTACAAGCTAATAGAATGAAGACATGGGAGCCTCTCGTAGGCCCAAAACTACCAATACAAGATCAAGTATCTGTGGTCAGTTAAACTGGTAACGCGAACAAGGGAAATCAAATGAGAAAATACTCACCAGTAGGAATGGGTAAAATCTTAACCAATCCTCCATCACGCCCTCCGAGCGTAGGCAAATCCTTCTGAGGAAGTAGGCAAAGGTGTAGGAGCCCCAATCAAACTCTTCAATACTGTCCACCTCCCGAGTGGCGCTGACTAAAGAGAATGACACCGTCGAAGAGTTATCAGCTACGAAACAACCCCCGAGGATGATTAGAAACAATCGCCAAAGGATGTGATCTCTAACCCTCCGATCCTAGGGCAATTGCTCAGTCAGAGCCCCAATCACGACATCTACACTCAAGGAACCAGAACGGACAGTCCTGCCCTTGAGCGTCGTAGCCGGGACTCCCAACAAGGATCTAACTGCAGTTGGGGAAATGTCAACCCACAAGCAATGGCACCCCTAAAAAATTCATCCTAGTAATGAATCGTCAATCCATCGGAGTCATCATCACCTCACAATCCAACAAATGGAGAGACTGGGTCTGGTGAAATTAGCGCTCAGACAAAGCCCTAAGAAAACCCTAGGGACAAAGATGGGGAGGATGGAGAAGAAAGCCTTGACACCCCAGGCATGCACAATCTCTCGGTACTCTGGATGAAGAGTCTGGTACAGAGAATGTGTAATAACCCAATATTTTTAATATAATTAAATAAGAAATTTTGCGTATAAAATTTTTTTTAAAATAAAGGTGGGAATATGTGCAAGGTAAAATGTATGTATATATGTGATAAATAAAAATTTATTTATTACATGATTAATTGCAAATAATATTTTTAAAGGAATTATGGATCATTATAAATTATATTTTTATAACAAATTAATTTTGTAGTAAAAATATTTTTAGTATTTATTTTTTATGAAAAATATGAATATTGTATTATTTAAATAATATATGATATGATTATTAGAATTATTATAATAAATATTTTATTATATGAATTTATGCATAGTAGTTATGTTAATTATTTTAACTTAATTAATAAGTCAGATATGGATTCAAAATCCTAATTATGGATTTTGAATAAGGCATGATAATAATAATATTAATTATATTTTAGAGCTATAAATATGTATTGTATGTGTGTATTGATAATGGTTGGTCAATTATGGTGTACAATGATAAAACCCTAGCATTAATACGATAAACCCTATTTTGAAAGTCAAATAGGAGATCAAGGCTGTTATATATGTAATTGTGTTAATGTGATTAATAACAAGTATTACATTATAACCCTAATTAGGGAAAACCCAAATTATTAGAAACCCTAATTAGTAATTAAAAACCCTAATTACTAAACTAGAACCCTAATTACTAAGTTATAGACCTTAATCGCTAAATTATAAAGCTTAATGTTATTTAGTACACCTAAACCTAATTTCCAGTCCTAAGTGATTAGGAAACCTAATTTAATTAGAGAACCCTAATTCCCACTTTTAGAAACTTTAAATTTCATTTTAGCTCTAATTAAAATCTTACAAAATCAATGTTCAAAATATTAGGGTTAAACCCTAAGGGTTTACCAAGTTATAATTTAGCCATTAAAATCAAGAGCCAAATGTCCATAATACCCTTTTGCATTATTTAGTAGGAAACTTGTAGATCTAGCCATAATTGGAGTTGGTGAACAACTTTTGACTTACAATGTGACCAAATACTCAGCACATCAGCTATATATCATCAGTCATACATTGTAACAAGTAATATATATAGATCAAGGGAGAAGAAAAGCTCATTAGTTGCTTTATTTGTACATTTATACTTAACCTAGACATTCTCTCTCTAAACTCACGAAAATCATTAGTGGACCAGTCCCTTATTGAGTTCCTAGAACACCAAAAACAGATCAAGAACCCTAGATTCAAGCTTTGTGCAAAAGAGGTATAAACCTAACCCTAGAAATCTAATCTTAAATGTTATGTTCACTACAAGAAAAAGGCCAAACAGCGGCAAATACTATCAGCGACTGCACATTCGGTCGCTGATATTAGCAATAGCAACCGATAGCTGCGACCATTATTTAATCTAGTCGCTATTTAATATCAGTGATTGCATGCGGTCGCTAAGCTAGAGGTCACTAGCACAAATTTTCCTCGTAAAATTTGGCACGAAATGTTGGCGCCAAGGTTTTGTGCGACCACTTACAAGCAGCGACCGAATGCGGTCGTTGATAAGTTCATGTCATTAAAAATTAGCGACCACATGCGGCCGCTGATGGCGATCGCTGATCAAACTTACTTTTATCAGTAACAGGTATTCGCTCGACACAGAACACGGAAGGAAAAAGAAGAGAGGGATGTCAGATATAGAGAGAAAAGGGGGAAAGGGGGAGAAGAGAAGAATGAGAAGAAGGTCTAACGCCACCCGAAGCCACCAGCCTCGCCCACCGCCTCGCTATTGGAGGTACTCCTCTCCATTTTTTTATTAGGTTAATTGCTATAAAATTCTTGGGGTGTGTACTTTAAATTCGATAATTGAATAGAATAGTGGATTTTAAATGGATATTAACCCATTATTTGGGTTTGATTTGCATTTCCAGTTGGTGTAAACCATAATATGACATTTACTTGGCATTTCAAGTTATCAAATGTGTGGTAAGGAAACTGTATAAATTTGGAAATTAATTTATGTTCATTAAGATATATTGAACTTTTCATTGAATTTGGAAAGTAATTTTATGTTCATTAGGATATAATGAAATCTTCATTAAATTTGGAAAGTCTGTTATGTTCATCATCGGCAATCGTAACTGTATAAACATAATGAACTGTTCATTTAGTGTGCTTTGATAATAGCTAAAGGTAGCACTTGTATGATATTTAGAATATATTAAAAAAGGGTTAAAATGGGGATTTAGAAACTTTAATAAATGGAAGGCATGACTGCTGCCCATTTTGCAGCAGCAGTCGATTGTAAAGATTTCTAGAGCGGTTGACGTGAATAATTTTGATTTCATAATGTGGTTTGAAAATCTAACCATAAGTTTGGTTTAAATATTTCTAAATAATGAAGTATATAGGATCTACATCACATTCATGATTCAAGGTAAATGAATGGATATGTAGGAACTATAATGAATTAACAAATTATAAAATTAAGCTGTCAAACTGAAATATGGAAATGATAAGGGCTGTTAGGCTAGGCTTGGGGTCGCGAGGCCAATTGTGGCCACGCCAAGCTTAGCCAAGCTTGAATGTCGGCCTAAATAGATGACGAAGGGACTATTTTTGCATTATGAAAGAAAAACAAGATTATTTAATACTTTAGTATACAAATACCTTACGTATTGTTTCATGTCACCACTTTTGTGGACTCTTCAACTCTTGGCGTAAAGATCCAAGTAAAGAATCAATAACAAAACAAATCAGTAGAAAAAGTTTATAACAACAAACTAAGCATCATTAAAATAAAATAACATGATATAATATAACTATTAAACTAAATTAAATTTAATATCATATTGGGAATTTGTATACTGGGAATTTGTATATTTTTCTTGGGAATTTGTATATTTCTCTTGGTTTGTGTCTTGGGCGCCTAGAAATGATCATATATACATGTCGTCGTGCATGTGGCTAGTCCATATTATAGGGGAGACTCTGGCAATAAAAATTCGTTGGTCGGGTAGTTGCGAACATTTATACTATTAACGAGCTCTTTATGTGCTTACTAGTATGCTCAAGTCATATGCTTACTAGCTAGTATGCTCAAGTCATACTCTTACAAGTATGCTCAAGTCATATGCTTACAAGTATGCTTAAATGTTAATCATATGCTTACAAGTATGCTCAAGTCATATTCCTAAAACTATGCTTAAGTCATATGGTTACAAGTATGCTCAAGTCATATGCTTACAATCATATTATAGTTTAATAATTGCATGTTGTCTATTGTAGGTACTGTGGTATCATGGACCTCTATTCAGACCGTAGTTGGATGAGATGACGAAAGTCAAGTGCCTAGATAGGTGCTATAGCAGAATTTAGAGCTAGTTGCCAAGTATTTCTATATTATGTGTATAGTCACCCAAAATGTGTTAATGGTCAGAACAAGATAAGATGTTCTTGTTTGAAGTGTAAGAATATAAATTATATGGACAGAGACATAGTAAACTATCATTTATTTTTTTCTGGGTTCATGAACAATTACGAAGAATGTTGGTGGGCACATGGGCAGATAAAAGATAGTGACACTACACAAGTACATAATCCAGGCAGCAGTACCCATCGTATGAATGATATGGTTCATGATATTGCAGGCCCGGATTTTGATTGGGAACAAGGCAGAGAGCAACCTATAAATTCTGATGCCAAAGCATTCTTTAAGTTGTTAGACGAGGGTGGCGAACAGTTATGGCATGGTTGCATGAAACACACTACATTGTCTACAGTGGCGACATTACTTAACATCAAGGTTGATCACAATATAAGCCATGAGTGTTTTGAGTCACTCTTGAGGGCCATTAAGAGTATGTTTCCTGACGGTGAGAAATTACCTGGTAACTATTACTTTTATAAGAAAATGGTGAAGAATTTGGGTCTTGGATACCAAAAGATCGATGTATGTCCCAATGATTGCATGTTGTTTTATAAGGAAAATGAACAGATGACAAGGTACACGTTTTGCAATCATGATAGGTTTAGGCCTAATAAAGAGGGTGTGACTACAAAAAAATCAAGTATACCGTTTAAGTTTCTAAGATATTTTTCAATAATGCATCGGCTAAAAAGATTGTACATGTCTTCAAGAACAGCTAAACATATGAGTTGGCATGCAAAATCTCCAGCTAAAGATGGAGAACTAAATCATCCCGCAGATGGGAAGGCTTGGAAAGATTTCAACTTAGCACATCATGAGTTTGCATTGGAACCTAAAAATGCGAGGCTTGGATTATCCACCGATGGTTTCAATCCGTTTGGCCACTCTGCTGTTCCGTACTCATGTTGGCAGACTATTTTCGGGACGAAGTCTTGACAAAGGCCAATCGAGTATCGAGACATGATGATGGGGGAAATGTTGAACTAAATGGTCGGCTCTCTGTATTTGGTTTATAGGGTCGTTCTTATGGAAAAGGGAAGCGCATATTCCTCTCTGAGAAAGAATTACATGCTGCACATACTTACATTTTTCTCATTTGCGAGGAGATTGACAAATTTGTGAGGTACACAAGTAAACTAGATAATTTATCTCTTAAGTTGAAAATTTATTCCAATATATATGTTAATGTTTAGAACATTGTATAGATTGTACGATGACAAGTTAAAAGTGAAGCATCCCGGCATAACTGATAAAGATATTCAAATCAATCGTGACAAAAAATTTGCAGTTTGGCTAAAGGACAAAGTAAGTTTAATTTCTTAAGTACGATATATATATATATAAACTCCATAATAACTATGACTTCATTTAATAAGATGGAATTGTTGTAGGCTTTGACTGAGGGATCAACGATTCTGGCTAATGTACAAGTCCTAGCTATGGGACCAGACAGGGACCAAGTCAGACGCAACGGTTACAAAATAAATGGTTGTGAATTTCATACAAAGGCATATGGGCGCGATAAAAGAACAATGAACTCTGGAGTGTGTGTCAAAGGAGATTGTTGCAATGAGCATGGTCGTGCCTTTTATGGGGAGTTGGAGGAAATCGTAGAGTTATCATACAAGGGCATGTATGGGGGTCATATTAACTTGTTCAAGTGTCATTGGTTTGATTAAGAAAAAGGGATACATGTTGACAAGCATGGAATCATCGATATTGACCTCCATAGGTCTGCGTACTCCAACGAACTGTTTGTTTTACCAACTCAAACAGTACAAGTATGCTACACTCCTAGTCATTTTAGGAAAAGGGATAGACCACCTACAGATTGGCAAGTTGTAATTCATACTCCCACGCGCATGTCGTGTCCAAGTAATAGACGCGGATTTCTACCAAGAGGAGATGCTTCATAGACCTCCTATAATAAATATAGAGGACAACAATGAATTAATCCAGTTAGAGGGTGGAAATGAACCTGATGAATTGGATCCCGAGATAGTTATTGTTCCAGGTGACAGTGATATTGAGGAAGATTTATTGACTGACACAGACATAGAATCTAAAGAAGAAGATGGTTATGAATCTCTGATACTTGTACAAAATGATTCTGACTCAAACAACGATTTTTATTAAAATGTATGTTTAGTTTTAATTGTATTACAATGAATTACATATCGGAATGTTCTCTATATCTTTCACATGATTATGTACCTTTCATTTATAGTTGTCGTAGTTAACTATTTTGTCCTTTTTTATAAAATGTATGTTTAGTTTTAATTGTATTACATACAATTACATATATACATGTTCTCTATATCCTTGACATGTTTATGTATCTTTCATTTATAACTCATACTAACATCCTAAATTATTTATTTATAGATGTCTTCTGAACCAGCAGCACGAAAGCGTGGGTTGGGTCAGGGCCCTAATCATGTGTTGAAGGCCCCGGCTAATCCGGATGATCGCATGCTCATACAGATCCGTCCTCCTCCAGAAAGCACATAAATTAAACATCGTTTATATTTAAAATTTTAATATTTCCATTGTTATAAATATATTTTAATGTAAATTGTTGTATATTGTAGTGATTTCCAAGATAGTAAAATTGTGAAGTGAATTTCACAATTATGCTTACAGAACTGACCTACGCCAGTGATTACATGGGCGAGCACACCTCTCGCCCATAAGGATGCAGTTTGAGCTGAATTTCAGGTATATTTTTTTATCACTCTGATAGATAATACATAGTTAATCAAATAATATTATTTAGTAATGTTGGATTAGGGTAATATAGCAGTTTTAATATTATTATTGTTATTTTATTTGCAGAAGCGGTATAGATGGGATGACGCGCAGTCTTCAGTTATTCAGACATTGTTCTGACAGAAGTGCTCCGTCCGAACTAAAGATAATCTGAACTAGGAACGACAGAAAGACATGCATAATGCTAAGATTGACCATCCAGGAAAAGGTGAGCAGTATATGCATGAGCATAGCCCCTGGTGGTGCGCACAACCAATATGGGTGCAGATGTGTGACCAGTGGAGAGCTGAGGGCTGGGTCAAGAGGCGCAAAACTGCCGCCTTGAACAGATCCTCAGGTGTATCTGAAGGAGAAAAGGCAAAAGGCACGTATCGGGGTGGGAGCATATCACAGCTGTAGCATATTGCTGTCAGGGTACGTATGTTATGTTTACAGTCATGTTTTGTAGCTAAAATATCATATGTTTACATATTAATATGAGAAAATGAACTATAGGAGTCTCAGTCTCAAGGTCAACCTATCAATTGGTTGGATGTGTATATGGCCACCTGCGATGGTCTGCCTGAGGGTGTTCAGATAGCAGTAATAAGTTAACTTTATACTAATATATTGTTTATAAATTGTGACGACCTTTTATAGAGTTTTTTTTATTTATTTTCAACTATTTAATTGTTGACCTTCTGACATGACACTTATACGAATTTAATGAACGAGCGCTATCTTGAAGGCACCCAGCGTCCGTCGATTGATCAAGAATTGTGGGAGAGGGCATTAGTCGCGAAGAAAACTATGTTAAAGGCCAAGATATAAAATGACGCCCGACCATCAGTGGCACAGGCAGCTCTGCTACCTAGTCTACACAGTCATTAGGTCATCCAGCGCTGACTGTGTGAGAGCGATATATCGGGATCGTGATCTTCTTCATATAATGGGCAGGCATCTACAGTCTCTGAGTCCTGATTAGTTGGAGGATGCAGCGGCGGCGACGGCAGCAGCGACGGCAGTAGCAGCGCGGCGGTAGCGGCGACGGCGGTAGCGGCGGCGGCGGTAGCGGCGGCGGCGACGGCGGCGGCAGCACCGGCACAGAATCAAGATGACGATGAGGTATATATCGATATTGTTATTGTCACTGTCTTACTTATATGTTTCACTACATTGCCTATTGTTTAGCTTTCCCTAAGTCATAGCAGTATCAACACATAATTTGGATGATCCATGAAGATTTAGACTTGTTTTTTAGATATTTAAAGCCTTGTAATCTTTTATATTCATTCTTTGGACAATTGTATTGGTTTACGATTCTATTATATGGATGTTACCGATTGTATTATGTTGGTTTACGATTATATCATAAGGATGGATGTTTATATATACTATTGTGAATCGATGTGTTGGGATCTATATAAATCATGGATGGATGTTTATATGGATGCTTATGTCTACTGCTGTGTTTTGGGATAGAAAGCAGGTACAAAGCAGGTTATGTTTGGGAAATCAACAAAACAGGAAAAATATTATTAAAAAACCAACATCAGCGACCGCATGCGGTCGCTAATACTCTAAGCGGTCGCTGATAGCTACTTGGAAACCTGCAACCGCATTGGTCGCTATTACCTGACGATGACACATGTGCCACGTCATCCCTGACAACTGACTTGGCATGAGTCAAAGTAGCGACGAATTAGGTCGCTATATGTGGTCGCTAATAAGTTGGTCACCGTTATTGGTCATTGATGTCCACTCAGCGACCAGATTACCTGCCACTAATATCAGCGACCGCATTCAGTCGCTAATACTCATCTACGACCGTCTGCGGTCGCAGATATGCGGTCGCTGATAAGCCTTTTTGTTGTAGTGGTTAGAAGTTATGATTTTGTGTTTTAATATGTTGTATGATGTGTAACTAAGTTATTTGGGTTGGTAAATGATAGATCCATAACATATAGATGCCCAAAATCTATGTTTTTCAAAATTTGGAAAATTTGGAAAATATGGTCTGACAACCAAATGTCAGACCACATAGATCTTTGTCTTTTTATAGTTTTGGTTGCTTAAATGTTTGAAGTTGTAGATTGTCATGTGTACTTTGATCTGAAACTTGAATCAAGGTCACAGAATGTTTATATAGCCAGTTATTGATGGTCAAAGTCGATTGACCAACCATGACCAAGCAATTCTGGGTAGCCCAAAAACTGCCCAGAACCGTCTGACAATATGTTCATGGCTTCAGATTTGGCATATGCTTGTTGTTTTGTTCTTCTTTTTGCATCCAGGTTGTAGTTTGGCATTTGTATTTTAGATTAAAGATTTTATAACACCTAATTGATTAACAGGATTAGCATTGTAGACGGTCAAACTAGGCACGAAGTTCACGGAATACGTTTTCTGGGTAACCCAGAAAATTAAAACCGTGACTTCTGACATGGTTTAACCAAACCAAATCTAGAAATTTAATTGTTGTTTGGCTGGTTTTATGTAATAGATTTTTACCCTTACATGTTTTCTACACACTGAAACTCTTAAATCGCAAAATCATCATATGGATTGCATGTTGTGGAAGCCCAAATATGGCTACACGAACTGTTCTTCATTTCTGGGTAACCCAGAAAATGAAGAACGGCACTGACAGCTTGTTCAAGGTCTTAGATCTTGCTCATGTGTTATGTTTTGGTCCAGAAATTGTTATGAACTTGTACTATTACATATATTACAACAGTTGATCAATAGCTAGCCCAGAAACATCTTAGACAATGAATTACACTTGGTCAAACATAGCCCCTCGATAGCTGTTTATGAATGTTCTTCGGCTCAAGAACACTATATGTGACATTTACTATCGCTAAAGGATTTAGCGACGGACTCATTATTTTAATTAAATAAATTTCCAAAAATCATTTAAAAATAAAAATTAATTTTTGTAAATTACAAAAATTATTTGAAGTTATAAAAAATAACTTTTAATAATTTGACATAATTTTTTATAAATATTAGTATTTATTTGAATATTATTGATATTTAATTTATTGAATAAATGCATTAAATAAATTAAATAAAATGATTTTATTATATTAAAAATCATTTTAAATGAAAATAAAGTATTTAAAAATATTTTAAGTTATAAAACATAACTTTTAATATTTTAAGATAAATTTCATTAATTATTTAATATTATTGATATTAGATTTATTTAATAATTATATTAAATAAATTAGTTTAAAAATTATTTTAATATTACAAAAATCATCTTAAATGAAAATAAAGTGTTTAAAATATTTTAAGTTATAAAACATAACTTTTAATATTTTAAAGAAAATTTTATTAATAATTTAATATTAATGATATTTGATTTATTTAATATTAAATAAATAGTTTAAAAATGATTTTATTGATTTAAAAATCATTTTAAAAGGATATAAATGAATTAAAAATATTTTAAGTTATAATAAATGACTTTTAATATTTTGATAAATAATACATTAATATTTAATGTTAATGGTAATTATTTAAAAATGATTTTAAATATTTTAAAAATCATTTAAGGGTAATATTAATACTTTAAAAATATTTTAAGTTATTATAAATAACTTTAATATTTTGGCAGAGGTTTCATTAATATTTTAATATTAATTAAATATTAATGATAATAGAATTATTTAATATTTAAATCATTTAATAATGATTCAAGTGTTTGAAAAATTATAATAAATTATAATAATAGTTTAAAAATTATTATAAGTCATTTAAAAATAATATGATTGATATTTAAAATATGTAAAGGAATATTGAACTACATGATAGAGTTTTAGACTCGATAACTACCCAATAAAGCCATGGGTACACCGAAATGTTTCAAAAATTGATTTGGACTTAGATAGTTTGACTTGATAGATGATTGTTTATGATCCAATGACTATTATACATATATGACAATGTGATTAGGTTATGTGTTGACTGCAAGTAACAGTACTATGTGTTACTATATATTATTCTAATCAAAAGAATGATCTTATTAATGATAGGTATCTGTATAAAAGATAAAACTAAGTTGTGTAAGCAGCAGATCAGGCGCAAATATCTTTACCTTTGTATTTACTTTATGCAATGGACATGTGTTAGCCAGTTTCAGAACTTTATTATCGTTGTGCCAGTTTATTAACTCTACTTTTATTGATTATGTATCTAACCCTTGGTATTCATACAAGTTCTTGAATTCTATCCTTTCATTGATTACCAGTGTAACATTAATGTATAATCCAGATATATATTCTATTCGTTAATTTCTAAGATTAGTTATGTAAGTGTCCTCACTTGGATAATGGTTGTACTTGTTGATACATAATTATTTATTTTTAGTATGTATACCCTAATTAAAGGTCGTCTAAGCTATTTGACCCGGATAGACACAAATTTAAAAATAGTGTTGAACATGTAAAACCTTATTATTATCCAACCGAATTATTTTGGTTCGAATTCCAGACTAAGTATGAACAACCCGAACATGGGAAACTTTTGTTCGCCTAAGGTGGATATGCTTGACGAAAATATTGTTCGAACATGTAGTATTGATCAATATAGGGCATAACGGGCTGATCACCCCCCGTGCTTGTAAGTTATGACGGGTTGCAGATGATGTTCTGTATACCTTTTCTAAAATTGAAAATAAAGTTCATAGTCTGTCGACTGCTCTCCATTTATAGTCAGTACGTAGTTTCAAAAATTTGATATAGAATTGGTATGTGGTTATTATTGGTTCAGCTTACTTCACAACTATTGATTTGTTATAGAAGTGTCATTCAAAGAAAATATTTACTTTTTTCAGCTAATATTTATTGTTGCTATTACTTGCTGGGCAATCAAATGCTCATTCTTAATTTAAATTTAAATATTTTCAGCTAAGTATGATCAAGCTGAAGGTTCTGCCAAGAACAAAGTGAAAGGAAAGCTGACTAAATAAGTTTTATGGTATCTTATGTAATAGTTAGACTCTATTAAGACAATGATATTTATTAATTATCATGTAATGAATGTTTTAAAGGTCTCGTACCTGGGATTAGACAACTCTGATATATGTAAATTAAGTTTGATATTTATATTATTGTTATTATTCCGCTCAAAGAAATGGTATCGTGAAGCACCGAGTTCGGGTTTTAAGTATCTGAATTTGGGGGCGTCACAGAATATATGCTAGACTTGTTCACTCAGGGCTGTGTAAAGTCAAGAACGTGCATCACAATACAAACAAAATCAAGAACATTTGCCCCCACAAATGGGAAAAAGAAGATTAACACGGCTTTTACCTCGTTCGCATGGAGATAGATCGATGGGTGATGACTCAAATCATCCAAAATCGTCATGTTTATAGCTATAAGCTCCCTGCGAGGAATAAAAGAAGAAGGAGCAGGATCCGTAAAGGGTACATCCTCATCTTCGTCCTTGACATCTGGTCTCTCAACCCTGATTGGACGAATCACTAACTCAGTCAACCGACGAGGCTCTCAGGTTGGGTGAGGTCGAGGCACATCCGAAGCTCTCCTCCTCACACCTGAAGAGGTCCTACGGGAGTTCTCGACTGGTCTGGATCTATATATCTAGAAAAAAGTCTCTAAATCACCTCAGAAATGGTGTGGTAAATCCTAACCTGGAGCTCATTAAATGCAAGTTCATAGTTATATTCATGCATACATTACTTTAACATACATCTACAGTAGAGTTAAAAATGCATGATCATTCAATGCTTAGACTCGTGAAAAAAATTTCGCCAGTCTCCTTTGTAAAAAGGACTATCCACATGCACGTAGGCATGAATAAGTGGTCATTCAGTAGCACACCAACTCAAAGTCATAAATAACCTATATGCATGAAAAAACATCAAAGTCATATCTATAAGGGTAGCCTAATTACCAAGATTACTTTGTTTCAAAACCTTTGATCATTTATCCTCAAATAGGATATAAAAAATAGCAGGAAAAGGTGCCAAATTGACTATTTCAAAAGTCGTTTTTTTCACATCAACAAGTTTAGCATGGTAAAATACTAACATTTACTGCATTGAATAATTTTTATCAAGTCATATGAGTGTGCATATTCATTACTATGTGTTTTGAAGCATTTCTTATTTTATCTCACTTTCCACCGGTCAAAACTGGAAAAGAAAACATATAAATGTTACCAGCATAGTGTAGAACGATTGTACGGTGATTGATTTTGCAGAAAACATCCCGAACTTAGTAGATCTGAAGAGGAACTCTCAGATTCTCTGTGCAGTTTTAACTTGAAAATGACTTGTGAAAGGGAAAGGCAAGTGAGATATAGCCCACGGGTGGTCATGGGTCTACCTGCGGCTACCCTAGGTGGTCCCCACCCCCTCCAGCTTGATCAACTTTGAGTTGCAAAGGAGGTCCCAAAAGCTAATAAGGCAAATCAGGAAAAGAGATGTTACGCGATTAAGCGGAAAAGCCTGAAATCCTGATTTCAAAGACCAAATTGCAGGTCTACGTATCAATCATTGGTATTCGCCCGGATATAGGGTTCACAAAGTCGATGATCAAAGCTATTGAAAGCGGCCCTTGTCAACGCATTGTGAAGGTCCGATGCCATCAACATGGGGTTGTAATTGCAATCAAAAGCATACATCTCGTCAGAAATCAATCCCCAACGATGATTTTAGACATCCTAAGCCATTGAGAACTATTTCAACGAAGATCAGGCAGCCATGATATTACCAGTCGTTGGTGATAACTCCAAAGAAGCATCGGAAAGGGTTCCGGTGATGCAAACCGTTGAAAGTTATTTCAACAAGAATTAGGCAACCCTGATATTACCAGCCGTTGGCAGTAACTCCAGCGAAGTGTCAGAAAAACCTGATGATACAAACCACGGAAAATCATCCTCATCGGGGAGGACCGATGATGGAATCTGTTATATAGATCCCCAACAATCAAAATGCAATTCCCAAGACTCGCTCGCAAAAGAGAAGATCGTCTTTGGTGGAAAGCCTTTTTAAAGGATTAAGGACTTTGATGATAACCCCAATGTTAACATCCAATGGTCTTCAATATTGAAAAACCTCCATTTACAGGATTTTGAAGACATTGTTGGGTAAAATCTAATTACGCACAACACGCAAGTATACGTGGTCAACAAATAATAAAGTGATAAGTTAAGTATCGTTCCCATAGAGAGTAGAAAGAAATTAACCCTCATAATTACCAATTTCCTATTAATCCAAATTTTATTATACTAACCAATTTAAGAATTATAACTAAAAGTATTAAAAATATTAAAATTACCAAACAAACAACAAACCCTAAAAACAGAATTTTCAAACAAATATTGGAGAATTAGGCTTACAAATTCACTCTAAGCATCACTCTGATTATTACACCTTATTCCAGTTTAATTCACTATCCCAGTTTATTAATCAAGAACACTCAAGTAGAACTAGCCACCTCTCGATACACTAATACCATATTAACTCAAATCCATAAATTAGATAGAATTAAGTTAAACACCTTAATTAACAAACTCACTATATCTCTATGTGAATTACAATTAAAGTAGGTTTTAGTTCAAGTTCTCTATCCGATTACATGTGATGTTAAGCATATCTCTAACCTAACAATCTTCAAGATTCCATTCATTCACAAAATTCAAGAACACGTGTTATATTGACTAAGTCTAGACTCGTATTTCATCTCTCGGGTTCATACAAGTCCACATAAAATTGGTGATCAAGAAATTTATAGATTCAAGCACAAATAAATATAGATAAACAGAGAAATAGCTTATTAAACTAAAAATCAAAGATACATAACCATCGTTCCACTCAAAGATCCGTTATAAGCCTAATAAAGAATTTAGCTCATCGTCAATGAATTAAAAACTGAATTAATTAAAGTAAACTCCATCCCAATTACATAAATTAAACTAAAGAAGAAGAATAAATCCAGAACCAACCTTCTCTCTAGCCTCAATCTGCACTTATAGTGAAATTTTCCTTCAACGTCACCCTCCAATGCTTCGTTTCGAAAATATGTCTTTAATAGATGTTAATTGTCTGTCTCCTTCTTAATATTGTTGTTTTCTATTGATTTCTATGCCAAGACACGTATTCTGATTACAATTCTATGCATAATTGAGTTCCAAGTCATTGCCAACACTCAAGCTTATGTTTCTATAGCAATTAAAAAGAACAGGACACTGGGAATTTTTCGTACCCTTGCCCCGACGGGGGTGTTGATGTGTAAATAGCTAGCCCTGGCTGGCATAGCTTCTGCTAACTGAGTTTGCACCCCCCCCCCCCCGCCCTGGGGAGGGTTTTGTATAGGAAATAGTCAGCACCAGCTGGCATAGCTTCTGCTAACTGTCCATTTTAGCTTCAAACTTGCCAAATTTCGCCAAAACTCTAGTCTTTTAATTCATTTGCCACTCCACCACACCTAAACACAAAACAACACTAAACAAGTAAAAACAAAATATAAAATCAAGGAATTAACACCGATTAAGCTTGAATTAGGAGCCGATTTGTGGGTATAAAACCCACTTATTAAAATCCCCCAAACTTAAATCGTGCTAGTCCTCGAGCATGAAACAAAACAAAAACGTTATAAAATGCAATGCAATGAAATGTAATGCATCTAATCTATATGCCTACGAATTCAACAGTTATCATAGATCCAAATTTATTCCTCCGGCCTCAGAGAAATCAAACAAACATAACAATACTCTATATCAAAACCACTCAATAATTCCTTATCAATCCTCGAATCTTAAACCTCTATGACTGGTATAGTATGTGTGTGCCCAACATTCATGCTAACTAAAGTAGATTTAAATTTAATACATAACAAGTCTCTTAGAAGGCATCATATAGTGTAAACTCAAAAATTTCAAAAATAGACGAAATCCAACTAAAATCAAACTTTCAGCAAGATTAGGGGTCCGAATATGGTACTCATGCTCTCTTTTTCATTCACGGGGGCCCTTTGCTCTTATTTCCCATTTTATTCTTTCTTTTTCTCTTTTTTAGATAGATGGATAGTGAGTGTGTTTTACGCTCCATATCCTGTGTTTATGGGGAGTGTGTTTCACGTTTCTTCTCAACCCACCACAGGACTCAATTTATTCACTCGGGAAAGTTCCCATTTTTTTATAGAAGCTTATATACCCCACTTTTTCCCCTAAACTTAGGTTCTTTCCTAATTCTTCGTCGTCACTGCCTATCATTGTCATTCTTTCATTTAAACTAGCATTATCCTTTAGAAAATCCTTATGTTTCTATTTGAACTAATCAATCCACATAACTGTTATTGACGTGCTAACCTTTTTATACCAGTGTCAAAAATGCAAAAGATCCAATTCATAACTCAAAATTACATTACAGTTATAATATTCAGTACTGTACTTGTCTACTTAATCCCAACATCATCATTGGCCAAAATAACATGAACTATATCAAACCGCTGGACATATGCAATAGAACACAATACTTAACTAAACTAAATATATAATATTTATATATGGTAAACATAACATGATTGAAAACTAAATGAAACTATTTACAATCCTATATTACTATACAACTAAATGACTACATGAATGCAAACATTTAATAATCCTAAAACTAAACATGAAACTCACATATGCAAAGCTAAATAATAAAATTAAATGTGCAAACATAAAAATTAACGAACTCCCCCAAACTTAAAGATTACAATGCCCTCATTGTAAAGATAAAGCATTAATATATGAGGACTTCCATGTAGTCTTCTAAGCGGGAGGTGGTGGTGGTGGTGGTTGTTCTTCATCTGAATCACTAGGTGGAAACCTTGGCATTGGGGCTGGCTGCTGGTATGGAAATTGCGCATTTGGATTGAAACTCTGGAGCATCACATTCAACGAGGAAAAGGACATATTCATGACCTCGAACATATGGTCCTGCCTCGCTGCGAGTCTCCACATCTCTCTGCGGGCTTCCTTGTTGTACCCATCCATTTGTTGCTGAAAGATCTGTAACTGAGGACTAGGTATAGCTTCAGGCTCTGGTGTCACCTCTATTCCTTGCTTACCCATCATTGCATCCCCCTGAAACTCGTCGTCATCTGAGGTGTCTTCAGCGTTAACCTCATCTTCTGAGGCTGATGGAAATAAAAACCTGACTCCTCTAGGGTGTGAATCACCCCCGGGCCACACTGCATACCTCACAATCATCCTCGTGTCTAATATTTTAAGCGGCATCTGGGTGGTCTCATCATCGGACCATCGTACTCCTGCCTGCCTACACAACCTATAAATGAGCGAAGGGTGTGGCAAGCCACCAGAGAATAGCCCTCGCAGGCATCTTTGGATGGAAAAGTTGATAATAGCCCCCGCATATAACATCAATGCCTTCTCCTTGGGAACATCTGATGTGTGTGTGGATAGAAATAGTTTGGCACACAGGAACGCGTACCATATCTTCCCATATCGGCTCAGATCCTTACTGTGAAAGACAGTGCCCCCTTTTAGGCCCTTGATCCATGTGGTACCCGGCTTTGTTATTTCCATCAAAATAGCCTCATAATCAGGATCATGGTCATGTAAGTGAGCATACTAGCAATGTCTAGGCACTCGTAATTGGTAGTACGTGTTGATGGCATCGGCACTGAAAGGAACTAACCTGTCCCGCACAAATGCGTTGAAGGGGGATTTATCCTCTGCATTGGCATAGAATTCTTTTACCACACTCACAATTGCATCCTCGGGCTCTTCCGTGAACTTATTCCAACCTTTTTAATAGATTTGTTGCATCATTTCACCGTCGACATGGTCAGGTGCCAACCTCCGCTCCGGTGTGAGTGCTTTTGTTACAAGGTATTCATAATGGTCGGCGGCAGTGGTACTTATGAATTTGCGCCTGTCAAAGGTCCTTGTTGGTGGTGTGGACCCGAAACTCTCTCCATGTTGCCTCTTTAATGCCGGTTTAGTTGCCATTGGAATTGGAATTTGTGAGATTCAACAGAAATTTCCCCCAAACATCACTCAAGCAATCTGTCGAACACTTGGTGTGCAAGACGCAAAATACCCCAAACTTAGTGATCTTGCTTCTAATATGGTAGTAGATGTTGAGAAATTGTAAGAAAAAACTACTCACTCTATATATATCTCCAAGTGGTTGATGTTCTCTACCCTGTGTGTTGCAGAAATCTGCTCAAGAAGAAGAACCCTAAATTGATGTGGTTAGATGTTATTGTGTAGGTATGGCTTTATAGAGATGGGATGATGTATAGAATTGTGGGTTGTTGGGTTGAAGTAGTGGGTAGTTATTTTAATGTAGTGGGAAGATGGGGAGTAATTTGCAAGCTCGTGGGTGGAGATTGTTTAGGAGTGGGTGGAGATTGGGTATCACGTAAAAGAAAGTTGTGAGACTGGGCTGAACGTTACATAACTGCTGCAACTGAATTTTCAAATTTTGGACCCCCGCCCCGGTGGGGGTATTAGCCTTGAAAAGCCAACCCCGACTGGCATGCTCTATGATTTACAAGGTCGAGACCCCCGCCCCGGCGGGGGGTATTGTGCTTTGAATGCCCGCCCCGGCTGGCTTGTAACATGTTATTAAACTCAGGACCCCCGTCCCAGTGGGAGTATACGGGTTGTAGGGGCCTGCCCCAGCGGGCTAGTGGTATGCTAGTGGCCCTTATTTTTCCCATTCATTACTTCCTTAGCACAACCATTAGCTTCTTTGAGTATTTGACATCATTAAAACACGAAAAGAAGTTAAATTAAGCAAATTAAGTATAGAAGGTTAGATTATTAAGAAAATGTAACTTAACTAATTATCTAATGAACTTATTATATATTACTTACTATACTAAACTACAATTTGACGAACATGAAAAAAAATATGATGAAAAAAAGTAAGATTAGGTTGCCTCCCAATTAGCGCTAGATTTAAAGTCGTTTAGCCTGACTACTCCATGTTTATGGCACGTTGGCAAGTGTGATTGCGATGACTTCCGTGTTGGATTCGTCACCCCAATATTGTTTCAAACGCTGACCATTGACCTTGAACGTCTCCAATGGATTCCTACTGTAGAGTTCAACGGCGCCATGTGGAAAAACCCTTTTTATGGTAAATAGACCCGACCATCTCGATTTTAGCTTTCTTGGGAACAACCGTAACCTTGAGTTGAACAATAGTACTGATTGGCTCGGTTCGAACGTTCTCTGCATGATTTTTTGTTCGTGCCATTTCTTGACCTTTTCTTTATATAACTTCGAGTTCTCGTAGGCCTTTAGTCTGAATTTATCGAGTTCGTTCAATTGAAGTAGCCTCTTTTCTCCTATTGCTGCTTGATCGAAGTTGAGCTTCTGAATTGCCTAGTAAGCTTTATGTTGTAATTCCATAGGTATGTGACATGTTTTCCCATAAACCACTTGATATGGTGATATCCCAATTGGAGTCTTGTAAGCAGTCCTGTAAGCCCATAATGCATAATCCAATCTGAGAGACCAGTCCTTTCTATTCGGGTTTACTACTTTCTCTAAGATTCTCTTCACCTCCATGTTCTAAGCTTCAGCTTGCCCACTTGTTTGGGGATGATATGTCGTCGCCACCTTATGGTTGACCCCATATTTTTCCAAAAGAGCTGTGAATGATCTATTGCAAAAGTGACTACCCTCATCACTTATAATATCTCTTGGCGTGCCAAATCTTGTAAAAATATTCTTTAGCAAGAACTTGATAACCACTTTAGCATCGTTTGTGGGGAGTGCTACGGCTTCAAATGTGATAACCCGAGAATTTTGAATATTTTTAAAAATTTTAATTATTGATTTAAGGTTCAAAATTAAAACCTAGACAGAAAATTAGTGTATGCGTTTGACATTTTTAAAATAGAATTTTGAGGATTTCAAAATTCTGTGAAGGATTTAGGTGAATTATTCAGGATTAAGGAATAAGTGTATATGTGTACAGTATGTGGTTAAGGGTCAAGGGTTGACCAAATAAACGATATCTGTAATAAACCCTAATTATATATTAATAAATTTAACGTTCAGTTAGAAAACTCTAGCGATTAATAAGACACCCTAAAAACCGATTCTGGAAACCCTAATTTCAGTTCTGGGAATCCGAAACCTTAATTCGGTGGATGAAACCCTAAATCGGCAACTTAATGGTGTAAGTGTAAATAATTATAGGATTAATTAGGGTTAATCTTAACAAATTGGTTACAAACCCCTAATTCCAAATTTGAAATCCTAATTATGGATTTGAAACCCTAATTTGTAAATAGGGAAAAACCTAAGTGTTAATTTAATAATTGTAATGATAATTAGGAAATATTAATCCTAATTTTCAAGTTAAGTAATTAGAAAATCCTAATCTAATTACGAAATCAATTTTCTAATTTAGAAAAAAAATTATTTTTATATTAGAAACCCTAATTCGTGGGTTATAAACCGTAATGAACATTTTGACCCTAATTGCTTAATTAGCAATTTTAATTAGGTATACTAATCCTAATTAGCAAGATTGAATTTATGATTAGGAATCTTAATTATAATTATAGAATCCTAATTATAATTTAGAAATAATAAATTTCTATTTTTAAAACCAAATTTGGAAATTCTAGAATTATTTTTCCAAACCCTAACCTAAACCTTAAACCCTAAGAGTTTGTATCAAATGGCCATTTTAGAATTAAATTGTCGTGGAAATGACTATTATACCCTTAATGCATTATTAGAGGAAACTTGCAAATCTTTCCCTATATTTGGTTGGTGAACAACTACACCTACTCCGTGTGCTAATTGTTAGGTAAAATCTAATTAACGCACAACACGCAAGTATACGTGGTCAACAAGTAATAAAGTGATAAGTTGAGTATCGTTCCCACAGAGAATTATTTAATAAAAATCACCAAGTACTAACTCGTAATCAAATCAATCTTATTTAAACAAATGATTTAATAATTTAATTTAAAATAATTAAATAAACAATTGCTAACTATCCCTAGAATGAAACAAGATATTGAAGACTTGAGATTACAATTTCACTTATTGTTACATTTAAATCAACACACTTTCTGTTAAGCCAAATTATTTATACTAGATTGTTAATCAAGAACACGAAAGTAAAATATGGCCATCTCTCAATGCACCATACTCATATCAAATCAAATTCACAGATGATAGAATCAATTTGAACACCCTAATTAACTAACACACTATATCTCTATGTTAATTACAATTAAAAAGGGTTGAAGTTCAAGTTCTTATTAGATTACATATGGCGTAAAGGCATATCTCTATCCTAAACACGAATCATGAATTCCATCCATGCAGAAATCACAAACACATCCTATCGTGATCAGATCTAAATCTATACTTCATCTCTCGAGTTCATATAGATTATCACGGTAATTCTTAGCTAGGCAATTAAGTAATTCATTACAAATCATAATAGACAATCCAAATATAGCTAATAAGGCTAACAAAGAAGCATATCAAAGTAAACTACACAATAAGATCCATAGTAATCTCAAAATAGAGTTTAATTCATAAATGAACTAAAATCCATCATCCACAATTAATTAAGCATTAAAAAGATACAAATAAATAAGAAAAGAAATTAGAATTGAGATAAACAAATCTGCATTCTCTTGCTTCCAATCGGATTCTCCAATGATAATCAATATCTTCAATCTTCAATACTAATATAATCTAGGGTTCCTAATCTAAGAAAGAAAGTAAAGAATTAGATTCTTAGAAATCTATCCCAAGAGGTATGTTATGAAGTCTTAGAATTAGCCCCCCAATCCAAGTTAAACTCAAGTATTTAGAGTTCTAATAGGTATCCTAGCAATTTAGGCAATTAAGAATCCTATTCTAGCTCAATTTGGACATCAAATAGCCCATTTTGACTCAAATCCCGCCTCCTAGCGCTGGTAGCGCTGCCCTGGCCTTTTCTGGCGTAGTCAGCGCTACAGCAGCAATAGGTTCTGGTGTCCTGGCGCAATCAGCGCTGGCCCAGCGCGGTCAGCGCCAATCTATTTTCAGTTGCGACGTCCTTCGGTAAAACAGGCATAACGTTTGATCCGCTTGGAGTTACGAGGCCTTCCACCTATTAAATCGAAGATAACGACGAGATCTACAACTTTTTTTCTTTGAGGATGCACAGATTAGGATTCTATCGAGGATAAAATCGGGCTTGAAGTAGACACTATGTAAATGGCAAACATGACAACTCTTAGTTTTGATCTTCGTTGATAAAAAGGCCATAACTATCACATCTGAGCTCCGATTGAGATGATTCAAGATGTTCCAAAAAGCTAAGAAGTAGAGCTACCATAAAATCAAAGTTCCAAGCCAAGAACATGCATCCAACTTGATGTTAAAAGTCCTTCAATATTCCCTTCTTGCACTTGCTTGCGTATTTTAGTCCAAAAGATATCCGAATTGCTTATCCTTGCTTCTTCATGCCAATGTCATGTCATAGCCTACAAAATAACATAAAATGTATGAAAAGTAACTAAGAACATGAATATAAACAACTAATTCAAGTAACAGATACCGGATAAGTAGGTATAAAACCAACTTATCAAATACCCCCAAACTTAAACATTTTTTTGTCCTCAAGCAAAACAACATAATGCAATGCAATGCAACTAATCTACATGCTTACGAATCCAGCAATAATGACAGAAACAAGTCTATTCAACCGGCCTTAGAGAAATCAAGTAAACATGATAATACATCATATCAAAACAAATCATTAACTTCCCAATCAATCATCAAATCTTAGACTGTTATCACTAATATAGTGTGTGTGTGTGTGTGTGCTCAACAACAATGTTAACTAATATAAAATCAAATTTAACACATAATAAGTCTCTTCGAAGGCATGATACAGTGTAAACTCAAGAAATCCAAAAACAAGCTAGATCCAACCAAAATTAAACATCCACTAAGTTCAAGAGTCCAATTCGGGATACTTATGCTTTACTTTTCATTACGGGGGCTTTTTGCTCTTTTCCCATTTTATTCACTTTTTTTTACCTTCTTTTTTTTTTCTTTTTTTTAACAATGACTGTGCAATATCTCATTCCATTAGGCTAACAGTGCTACCCCTTAGCGAACTTTCGACCAACGACTCCCAGACCATATAAGACTTTAGGACGCTAGGTGTTAAGACACCCCTTCGGGCGTACTTGCTCAAGTAACAAAGGCCCCGAAACAAAACTAGCCACGATATATTTTTTTCATTTTTTTTCTTTTCTTTTTTTAAGCTTATATATCCCAAATATTCCCCCAAACTTAAGTTTTTGTCTAACTTTAGCCATCACTACTTATTCTTGTCATTCTTTCATTTAAACTAGCATTATCCTTTAGAGTCCCATTATGTATCAATTTAAACTCAATCAATCAACAAGTTGTTTTTATTGTGTTATTGATGAGTGAGTTTTATACACATGAATTGGATACATTCGGGCTTAATTTATTGTTGTTCTCAAGTCTTTTAGGATGTTTTTATGTGTTTGTGTCTATTCAAGCATATTTTATATTGTTTTGTAGGATTTGGGACAAAAGTTACATGGATTGATGTTCGGGGTGGCTAGATTCGCGTTTTTGGCTTGCCATTTACACAGCAGTCACTTCAGAGCCAATTTGACTATATCTCCGGACATTATTTCGAAAACCTTCAAGAATGAAAGTTGTAGATCTACTTCTCCTCTTTCCGGATCATCTTGAATCATCTAAATCGGAGTTCGGACGAAGAAGTTATGGCCGTTTTCCCAAAGGACGTCGGAGCAGAAAATGCCAACTTTTGGGCCAGCGCCGGGGCGCTCGTTTTAAGCTTGATACCAGCGCCGGGGCGCTGGGGGGCAGAATCCCAACGCCGTGCCCAGTACCGAGGCGCTGGGGAAGGGCCTGGTGCGGGCCTGGACGCGTTTTGGGCGAATTTTGACACCTTTTTGACTCCAAATTGGATTGGGATTGTTCCTAAACTCAAAATTAGACTTGTAACCTATAAATACATGATGTAAGGCATAAAATAAGGGGAGATTACATAGCTTAGCTTGGAGATTACATAGTTTAGATTAGAGATACACTTCATTAGATTAGAACATAACCCTAGTTCTTATTAGTTTTGGAGATTGAAGCAACTTGGAGATCATTGAAGATCAAGAGCAAGAGCAAGAGCAAGAGGGGAGCATCAGATTTGCTGACGACGGATTCTATTCTCTTCTCTCATCTTACTTTTTTCTTTTAATGTCTATTCAATTGTGGATTCTTGGTTTTAATTCATTAATTATGAACTAATTCTTTTTATTAAGATTTCAATTGAACTTTTTATGGTTATGAATTAGTTATTCATTATATTCCAGTTATTTATGTTAAAGTGAGTTGTTTATCTTGTCTTGTGTATATTGCTTAATTATCTGATCAGTAATTACTTTGTTACTCTAGAAGGAATTGGAAGAGGAATTCTAGGGTTAGAACTGGGCATGATATCATGAGACTTAGTTATTTGTAAAGTGAATAATTAGGTTTGTGAATTGAATGGAAATATATGTTCACCGCATGTAAAACATAAGGAATTGGGATTAAAGGAGTTTAATTCACTTATTTTGCATAGGAATATAGCAAGATTAATCTGGATTAAATAGAAGGCAATTGATCACTTGGAAAAGGACTTTTGGCATTTGAGAATTCCTGTTAACAATTCAGTAGACATAATAATTGGGATAATTGGATAATTGATTTATAATTCATAATTGGGGATATTGAAGTCTTAATCTTTATTTATTTGAATTCATTCGTTAAAATCTTAGTTTTAATTAGTTAATTTAGTTTTCTTAACTATAAAATTCACAATTTGAGATTGTTTAAATAAAATTAGTTTGGTTAAGAATTAGTACTTGGTGATTTTTATCAAATAATTCCTCGTGGGAACGATACTCTACTTTCACTTTATTACTCGTTGACCGTGTATACTTGCACGTATTCATTGATTGCGAAATCGTTCAACAAGTTTTTGGCGCCGTTGCCGGGGAATTAATTTAATAATTATTGCCCAATATTAATTTCAATCAAATTAGTCTTAATTTAAATATTTATATTTTTATTTTTAATTCCCTTTCTATAATTCTCTCTTTTCAGGTACCATGGATGAGTTTGAGTATCAATGGCCATACACGAACATGACTCAACAAAGGGGAGCGGAGATTGAAAGACTCGAGAAACTTTCTGCATTGTCTGCACAGATTGAGACACTTTCGAGGATGTTTGAAGCTTTTGAAGCTCAGCGTCGTCAAAGTATGGCGGTTATTTGTGATTATTGTGCTGGAAATCATATGAGTCATCAATGCGCCATCAGTTTCAAGCCGGTACAATATAGTTGTGATTACCCCAATAATTATGTCTATCCCAACAACTATTATCAGGATTGGGGGTATCACCCGGATTTTTCATGGAGTAACAATCAAGCTGCAGCTCAACCACCTAGACAACAACACACCTCCGGATTTCAAAATCCGACTCAACAACCAGAAAGGATATCAAGTTTGGAAGAAGCCTTAGAAAAATTCATTAGAGTTTCTGACAAAAAGAACGAGGAACAAGATAAGAAAATGAATCAAGTAGAGCTGAATTTGCAAAGCCAAGGGGCGTTGATCAAAAATCTGGAAAATCAAGTGGAACAAATAGCACATGCATTGAACAACCGTCCTCAATACACCTGGCCCTATGACATGGATTCCGAGACTGATGGTGAGCCCGAGCCAAATCTACAACTGGATGAGCCACGAGATGAAAAAGAGGAGACAAGTGGGGATAATGACAACAAGGTCGGTGAAGAGCTAATTGTGAGACCCAATGATGATGAGCCAATGTTATTTATGCCTCAAGTGCCTTCTCCTCCACAGTTCAAGAGTCCGGTTAGATTTGCAAAACCTTGTCCGATTGGTAGTCATGTCGTCGGCAATACTCTCTGTGATGTAAAAGCAAGTACACCTTTGAAACTATGGTGCGATGAACTGGAGAAGATAGAAGAAGAAATTGTTGTGTCTGACAAGCCTCAATGCCAGAATATATTCGCAGACACAATGGAGAAACCACCTAGATGCTGGACGTTCTTGAATGTGATCTTATCTAAAGAAAGCATGCTAGGTGACTTTAACACAATGACTATTATAAATGGGAACCTACCAAAAGCTATATTATTTCCGATGGATGGAGGGTTCCTCAATTTTCGTAGGGGAATTGGATAGAGAATTGAATAAGTCAGGCTGAGACTATAAAATAAGCGCTTATTGGGAGGCAACCCAAGTTTAATTTTTATTTTTAGTTTTTATTAAGTTTTATATTAGTAGTTTTGAATTTGCATTTATTTAGAATTTAATAAAATTGCTTCTATATTGGTTTTACAGGTTATTCAAGTCAAATTCAAGTGTGGTGCCCAATTTGTTCCATGTGCTTAGCCTATTCTCCAAACTTAGCGGACAAGGAAGAAGATTGCTATATTTTCAGGGAAGTCCTCTGCTTTAATTTTTTCTATTTCAGTCATTGAGGACAATGTCTAGTTTAAGTTTGGGGCATTTTAGTGTCATATTGCATATAGTTAGTTATTTACATTGTAAGTTCGTTATGTTTTCGAGTTATTTACATTTAGTTCTTGCATTCTGTTTTTTTTGTTTAAAAAAAAAATTTTAAATCGTAAAAATAGTAGTTAGTTTACTATGTTTATTGCAGTTAGTTTATATTTGCATGATTCCAACTGTTAGATAGTAAAAGTCTATTTTGGCCAATGATGAGATTGGAGTTAAGTAGATAAGTATAGTATTGAATATTCTGGCTTTGATGTTATTTCTTGTTATGAATTGAATCTTTTCCTGTTTGAAACTGGTATAACCAAGGTTAGCACGTTAATAACAGCTATGTTAACTGATTAAGTTTAAATTGATACATAATGGATTTTTTTAAGGATAATACTAGTTTGAAGGAATGAAAGACATGAATAGGCGGAGATGGCTAAATTTTGATAAAAACTTAAGTTTGGGGGGAAATTTTGGGGTATATAAGTTTTAAAAAAAACATGTTGAGTCTTGTGGTGGGTTGAGGAGAAACACTCCCCATAAACACAAGCGTGAGATGGAGCGTAAAACGCACTCACCAACCATCTATAAAAAAAAAGAGATTGAAAAAAAAAATTATCGTGGCTAGTTTTGTTTTGGGGCCTTTGTTACTTGAGTAAGTACGCCCGAAGGGGTATCTTAAAACCTAGCGCCCTAAGGTCTTATATGGTCTGGGAGTCGTTGGTCGAAAGCTCGCTAAGGGGTGACACTGTTAGCCTAATGGAATGAGACATTGCACAGTCATGGTTAAAATAATAATAAAACGGGAAAAGAGCAAAAAGCCCCCGTAATGAAAAGTAAAGCATAAGTATCCCAGATTGGACTCTTGAACTTGGTGGATGTTTGACTTTAGTTGGATCTAGCTTTTTCGTGAATTTTGTGAGTTTTCACTGTATGATGCCTTCGAAGATATCTATTATGTCTTAAATTTGATTTTATATCAGTTAACATTGTTGTGGAGCACACACGCACTATATCAATGATAACAGTCTAAGATTTGATGATTGATTGGGAAATTACTGATTTGTTTTAATATGATGTATTATCATGTTTACTTGATTTCTCTAAGGCCGGTTGAATAGACTTGTTTCTATCATTACTGTTGGATTCGTAGGCATATAGATTAGTTTCATTACATTGCATTGCATAACATTTTTGTGTTTTTGCTTGAGGACAAGCAAAGGTTTAAGTTTGGGGGTATTTGATGAGTTAGTTTTATACACATGAATTGGGTACATTCGGGCTTAATTTATTATTGTTCTCAAGTCTTTTAGGATGTTTTTATGTGTTTGTGTCTATTCAAGCATGTTTTATATTGTTTTGTAGGATTTGGGACAAAAGTTACATGGATCGATGTTCGGGGTGGCTAGATTCGCGTTTTTGGCTTGCCATTTACACAGCAGTCACTTCAGAGCCAATTTGACTATAGCTCCGAACATTATTTCGAAAACCTTCAAGAATGAAAGTTGTAGATCTACTTCTCCTCTTTCCGTATCATCTTGAATCATCTAAATCGGAGTTCGGACGAAGTAGTTATGGCCGTTTTCCCAAAGGACGTCGGAGCAGAAAATGCCAACTTTTGGGTCAGCGCCGGGGCGCTCGTTTTAAGCTTGATACCAGCGCCGGGGCGCTGGGGGACAGAATCCCAGCGCCGTGCCCAGCGCCGGGGCGCTGGGGAAGGGCCTGGTGCGGGCCTGGACGCGTTTTGGACGAATTTTGACACCTTTTTGACTCCAAATTGGATTGGGATTGTTCCTAAACTCAAAATTAGACTTGTAACCTATAAATACATGATGTAAGGCATAAAATAAGGGGAGATTACATAGCTTAGCTTGGAGATTACATAGCTTAGCTTGGAGATTACATAGTTTAGATTAGAGATACACTTCATTAGATTAGAACATAACCCTAGTTCTTATTAGTTTTGGAGATTGAAGCAACTTGGAGATCATTGAAGATCAAGAGCAAGAGCAAGAGGGGAGCATCAGATTTCCTGACGACAGATTCTATTCTCTTCTCTCATCTTACTTTTATCTTTTAATGTCTATTCAATTGTGGATTCTTGGTTTTAATTCATTAATTATGAACTAATTCTTTTTATTAAGATTTCAATTGAACTTTTTATGGTTATGAATTAGTTATTCATTATATTCCAGTTATTTATGTTAAAGTGAGTTGTTTATCTTGTCTTGTGCATATTGCTTAATTATCTGATCAGTAATTACTTTGTTACTCTAGAAGGAATTGGAAGAGGAATTCTAGGGTTAGAACTGGGCATGATATCACGTGACTTAGTTATTTGTAAAGTGAATAATTAGGTTTGTGAATTGAATGGAAATATCTGTTCACCGCATGTAACACATAAGGAATTGGGATTAAAGGAGTTTAATTCACTTATTTTGCATAGGAATATAGCAAGATTAATCTGGATTAAATAGAAGGCAATTGATCACTTGGAAAAGGACTTTTGGCATTTGAGAATTCCTGTTAACAATTCAGTAGACATAATAATTGGGATAATAGGATAATTGATTTATAATTCATAATTGGAGATATTGAAGTCTTAATCTTTATTTATTTGAATTCATTCGTTAAAATCTTAGTTTTAATTAGTTAATTTAGTTTTCTTAACTATAAAATTCACAATTTGAGATTGTTTAAATAAAATTAGTTTGGTTAAGAATTAGTACTTGGTGATTTTTATTAAATAATTCCTCGTGGGAACGATACTCTACTTTCACTTTATTACTCGTTGACCGTGTATACTTGCACGTATTCATTGATTGCGAAATCGATCAACAAGTTTTTGGCGCCGTTGCCGGGGAATTAATTTAATAATTATTGCCCAATATTAATTTCAATCAAATTAGTCTTAATTTAAATATTTATATTTTTATTTTTAATTCTCTTTCTATAATTCTCTCTTTTCAGGTACCATGGATGAGTTTGAGTGTCAATGGCCATACACGAACATGACTCAACAAAGGGGAGCGGAGATTGAAAGACTCGAGAAACTTTCTGCATTGTCTGCACAGATTGAGACACTTTCGAGGATGTTTGAAGCTTTTGAAGCTTAGCGTCGTCAAAGTATGGCGGTTATTTGTGATTATTGTGCTGGAAATCATATGAGTCATCAATGCGCCATCAGTTTCAAGCCGGTACAATATAGTTGTGATTACCCCAATAATTATGTCTATCCCAACAACTATCATCAGGATTGGGGGTATCACCCGGATTTTTCATGGAGTAACAATCAAGCTGCAGCTCAACCACCTAGACAACAACACACCTCCGGATTTCAAAATCCGACTCAACAACCAGAAAGGATATCAAGTTTGGAAGAAGCCTTAGAAAAATTCATTAGAGCTTCTGACAAAAAGAACGAGGAACAAGATAAGAAAATGAATCAAGTAGAGCTGAATTTGCAAAGCCAAGGGGCGTTGATCAAAAATCTGGAAAATCAAGTGGAACAAATAGCACATGCATTGAACAACCGTCCTCAATACACCTGGTCCTATGACATGGATTCCGAGACTGATGGTGAGCCCGAGCCAAATCTACAACTGGATGAGCCACGAGATGAAAAAGAGGAGACAAGTGGGGATAATGACAACAAGGTCGGTGAAGAACTAATTGTGAGACCCAATGATGATGAGCCAATGTTATTTATGCCTCAAGTGCCTTCTCCTCCACAGTTCAAGAGTCCGGTTAGATTTGCAAAACCTTGTCCGATTGGTAGTCATGTCGTCGGCAATACTCTCTGTGATGTAAAAGGAAGTACACCTTTGAAACTATGGTGCGATGAACTGGAGAAGATAGAAGAAGAAATTGTTGTGTCTGACAAGCCTCAATGCCAGAATATATTCACAGACACAATGGAGAAACCACCTAGATGCTGGACGTTCTTGAATGTGATCTTATCTAAAGAAAGCATGCTAGGTGACTTTAACACAATGACTATTATAAATGGGAACCTACCAAAAGCTATATTATTTCCGATGGATGGAGGGTTCCTCAATTTTCGTAGGGGAATTGGATAGAGAATTGAAGAAGTCAGGCTGAGACTATAAAATAAGCGCTTATTGGGAGGCAACCCAAGTTTAATTTTTATTTTTAGTTTTTATTAAGTTTTATATTAGTAGTTTTGAATTTGCATTTATTTAGGATTTAATAAAATTGCTTCTATATTGGTTTTACAGGTTATTCAAGTCAAATTCAAGTGTGGTGCCCAATTTGTTCCATGTGCTTAGCCTATTCTCCAAACTTAGCGGACAAGGAAGAAGATTGCTATATTTTCAGGGAAGTCCTCTGCTTTAATTTTTTCTATTTCAGTCATTGAGGACAATGTCTAGTTTAAGTTTGGGGCATTTTAGTGTCATATTGCATATAGTTAGTTATTTACATTGTAAGTTCGTTATGTTTTCGAGTTATTTACATTTAGTTCTTGCATTCTGTTTTTTTTGTTTAAAAAAAAAAATTAAAATCGTAAAAATAGTAGTTAGTTTACTATGTTTATTGCAGTTAGTTTATATTTGCATGATTCCAACTGTTAGATAGTAAAAGTCTATTTTGGCCAATGATGAGATTGGAGTTAAGTAGATAAGTATAGTATTGAATATTCTGGCTTTGATGTTATTTCTTGTTATGAATTGAATCTTTTCCTGTTTGAAACTGGTATAACCAAGGTTAGCACGTTAATAATAGCTATGTTAACTGATTAAGTTTAAATTGATACATAATTGATTTTTTTAAGGATAATACTAGTTTGAAGGAATGAAAGACATGAATAGGCGGAGATGGCTAAATTTTGATAAAAACTTAAGTTTGGGGGGAAATTTTGGGGTATATAAGTTTTAAAAAAAACATGTTGAGTCTTGTGGTGGGTTGAGGAGAAACACTCCCCATAAACACAAGCGTGAGATGGAGCGTAAAACGCACTCACCAACCATCTATCAAAAAAAAAGAGATTGAAAAAAAAAATTATCGTGGCTAGTTTTGTTTCGGGGCCTTTGTTACTTGAGTAAGTACGCCCGAAGGGGTATCTTAAAACCTAGCGCCCTAAGGTCTTATATGGTCTGGGAGTCGTTGGTCGAAAGCTCGCTAAGAGGTGACACTGTTAGCCTAATGGAATGAGACATTGCACAGTCATGGTTAAAAAAACAATAAAACGGGAAAAGAGCAAAAAGCCCCCGTAATAAAAGTAAAGCATAAGTATCCCAGATTGGACTCTTGAACTTGGTGGATGTTTGACTTTAGTTGGATCTAGTTTTTTCGTGAATTTTGTGAGTTTTCACTGTATGATGCCTTCGAAGATATCTATTATGTCTTAAATTTGATTTTATATCAGTTAACATTGTTGTGGAGCACACACGCACTATATCAATGATAACAGTCTAAGATTTGATGATTGATTGGGAAATTACTGATTTGTTTTAATATGATGTATTATCATGTTTACTTGATTTCTCTAAGGCCGGTTGGATAGACTTGTTTCTATCATTACTGTTGGATTCGTAGGCATATAGATTAGTTTCATTACATTGCATTGCATAACATTTTTGTGTTTTTGCTTGAGGACAAGCAAAGGTTTAAGTTTGGGGGTATTTGATGAGTGAGTTTTATACATATGAATTGGATACATTCGGGCTTAATTTATTGTTGTTCTCAAGTCTTTTAGGATTTTTTTATGTGTTTGTGTCTATTCAAGCATGTTTTATATTGTTTTGTAGGATTTGGGACAAAAGTTACATGGATCGATGTTCGGGGTGGCTAGATTCGCGTTTTTGGCTTGCCATTTACACAGCAGTCACTTCAGAGCCAATTTGACTATAGCTCCGGACATTATTTCGAAAACCTTCAAGAATGAAAGTTGTAGATCTACTTCTCCTCTTTCCGGATCATCTTGAATCATCTAAATCGGAGTTCGGACGAAGTAGTTATGGCCGTTTTCCCAAAGGACGTCGGAGCAGAAAATACCAACTTTTGGGCCAGCGCCGGGGCGCTCGTTTTAAGCTTGATACCAGCGCCGGGGCGCTGGGGGACAGAATCCCAGCGCCGTGCCCAGCGCCGGGGCGCTGGGGAAGGGCCTGGTGCGGGCCTGGATGCGTTTTGGGCGAATTTTGACACATTTTTGACTCCAAATTGGATTGGGATTGTTCCTAAACTCAAAATTAGACTTGTAACCTATAAATACATGATGTAAGGCATAAAATAAGGGGAGATTACATAGCTTAGCTTGGAGATTACATAGCTTAGCTTGGAGATTACATAGTTTAGATTAGAGATGCACTTCATTAGATTAGAACATAACCCTAGTTCTTATTAGTTTTGGAGATTGAAGCAACTTGGAGATCATTGAAGATCAAGAGCAAGAGCAAGAGCAAGAGGGGAGCATCAGATTTGCTGACGACAGATTCTATTCTCTTCTCTCATCTTACTTTTATCTTTTAATGTCTATTCAATTGTGGATTCTTGGTTTTAATTCATTAATTATGAACTAATTCTTTTTATTAAGATTTCAATTGAACTTTTTATGGTTATGAATTAGTTATTCATTATATTCCAGTTATTTATGTTAAAGTGAGTTGTTTATCTTGTCTTGTGCATATTGCTTAATTATCTGATCAGTAATTACTTTGTTACTCTAGAAGGAATTGGAAGAGGAATTCTAGGGTTAGAACTGGGCATGATATCATGTGACTTAGTTATTTGTAAAGTGAATAATTAGGTTTGTGAATTGAATGAAATATCTGTTCACCGCATGTAACACATAAGGAATTGGGATTAAAGGAGTTTAATTCACTTATTTTGCATAGGAATATAGCAAGATTAATCTGGATTAAATAGAAGGCAATTGATCACTTGGAAAAGGACTTTTGGCATTTGAGAATTCCTGTTAACAATTCAGTAGACATAATAATTGGGATAATTGGATAATTGATTTATAATTCATAATTGGGGATATTGAAGTCTTAATCTTTATTTATTTGAATTCATTCGTTAAAATCTTAGTTTTAATTAGTTAATTTAGTTTTCTTAACTATAAAATTCACAATTTGAGATTGTTTAAATAAAATTAGTTTGGTTAAGATTTAGTACTTGGTGATTTTTATTAAATAATTCCTCGTGGGAACGATACTCTACTTTCACTTTATTACTCGTTGACCGTGTATACTTGCACGTATTCATTGATTGCGAAATCGATCAACATGTTTTTGGCGCCGTTGCCGGGGAATTAATTTAATAATTATTGCCCAATATTAATTTCAATCAAATTAGTCTTAATTTAAATATTTATATTTTTATTTTTAATTCTCTTTCTATAATTCTCTCTTTTCAGGTACCATGGATGAGTTAGAGTATCAATGGCCATACACGAACATGACTCAACAAAGGGGAGCGGAGATTGAAAGACTCGAGAAACTTTCTGCATTGTCTGCACAGATTGAGACACTTTCGAGGATGTTTGAAGCTTTTGAAGCTCAGCGTCGTCAAAGTATGGCGGTTATTTGTGATTATTGTGCTGGAAATCATATGAGTCATCAGTTGCGCCATCAGTTTCAAGCCGGTACAATATAGTTGTGATTACCCCAATAATTATGTCTATCCCAACAACTATCATCAGGATTGGGGGTATCACCCGGATTTTTCATGGAGTAACAATCAAGCTGCAGCTCAACTACCTAGACAACAACACACCTCCGGATTTCAAAATCCGACTCAACAACCAGAAAGGATATCAAGTTTGGAAGAAGCCTTAGAAAAATTCATTAGAGCTTCTGACAAAAAGAACGAGGAACAAGATAAGAAAATGAATCAAGTAGAGCTGAATTTGCAAAGCCAAGGGGCGTTGATCAAAAATCTGGAAAATCAAGTGGAACAAATAGCACATGCATTGAACAACCGTCCTCAATACACCTGGCCCTATGACATGGATTCCGAGACTGATGGTGAGCCCGAGCCAAATCTACAACTGGATGAGCCACGAGATGAAAAAGAGGAGACAAGTGGGGATAATGACAACAAGGTCGGTGAAGAACTAATTGTGAGACCCAATGATGATGAGCCAATGTTATTTATGCCTCAAGTGCCTTCTCCTCCACAGTTCAAGAGTCCGGTTAGATTTGCAAAACCTTGTCCGATTGGTAGTCATGTCGTCGGCAATACTCTCTGTGATGTAAAAGCAAGTACACCTTTGAAACTATGGTGCGATGAACTGGAGAAGATAGAAGAAGAAATTGTTGTGTCTGACAAGCCTCAATGCCAGAATATATTCGCAGACACAATGGAGAAACCACCTAGATGCTGGACGTTCTTGAATGTGATCTTATCTAAAGAAAGCATGCTAGGTGACTTTAACACAATGACTATTATAAATGGAAACCTACCAAAAGCTATATTATTTCCGATGGATGGAGGGTTCCTCAATTTTCGTAGGGGAATTGGATAGAGAATTGAAGAAGTCAGGCTGAGACTATAAAATAAGCGCTTATTGGGAGGAACCCTCCATCCATTGGAAATAATGTAGCTTTTGGTAGGTTCCCAATTGTGATAGCCATTGCTTTAAAGTCACCTAGCATGCTCTGACTCGGTATGATCTCAATCAAGAACGTCCCACAGCTAGGTGTTTTCTCCATTGTGCATGTGATCACTTTGGGGCATGGAAGCGTGTCACACACAATGGGCTCTTCATCTATCTTCTCTTTCTTGTCCCACCATGGATTCAAAATTATATTCGCTCTTTTTTCATCAAGAGCTTCGCCGATGACATGACTACCAAGTGGGCATGATTTTACAAATCTGACTGACTCATTGATCTTTGGTGGAGAAGGAACTTGGGGCACTAATAACATCGGCTCATCCTCGTTAGTACTTATAGTTAGCTCTTCACCGACCTTGTTGTCATTATCCCCACTTGTCTCTTTTTTAACCTCTTGTGGCTCATCCAGTTGAAGAAATGGCTTGGGCACTTCATCAATTTCGAAATCCTCGTCATAACACCACTTGTTTGGAGGAAGGTTGCTTACAACTTTGGTCAATTGATCTATCTTATTTTAAAGATTTTGAATTGCTATCTCTTGATTCTGAATCGACTGCTCTTGATTAATCCTCCTCTCCTCATTTGATGCTATGAACTTGGATAACAATTCCTCCAATCTCGAATTAACTGTCTCCTGTGACACTGGAGGTTGACATGAAAAATCTGGTGTGTATGATGGATTTAGAGCGTAATGTTGGTCATCATAATTATAGCCCCATGAAAAATTTTGGTGATACCCCCAATCTTGGTGATAGTTAGGATCAAAATAGTTATTGAGGTAATCACCACTATATTGTACCGGTTCAAAATTGACGGTGCATTGATGACCTTGATGGTTTCCAGCACAATAGTCACACGTAACTGCCATCTTTCGCCTCCGTTGTGCTGTGATAACCTCCAAGGTCTTTGAATTTGCCTCAATTTGTACTGACTCTGTGGAAAATGTATTAAGTCCATCAATCCCTGTTTCCCTTAGTTGAGTCATGTTCGTGTATGGCCATTGATGCGTAAAGTCATCCATGGTACCTGAAAAGAGAGAAATATAGGAAGATAATTAGAAATAAAAATAAAAATGTTTAAATTAAGACTAATTTGATTGAAATTAATATTGGTAAAAAATATTAAACTAATTCCCCGACAGCGGTGCCAAAAACTTGTTGGGTAAAATCTAATTAACGCACAACACGCAAGTATACATGGTCAACACGTAATAAAGTGATAAGTTGAGTATCGTTCCCACATAGAATTATTTAATAAAAATCACCAAGTACTAACTCGTAATCAACTCAATCTTATTTAAACAAATGATTTAATAATTTAATTTAAAATAATTAAATAAACAATTACTAACTAACCCTAGAATGAAACAAGATATTGAAGGTTTGAGATTACAATTTCACTTATTGTTACATTTAAATCAACACACTTCCTGTTAAGCCAAATTATTTATACTGGATTGTTAATCAAGAACACGAAAGTAAAATATGGCCATCTCTCAATGCACCATACTCATATCAAATCAAATCCACAGATGATAGAATCAATTTGAACACCCTAATTAACTAACACATTATATCTCTATGTTAATTACAATTAAAAAGGGTTTAAGTTCAAGTTCTTATTAGACTACATATGGCGTAAAGGCATATCTCTATCCTAAACAAGAATCATGAATTCCATCCATGCAGAAATCACAAACACATGCTATCGTGATCAGATCTAAATCTATACTTCATCTCTCGAGTTCATATAGATTATCACAGTAATTATTAGCTAGGCAATTAAGCAATTCATTACAAATCATAATAGACAATCCAAATATAGCTAATAAGACTAACAAAGAAGCATATCAAAGTAAACTACACAATAAGATCCATAGTAATCTCAAAATAGAGTTTAATTCATAAATGAACTAGAATCCATCATCCACAATTGATTAAGCATTACAAACATACAAATAAATAAGAAAAGAAATTAGAATTGAGATAAACAAATCTGCATTCTCTTGCTTCCAATCTGATTCTCCAATGATAATCAATAGCTTCAATCTTCAATTCTAATATAATCTAGGGTTCCTAATCTAAGAAAGAAAGTAAAGAATTAGATTCTTAGAAATCTATCCCAAGAGGTATGTTATGGAGTCTTAGAATTATCCTCCCCAATCCAAGTTAAACTCAAGTATTTAGAGTTCTAATAGGTATCCTAACAAGTTAGGCAATTAAGAATCCTATTCTAGCTCAATTTGGACATCAAATAGCCCATTTTGACTCAAATCCCGCCTCCTAGCGCTGGCAGCGCTGCCCTGGCCTTTTCTGGCGTAGTCAGCGCTACAGCAGCAGTAGGTTCTGGTGTCCTGGCGCAGTCAGCGTTGGCCCGGCGTGGTCAGCGCCAATCTGATTTCTGTTGCGACGTCCTTTGTTAAAACAGGCATAACTTTTGATCCGCTTGGAGTTACGAGGCCTGCAACCTATCAAATCGAAGATAACGACGAGATCTACAACTTTCATTTTCTGTGGGAACGATACTCAACTTATCACTTTATTACTTGTTGACCACGTATACTTGCTTGTTGTGCGTTAATTAGATTTTACCCAACAAGTTTTTGGCGCCGTTGCAGGGGATAGGTATAGTGGTAAGTATTCCCGCCTGTCACGCGGGTGACCCGGGTTTGATCCCCGGCAACGGCGTCAAAAACTTGTTGGGTAAAATCTAATTAACGCACAACACGCAAGTATACGTGGTCAACAAGTAATAAAGTGATAAGTTGAGTATCGTTCCCATAGAGAATTATTTAATAAAAATCACCAAGTACTAACTCGTAATCAACTCAATCTTATTTAAATAAATGATTTACTAATTTAATTTAAAATAATTAAATAAACAATTACTAACTATCCCTAGAATGAAACAAGATATTGAAGACTTGAGATTATAATTTCACTTATTGTTACATTTAAATCAACACACTTCCTGTTAAGCCAAATTATTTATACTGGATTGTTAATCAAGAACACGAAAGTAAAATATGGCCATCTCTCAATGCACCATACTCATATCAAATCAAATCCACAGATGATAGAATCAATTTGAACACCCTAATTAACTAACACACTATATCTCTATGTTAATTACAATTAAAAAGGGTTTAAGTTCAAGTTCTTATTAGACTACATATGGCGTAAAGGCATATCTTTATCCTAAACACGAATCATGAATTCCATCCATGCAGAAATCACAAACACATACTATCGTGATCAGATCTAAATCTATACTTCATCTCTCGAGTTCATATAGATTATCACGGTAATTGTTAGCTAGGCAATTAAGCAATTCATTACAAATCATAATAGACAATCCAAATATAGCTAATAAGACTAACAAAGAAGCATATCAAAGTAAACTACACAATAAGATCCATAGTAATCTCAAAATAGAGTTTAATTCATAAATGAACTAGAATCCATCATCCACAATTGATTAAGCATTACAAACATACAAATAAATAAGAAAAGAAATTAGAGTTGAGATAAACAAATCTGCATTCTCTTGCTTCCAATCTGATTCTCCAATGATAATCAATAGCTTCAATCTTCAATTCTAATATAATCTAGGGTTCCTAATCTAAGAAAGAAAGTAAAGAATTAGATTCTTAGAAATCTATCCCAAGAGGTATGTTATGGAGTCTTAGAATTAGCCCCCCCAATCCAAGTTAAACTCAAGTATTTAGAGTTCTAATAGGTATCCTAGCAAGTTAGGCAATTAAGAATCCTATTCTAGCTCAATTTGGACATCAAATAGCCCATTTTGACTCAAATCCCGCCTCCTAGCGCTGGCAGCGCTGCCCTGGCCTTTTCTGGCGTAGTCAGCGCTACAGCAGCAGTAGGTTCTGGTGTCCTGGCGTAGTCAGCGCTGGCCCGGCGCGGTCAGCGCCAATCTGATTTCTGTTACGACGTCCTTTGTTAAAACAGGCATAACTTTTGATCCGCTTGGAGTTACGAGGCCTGCAACCTATCAAATCGAAGATAACGACGAGATCTACAACTTTCATTCTCTGTGGGAACGATACTTAACTTATCACTTTATTACTTGTTGACCACGTATACTTGCGTGTTGTGCGTTAATTAGATTTTACCCAACAAGTTTTTGGCGCCGTTGCAGGGGATAGGTATAGTGGTAAGTATTCCCGCCTGTCACGCGGGTGACCCGGGTTCGATCCCCGGCAACGGCGTCAAAAACTTGTTGGGTAAAATCTAATTAACGCACAACACGCAAGTATACGTGGTCAACAAGTAATAAAGTGATAAGTTGAGTATCGTTCCCATAGAGAATTATTTAATAAAAATCACCAAGTACTAACTCGTAATCAACTCAATCTTATTTAAACAAATGATTTAATAATTTAATTTAAAATAATTAAATAAACAATTACTAACTATCCCTAGAATGAAACAAGATATTGAAGACTTGAGATTATAATTTCACTTATTGTTACATTTAAATCAACACAATTCCTGTTAAGCCAAATTATTTATACTGGATTGTTAATCAAGAACACAAAAGTAAAATATGTCCATCTCTCAATGCATCATACTCATATCAAATCAAATCCACAGATGATAGAATCAATTTGAACACCCTAATTAACTAACACACTATATCTCTATGTTAATTACCATTAAAAAGGGTTTAAGTTCAAGTTCTTATTAGACTACATATGGCGTAAAGGCATATCTTTATCCTAAACACGAATCATGAATTTCATCCATGCAGAAATTACAAACACATGTTATCGTGATCAGATCTAAATCTATACTTCATATCTCGAGTTCATATAGATTATCACGGTAATTGTTAGCTAGGCAATTAAGCAATTCATTACAAATCATAATAGACAATCCAAATATAGCTAATAAGACTAACAAAGAAGCATATCAAAGTAAACTACACAATAAGATCCATAGTAATCTCAAAATAGAGTATAATTCATAAATGAACTAGAATCCATCATCCACAATTGATTAAGCATTAAAAAGATACAAATAAATAAGAAAGGAAATTAGAATTGAGATAAACAAATCTGCATTCTCTTGCTTCCAATCTGATTCTCCAATGATAATCATTAGCTTCAATCTTCAATTCTAATATAATCTAGGGTTCATAATCTAAGAAAGAAAGTAAAGAATTAGATTCTTAGAAATCTATCCCAAGAGGTATGTTATGGAGTCTTAGAATTAGCCCCCCAATCCAAGTTAAACTCAAGTATTTAGAGTTCTAATAGGTATCCTAGCAAGTTAGGCAATTAAGAATCCTATTCTAGCTCAATTTGGACATCAAATAGCCCATTTTGACTCAAATTTCGCCTCCTATCACTGGTAGCGCTGCCCTGGCCTTTTCTGGCGTAGTCAGCGCTACAGCAGCAGTAGGTTCTGGTGTCCTGGCGTAGTCAGTGCTGGCCCAGGCGCGGTCAGCGCCAATCTGTTTTCTGTTGCGACGTCTTTTGGTAAAACAGGCATAACTCTTGATCCGCTTGGAGTTACGAGGCCTGCAACCTATCAAATCGAAGATAACGACGAGATCTACAACTTTCATTCTCTGTGGGAACGATACTCAACTTATCACTTTATTACTTGTTGACCACGTATACTTGCGTGTTGTGCGTTAATTAGATTTTACCCAACAAGTTTTTGGCGCCGTTGCCGGGGATAGGTACAGTGGTAAGTATTCCCGCCTGTCACGCGGGTGACCTGAGTTCGATCCCCGACAACGACGCCAAAAACTTGTTGGATAAAATCTAATTAACGCACAACACGCAAGTATACGTGGTCAACAAGTAATAAACTGATAAGTTGAGTATCGTTCCCACAGAGAATTATTTAATAAAAATAACCAAGTACTAACTCGTAATCAACTCAATCTTATTTAAACAAATGATTTAATAATTTAATTTAAAATAATTAAATAAACAATTACTAACTATCCCTAGAATGAAACAAGATATTGAAGACTTGAGATTACAATTTCACTTATTGTTACATTTAAATCAACACACTTCCTGTTAAGCCAAATTATTTATACTGGATTGTTAATCAAGAATACGAAAGTAAAATATGGTCATCTCTCAATGCACCATACTCATATCAAATCAAATCCACAGATGATAGAATCAATTTGAACACCCTAATTAACTAACACACTATATCTCTATGTTAATTACAATTAAAAAGGGTTTAAGTTCAAGTTCTTATTAGACTACATATGGCGTAAAGGCATATCTTTATCCTAAACACGAATCATGAATTTCATCCATGCAGAAATCACAAACACATGCTATCGTGATCAGATCTAAATCTATACTTCGTCTCTCGAGTTCATATAGATTATGTAAGACCCCGAATTTTTTTTAAATAAAAAGGAATTTCCTTTATTTATTATTTTGAAATAGTAAGGGGTGGATTTGATTAATGTGGTTAGTTATGGGTAAAATGCGCAAATATTTTAAATAAGTAGGTGGTTATAAAATATTCATTGTTGTCGGGGAATATTCGTTTGGTCGTGGAATATTTTTGCTGTCGGGGAATATTCGTACGACGGCGCAGTCTTTTGTGGGCCCCATAACGAAAGCGATTGGATGAAAAAAACAACAAGTATAAGTTGTTTATAAAAAATGGCGTAGTTGTTACCGTTAACACTGTTGGAATACCCGGTGGGTAAAGTAAAGTAATACGCGTTGTTGAACAGTAGCACACGGTATTGCACCTATTATTGATTCTTACGTAAGAAAGCACTACTCAATAATTGTTACAGTAATTACTGTTCAGTATTTTATTTTATTGATTCAATAATTGCTGCATTGATATTTTATATTACTGTTGTTTCAATAATTGTCACTACACAGTATTTTTCATTATCGAAGCAATAATTCATATTATCTGAATAATATTATTAGATAACATTATTGGCAATGTCTAGAAAGTTCTGTCTAAGGAGAGGTTTGGTCACCTAATTGCGCGCCAGTAATGAGAAATTCTTATTGGAAAGCCCACTCTTTCTTGGGAAATGCCTGGTTGTTAATATTGTGATTCTGTAATATTATTTGTGAATAATTAATTATTGATTCATATGATGAGGAAAATATTGATTTTATGTGGATATAGATGGAGAAAATTTTTAATGTGACAATTGTTGAAAATTAATATTTTATCTTTTCTGATAAAATAATTCATTTAAATATATTATTTTAATAATATATTAACGGTGATATTTTTATAATGAATGTGGATATATGAGTATATGAGGAGGAAGAGTATTTTTGTTGCAATAAATGTTTAAAACATGTTAAACATGTCGGTGGACCCCATTTATTGATTGAAATGTGATTATAGCCTCTAAAATCACCCGTTTGTGGATTTCGGTCAATTTCTGTTTGGAATTTGGAAAAACTTTCTTCTGCAAAGTTGTAGAGAATTGAATTTCCTATAAAAACTCGCGAGATTCAAATTTTCTGGTAAAAGGGCTATTTATTATGAATTATTGAAGTTTCAAAACTCCGAAATAATTGATTTTTGGAAGTTTTAATTGTTTTTAATAACAAAAAAGTTTTTTTTGTTTTTTTCATTATTGTGGGGCAACAAAGGTGGCTGAATTCAGTTCTACAAAAGATGGCGTAGGAAAATTTAAATTATATAATAATATTATATTAAATTTTCTACTTTGGTGTTCTAAGCAATTTCCTATAAATAGGGTGCTTAGGTTAGAATTGAAAATCACACCAGAAACTGAAGTTTTTTCTCTCTATATTATCGAGCGTATTCTTGTGAGTATTTTGAGTATACTTTGAGTATTGCTATACGGTGCAAGTTCAAGTCATATCTTATATTCGGTGTTTCAACTAGAAGTACTGTCTTTCGAGGTAAAGGATGTTATTTTCTTCTCAAATGATATTATTTCTTCAATATCATTATGCTGAAATATTGGTTGGAGTTTTTTTATCAAATTTGGAACTTTTTCATGTCGGAGTTACTATTCATGAGTTACTATTCACGGGTTACTATTAATGAGTTACTATTCATGAGTTACTATTCACGAGTACTATTCACGAAGCGTGATGATGTTTTTTTATGAAATTTCTATCTTTTGGTGTCGAAGTTACTATTCACGTATACGGCACTATTCACGTATACAGCACTATTCACGAATACGGCACTATTTACCCAAAAAATGAAATTTCTTCTTTTTGTCCAAAATAACTATTCTGGATACTAGCTTTGATTGGATCTATGTTTTGATCATTCTTGAATTTTACTTCAGTATGATTATTTATGAAGTATTTTTGAACTCAGATTGTTTAAAGTACGAATCCTTAATACTTGTTATTTTGTTTCACTGGATTCATTTCCTTTAAAATATTTTTCATCATCCTCAGTCCTAAATGATGGTGTTACTGAATATCTTTGGCCTGTAGTGCAAAGATGGTTGATTTTATTATGAATATCTTTGGCTCGTAGTGCAAAGATGTACAGGTGTTGAGATGAACATAAACAATTGATGAATATCTTTGGCCCGTAGTGCAAAGATGAACAGGTGTTTAGATGAACATGACCAACTGATGAATATCTTTGGCCTGTAGTGCAAAGATGAATATTTGATTTGATTTGAGATATATATTGATTGATGTTACAGGGATAAAATATTGATGATGAACTTTTAAATTCATAGACGTTAGTATATTTTATTCTCTACTTAACTCCTCTAATGAATTATTGTTTCTGCTGCAGTTGTTGATCTAAAACTTGTTGTCTATTGTATTCTATCAGATTTTTCCTTGTTGAAGACTAAGGATAATTTGTTGTACATTATCTTAGTCATAATATTCTTTACTGGGCTAGTTGAGCTCACCCTTTTTCTTGTTGTTCTATTTTTTCTTCTCAGGAGACGAGAATGTAGCGAGTACGAGTCAGGGAATGTAATGATGGTTTTAGAGAGAGTTGTTTAGTAGTCCTCACCATTTTTGTAAAATAATGTATCAATAATTATGATGGGATTTATTTTTATGTGGATATTGTCTAGACGGCAATAGTTTATATGATGTAATAATAAAGTTGTAGTTATTTTTGTACCATGTAATTGACGACTCAGAATGGGTTAGATGGAATGGACCTATTTTGGGGGCGTCACAGATTATCACGGTAATTGTTAGCTAGGCAATTAAGCAATTCATTACAAATCATAATAGACAATCCAAATATAGCTAATAAGACTAACAAAGAAGCATATCAAAGTAAACTACACAATAAGATCCATAGTAATCTCAAAATAGAGTTTAATTCATTAATGAACTAGAATCCATCATCCACAATTGATTAAGCATTAAAAAGATACAAATAAATAAGAAAAGAAATTAGAATTGAGATAAACAAATCTGCATTCTCTTGCTTCCAATCTGATTCTCCAATGATAATCAATAGCTTCAATCTTCAATTCTAATATAATCTAGGGTTCCTAATCTAAGAAAGAAAGTAAAGAATTAGATTCTTAGAAATCTATCCCAAGAGGTATGTTATGGAGTCTTAGAATTAGCCCCCCAATCCAAGTTAAATTCAAGTATTTAGAATTCTAATAGGTATCCTAGCAAGTTAGGCAATTAAGAATCCTATCCTAGCTCAATTTGGACATCAAATAGCCCATTTTGACTCAAATCCCGCCTCCTAGCGCTGGCAGCGCTGCCCTGGCCTTTTCTGGCGTAGTTAGCGCTACAGAAGCAGTAGGTTCTGGTGTCCTGGCACAGTCAGCGCTGGCCCGGCGCGGTCAGCGCCAATCTGTTTTCTGTTGCGACGTCCTTTGGTAAAACAGGCATAACTTTTGATCCGCTTGGAGTTACGAGGCCTGTCACCTATCAAATCGAAGATAACGACGAAATCTACAACTTTCATTCTTTGAGGATGGACAGATTCGGATTCTATCAAGGATAAAATCGGGCTTGAAGTAGACGCTATGTAAATGGCAAACATGACAACTCTTAGCTTTGATCTTCGTTGATAAAAAGGCCATAACTCCCACATCCGAGCTCCGATTGAGATGATTCAAGATGTTCCGAAAAGCTAAGAAGTAGAGCTACCATAAAATCAAAGTTCCAAGCCAAGAACATGCATCCAACTTGGTGTTAAAAGTCCTTCAATATTCCCTTCTTGCACTTGCTTGCGTATTTTAGTCAAAAAGATATTCGAATTGCTTATCCTTGCTTCTTCATGCCAATGTCATGTCATAGCCTACAAAATAACATAAAATGTATGAAAAGTAACTAAGAACATGAATATAAACAACTAATTCAAGTAACAGATACCGGATAAGTAGGTATAACACCGACTTATCACTAATATATCGCAGCAACCAGCCGAATTTTCCAGCCATACCATAACATGCAAGTCATTTTTATAAGATTAAGAGAGAGAAAATGGTTACTTCCATTTTTCTCCAAGCACTTCTCTCTCTAAAATACAAAAATGGGGAGTGGGAGATAGTAAGATACAAAGCTAAGATCATGTTTTAGCATCCCAATATCAGATCATCAAGATCAGAATCAAAAATCAAAGCTAAGGGGGTATAAACCCTAATTTTTCTAAATATTTAATCCATTGTTAGTTGTTGTAATTTATTAGTTATAGTTGTGTATTAGGGTGTCTATAAGTGATCTGGGTTGATAGATCATGGATCTATAACACTTAGATGCGCGAATCAAGCATTTTTAAAAATCTGGAAAAATTGAAAAATAAGGCCTGACAGCCTAATGTTAGGGCCTCTAGATCTTTACATGTTAGATGTTAAGTGTGTTTGATGTTATACATCTGTTCTTTGCCATGAGGAGAGTAGACTGGAAGTGGAAACAACTCCATTTCATGTCTAGATCTCAAGTTATAAGCAGTCAAACTTGGTTGACCGACCATGACCAACTGGTTTCTGTGTAACCCAAATTTCCAGAAAAGGTCTGACAACGTTTTGCAGGGCCTTGATCTTTCTTGTGTTTATGATTTGGACCCTGTTGTTGTATTAAGGTTATTTTCTGACATGCAGACTACATATTAAATTCATTAGGACACTTAGATCCATAACCAGATCAAACATATTGTGTGTCAAAAAAGCGTTGACCATCAGTCGAATGAGTTTTCTGGAAAACCTAGACAACTCAAGAACATGTTTTTCTGACATACTTTGACCAGCCTTAATCTTTCATGTGTGATGTTTTTGTTAGTACGTAATGTTATTTAGTTGTAGACTGACATGTTATCTACACGATCGAACCATTATATCACATAAACCGAACCCAGAATGCTAAGATTCAAAGGCTGGAAAGTATGTGATTCGACTGTTCTTCATTTCTGGGAAACCCAGGAAATAAAGAACAGTGTCTGACACGTTTTGTATGCTCTGTATCTCAGGGATGTGATGTGATATGGTAATGAACTAGGTTTGTTATTGTAGTGCTACATAAGTACTACCATATCGATTCTTAAACAAGTCCAGAAACGAATTACAATTAGATTTATTGTCGGTCAAACCACCTACCTTGTCCACTGACTTGAAGATCTAAGCAGCTCAAGAACACCTATATCGACAGGTCTGTCGCTATAGGACCCTTTTACCGAAAGTTTAATTACGAAATTAATTATTAATTTCTGAAAATGATTTATTTTAATAAATAAATAGAAATAAATGGTTTTTAATTATTAAAAATACTAAATAAATTCTGAAAAATTATTTTAAATTCTAAAAAATAGTTTTTAATTATTTTGAGTATATTTCATAAATATTTAATATTTTTTGAATATAAATGGTATTTAATTTATTTAATTATAATATTAAATAAATTATTTAAAAAGGATTTAAATATATGAAAAATCATGAAAAATAATATTATGTTATAATAAAATATTTTCAGTTATTTTCAGTGACTTTTAATATTTTAGGATGAATTTCATTAATTAATCAATATTAATGATAATTAGTTTATTTAATAAATATATTAAATAAATTATGTGAAAATAGAATAAATAATTTAAAAATCATATAAAAATGATTTAAGTGTTATAAAAATATTTTAAGTTATAAAATATAACTTTTGATTTTTTTTTTCATGAAAATATTAATATTTTAATATTAAAAGTAATAATCGGATAATGGATTTAATTGTTTAAAATCATATAAAGGTGATTTTAAGGTATTAAAAATACTTAATGATATTATAATATATTATAATATTATGACATGTATTTTATTAGTATTTGATAATAAATAAATATTAATGATAATAGAATATTGTGGTATTTAATTCATTTAAATACAATTTTAATGATTGAAAAATCAAGATAAATAGTAATAATTATTTAAAAATTATTACGAGACTTCAGTAAATGTTTTAACTGTTAATAAAATTATTTAAGTTAAGTGTTAAGTAAGAGTTTAATTGAACTTAGACTCGATAAAAGTTCTACTAGACCGTTGGGATGTTAGAATTGTGTCGGGTTCAACTCAGACTACAATAGTTTGACTTGATACCGAGTCTTATGTGTGTTATAGACTGATAGGATTATGTGTTATATATGTTTAGGTTATTCTATATATATATATATATATATATATATATATATATATATATATATATATATATATACACACAATAGTATTATATTGTGATGATATTATTCTAATATCGGAGATCTATATTACTAATATTAGGTCTTCGGATAAGGCGATATAAATTGTGTAGCGGTAATAAACGGTTCAGGCAAGTTTGTTTTTACTTAACTCTACTAAGAGTTGTTTTATTTAGATAAGCTTATGGTTAATCATTGCTGGTTGCCATGAATTGTACTCTTTACCTATTGCATATATAAGTCAGGTACAAAAGGCTGATCACCTTCATTACCAGTTGGTTCAGATATATTTTTTCATATATAATACTTGTTCAGTCATAAATTTGTTCCTGCTAGTTCACAATTATATTATTGAATTATAGCCGACTTATTATTCAGACTCTTTCAATCATGATATATCGTTATATTATTGAACTTAAACTTGTTGGGCAACTTTTATGCTCACCCTTGCTATATCATGATAAAACATTAAAGATTAAGGCGAATGCGTCGGAAACAAGGAAAGGTCAAAAACAGTTCTAGTGTAAAGTTAATATAGCGAGTAGATTTGTTATAGTGTAGTTAGATAATAATGTTATATTTTAGATAAGTTATGAATTGTGTATAAGTTAAAGTTACTCGACCTTGGGGAAAAGTATGTAAGTTTAATGTATAAACAATTTATGTTTATATCTTCCGCAAATATAGTAATAGTGTTAGAATGATTTAATCGGATCCGTGGTGATTCGGGACCTCGAATTCGGGGCCCTCACATCAACCCATTTCGATACATAGTCAACCGCAAGCAAGATGTACTAATTAATGAACGATGATGGAAACGGCCCCATAAAGTCAATGCCCCAAATGTCAAAAATTTCAACTTCTAAGATAGTTTGTAGTGGCATCGTATTCCTTTTAGATATGATGCCCACCCTTTGACATATATCGCAACTTTTTATGAATTGGTGGGCGTCTTTAAATATTGTAAGCCAATAGAACCCTGCTTGAAGAATTTTTGTTGTTGTTCTCTCACTTCTATAATGTCCTCTGTATGCAGACGAATGACACTCGTACATTATATTCTTCACCTCGCTGTAAGGCACACACCTTCTAATCATCTTGTCGGCGCACTATTTGAATAGGTATGGTTCATTCCACATTTACCACTTGACGTCATGTAGGAATTTCTTTTTCTACTATCATGTAAGATCAGGGGAAGGATGTTGCTTACTAGATAGTTAGTAAAATTCGTGTACCACGGAAATTCTGCATTGACTCCAAACAGTTGCCTATCCAAAAACGACTCGTTAATTATACACTTATCATCTTCATCGTTACCCAGATTTTTCAGCCTCGATAAATGATTTGCAACTTGATTTTTCGTCACCTTTCTATCCTTTATTTCCAAATCAAATTCCTGTAGAAGTAGGATCCATCTGATAAGTCGAGGCTTATCATCCTTCTTTGAAATTAAATACTGGATTGCTGAGTGATCCGTGTAAACCACAACCTTTGTCCCAATTAAATATGCCCAGAATTTATCGAAGGCATATACTACTGCAAGTAACTCCATTTCTGTAGTTGTGTAGTTCAATTGTGCATCCGTAAGGGTTTTACTTGCATAGTATATGGCGTGGAATGTCTTCTCTCGGCGTTGACCCAAAACAGCCCCTTCCATAAAGTCGTTTGCATCGCACATTAACTCAAAAGGCATATTCCAATCCGGTGCGATAATAACTAGAGCTGTAGATAATTTCTTCTTCAATAGCTCAAATTCTAACTTATACTCCTTATCAAACTTGAAAACTGAATCCTTCTCTAAGAGACTGCACAATTATTTTGCAATCTTAGAGAAGCCTTTTATAAATCTCCTATAGAACCCGGCATGTCCAAGAAAGCTTTAGATTCCCTTAACTGAAGTTAGCGGTGGAAGATTTTCAATCATTTCCAGCTTTGCTCGATCAACCTCTAATCCCTTCTTCGAAACCTTGTGCCCCAAAATTATTCCTTCTTCGACCATAAAGTGGCACTTTTCCCAGTTAAGTACCAAATTAGTCTCTACGCGGCACTTTAACACCATGACTAAGTTTTCTAAATAGACATCAAAACTATCCCCAAAGATCAAAAAGTTATCCATGAAGACTTCTACATTTTTCTCCACCATGTCTGAAAAGATAGCCATCACACACCGTTGGAAGGTTGTGGGTGCATTACACAATCCAAATGACATTCTCCTAAATATGAATGTGTCGTATGGGCACGTGAAAGTGGTTTTCTCTTGATCTTCAGGAGCAATGACTATCTGATTATATCCCAAATACCCATCCAATAAGCAGATAAATTTGTGGCCTGCCAATCTATCCAACATCTGATCGATAAAAGGCTGAGGAAAGTGGTCTTTGCGGGTTGCCTTATTCAACTTCCTATAGTCCATGCAAACCCTCCAACCGATCACTGTCCTCGTCAAAATTAACTCATTGTTGTCATTCTTTACTAATGTCCTTCCGCCCTTTTTCGTTACACATTGAACAGGACTAACCCAAGTACTGTCTAAAATTAGGTAGCTGATTCCCTTATCCAACCACTTCAGAATCTCTTTATTCACCACTTCTTTCATGATCGAATTGAGCCGTCTCTGTTGTTCCACTATTGACTTTGAATCCTCTTCCATGAGAATTTTATGCATGTAGAAGGATGGACTGATTCCCTTGATGTTTGCAATTATCCATCCTATAGCCGATTTGTATTCTCTTAGCACTCTCAGCAACTTATTTTCCTTCATTCCGTTAAGCGCGAAAGCAATAATAACATGTAAAGTATTAGAATTGCCTAAGTATGCATACCTAAGGTGTTTTGGAAGTGGTTTTAGAGCAAGTGTAGGTGGCTCCTCCAATGAAGGTTTCATCCTGTATGTGGCTTTCTCTTCTATGTGTAAAGGCTCAAATGGTGCCTTGAATCTGCTAACTCGTGGCAAGGAGTCCAGCGTAAGAAAATAATCCACAAACTTTGGATCATATAAATCTTCATCCCCCAGTAATGTAGTTTCCAATGGATCATTAGTCAAACTTTTAACCATGTCTTCGTTTATTATCTGATCAATGACATCCATCCTAAAACACTCCTCTTCATCCGTAGGGAATTTCATGGCTTTGAATACGTTGAACTTCACTTCCTGATCTTGGACCTTGATAGTTAGTTCACCTTTTTTCACATCGATGAGAGTCCTACCCGTAGCCAAGAACGGTCTCTCTATGATGATGGGGATGTTCTTATCTTCCTCAAAATCTAGAATTATGAAGTCCGTGGGGAATATGAATTTATCTACCTTGACCAAAATATCCTCCACTATGCCTCTTGGGTACGTGACTGACCTATTTGCCAACTGTAATATTTGTAGGCTTTGGAGCTGGTAAACCCAATTCTGTATAAACTGATAACGGCATAAGGTTCACACTTGCCCCCAAATCACATAAGCATTTGTTGAATGCCATATTCCCAATTGTGCATGGAATGGTAAAACTCCCTGGATCTTTTAACTTTGGCGGTAACTTTTGATGTAACACTGCACTCCTCTGTTAGTGCCACAGTTTTGAAATCCTCCAACTTCTTTTTCCTAGACAGAATTCCCTTCATGAATTTAGCATAACTTGGCATCTTCTCTAGGGCTTTTGTGAAAGGGCTGTTAATCTAAAGTTTCTTAAAAAATTCTAAAAATTTAGCGAACTGTTTATCCAATTTCTGTTTTTGGACTCTCTACTAAAATGGTAGAGGGGGATACACAACCGGTTCGTTAACTGTCTTGCTCTTTTCCACCTATTTTTCTTCCCATTGTTTGTCCTCAACCGCTATATTTTCACCTTCTTTATCATCATCCTTTGCAGCCAAATTTTCTGTTTCCTGATTCTCAAGATGTTTTCCACTCCTTAACATAATTGCCTGACATTGCTCATGATTCCCCTTTGGATTTTTCTCTGTATCACTGGGTAAAGTTCCTTGAGGCCTATTGTTTAATGCAAAAGCCAGCTGTCCAATATGATTCTCTAGGTTCTTGATGGCTACAACTTGTGATTTCATAACTGCCTCGTTATTTGTTATATACTTCGACAACAACTCCTCTAAATCTGTTTTTCTCTCTTGATGCTGAGTTGTTTGTTGTTGTTGATTCTGGAATCCTGGGGGATAAGATTGTCATGGAGCTTGCTGATTCTGATAGTTGCTCCATAAAAAATTAGGGTGGTTCCTATTCCCCGGGTTGTAGGCATTTTGATACATATTCTATGGTGGTATCCAATTATAGCTGCCCACAAACTGAATTGATGCAGGTTTGATGGTTCATTGCTCCGTAGGATGCTCTCCTGCACATATGTCACACACATACGCCACCTGTTATGGTTGTGCACCCGTCATGGTGTCCATTTTATTTGATAAGGGAGCAATCTGTGCTGCCAACGTGGTTACTCCATCTACCTCTAAAATCCTAGCTACCTTAGGTTGTGTGATCCTCGATGTAGGCCACTGGTAATTATTAGCTGACATTGTCTCAACTAAATCATACGCCTCCTCATAGCTTTTAGCCATAAATGCTCCACCCAAAGCTGCTTCGATACTCGTCCTGAGATTCCCATTTAACCCATTGTAGAATGTGTTCATCTGCAGCCACTTTGGTAATTCGTGATGTGAGCATTTCCTAAGTAACTCCTTGTATCTCTCCCATGCCTCATATAACGATTCCCCGTGCTGCTATTCAAACATAGTAATCTCATTCCTTATTTTTCCAGTCTTTGTTGGTGGAAAGAATTTGGCTAGAAATTTTTGAGCGAGGTCTTCCCATGTAGTTATTGATCCCGACGATAGTGAATGTAACCAACTCTTCGCCTTGTCCCACAGAGTAAATGGAAATAAGTGAAGTCTTACTACTTCATCCGATACCCCATTATACCTAAAAGTGTGCATATCTCCAAAAAGCTGACCAAGTGTTCATTCGGATCGTCATTTGCAAGTCCCCCAAACTGTATCGAGTTCTGAATCATCTGAATAGTCCCAGGCTTGATCTCAAATGTGTTTGCAGCAATTGTTGGCCTGGTGATACTCGATTGAAGCTCAGTCACTTTAGGTGTAGCAAAGTCTCGTAACACTTTTTGGTCTTTGGCAGCCATTACTTCTTCTTTTTCAGAATTCTCAAAGTCTTCCCTGGTCTCTTTGATCCACTTACTTAGCCTTTGAAACTTTTTCTCGATGTCGTCCTCCAAAGGAAGCGAGTCTGGGTTTGTAGACCGAGTTTGCATAAACCGACTTCAAGAACCTAAAATAGAAAGAAGAAAATAAAAAAAGAAAAAATGTTTAAGTAAAACTGGACTAATTAAATTGATATTGCAAAATTATTAAAATCAATTCTAAGTCCCCGGCAACGGCGCCAAAAACTTATTGGATAAAATCTAATTACGCACAACACGCAAGTATACGTGGTCAACAAATAATAAAGTGATAAGTTAAGTATCGTTCCCACAGAGACTAGCAAGAAATTAACCCTCACAATTACAAATTTCTTATTAATCAAAATTTATTTAAACTAACCAATTTAAGAATTATAACTAAAAGTATTAAAAATATTAAAATTACCAAACAATCAACAAACCCTAAAAATTAAATTTTCAAACAAATATTAGAAAATTAGGCTTATAACTTCACCTTAAGCATCACTCTGATTATTACACCTTATTCCAGGTTAATTCATTATCCCAGTTTATTAATCAAGAGCACTCAAGTAGAATTAGCCACCTCTCGATACACTAATACCGTATTAACTCAAATCCACAAATTAGATAGAATTAAGTTAAACACCTTAATTAACTAAGTCACTATATCTCTATGTGAATTACAATTAAAGAAGGTTTAAGTTCAAGTTCTCTATCTGATTACATGCGATGTTAAGTATATCTCTACCCTAACATTCATCAAGATTCCATTCATTCATAGAATTCAAGAACATGTGCTATATTGACTAAGTCTATACTCGTATTTCATCTCTCGAGTTCATACAAGTCCACATAAATTTAGTGATCAAGCAATTTATAGATTCAAGCACAAATCAATATAGATAAACTAAGAAATATCTTATTAAACTAAAAATCAAAGTTACATAACCATCATTCCACTCAAAGATCCGTAATAAGCCTAATAAAGAATTTAGCTCTTCATCAATGAATTAAAAACTAAATTAATTAAAGTAAACATCATCCCAATTATAGAAATTAAACTAAAGAAGAAGAATTAATCCAGAACCACCCTACTCTCTAGCCTAAATCTGCACTTGTCGTGAAATTTGCCTTCAACGTCGCCCTCCAATGCTTCGCTCATAAAATCTATCTTCAATAGATGTTAATTGCATGTCTCCTTCTCAATCTTGTTGTTTTCTATTGATTTCTATGCCAAGACACGTATTCTGATTACAATTCCATGCACGATTGAGTTTCTGCAGAATTTGAAAAGAACATGACACTAGGAATTTTTCGTACCCCCGCCCCTGTGGGGGTGTTTCTATGTAAATATCCAGCCCCTGCTGGCATAGCTTCTGCTAACTGAGTTTGCATCCCCCCCCCACCCTATCGGGGGTTTTGTATAGGAAATCGCCAGCCCCAGCTGGCATAGCTTCTACTAACTATCCATTTTAGCTCCAAACTTGCCAAATTTCGCCAAAACTCTAGTTTTTTAATCCATTTGCCACTCCACCACACCTAAACACAAAACAACATTAAACAAGTAAACACAAAACATAAAATCAAAGAATTAACACCGATTAAGCTTGAATTAGGAGATGATTCGTGGGTATAAAACCCACTTATCAGACATCTCTGTGAGTTATCAGCAAATCAGGCTCAGATAGCACTGATGGGAATTTCAAACCGATGGCGATAACCCTAGCGTGGCATCAAGTGATTGAAAGTTATGAAGGTTTGAAAGGACATCGTGTAGCCTAAGTACACGTACTTCGAGACGATGGGATCCGCATTGCTCGAGAAAGCCAGAACAATCTCAAGTAGAACCGCGGCTACCGCGGATTGAACATCGTCCATTTGGGCTTTAAATATGAGCTCTTGGCAGCTCATTTGAAAAAAAGAAAAAAGGGAAACATGAGAGAAAACTCTATTAATTTCAGCCTGTAACCCCTGCTAGAGTGCTTTAAACTGAGTGATTCTTCTTTTTAAACACTTGTAAGCTCATGTTTTGTAACATACTGAAGTTTAACAGGTGGAAACTGAGTTTTTAGGCATCAAAAGCTATCTGAAATCTTCTTGGCAACCCACTGTAAGAATTTTTAGATTTTTTTAGCTTTCTACTACTTATATATATTTATATCTATTAACGTTGAGAGTCGCATTGAGTGGGTATGTTAGATCGTCGCTACGTGGCTTTATATATATATATATATATACTACCGAACTTGAACTCGAATGAACCTGGATAGAATATATATAAGTATATATATATATATTTACATTTCAAAGTTATGTCTGGAGTTTACTTCATGTACATCTTTTATATAAATATTTGCTTTAACTGCTTTAATATTGTAGATATTTAATCTTTCAGCCTACGTAGCGCTAGATTTGCCTAAATCCGACCATTTCTAACTTTAACCGGTTCAAAAGTTTCTAAACTGGAACCGTTGAAGCCAGAATGGTTTAGATTTATTCAAATCTAGTTCTCTTTCTAGCTTTTGTACATATCACTCTTACATGTGAGCCTAAAAATCATGTGATCACAGATTCAGCTTCTGAATCTAGATTCGGTTCCCGTGATGGACATTTTGCAGCTGCAACCAGCTTGTAAATTATCTACGGTGTTTGGATATCCTTAGATGGCTCTCATGCCCACAAGGAGTTCGATACTGCTATGTATCTTATCTTCTCGAAGATACCTCGCATCTCGAAAATAAAAGAAATCAAGCCAAACACATAATAAAATGGAAGTATCAAAGGCCTCAATTACTATTGAATATAAGGGTTTGAAAACCTGTTTTCCAAAACTTCACTGCTATATCTTGTTAAAATTGAATTTTGGGTTAAGTTCAGATGACCACCTGGGTTTGAGCGATTTCATACTTAACCACCTGTAGTCAGTAAAGCTACATTTAAACTCTTGACTTTTTGAGTTAAAGTGAATAACTGCTTTCTGTCATAACTCTATTACTTAAGTTGGATAAAGACTTAATTATCCTCCTTATATATAAACGACAGATGCTGGAACATGAGAGGGAAGAACATATGAAAAAATAAGACCCGCAAATCACTCTATATTTTAATGCTGGACTTCAGTGAGATCAATTTTTTTCCCTGTCCCTTTTTTTTATAGAAAAAGTTGGGCTGCAGTGACGTCACATAAAAGTAATCATGGACGAGTGTTCATGAACAATCAGTGGAATTTACGAATCACAAAAATTTTGAGCAAACCTGATAATATCACATAATTGTAAGCAATCAAATTAACTACCAGATGTTGAGGTAACATGTAGAACTCAGAGCAAATTTCTGGACTAAATTGGTCACGAACTGACTATGTGACTAATTTCTGCACAACTGAGTGACTGACTATGTGTTCGATATCAACTAAAATTATTAGCATAGAAATGAGACACAGAAACTAAAAAAGCCTGCAATAGCCATCATACAAACAGACAGCTGATCATGGTTTTGTGACATAAACTGCAGATGTTGTTACCGAACTAATCATTTCCCTTCAAACAATTAATTTGTCGATGAATTATCTCACTGGCTCAATTCCTCCAGAGCTTGGATAGCTTCAGAATATAAAGGAACTACTGCTCTATTCAAATTCTCTTTCTGGTAAAATTTCTCTAGAGATTGGCCTTTTGAAGAAGTTGCAAGTTCTGAGAATTGGAGATAACATGTTATCAGACCAAATTGTTTCGACCATTGGAAAATTAACTGAGTTGAGCATCTTGGGACTTGCTTATTGCCAATTCAATGGAAGCATTCCAATTGAAATTGGAAACTTGAAGAATCTGAAATTTCTAGACTTGCAGAAGAATAGTCTCAGTAGCCTCATACCACAAGAGATCAGTGGCTGCAAACAGCTTCAAAGATTTGCAGCAGCAGACAACAGGCTTGAAGGGGGCATTCCTGCTTCAATGGAAGAGCTAGAATCACTTCAAATCACTTCAATCCCCTCAGAGCTCAACCAATTGAGTCGGCTCGAGAGTGTCGACTTGTCTAGTAATAACTTATCGGGAGCCATTATCCTCAATTCCCAATTAAAGAACCTTGAGGCTCTAACTTTGTCTAATAACCTTCTGGCAGGTAGCATTCCCAATCACCTCTGCGTTAAAGATTCAACTTTGCGCCATTTTTTACTCGCTCAAAATAATTTCTCTGAAAACTTCCCTTCAGAGCTACTGGGCTGGACAAACTAGAAAACCTCACAGATCTTCTACTAAATAACAACAGCTTCACCAGAACTCTACCTTCTGAAATTGGAAATTTGAGCAACTTGGTAACACTTTATCTTTTCTACAATAAGATCACAGGTGAAATCCTAACAGAAATTGGGAAGTTACAGAGGTTGATCTTACCAAATCACGATTGAAGAGCGGATTAATAGCGCTTAGAAGCTGAAGATAGACGAGCCAAAATTTCCCTCTTGATTGGAAAATTTTCCCCCAAAAAATAAATTTTCTAACCAAACAACAAATAAAAGCCCTAATACAATATATTGTAACTCTATTTACTTAAGAAAGAAAAACTACCATCATTCAGCAAGCTCCAGGGCACAGTCAGATCTTCAAATCCCGGCGAATCTCCGGCCACCGCAGCAACCACCGGGACATCACTAAAATTTTGACCAAATCTCCTCACCTTCGAATAAAGTGACCGTAAAAGTGAACCTACCATGACTGCCACTATCACAATCACACTGGCGACGATAATTATACTAAAGTAAAGGAACTTATAGGTAACATTAGATTCCCGCCAGGAAGAAGCGAGGGAAGGGGCCAATTGACTAAGAAAGCTCAGCAAACTCGCCGGAGTGGGTTTGAAGGGAGAATAAGATGAGAGGAATGTTTTTAAAAGCCAAGAGGGAGAAGAATGGTATTTTAGACATTTTCTAGTTTTTTTTACTATTACACCCTCTTTCACACGTTTTTGGCATCTGACATGTACGCACGTTTAATTTGGATGGAAAAGGTAACGTTTTCACTTCAACTCAAAAAGTCGGGAGTTTAAATGTAGCTTTACTGACTATAGGTGGTTATGTGGAAAACCGCTCAAACCCCAGGTGGTCATCTGAACTTAACCCTTGAATTTTTATACAAAAGTCAAACCCTTTGTGTATAGGTGCAAACGAGGCATAGCACTACTTCCAGACAATTACACATAGACCCTACATACACACATATGCAGAAAAAAGTTAATGAAAAGTGGCAATAACCGTGTTATCACTTAATTTGGAGGTGTGCCTAACACCTTCCCTCTGCTTAATCAAGCCCCTGGACCCTAACGAATCTTGGTTTCCAAGACCAATTAAACATTTTCAAACCATTAGGTCTTTGTGCAAACCTTTTCTCAGTTAAGCTGGTGCAACAATTTAAAATTACCAATTGGCAACTCAAAAGTCAAATCATCGACATATACATGTCTGAACTTTTCAAACTTGTTTTTTAAAATATATCTCACCTAAAATGAGAACACCAAAAGACAAGAAAAGAAAGGGGACAAATAAAAATCTCAACGTCGATAGAGCACAATTAACACAGCTTAGATCAAGCATGGAGAATGAATGAGGAAATCTTTACTTAAGAAATACTATCCTAAACTGACTATTATTCTACTAAATGGAAAATTTGAAATTTAACTAATGAAAATGAAACAATGATTGGGTTACCTCCCATCAAGTGCTTGAATTTGAGTCTTTCTGCCTGACTACTTCCTATTTTTAGTCTGGATCAGCCGGTATAATGTGAGCACTGTGCTTTTTTCCCATACATAACCAACAATGTTTCACTGTATACTCTTTCATTATAATATTCGGATAGTTAATTGGCTTTTGCTCACCAGTGAGGGTTTTTAAGCCATCGTCTTTTCGAGAATCTTTATGAACCATCTCTATAAATGCATCAATACAAAAACACTCTCCCTTATCATTTTGGATTGGGATTTCCTTGAATACTTTGATTTTTATCTCTTCATCAAATACTCTCATAGTTAGTTCTCCATTGGGCACATTGATTAGTGTTCGTCCGGTTGCAAGGAATGGTCTTCTCAATATGATCGGGATATTCTTATCATCTTCAAAGACTAACACTACAAAGTCATTTAAAAATAACAGTTTATCGACCTTCACCAGTACATCCTCTATTATTCCCAACGGATACGTTATCGATCTATCTACAAGTTATAAGCTAATATTTGTTGCCTTTGTTTCCTTTAAACTCAGCTTCTTATATATGGACAGTGGCATTAGGTTTATGCTTGCTCCCAAATCACACAGTGCTCTTCCCACATCTCGATTACCAATTGCACAAGGAATAGTAAAGCTCCCCGGATCTTTCAACTTAGGGGGAAGCATTTGCTGAAGAACTGCACTACACTCTTCTGTTAGCGCCACTGTTTCAAATTCACCAAGCTTGCGTTTCTTACATAATATATCTTTCACAAACTTCACATAGCGTAGCATCTAGTCTAGTGCTTAGGCGAACATAATGTTAATGTGAAGCTTCGTAAAGATTTATATGAATTCAGTAATCTGGTTCTTCAATTTTTGACTTTGTAACCGTGAAGGAAATGGTACAAGAGGTATAATTGAAGTTTTCTTCTCCTTTTCATGTACCACTGGCTCTTTTTCTACCTTCTTCTCTTCATTTTTTTCCTCTGCCTTTTCAGATTTTTCTGAGACTAGTGAAAGGCGTGGTCGCGCTGACTTCCCATACAAATTGGGTGCGGCTGAGCTACCCTCCAGTAACTATTTTTTACTTCAAAGTGTGATAACATTGTTTTAATCGTTCCCATCATTTTAAGGATTGACTTCTGTATTACTTGGCAGAGCCCCTGGAGGTCTTTTGTCAAGATATTATCCATCTGGCCCATTTGATTCTCCAGATTTTGAATCACAACTACTTGAATTTTCATCATCACATCATTACTGGCTATATAATTCAACAACATCTCTTCCAAATCTAACTTCTTTTCTGGTTGTGGAACTGCCTACTGTTACTGGTGTTGAAACCCTGGAGGATATGATGCTCGTGGAGCCTGTTGTTGATTTTGATTATTTATCCACGAGAAGTTAGAATGGTTTCTCGCCCCCCGGATTATAGTTATTCTGATACAAATTTGATGAACGATTGTAACTCCCCACAAACTGGACTGACACTAGACTGATATCACACCGCTCTATTGGATGTGAACCCGTACATAACTCACACACAAATGCCACTTGTTACACGTTTTCACCCATAATTGCATCTATTTTCCTTGACAGTGCTGACATCTAAGCTGCTAACATTATTACTACATCTACCTCTAATATCCCATCTACCTTAGGCTGAGTCATCCTTGTTGTTGGCCATTAGCAGTTATTAGTTGTCATGGTCTCTAGCAATTCGTATGCCTCCTAAAACTATTTGGCCATAAATTCTCCTCCCACGGCTACATCGATGTTTGTTCGAGTATTACTATCTAACCCATTGTAGAATGTATTCATCTGTAGCCACTTGGGTAGTCCATGATGTGGACATCTTCTCAAAAATTCTTTATATCTCTCTCAAGCTCCATATAGTGACTTGCTATGATGTTGCTCAAAAGTAGTAATTTCATTCCTCATTTTTGCAGTTTTCACCGGCGGGAAGAATTTTGCTAAGAATTTCTGGGCCAAGTCATCCCAGGTAGTAAATCTCTAAAAAGCTTACGAAGTGTTCGTTCGGGTCATCATTAGCCAAACTCCCAAACTGTACCCAGTTCGGAATCATCTAAATTGTCCCTGATTTCATTTCAAAGGAATTAGCTGCTATGGTTGGCTTCGTGATGCTTGGTTGGAGCTCATTAATCCACGGTGTACCATAATCCCGCAGTGCTTTCTTATCTTCTCTTGCCATGTTAATCGGTGTTTCTATTGCCTCTCGAGTTTCCTTAATCCACTTAATCAACTGATGAAACCTTTTTTCGATGTCATCCTCATAAGGTAACAACTCTTGCTTCTTAGATTGAGTTTGCATGCACTACTCAAGAGTACCTGAAATAGGAAATAAACAAAAAGAAAAAGAAAAATTGTTTCACTAAAACCGATCTAATTTAAACTGATGATGAAAATAAAAAAAATAGTTTAATAGTTCCCGACAACGGGGCCAAAAACTTGTTGGTGTAAAATTTAATTAAGCACAGCAGGAAAGTATACGTGGTCAACAAGTAATAAAGTGATAAATCAAGTATCATTCCCACAGAGACAATAAACTAAATTTTATTCTCACAAGCACCAAATTTTATATTATTTTAATTTCTTTAAACAAATGATTAATGTTGTAAATTTATAAAATTAACTAATTGACTAAACTAAATTAACTAACACAAGAATGAATCAGATAATGGAGGTTTAAGACTACAATTTCACTTAATGCGTCACTATAATCAACACACTTCCAGTTAAGCCAAATTAACTATTTTTGATTTTTAATCAATAACACGTAAATAAAATATGACCATCTCTCGATGCATCATACCCATATCAACTTAAATCCACAAATGCTAGAATTAAGATAAATACCCCAATTAACTAATCCACTATATCTCTATGTGAATTATAATTAAAGAGAGTTTAAGCCCTAGTTCTTTATCAGATTACATGCGATGCATAGGTATATCTCTATCCTAGGCACAAAGTATGAATTCCAACGCAATACAGAAATCACAAACACATGTTATTATGACCATATCTAAATTTATACTTCATCTCCCGAATTCATATAAATTATCATGGTAATTGTTGATCAGACAATTAATAATTAAGCATAAATAATAATAGGCAATCCTTTAATAATTAAATATAGCTCAATACGGAAGCATGTCAATCTTAACTACATAATAAGATCCATTGTAGCCTTAAATAGAAAATTAGTTCATGCTAAATGAATTAAAAACTAAAATCCACAAGTAATATAGCATTCTGAATACAAGAAATAGAGTGTAGAAAGAGAATAAAAATTTGCATAGAAATCCTCCTCTTCACTGCTCCTGCCTTGATTCCTTTGCGTTAGAATCCTCGCTTCGATTCTCCCAAGCTTTCTCCAATTTAGGGTTTGATAGTGAATGAGATGATAATGTCTTCTCTGCCCCTCAATTTGTCTTTTATAGCCTCCTAATCGCATCTCAAATCAGTTACTGAATAACCTCCAAAATCCTTCTCAGACATGGCAACTACTATGTTGATCCCGACCACTCTGCCCCGGCGGAGTTTTTTCCTTCAACAAATTCGCCCCAGCGGTTGTAAAATAAAATTCTGCCTGGGCGGAGTTTTTGTGCTATCAAATTTGCCCCGACAGATGTCCTGGTTCAAGAGCTGCCAAAATTTCATCTACATCCTTATTTTCCTATTTTCGCCTTTTAGATAAGTTCCTGCAACATAAACAAAGAAACAAGTAAAAAGATACTAAAACTATTCAAAGCAACAAAGAATAAAGCCCAAAAGGCAAGCGATTCGTAGGTATAAAACTCATTCATCGGTTAAAAATCGTCATTTAACCACCTGTGGTTTAAAAAAGTTGTAAAATTTTTCTTTTTCATCCAACTTAATGCTTAGATTCTTTGTGAAAAATACTAAAATGCCCCCTTTAGCTTAATAAAATAGTAAAATGCCACCTTGTTTGATCTTTAACTTTTCTTCCCATTTTTAATCAATTGGATTATTAATCAAAATAAATTTTATTATTTTTAATTAAATCATAAGATTAGTAAATAAATATTAGTTACATATTATGAAAATGTAATATAAATTTTGTAATATCTTTTTAAAAAAAATATTAAGATTGAGTTTTCAATAATAAATATGTGACCATTATATTACTTTTGTAACTCATAGATTTCACAAAAAAAAATATTTTCATTTCTAATACATATATTTAACTAATATACATGTATAAAGAAAATTAAATTTGTCAAACAAATAAAAATAATAATTAAATCAAATCGGGTAGTTAGATTTTGAAATTCACTCATTCGTTTCTTCTATGGAGAATCTGTTCTTCTCCTTTCCTTCAAAATGGGTAGCTTTATAGTTTATGTGCCATTAGCTTTATGTATGGTTGAAATTGAAAATATTGTTCATTACTTTCTCTTTGATGCCAAGAAACTATGGAAGAAAATTAATTCCTAAATTCTACAATTTATTGTGACGTCTTCAAATTCGGGTCTATATCATCCAATTTGAGTTGTCAAAATACATATTACAAACACAGATTCTCTTATTTAAAATTTTTACAATGTATATAATATGACATTATTCACAACCAAAACCTCACTATAATTATTATCACACTATTTTATAAAATGGTGAGAATTGTTACAGCTACTAACTCGGACCATTACTTCATTCCCCTACTCTTCCCGCTAGACTCAGTTACACTCTTATTTCCTGAAAAGAGTTATGAAACAAAAGGTTGAGCACAAATAGCCTAGTAAAGAATATAATTACTAAGAAAAATAAGTTATCATTAGCCTTCAATAGTGATAAATCAGATATTTAGAACATATGGTTGATGATATAAGTTTTTAACAAATAACTACAAAAGAATGAGTAATCTATTAGAAGAGTCAACTAGATCATAATGTCTACTATCTTCCCCCAATTAAAAAATTCATCATCAATATTTTATCATTGTGACATCAATCAGCAGTTCCTAGTCATACTGATATCAATCAACCGTTTTTCTTTGCACCTAGGCCAAAAAGAACTTTCACCACATGTCTTTGCCTGTAACACCAATTAAAGGTCATAATTATACAAATTCACAGTTGTTGGTCATAATCATGTCAATCAACAGTGCTTTTTGCACCAAGGTCAAAGAGAACTTTCACCACATGTCTTTGCCACACAAGCTAAACACACTCAACAATAATATTGTCTTTGCACTTAGGCCAAAGATATTGACAACAACTTAGTCTTGATGATTTATATAAATAACAATAATATGAAAGATGGACAAAAATAATCAAAATAATTAATATAGAATAAACATTAAAAAAATTTAATTTAATTTAACAATAGTCCAAATTGTCAACAAGATATTCAGAAGATCGATTAGAGTTCTTGATAGAATATAAAGTTAAAAAAATATAAGGTTATTTCAAATATAACGATAAAAATTTAATAGAAATATTTAGATAAAAAGATATTAGATGAAACACAAACTATTAATGATATTCTAATCATTTCAAGAATTTTTCACTATTTAATGATAAGGCTCTAGAAATGAATAATAATTTCTTACCATAAATATAAGAGTATCTAACACTTTTAGCAACACTGAGAATATCTTTATACTTAAAAGAAATACTCACAATATTGTAGTAGAGATTTTTGTTTTTTTGGTGTATCTCATCTTTTAAAGGTGCATTCCTTTTATAGGCAAGGTTTGGGAGACATGCATGCTTCCGTTAATTAAGAAATTTAGTCACGGATTTCAAACCCATCAGTACACCAATTTGGAAAGTTTGGTAATTGAGGGACCACTCATTGTAAAAGAAATCAAAATCCGCCAAAATTACAAAAAAAGAAGGCACACCAACTTAGAAAGTTTGGAAATTGAGGGACAACCCATGGCAAAAACAATCAGAATCCTCCAAAATCACCCAAAAAAATGATCAATCTTTAGGTAAAATCCAAACAACTCAAATCTCTGCACTGGTTTGTCGACTCGCCTTTCACCAATTATTATTATAATTTCTATCTTCTATACTATTGACTTACTGTTTTAATGTGACAAATAGTAGTGTTCATCAAATAATGAGTATGTCCAATAATTTAATATATGTGACTTTTAATTATGTCACTTTTCTTTACTACCCTTGCTACAATGGACTGGTGCTCACTATCCAACTTTTATTTCCTTTGAGTATAGATAATATAGGTTTACAATTCTAACAACCAGATCGTTCCTAGAAATGAAGGAGCCTTCCGTATAAACTGTGCGCAATCAAATAACCTCTTTTCTTGATAGAACTTCTAGAATTTATAAATAATGCTAACTAGTCTAATTATTTTATTTCAATTATTATGAGTTATTATGTCATGAAAATTATTGATTTAATAAGATGAAATATTGTGCAGTCGCTACTGTGGTAATTATTGAATCAATAATATGAAGTACTATGCAATTGCTACTGTAACAATGATTAAATCAATAATATGAAATATTGTGCAATATCATGTGATATTTTGGAATAACGCGTGATACTGTAGAGTACCTCGTACTATTGTACTTTTATCACTAGATATTTAAAAGTTAAAAGTAATAGTATCGTTGATTTTTTTTAGAAATGTTATTTATGTCATTTTCGGTATCTGATGGTTATACCGTTATGGGGCCCACTGATAATTGATTATTTCGGTGCCGTCATATTTTACCAAATATCCCCAACAAAATGAATACTCGTTGACACGATGAATATCCCCCGACATACTTTTATAATTTGCACATATCACCCTTAAAGTTAACCTTTTAGAATTGTTCAATTGCAAAATTTGTGGGCCCTACTTTATAATATTTATGTATTTTAATTAGTTTCCAATATTGAAATAAACTAAGTAGCATTTAAAATAAAATAATATATTGTAAATAATAAAATCAAACAAAATTAATTTAATTTAATTTAATTTAATTTACTTTAAGTAAATTAAATTAAATTAAATTAAATAATATGATATAATATAATACAATATAAATTAAATTAAAATTCAATATTAAATTAAACTAAATTAAATTACACTAAATAATATAATATAATAACATATAAATTAAAACAAAGTAAATTACTTAATATAATATAATACAAAAGAAAATAAATAAAATGAAATGAAATGAAATAACATAATTAAAATAAATAAATACATTACATTAAATTAAATAATATAATATAATACAAAATAAAAAGAAATAAAAAATAACTTAATTAAAATAAATAAAATAAAATATGACAAAATAATATAATATAATACAAAATAAAATGAAATGAAAAATACTAAAATAATTTAAAATAGAATAGAATAAAATAAATTTACTGTAATAAAATAAATTAATTAAATTAATATAAATTTCATTATTTTAAATTAATTAAAATAATTAAAATAAAATAAAGTAATATAATATAATAAACTAAGTAGCATTTACTTAGTTCCATTGGTACATATGTGACACCCTCAAATCAAGGTATTTCAATCCCATAGATCTGATGCTCATTATCCATCATATTTATATCTAACTTTTTGAATAAAGATGAATTTTCTATAATTATCATTTTTGAATATTATGGAATGAATTGGATATAATGTTATAATTGTGGGTAATATTTATAAATTTTGCAAAGTACGCAAGTTGTTGTATAATATTCGATTGGTCAGGGAATATTAGTTTTAACAGAGAATATTCATACAACGGAAAAATCATTGGTGGACCCCACAACGAAATTATTGTCGGATTGAGAAAACGACAAAAATACTTTATGAAAATAATGGCGGAAGTTTTACCGTTAACTATTGAAACACCCGGTGTTAAAAGCACAGTAATACGCGTAGTTAAACAGTAGCGCACGGTATAAATTATTGATGCTTACGTGAGAAGTCACTCAGTTTTGTTCAATTATTGTTATAGTAATTGTTGCATAGTATCTCACGTTAATTGATTCAATTATTGTCGATATTTTTTATATATTATTAAATCAATAATTGAGACGACAAAGTTATTAATATTATTATTTGCAATATTAACGATGTCTAGAAGTTATGTCAAGGAGAGGTTTGGTCACCTAATTGCGTGCCAATAGGGAGAAATCCTTATTGGAAAGCTCCCTCTTTCCTGGGAACGACCTGGTCGATTAATATTGTAAATTATAATAAAGGTGATAAATGTTGTTAAAATTATTAATGTGATTTTTATGAGGTATTTTATATATTTATATATGTTAGTGGATTTTGGTGGAGTTATTGAAATGATAAGGAAGTGTTGTTATATATTATCTATATATTAATCTATATATATCTATAATTCTGATATATATATATATATCTATATATATCTATCTATATATTTAGGTAGTGTGTGTGAGTGGTGGGGTGTATATTATATATATATTATATATCTAATATTATATATATATATATATATATAGTTATTTAGTGTTTGTGGTGTGTGTGTGTCAGGAGTGGATGGAAAAAACTGGTAGTGGATATATTTAAATGGGGAAAAGGGGAGTATTATATAATATATATATATATATATTATATATATATATATATATATATATATATATATATATATTCTCGCTTTGTTCCTATTGGCTGGATGATTGAAACTATGCATCGGTGAGTACAAATGTTATCATCCATGATTGATAATTATTGCATCGGTGATATTTTCCTTACACAGTGCCCTTCCATTCTCCTATAAATAGGATGCTTAGTTAGAATTGAAAACCACACCAGAAATCCAGAGAAATTCTTCTTCTATAATCTTGAGTATATTTTAGAGTTTTAGAAAGCTTTGAGCGTAGGAAGTTTTCTTCAAGAATAACCTCGCCCTACTAGTCGAATACTCTTCTTTTACGGTAGGGAATATTATTTGTTGTTCCCGTAAGGAGTATTATTTCTTTTGTAGTCATAAAGAGAACTTCTGTTATTCTATTCTTTATTATTCTACTAGAATAACCAGTATACGCGGACTACCCTATACTTGGTGACATTTTTCTATTATTCTGTCTTTATTATTATTCTGTTGGAATATCATGTCTGTGCGTTTTACGCCGGACCTGATTCCGTCTTTATTATTATTCTCTTTGAATATCCTATTTGTGCATTTTACGCCGGACCTAATTCTGTCTTTATTATTATTCTATTGGAATATCCTGTCTGTGCGTTTTACGCCGAACCTAATTTCGTCTTTATTATTATTCTATTGGAATATCCTATCTGTGCGTTTACGCCGGACCTGGTTCCATCTTTATTATTCTGTTGGAACATCCTGTCGGTACGAATTTTGCCTGACCTAGTTCCGTTACTTATTATTCGGTTGGAATAACCTGTCTATGCGAAGTACCGCATGCAAGGTGATTTCTTTTGTTATTCCATTCGTTATTATACTCAATTGGTTAAAGTTTTGACTTCTATACTCCATGAAATTAGTGGAATATCCTTGATATTTGCGCTTCATCCAGTATCTTTTAATGGAAATATTCTTTTGAGCATTCTTGAATTTTACTCTACAAAGTAGTATCATGTAGACAGTTTGGACGTTATTGATTCCTGGATAAATTAATTCTTGAACTTGTTTTATAAAATTCTTATATCATGGTCATCATCCCCATGTTTATATTTTATTTAAAGTCATATGTGGCCTGTAGTGCATAGATGGACTTAGTATGATTATGACCAGGGATTATTCGGTGTAATCATGACCGTAATATTACAAATGATGTGGTAAAAGTCCTCATTGGCCCGTAGTGCATTGATAGACAGTTGTTGGCATGATCATGACCATTAATGAATACACAAATATTCTTGGCCCGTAGTGCATGGATAATTTGTGGTCGTGATACTAAAAAAATATCCTTGGCCGTAGTGCAAGGGTGATTCAATGATGTGGATTATTTATTAAGCTGAGTCCCGGCGATAAAAGTGATGAAAAAACCTTTTAAATCATAGAAGATAGTAGATTTTATTTCCTACTTAACTCTTTTAATGGATTATTTGTTCCGCTACAGTTAAACTTGATGTTGTTATATTTTATCAGTTTAGCACCGTTGAAGGCTAACGATAATTTATTCTGAATTATCTTAGTCATAATATTTCTTACTGGGCTAGTTGAGCTCACCCTTTCTTTCGCTGTTCTCTTCAGGAAATGAGAACATAGCAGGGACTAGTTGGGGAACGGAGTGACGGTCCAGAGGATAGCATTAGTAGTCCTCACTATTCTGTGAAATAGTGTGCTAATAATTGTAATGAGGACTCCTTTTGAGTTTGTATAATCTCTAGTAGACAATAATTGTATTCAAACTCACAGTTATGTTTTGTCGTATTGTACACGACAGTTGTATTAGTAAATTGTATTTGAATTCTATACCATGTATCTGGCGACCCAAGATGGGTGATGTATACCTAATTTTGGGGGCGTCACAGTTGGTATCAAAGCTTAGGGATATGATCTATGGCTAAGATATGAGAATAAAACTAGGAGGGGATAGACGGGGAACTCCTTCGCTAGTATGACCTACCTAAGTTTTTTTTGTATTTATTTGGTCGGTCAGAATATAGGGATAATATGTTAAATGTCAATTAACCTTTTGTTTTGTGGCAGTATCTGAAAATGACATCTGAGAATGTTGAGAATTTCAATGGAGCACAGGCGACCGTTGATTCACCACATATTAATAATCAGGATAATATGCATCAGGAAGGCGACAATCCTCATGCAAATAACAACACTGACCAAATGATGAATGATCGAATGTTCAGAGACTTTATTCAATTTATGCAATAGCAGGCGAGAGCGGCTCCTATCCAAAATATAGGTGGAAACACAAGAAACTCTCAGACGGTCACCGCTAAACAGTTCAAGGAGCTAGGACCACCGAAGTTTATTGGAGAACCAAAACCACTTAAGGCGGAAGCATAGATAAAGCAGATCACCAAGAAATTTGATGTCATGGGATGCTCCGAGGAGCAAAAGGTTCCATTTGCCGCCTTTATGTTGCGAGGAGAGGCTGATTACTGGTGGTAATCGGTAAAGCGTACTCAACCTACCGCATTGAAGATGTCTTGGGAGAAGTTTCAAGAACTATTCAACGACAAGTACTTTCCCGAAAGTATTCGTCACATAAAAGAGGTAGAATTCATCAAGTTGGAGCAGAATAATATGACCGTGTCGCAGTACGAAGCGAAGTTTGCAGAGTTGTCTCGGTTTGCATCCCACTTGGTGGATAATGAAGAGAGAATGACGCCAATGTTTTTAAGAGGTTTGAAGCCGAAGATACGTCAACATCTTATTTCTCATAAACTGTGTTTATATTCAGATGTTGTAAATAGGGATCAGTTAGTGGAGCGCGATAACGAGTCAACGCAACCAAAAGAGAGCAGTTGGCAAAATGATAATACCAATGAGAGCAGTCATCGAAGCGGTGACATCAAGCGTGGAGGGAATGAACAGGCTAGAAGTGGTAACTACTTCGGTGGTAATCAGGGCCAAAATAATAAGAATGGACATTTCAAGAAGAGGATATTCAACAATGATGGAAAGACGTCAGCACCAGCACCCGTTGTTAAGGAAGGAGAACGACCACCTTGTCATATGTTTCAAATGCGGAGGGGAGGGACACATCAGTCCAAACTGCGCGATGCCGTCCAAAGCAAGTTATAATTGTGGAAGAGAAGGTTACTTAGCCCGATTTTATCGTTCACCGAAGACAAGTTCAGCCAGGATGGAGACACCAAAGGCCATCCCAGAAAAGTCAAAGCCGGTAGTGCAAGGGAGAGCGCTTGTTGTGACCTCCCAGAAAGCAAGGAACCCGAATGAGGTCATCACGGGTAAGCTTATCATAAACTCTAGTGAAGTCTATACTTTATTTGATACCGGTTCTACCCATTCTTTTATTTCTCCTACTTGCGCTCAACGATTAAATTTAACTCCGGAGAAATTAGACTTTGACTTATCGGTGGAAACTCCGTTAAGAGAAACTTCCATTACATCCACTGTTTATAAGTCTTGTTTGGTTCAAATCGACACCCTCACATTACCTGTCGATCTTATTTCATTAAAAATACTTGCATTTGATGTGATTCTACGGATTGATTGGTTAACTACTCATCATGCTAAAATTGATTGTTTTCATAAGGTTGTTAGCCTTCATATTTCTAATCAACCTATTATGCGAATTCAAGCGACCAAACCATTAAAATCAATCACGGTCATGTTAAGCCATAAAGCTATTCGTTTATTGAAAAACGGATGTCAAGCATTCTTAGCTCATGTCACGGATCTAAACAAAAATACGTCAGTTTTGAATGATATTTCTATTGTTAATAAATTCCCTAACGTATTCCCTGAAGAACTTCCTGGCCTACCCCCAGAGCGTGAAATTGAATTTTGTATCGACCTTGAACCCGATACAAAACCCATTTCCAAAGCACCATATTGAATGGCTCCTATTGAACTTCAGGAGTTAAAGAGCCAACTGCAGGAATTGTTAGACATTGGCCTTATTTGCCCTGGTACTTCTCCTTGGGGTGCTCCTATTCTATTCGTGAAGAAGAAAGATGGGAGTATGCGACTTTGTATTGATTATCGGGAGTTGAATCATGTCACCATCAAAAATAGGCACCCATTGCCACGTATTGATGACTTATTTGACCTGTTGCAAGGAGCCAAATTCTTTTCAAAGATTAATCTTCATTCCGGATATCACCAATTGAAGATTATAACTGATGATATTCCAAAGACGGCTTTCAGTACTTTTTACGAGCATTATGAATTCCTAGTCATGTCTTTTGGATTGACTAATGCTCCTGCTGCCTTCATGGATATGATGAACCGAGTATTCAAGGAATATTTGGATCACTTTGTGGTCGTCTTTATTGATGACATCCTTATTTATTCCAAAAACCATGAAGATCATGAACGACACTTGAGGCTGACACTCCAAAAGCTTCGTGAATATAAGTTGTATGCCAAGTTGAAGAAATGCGAGTTCTGGCTTGAGAAAGTAGCATTCATTGGGCACGTGGTATCAAGTCATGGAATATCTGTTGACCCAGCAAAGATTGAAGCTATTCAAAGCTGGGAGCAACCTAAATCAGTGACCGAAGTACGTAGCTTTCTCGGTTTAGCTGGTTATTATCAGAGATTCGTGGAAGGATTTTCTCGAATCTATACTCCATTAACTCAGCTGACTCGGAAAGATACAAAGTTCGATTGGAGCGAAGAATGTGAGAAGAGTTTTCAAGAACTCAAGAGGAGACTCATTTCAACACCTGGTCTGACAATACCATCTGGCTCGGAAGGATTTGTCATCTACAGTGATGCTTCGGGAAAAGGGTTGGGATGTGTTCTCATGCAACATGGAAAAGTCATAGCCTATGCCTCAAGACAACTCAAAGAATATGAGAGGAATTATCCTACTCATTATCTAGAGTTGGCAACTGTTGTCTTCGCACTAAAGATTTGGAGGCATTACTTGTATGGGGAGAAAGTAAAGATCTTTACGGATCATAAAAGCCTCAAATATTTTTTCACTCAAAAGGAACTCAACATGCGACAACGACATTAGCTTGAACTGTTGAAAGATTATGATCATACCATCCAATACCATCTTGGAAAAGCGAACGTGGTAGCTGACGCATTGAGTAGAAGATCATATACAAGTACGAGTGTGATATTGTCAACACAAAGGCCCATTTTGTGTGACTTGCAAAGGATGGAGATAGAGTTAAAGACTTCAGGGACCCTTGTGATGATCGTGAATATACGAGTAGAACCGACTTTAATTGATAAAGTTAAAGTTGCTCAAGCTACAGACCTGGAGCTGATGCGTATGAGGAAGAAGGAATACTTCGAGTCAACTCCAGACTTTGTGTTCCTAACGACCCTGATTTAAAGTATAAAATCATGATGGAGGCACACAAACACACTGTTTGCAATCCATCCTGGGAGTACCAAAATGTATCATGATATTCGTCATACATTTTAGTGGAGCAATATGAAGAGAGAGATAGCGCTATTTATGTGTCTAACTTGTCAACGAGTTAAGGCAGAGCATCAAGTACCAAAAGGTCCATTACAACAACTTGAAATTCCAGAGTGGAAGTGGGAGCACATTACCATGGATTTCGTTACCGGTCTTCCTAAGGTTTCTCAAGGTATAGATGGGATTTGGGTCATTGTTGATAGAATGACCAAGTCTGCTCATTTCTTACCGATACGAGAAACTTATACACTTGAACATTTTACTCGTATGTACATAAACAAGATTGTAAGACTGCATGGTATGCCAGTATCCATAGTTTCTGATCGAGACCCAAGATTCATTTCACAATTTTGGGTTAGTTTGCATAAAGCTATGGGCACAGATTTACGATTTAGCTCGACATATTATCCTCAGACGGACGGACAGTCGGAGAGGACTATTCAAACTCTTGAAGATCTATTAAGACTCTGTGTCCTTGACTTAAAGGGAAGTTGGGATAAGTTCTTACCATTGGTGGAGTTTTCCTACAACAACAGTTATCAAACAAGTATTGGCATGGCTCCATTTGAGGCGTTATATGGAAGAAAGTGTCGTTCTCCAGTATGCTGGGATGAGGTGGGAGAAGCAACGTTGTTGGGACCGGAGTTGGTATGTATGACAACAGAAAAGATTCAAACGATCCGGCAACATATAAAAACCTCACAAGATCGACAAAAGAGTTATGTTGATCTTCATCAAAAGGACATGGGCAAAATCATTGGTGGACCCCACAACGAAATTATTGTCGGATTGAGAAAATGACAAAAATACTTTATGAAAATAATGGCGGAAGTTTTACCGTTAACTGTTGAAACACCTGGTGTTAAAAGTACAGTAATACGCGTAGTTGCACAGTAGCACATGGTATAAATTATTGATGCTTACATGATAAGTCACTCAATTTTGTTCAATTATTGCTATAGTAATTGTTGCATAGTATCTCACGTTAATTGATTCAATTAATGTCGATATTTTTTATATATTATTAAATCAATAATTGAGACGACAAAGTTATTAATATTATTATTTGCAATATTAACGATATCTAGAAGTTCTATTAAGGAGAGGTTTGGTCATCTAATTGTGCGCCAATAGGGAAAAATTCTTATTGGAAAGCCCTCTCTTTACTAGGAACGACCTGGTCGATTAATATTGTGTATTATAATAAAGGTGATAAATGTTGTTAAAATTATTAATGTGCTTTTTATGAGGTATTTTATATATTTGTATATGTTAGTGGATTTTGGTGAAGTATTGAAATGATGAGGGAAGTGTTGTTTTATATATATATATATATATATATATATATATATATATATATATATATATATATATATATATATATATATATTGTTAGTGGTGTGTGAGTGGTGGGGTGTGTGAATATATATATAGGTTATTTAGTGTGTGTGTGTGTGTATGTGTGTGTCGAGAGTGGAGGAAAAAAACTGGCAGTGGATATATTTAAATGGTGGAAAAGGGGAGTATTATATATATATATATATATATATATATTCTTGCTTTGTTCCTATTGGCTGGGTGATTGAAAATATGCATCGGTGAGTTACAAAATGTTATCATCCCTGATTGTATAATTATTGCATCGGTGATATTTTCCTTACACAGTGCCCTTCCATTCTCCTATAAATATGATGCTTAGTTAGAATTGAAAACCACACCAGAAATCCAGAAAAATTCTTCTTCTATAATCTTGAGCATATTTTAGAGTTTTAGAAAGCTTTGAGCGTAGGAAGTTTTCTTCAAGAATAACCTCGCCCTACTAGTCGGAATACTCTTCTTTTACGGTAGAGAATATTATTTGTTGTACCCGTAAGGAGTATTATTTCTTTTGTAGTCATGAATAGAACTTCTGTTATTCTATTCTTTATTATTCTGCTAGAATAACCAGTATACGCGGACTAACCTATACTTGGTGACATTCTTCTATTATTCTGTCTTTATTATTATTCTGTTGGAATATCCTGTCTATTCATTTTACGCCGGACTTGATTACGTCTTTATTATTATTCTGTTGGAATATCCTATCTGTGCGTTTTACGCCGGACCTGATTCCGTCTTTATTATTATTCTGTTGGAATATCATGTCTGTGCGTTTTACGCCGGACCTGATTCCGTCTTTATTATTATTCTGTTGATATATCATGTCTGTGCGTTTACGCCGGACCTGGTTCTGTCTTTATTATTCTGTTGGAACATCCTATCGGTACGAATTTTGCCTGACCTGGTTCCGTTACTTATTATTCGGTTGGAATAACCTATCTATGCGAAGTACCGCATGCATGGTGATTTTTTTTGTTATTCCATTCGTTATTATACTCAGTTGGTTAAAGTTTTGACTTCTATACTCCATGAAATTAGTGGAATATTCTTGATATTTGCGCTTCATCCAGTATCTTTTCATAGAAATATTCTTTTAAGCATTCTTGAATTTTACTCTACAAAGCAGTATCATGTAGACAGTTTGGACGTTATTGGTTCCTGGATAAATTAATTCTTGAACTTGTTTTATTAAATTCTTATATCATGGTCATCATCCTCATGTTTATATTTTATTTAAAGTCATCTGTTGCATGTAGTGCATAGATGGACTTGGTATGATTATGACCAGGGATTATTCGATGTAATCATGACCGTAATGTTACAAATGATGAGGTAAAAGTCCTCATTGGCCCGTAGTGCATTGATGGACAGTTGTTGGCATGATCATGACCATTAATGAATACACAAATATTCTTGGCTCGTAGTGCATGGATAATTTATGGTTGTGATACTAAAAAATATCCTTGGCCGTAGTGCAGGGGTGATTCAATAATGTGGATTATTTATTAAGTTGAGTCCCGGCGATAAAAGTGATGAAAAAACCTTTTAAATCATAGAAGATAGTAGATTTTATTTCCTACTTGACTCTTTTAATGGATTGTTTGTTCCGCTGCAGTTAAACTTGATGTTGTTATATTTTATCAGTTTAACACTGTTGAAGGCTAACGATAATTTATTCTGCATTATCTTAGTCATAATATTTCTTACTGGGCTAGTTGAGCTCACCCTTTCTTTCGCTGTTCTCTTCAAAAAATAAGAACATAGCAGGGACTAGTTGGGGAACGGAGTGACGGTCCAGAGGATAGCATCAGTAGTCCTCACTATTCTGTGAAATAGTGTGTTAATAATTGTAATGGGGACTCCTTTTGAGTTTTTATAGTCTCTAGTAGATAATAATTATATTCAAACTCACAGTTATGTTTTGTCGTATTGTACACGGCAGTTGTATTAGTAAATTATATTTGAATTCTGTATCATGTATCAGGCGACCCAAGATGGGTGATGTATACCTAATTTTGGGGGCGTCATAGTTTAGATTAGCTTCAACAGAAATTCTAGATTTTAAAACGCTCATCAAGTATGGACTAGTCGAATCAAAAGGGTTCACTAGCCATATAATAGTCTAATATCAACAACAATATAATATTTGTAAAGAGGGATTTCAACAAAAATAGAATACAATGATTGCAAACAAATGGGAAAAAGCACTTTTACACTATTGTGGTCGTAGTGTTTTAAGCAATTAGCCATTGTGCTTTTAAAATATTCAATTAGCCCACTGTACTTTTAAAATTTTGTTAATCAGGTCATTCCGTCCAATTTCTTGGATGGACGTTAAGTTCAATTGTATATTACATACGTGGCAGCCATAAAAAAAGAAAAAAATATTTAATGACTGGGCAATGAATTATCCTACGTGTCTTTTTCTTTTCCTTTTATCTCTTTTCCAAATAATACAAATAATATATCAATTTTTTTGTATCAATGAGATCTTTTACAACATTATATTAATTTCTACAAAAATAAAAATTAAATAATTACATGACAAAAAATAATTCAAATAATAATAAAATTAAAATAAATATAAAAGTATTTTTATTTTTATTTTTATAAGTATTTTAAAATATAAAAGTATTTTTATTTTTATTTTTAAAATAAAACATGCATATTATAAATATTATAATATTAATTTTTATTAATATTATGCATATTATAAATATTTAGGTAAAGAAAAAGAGAGAAAATAAAATATAAAAATATTTTTTAAAAAAAAAATTTATAAGTATTTTAAAATATAAAAGTATTTTTATTTTTATTTTTAAAATAAAACATACATATTATAAATATTATAATATTAATTTTTATTAATAGTATACATATTATAAATATTTAGGTAAAGAAAAAGAAAGAAAATAAAATATAAAAATATTTAGGTTTTTGCATGACCTTCTAGTCGGAATTCATGGAGGAGTGATTTAAGACCCTTTGTATAAATGTATAAATTTATATCAATTTCTTTTAAGTATATAAAGAAGAAGAACTTGGGAAGAGGGAGAAATAATAGGAAAATGTTATTTAGTTGTCAAATCATTGCCCAATCATTAAATATTTTTTTTCTTTTTTTTTCTGGCTGCCATGTATGTAGATATACAATTGAACTTAACGTCCGTCCAAGAAATTAGACGGAATGACCTGATTAACAAATTTTAAAAAGTACAATAGGCTAATTCAATACTTTAAAAGCACAGTGAATAATTGCTTTAAAACACTACAACCACGATGGTGTAAAAGTGCTTTTTCCCGAATAAGTATCATACATTGAAAGTAATGTTTTTGAAAGATTTTTGGGCTTATAACTTTTAAAGACTTTTTGGCTTATAACTTTAACTTTCTAAAATACCTTTTTAACTTTTATTATAATTGTATTCTATCTTCAACTTCTTAATTAACTTTCAAGTTTAAATATTTTTAATCTTGAAGATTTTAACTATTAATATTATTAACATCAGAATGTCAGCAATGTCGAAAAGGAGAAGACACGCAAATGGAAGAAAGTGAGGTGTAAAGCCATGATAAAAGGGAGGAATATATATCTTCTCACTTGCTGCTGATTGCTAAGGATATATACTTGGGTCTTTGTGGATTTCTAAAAAGAGTGGGTCCGGCTTCTCGCTTGATAATTGCGAAGCCATTTTTTCTTTACTGGTGTTTGTGCAGTCTTTTTCTTCCTTATAAAGACAAACTTATCTGTCAAAAAGGTGCGGGACTGCCACTAGAATCCGACTTGCACAAATCCAAAGGCCTCGTGTTTGTGCAGTATTTTTCCTTATTGCAAATATTCATCCCTGTATATTTAATAATAACACATAATATTTCCAGTGTAGATTAATCGCGTTTGGAAATCTTCATTCCAAAACCTTTATTAGACTTGCACCTATTCCACCAAAAGAAAGGGGACGGGGGTTATCTCAATTGCAGATCTAAAACGAGTCGAGTTAAATCGAATTTTAATTTATGAAAATTAAGATAATGTAAGAGTTAAATGAGTCGAATCAAATCGATTTTAAAGGAGTTTGAGATTTGACGTACAAACTCAATTTGTTAAATAAATTAGTCGAGCTAGAGTTAGTTCTAAACGAGTTGAGCTGAGCTTAAGCCCGACTTGTTTAACTTTTTTTTATTATAAAAATATTAAAAATAAATAATTAAATGTTTAACAAGTTGGGCCTAAACGAGTTGGATATCACATTATTCGAGTTTGACTCATTTAACTAAATGAAAAAATAGTTTATTCGAGCTTAACTCGTTTAACGAGCTCGAGTTCAAGTTAATCGAATCGGTTCATTTACAAAAAACCTATTGAGGTTACCCATTCGAATAGCCTTAGGAACAAGCTCGAGGAAACTGTTACTAGTGAGGACAAAAATTACATAAGAATCAAAGGGAAAAAGGTGAATATTAAAATAAAAAATTATCGTACGTCAATATATTTAGTGATTACTGTTCTATGAACGGGTTACCAAAAATTAAAACAAATAAGTCAGATAGGCATATCCATGGTTAACTTGAATATCTAACAAAGGAAAAAAACAATTGGCCCCATAAACATGACAAAATGACAGCATCCAAAAGCATTAACCCCACAATCCATTTACAAGAGTGTTAGAGCATCTCCAACAGCCTCTTCAACCACTTTGAAATATTCAAATAAGTGAGTCACATCAGAAAAAATTTCTCCAACAGCCTCTTCAACCTTAATCATCAAATCTACAACCTCATTCTCACTCTTTAAATCTGCAACCTCTTTCTCACTATTCAAATTTACAATTAAAGGCTAAAAATATTTATTAAGTTTGATGGGTTTGATGTAAAGTTTATTGAATTGAAAAGACTGATGAGACACAAAATATGAAAGTAACAAATAATGCTCTTCAAATTACCACGATTTAAAGAGTTTTTTATACTACTACTCTTACAGATGCTCTTATGCATTATGTAACTACAACACAAACGATAGCATTAATCATTTCAAACTCTTTTATCCATCAGCAATTTATGAAGCAATAATAGAGAGATGCATGAGGTTTTGCTATCAACTATTTCAAAGTCACAAGCTATGTCACGCAGACTCGGATGGACTGTCCTGTTAGATACAGAATTTTGAAGAGTTCGACATGCATGAGCGTTCTTCGATTTTGCCAATTTTTTTACAATAAATTGAATCGTACAAATATCCATATCCTTAAACCGATTTTGGAACGGACACAGATATTTTATGACAAAGTGAAAAGTCCATTGTAACATAGGTCACAAGATACTTACAATTACAACAGTGTATATAATATAAGACGTAAAACATAACAAATTTGTTAAAAATGGCTTTGTGACAGAATCACAATCAGTGATATTTAGGTAGTGTTTGCTCACCTCTTAACACATCTTAACAGTTTTATATCTAATTCAGTAAGAGAGTAAAATTGTTTGATAAAATTTTGTTTGACTCTTATGGTCTCTTAATCGATAAGAAGATGAAATAAATTTAAATCATTAAGAGTCACCTCTTAACAAAAAATTTAAATCTATAGAACCTCTATAAATATTGTACTCCCTCCGTTCCAAATTTACAAATTTTAAGATCATTATTGATTTTGAAAAGTAAATTTGAGATATTTTAAATTTAAAAGTCATTCACATCTTTTATATTTTTAAGTTATCAAATAACTTTTTAAGTTTAGACGATATTTCACTCGAATAATCTAATTTATCATATATCAAACACCACTTTAAACACCACTTTAGTAGACTTGTAAATTATATTAACCATTTGATTAATCCTCATACAGGGAAACAAATCAACAGTTATGACCAAGTACGAGTAAGCTACAAATGAATGACCAAGTAAATCAGATTAAAGTAAAATGGGGAGCTAAAATATATGAGCATTAGAATAATGCCTCCAGAAGGAAATTAAAATGTCGAATCCGTCAAAACAAGAATTACCCACCTTTCTAATATTAGTACTGCCATAAGCTAAATGGTAAGCATAAAAACAAACAAAATTTCTAGGTACACCTAGATTTTACTTATAATCTAGCATGAGCAGGTGGATAACAACAGAAATAATAATAATGACAAAAAAAAACAATATAACACGAAGAAGACACATGTCGGATTAGGTTAACTGGACAAGTTTTTTTAGTATTTTTTTATTATAATAAGTTAAGATGCTACAAGAAAAAGGATTATCTCCGATGAAATTAATTTCAACGGAATTCATTCCGTCGACTTTAATATAATTTTGACTGATTATTATGTCGATATTAATTTCGTCGAGGTTAGACTATAATCGACGGACATCCGTCAAAATTAAGCCCCTCTCTTTAGCGCCCAGCTTTCCCGCCAGTGCGAGTATTAAGGTCGACGAAATATGTGTTAAGTCGACGGAATGTTTCGTCGAAAATAGGTAAAGGCGACGGAAATAAACTCGACGAAATTCCGTCGATCTTAATTATTCCTTTTTTTAATCATGCGTGTAAGACCACAACTTTTTATAAATAAAATCGAATTTTCTCTATTTATTATTGTGAATAATAAGGTGCTAATTTGATATAATGCTTTGGTTATGAGTGAAATGTGCAAATTTTGTAAAATAAACAAGTGGTTATAAAATATTCATTGTTGTCGAGGAATATTAGTTTGGTCGTGAAATATTCTTGTTGTCAGGGGAATATTCGTACGACGGCGCAGCCATTTGTGGGCCCCATAACGGAAAACAGTCGGATGAAGAAAACGACAAGTTTGAGTTTTTATAAATAACGACGTAATTATTACCGTTAACACTGTTGGAATACCTGGTGGTTAAAATACAGTAATACGCGTGGTTGCACAGTAGCACACGGTAGTGCACAGTATTGTTGAATTATTGATCCTTACGTAAGAAGGCACTACTCAATAATTGTTACAGTAATTACTGTTCAATATTTTATTAATTCAATAATTGTTACGTTGATATTTTATATTATTATTGTTTCAATAATTATCACTGCACAGTATCTCCATTATCAGATTAATAATTTATATTATTTGAATAATATTATTAGATAGCATTATTGACAATGTCTAAGGAAGTTCTGTCCAGGAAATGGGTTTGGTCACCTAATTGCGCGCTAATAAGGAGAAATTCTTATCGGAAAGCCCCCTCTTTCATGGGAACGACTTGGTTGTCATAATTATGATTCTATAATATTATTTGTGAATAATTAATTATTGATTTATATGATAAAAAAATATTTATTTTATGTGGATATAAATGATTAATATATTTATTGTGGTTATAAATGATGGAATTATTGTTGAGGTATTTTATCAGTATTTTGTCAAAATGAAGGTATTAAAAATCGTCCGTATGTGGATTTTGGGCATTTTCTATTTCGAATTTGGAAAAACATTCTTCTACAAAGTTGTAGAGAATTCGATTTCCTATGGAATGAACATAAAATTCGTATTTTTCTGATAAAAGGACTATTTATTATGAATTATTAAAGTTTCGAAAAAAAATATTTTTATTTAAAATATGGGTGGGCCCACTTTTGGTTGGTGAGAAATAAAATATGTTGGAATTTATTTTCAAAAGTGGTGGGGCGTGAATAGTAGCAGGTAAAGCCACCAGGTAGCAGGTTAGTCTGCTATGGCGTTCTAAGCATTTTCCTATAAATAGGGTGCTTAGGTTAGAATTGAAAATCACAACAGAAACAAGGCTTACCAACCTTACTAATATTAGTACTACCATAAGCTAAATGGTAAGCATAAAAACAAACAAAATTTCTAGGTACACCTAGATTTTGTTGAATAAATCATACAAGAACGTGTTATTGCATAGAATAAATAGAATCAATTAATTATAATATTAAGTACTTACATGAATTGAGAGAACTTATCTTGTATGTATCACGCTTCCGCTGCGCTTAAGGGTGAAGGTCTTCAATTGTCTCTCTCAATCTTATGATGGATGTATAGGTGTATAAAAAATCTTGAGACCACAATTGGGACCAAACCCTAACTGTTTTATTTATATAATATCTAAGGGTCAAAATCGTCCATCATGATTATGAAAACCTAGGGCCCATTATGCCAAATACTATTAGGAATATTATTTATAGGCCACATAATTAATTACCAAACCCATAAATAAAGTGATTAAATTAATATAATATGTAAGCCCAATAATTACATAAATAGTAGAGGCTACATAAGGAATAAAATATTCCAACATTCTCCCACTTGGCCGAAATACTATTTATATACAAAACATAACACTTACAATCATTAATTTGGCCAAGTATTGATTTACTATCTACATCTTGTTCAAATAAAAATACCAATGCGAATTAATATAATCTTTGTGTCACTATTAACACAAGATCCCCATTAGTTACACAATTAGTACTTTTATTAAAACAAAGATTAACATTAAGCATAACAGGTATGAATAGAGTTTACATAATTAGTGGTAATAGATTAAATGCATTCATATGGTCCAAAACATTATCGTACTGTTTGCTTATAAGTTCTCAAGTGTTCACAATAAAGAGAATAACAAACCATAAACATAATGTGAAGTTCAAAACAACGAGCTCAAAATTGTTGTCTTACATCAAAATAACTTACTAATTAAGACTACCAGTTAAACCCATGCCGGCAATATGCTCTAAAAAGACCTTGGGTGGTAAGCCTTTCGTAAGTGGATCCGCTAACATATCATGCGTATTAATATACTTAATAACAACGTTTTGATCTTCAATTCTTTCCCTGACAAATAAGTACTTAGTGTCGAGGTATAGTCCAGTACCAGTTGAAATGGTGTTGTTGGAAAAACTAACAGCATAATTATTATCACAAAATACTTTCAATGGCCTTGAAATGGAATCTATAACCTTAAGTCTTGAAATAAGATTCCTTAATAATATGGCGTGACAAGTAGCATGATAACAAGCCACATATTCTGCCATCATCGTGGAAGTGGTAGTTAACTCGTGCTTATGAGTTCTCCACGAAATAGGGCATATTAAAAGCACAAAGATGTACATAGATATAGATTTCTTTTTGTCTTTACATGCACTTAACAAAATCAGAATCAAAATAACCAACAACTTTAAGGTTATCTATTTTTCTAAATGTAAGCATAATATCCTTAGTACCCTGTAAATAGCGTAAAACTTTTTTGGCTGCTTTCCAATGATCCAAACTTGGATTTGACTGGTAACGTCCAAGCATGCCAGTTACATACGCTATATCTGAACGTGTACGAACTTGAGCATACATAAGACTCCCAACCACAGAAGCACATAGGGAATAAGATTCATTTGATCACTTTCAAGTTGATTTTTAGGACATTGATATGAGCTGTGAGGGCCTCGAATCCGACGTCCCGAATCACTGCGGATCCGGTTTGATCATTCTATCACTATAGCTATATTTGCAGAAGATATAAACATACATTGTTTATACAATACATTACACATTATTCCCCAAGGTCGAATAACCTTAACTTATACACAATTCATAACTATCTAACACATAACATCATTATCAAACTATACTATTACAAAACTAATTGCGCACATTAACTTTAAGCTGAAACTGTCTTTAACCTTTCCTTGTATCCAAAGCATTCGCCTTAATCTGTAATGTTTTATCATGATATTGCAAGGGTGAGCATAAAAGTTGCCCAGCAAGTTTAAATTCAATAATTTAACGATATATCATGATTGAAAGAGTCTGAATAAAAAGATGGCTATAATTCAACAATATAATTGTGAACTAGCAGGAATAAATTTATGACTGAACAAGTATTATACATGAACAAATATATCTGAACCAACTGGTAATGAAGGTGATCAGCCTTTCATATCTGACTTATACATGCAATATGTACAGAGTACAATTCATGGCAACCAGCAATGATTAACCATAAGCTTATCTGAATGAAACAACTCTTAGTAGAGTTAAGTAAAAATAAACTTGCCTGAACCGTTGATTACCGCTACGCAATTTATATCGCCTTATCCGAAGAACTAATATTAGTAATATAGATCTCCAATATTAGAATAATATCATCACAATATAACATTATTATTATATATATACATAGAATAACCTAAACATATAACACATAACCCTATCAGTATATTCAGCAAATAAAACTTAGTATCAATTCAGACGTTTTAAATCCGAGTTGAATCCAACAAAATTCTAACATCCCAACGGTCTAGTCGGAATAAATTTCAAGTATAAGTTCAACTAAACTCTGCCTAAACTGTAGCGCCCCCAAATCCGGGTATCTTCCAACCCGACAGATGATGCTATACTGTACAATATTCATACATTCATTAAATTGAAAAGTCTCAAAGAACGAACATAACTTATATATATTTAAAGTAATATTTACATTTCCCAAGTTCTATACCCGTTACAAAGGTTCTTTGTCATAATATCAGTTAAATTACAACAATAGACCTATACTATTACAAGATAGCTTAGTAATCTGTCTTTGCTTTTCCTTTATCCTTTTTCGATCCTTCGGGACGTTCAGTCTTAGCTGCATTCATATGGTTCAAGCAAGAGTGAGCATAACTAGCTCAGTAAGTATAACAATTTAATAACAACATGTTTGACACATACAAATCGTATATCTTCAATAACTGAACAATAGTTATGAAGTACTATTGATAATTCAAAATAGCACTTCATCTTTTTCCTTCCAAAATGTTTTACAATAACAACAATATTTAGTAAAACATTCACTTTGATCAGAGACCTCGAGTATTCATTCTTTATTGGAAAAGGACAACTCGAAAGCAAGTTCGTAAGCCCGATATCACTTACGAGCACTTCTAGGTGATCAGCCTATTGTACTCTATGTTGATCAACACTACATCCCTTAAACGTATGCACGTTTAAGCATTTGGCAACCTCACGTGCCTGTCGTTTTACCGACAAAATATTTGTTTAACATTTCAGTCTTCTTTTGAAAACCATATCAAGTAGTTGACAAAAGATAGCAACATTTGATAATACATGAATAGATTATCAATTCATCAAGTCTAGCCAAAGGAATTGGCTTTAAATTCAACATACCTCAATTCATGCGAAAGAAAACATGAACCTCAAAAACTTGTTCAGATTGAACTGAGACAGGAGTTAGAATACTTGCCTTTAGCGTCTGCTACGGTAAATTAACTTTATGTTCAAGTCGTTCAAGTCTCTACAATACATGATCACATAATGCCTTAGATTAGGTCACATATAATCAAGTATGTATATGACTATATCATACCCTTCATTTCAATCTAATTGTATATTAGATTCAGTTACTATTCATTCTGGTTTATCATTACCCTTGCATTTATATTCGACTAGGTTATCTCAACCTTTACATTACATTCCTTAAGGTTTAACAAAGTTTAAACAATGCTACATTACCTTCCTTAAGTTATGTTTACTTTTAATCAATTAGGTTTTCTTTTCTTTGTATTTAGAAACCTTCATTACTATCTTTGTTCTGAGACTGGCGCTGCGGCGCCAGCTCTATGCTTATATCTCGCGTTGCGGCATAAGCTCTTAATGTATGACTATCCCGGACTTGGCGCTATGGCACGAGTCCTTACTTAATGGGTTGCGCTATGGCGCCACACTCCAAAGGATTTTGATACTATTCATGGCGATGCGGCGCCATATATTGAACTAAGGTGAGCGCTGCGGCGAACTCTTGTAGTAGGCTTGGTTACTGTTCCGCGCCGCGCCGTGGGTCTTTTTGCCTAGGTTTGGCACCGCGGCGCCAACTCTGTGCACCAGATACTAAATTCAGTTTTGTGAATTTTGTGAACTTCTCAGACGCATAACTTCTTCGTTATAAGTTCGAATTGGCTCGTTCAAAAGCCTATGGTTCACAAATTACGTAATCTACATGACCATTCAATAATTTTATCTATTTAACTTTGTTTACTAAAAATTCACCTATTGGTTCATTTTTAACGAAAACGATAAACGTTCGTGAACGTTCAACGTTCGTTTCTTCGTTCTAAGTCGAAATCCGGTCATTTTCGAATCTGAAACTCTTAAATGTCAATTATGACTTGTCTCTATTGGAAAACAAAGGTCTCTTGATCAAACATAAAATTTGACTTCCATTCTGAGAATGTTACGTATTCGACATTTATCGTTCAATCGTGCAAATTTCAGCAATTCTTCATTCTTATGATTTGTTCAAAATTACAAATGAACTTCATTCATCATGTGAACATACTAACATACTTAATACAACAACTTATATTCATTGTTGGATTTTGACTTATTCTTCATGAGCTTATAACTTGTCAAAATTGTTAATGACTTATGACAATTAAAGTTTCTTAAACATCATTTCTTATATGTTCTTAACATATAACTTAACTTAGGTATACATGATACATATGATCATATAAATTCTTTTACATTTATATCATTTCTATTAATAAACTTCTTACAAGTTCATATTATTTTCACATAAGTTTATAACTTATGCTAGATTTAATGACATTATTACCAACTTAATTGGCTTAAGTTCATTACTTATTCATTCATTTTTCTTAATCCAACTTTTCTTATCATCCTATCATGGTAGAGATAGAAGATAATTGGAGAAGTGGTCTTACTCTTGAAGTCTTTGATAAATAGCTTCTTCTTCTTCTTGGCTTATGGAAGTGACTTATTGCTAGCTTATTCTCTCTAACACTTACGCACTTTAGAAGTGTTGGATTAATTGCTTGAATAATTATTAAATGGCTAGCAAAGCTCTTCTATTTATAGACTTTCCAAGGTTAGGGTAGATTGGTCATTAAAGCATCCCACCTCCTTAAGCCACCTCCTTACTATTCATTACTTGTTAACCACTCTCTTATCTTATACTTGGCCATTACTTCAAAGTCTTGGTCATTACTCCTAAGCCTTAGTTATCACACTTACTTGATCACCACATTATTTGGTCGCCACAATAACCATATCAATATGGTTTGCCCCATGGGTCATACAATCCATGGATTTCATCTTGGGCTTGCATTAATTCACTCTTTGGGCTTTGCATTAATAACCACTAGTTGGTTCATTAATTAATAGTTGGGCTTCTCTCTTTAATTCACTTAGACTTGTATAGAATTGTTAACCAATCATCCAAGTCCATTAACATTCCATAATACATACACATATAGTTGATGTATTATTCTTGTATTCTAATTCATATAGAATTTATATACGGTATTTCATCCTTCATACAAACTTGTATAATACTTCGTATTATACTCGCTTTCATTTCTTCGTACAATACCAAGTATCATACAATTATTACTTATTCCTTACCACTTCGCTTTACTTAACGTTTATAAATTAAGTCCACAAGCGAATTATTACATTTTCCATAACTAGATTTTTATTACATAATCCATCTTACCTTGTTATTCCATCATTGAGTATTTCTCGGAAATTCAAAATTATATCCCGAGTAAATATCGATGAATAGTATTTTTCAGATAATTTCTCGAAAAACTTTTATTTTCGTCTTGGAAATTCAAACACTTTAATTCATCCACGTAGCTCAAATACTACGATATTCTAACATCAATAGGTTATACAATGACAACCATATTGATAACACATGGAATATGATTTTATTATTATTTAATTTAATAAAATCATTTTATAATAAGATCTGAATTTCTCGGTCGTTACATTCTTCCCCCCTTATAAAGATTCTGTCCCCAGAATCTCGTCTTACTTTAATCAAATAGATGAGGAAAATTTTTCTTCATCTTATCTTCTAGTTCCCACGTTGCTTCTTTAGCATCGTGGTTCTTCCATAATACCTTTACTGATGGTATTACCTTGTTCCTCAGAACTAGTTCCTTTCTATCAATGATCTGCATCGGCGACTCTTCATATGATAAGTCTTTCTCGATATGAATCGGCTCATACTCGATTACATACTTATAGTCCGGCTTATATGGATATAATACAGATACGTGAAACACGTTATGTATTCGTTCTAGGTCTGGAGGTAATTCTATCATATACGCTACCTCTCCCACCCGTTTTAACACCTCAAAAGGTCTTATAAACCTTGGACTTAACTTTCCCTTCTTTCCAAAGCGTATCTTTCCTTTCCAGGGAGATACCTTTAGAAACACATACGAACCCACCTCAAACTCTCGACTTAGTCTATGTGAGTCTGCACACTTCTTTTGTCTATCCTGAGCTGTGACGAGACGCATCCGAATTAACTTTACCACATCCATTGTCTGCTGCACCAATTCTGGTCCTAGCATCCGGTGTTCTCCCACCTCATCCCAACACAAAGGTGTTCTGCACTTCCTTTTATACAAAGCTTCGTATGGCGGCATACCTATGCTTGCATGATAACTGTTGTTATATGCAAACTTTACTAGTGGTAGGTGATCATCCCAACTACCCTTGAAATCCATGACGCAAGACCTTAATATGTCTTCAAGAGTCTGAATTGTATTTCGCTCTGCCCATCGGTTTGTGGATGATAAGCTTGTGCTTAACCTCAGCTGTGTTCCCAACTACTCTTGTAAACTCCTCCAAAAGTTCGATGTGAATCATGGATCACGATCTGATACAATCGATACCGGTACTCTATGTCTGGAAATGATTTCCTTAACATAAAGTTTAGCTAACTGGTCTAAGTTATACTCGACCCTAATTAGGTAAAAAGTGAGCTAACTTCGTCAACCGGTCCACTATTACCCAAATCAAATCGTACCCTTTTTGCGTCATCGGAAGTCCCACCACGAAGTCCATCATGATATTCTCCCACTTCCATTCTGGAATCTCCAGTGACTGTAATAAACCACTGGGTCGTTGATACCTACTCACATACTCTGCTATTTCTCTCTTCATGTTTGGCCACCAAAAACTCTGTCGAAGCTCTTGATACATCTTAGTGCTACCAGGATGTATCGAGTACCTCAAACTATGAGCTTCTTGTAACACTTGCTCCTTTAATTCTGTCTCATTCGGAACCCAAATTGTTCCCTCAAATCTTAATAATCCCTCATTATCAAGACTATACTTAACCTCTTCCTTCTCGGATAACCACTTCTTCATTTGATTACACTCATCTGTCTTGAGTTGTACCTCCTTGACCCTTTCTACGATGGTAGATTGCATCTCCGTCGCAAAGAGTAATTTCCCCGAATCACTCGGCATCTTTACTTCTATTTCCAACTTAGCCATCTCTGTTATTAACTCATTTTGAACCGTTAACATAGACAACTTTTTCCGACCCTTCCTACTTAAGGCGTCGGCAACTACATTAGCTTTTCCAGGGTGATACAGTATTTCACAATCATAAGCCTTTATCAACTCCAGCCATCTTCTATGTCTCATATTCAACTCCTTCTGAGCGAAGATATACTTTAGACTTTTATGGTCCGTATATATCTCTCATTTTTTCCCATAAAGATAATGTCTCTATATCTTTAGGGCAAACACTACCGCGGCCAGTTCCAGATCATGAGTATGGTAAACTTTCTCATAATCCTTCAACTGCCAAGATCCATACGCAATGACTTTTCCATGCTGCATAAGCACACAACTAAGTCCTTTATGCGAAGCATCGCTATACACTACAAAATTTCCCGTGTCATCCGGAAATGACAAAATAGGAGCTTCACTTAATCTCTTCTTCAGTTCTTGAAAATTTTCTTCATATTTATCCGTCCATACGTATTTCACTGTCTTCCTTGTTAAATTAGTCAACGAGGTAGCTATCTTCGAAAAATCTTGGATAAATCTTCGATAGTACCCTGCTAACCCTAGGAAACTCAGCACCTCAGTTGGCGTTTTCGGTTGTTCCCAATTCATTACTGCTTCCACCTTCGTTGGATCCACTGAAATCCCCTCTTGGTCAATGACATGACCTAAAAACTGCACCTTTTCCAGCCAAAATTCATATTTGGTGAATTTCGCATATAACTTCTCCTTCTTTAGTTTCTCCAACACTAATCTTAAGTGTTCGGCATGATCTTCTGGCGTCTTAGAATAGACTAGAATATCATCGATAAACACCACGATGAACTTGCCCAAATATAATTTGAACACTTTGTTCATCATATCCATAAATGCAGCAGGTGCATTCGTCAACCCAAATGACATCACCAGAAACTCGTAATGACCATAACGAGTCCTGAATGCAGTCTTTGGTACATCTTCCTTCCTAACCTTCAACTGATGATACCCCATCCGTAAATCTATTTTAGAAAAATACTTTGCCCCTTTCAATTGATCAAAGAGATCATAAATCCTGGGCATTGGGTATTTATTCTTTATCGTTAACTTGTTCAACTCCCGATAGTCGATACAAAGCCTTAACGATCCGTCTTTCTTCTTGACAAACAACACCGATGTTCCCCATGGCGAAACACTTGGTTGAATGTACTTCCTGTCCAATAGTTCCTGTAGCTAAACCATTAGTTCTTTCATTTCCACAGGCGCCATACGGTAAGGTGCCCTTGAGACCGGTGTGGTTCCTAACACAGTGTCTATCACAAATTCGATCTCCCTATCTGGCTGTAAACCCGGTAACTCACTTGGAAATACATCCATGAATTCGTTTACTATAGGTATTTATACCATGGTTGCTCCCACTCTCTGGGTATTAACAACATGGCATAGGTAACCTACACAACCCCTTCTTAAAAGTTTTCTAGTTTGTGTCATCGTAAGGCAACACGAATGTCCCGGAAATTTACTACCGTAAAATACTATAGGATGTTGCTTCAACATCCTAATGCTCACACATTTCTTTTGGCAATCTATAATTGCTCTATGGTTAATTAACCAATCCATCCCGAGAATTACGTCAAATTCTCCTAAATTTATCGGAATCAAATCTATCGTTAGTTTACGACCACGTACATCTACGCAACAACTCCTATGAATATCTTCAACATGAATTATCTCTTCGTTTGCTACCTTAATGTTCAAAGGTATAGGCAATTTTTCGAGAAATAATTCTAGTCGTCTAGCAAAATCACATGCTATAAACGAACAAGTAGCACACGAATCAAATAGCACGTATGCATTTATATTGTTGGTCGGAATAATACCTGTAACTACATCCCCTGATGCCACCGCATCTTGGACCGTCATATTAAAAGTGCGGGTCATTGATTTCCCCGGCTGAGCTGGACCACTAATAGCTAACTTCCCGCTATTAGTTCCCTTATTTCCTTCTAACCCCTTCTTCGGGCAGTTCTTTGCTATGTGGTCAGTTGATCCACATACAAAGCATCCGTGATTTTTCTTCGGATTGGGACAGTTAGGCGAAATTTGCCCTTCCTGTCCACAATTATAACATACCGCCTTACCTTTGAGACAGACTCCTAAGTGAGTCTTCCCGTAGGTTTTACAGGCCTTCATCCTCCTCTTAGAGTCCCCTTGTTTTACTCCGATATTCCCAAAGTTAAAGCCCTTCCTCTTCTGACCGTACGTCGCCACTTCCACTGGCTCCCTCGGTCTTGGTCCCTCCATAAACCCTGCCTTTGGTCTTCTTATCTTTGTGGTACTGGCTAAGAGCCTCATTCCCACCTTCGATAATTATTTCCTTTTCTAGTATGGTTCCAAAGGAAGTACTTTGGAACACAGAGACTCGACTATAGAGCCACAGTTTCAAGCCCTTCTCGAACCTTCTAGCCTTTCTCACTTCAGTGTCCACTTGATATGGAGCAAATCGTGCCAGTTCATTAAACTTGGCAGCATACTGGGGAACTGTCATATCCCCTTGTCTCAATTCCAGGAACCTCATCTCCATCCTCCCTTGTATACTCGTGGGAAAATAGTTCTCGAAGAAAATCTCCTTGAACCTCTCCTTCCTATATCGGCTCTAGCCTGGTTTGCCTCCCACCAGAAGTTGGCCTCTCCTTTCATCAAATAGGTTGCAAAAGAAACCTTTTGACCCTCCTGAACATTTGTTATTAAAAATTCTTTCTCGATTTCTTTTACCCAAGTCTAGGCTTCTATAGGGTCCGTAGTTCCCTTGAACTCCGGCGGACCTACACTTTTAAAATCCTTGAAAGTAGTAGCTCTTACTACTCCAGGAATCACAGGTACATTAGCCCCCGTTCTATTAAATGTAGCTGTTAACAGATTAACGAACTCCTGCATTGGATTAACCGTACCACCTTCCGGTTGGTTAACATTAGCGCCCTGATTTCGTTGTCTCCTTCTTGGCGGCATTTTGTTGTTAAGAAAACAACACATCATTATTACTTTATTCTTGTTGGTTTGTTATTATTTGTAATCAAACAACAACTCATACTCATTACTCAACATATTCTATAAAAAGATTTATATTAATTCATAACTTGTAGTATAACACTACATTATTTACATTACTCAGCCTTAGCTGATTACATTCCCATCCCACAAATTACTTTCCAAAAATTGGGATTTACAAAAGACTACCCTTTGTTATACAAAAGAGGGTTTTACGTCACTACTAAATATATAATATTAACATATCTATTCTACTCTAGCCATTGCTAGACTACATCTCTCGTAGGGCATTCTCGAAATCCTTGCTGGCCAGACTGGCAATTATATCTCTACTGATAGTGTGTCGGGTCTGCCCTGCTTCTATCTGATATCCAGCTACCTGCTGCTGGAAATCTACGTGAGAACTCTTATAAATATAGGACATCCTATCCAACTTCCTCTTTTTATTCTTTACCTCCTGCTTGAGCTCAAAGACTTCACATTTCAGCTCTCGGACCTTGTCGTTAGCTAAAACTCTATCATCATGTTCCTCTTCCCATTTCCTTCCATACTAGCCTTGTCCTCACGGACAGCTTGGAGTTCCTCTTTCAACTCCTTAACTTCTTGGCATTAATGGACATTCCTATCCAATACTGACATAAATAGTGCTTTCATTGATTCCCCCGTAGACATTTCCTCTGTAGGTGGAACCTGGTCCTCTGTAGGTGGAACCTAATCAAAGGACATCACGTCCACCTCCTCTTCTAGAATGCCATAAAATATAGACATGTAGTCTAAATCGTCTGAGTCTCCCGACTCGATGGTCACCAACTTTGGTTCTACGGCTACGTGATTTAGTAGTATCTCTACCCGATTAACTGAATCCTCACTTACTACATTTATATCTCTATACATATCATTTTTTCCTGACATCTACAATAAAACAATTTAGTTTGATTAGTACACGTCAGTAAAATAATAAAAATACATAACATAATATAATGCATTTTTATAAGGTTATTTTCCATCTTTTACTTCTTTATTCTTTCGTAAGGTTATGACTTAAGGTTCTACTTTCCCCTTAAGTTTTATAACCTAGGCTTTGATACCAACTTGTAGCACCCCCAAATCCGGGTATCTTCTAACCCAACAGATGGTGCTATACTGTACAACATTCATACATTCATTCAATTGAAAATTCTCAAAGAACGAACATAACTTCTACATATTTAAAGTAATATTTACATTTCCCAAGTTCTATACCCGTTACAAAGGTTCTTTGTCATAATATCAGTTAAATTACAACAATAGGCCTATACTATTACAAGACAGCTTAGTAATCTGCCTTTGTTTTTCCTTTTTCCTTTTTCGATCCTTCGGGACGTTCAGTCTTAGCTGCATTCATATGGTTCAAGCAAGAGTGAGCATAACTAGATCAGCAAGTATAACAATTTAATAACAACATGCTTGACACATACAAATCGTATATCTTCAATAACTGAACAATAGTTATGAAGTACTATTGATAATTCAAAATAGCACTTCATCTTTTTCCTTTGAAAATGTTTTACAATAACAACAATATTTAGTAAAACATTCACTCTGGTCAGAGACCTCGAGTATTCATTCTTTATTGGAAAAGGACAACCCGGAAGCAAGTCCGTAAGCCCGATATCACTTACGAGCACTTCTAGGTGATCAACCTATTGTAATCTATGTTGATCGACTCTACATCCCTTAAACGTATGCACGTTTAAGCATTTGGCAACCTCACGTGCCTGTCGTTTTACCGACAAAACATTTGTTTAACATTTCAGTCTTCTTTTAAAAACCATATCAAGTAGTTGACAAAAGATAGCAACATTTGATAATACATGAATAGATTATCAATTAATCAAGTTTAGCCAAAGGAATTGGCTTTAACTTCAACATACCTCAATTAATGCAAAAGAATACATGAACCTCAAAAACTTGTTCAGATTGAATTGAGACAAGAGTTAGAATACTTGCATTTAGCGTCTGCTACGGTAAATTAACTTTATGTTCAAGTCGTTCAAGTCTCTACAATACATGATCACATAATACCTTAGATTAGGTAACATATAATCAAGTATGTATATGACTATATCATACCCTTCATTTCAATCTAATTGTATATTAGATTCAGTTACTATTCGTTCCGATTTATCATTACCCTTGCATTTATATTAGACTAGGTTATCTCAACCTTTACATTACATTCCTTAAGGTTTAACAAAGTTTAAACAATGCTACATTACCTTCCTTAAGTTATGTTTACTTTTAATCAATTAGGTTTTCTTTTCTTTGTATTTAGAAACCTTCATTACTATCTTTGTTCTGAGACTGACGCTGTGGCGCTAGCTCTATGCTTATATCTCGCACTGCAGCGCGAGCTCTTAATGTATGACTATCCCGGACTTGGCACTGCGGTGCGAGTCCTTACTTAATGGGCAGCGCTATGACGCCACACTCCAGAGGATTTTGATACTGTTCATGGCGCTGCGGCGACACATATTGAACTAAGGTTCGCGCTGCGGCGAACTCTTGCAGTAGGATCGGTTACTGTTCCGCACCACGGCGCGAGTCTTTTTGCCTAGGGTTGGCGCCGCGGCGCCAACTCTGTGCACCAGATACTAATTCAGTTTTGTGAATTTTATGAACTTCTCGAACGCAAAACTTCTTCGTTATAAGTCCGAATTGGCTCGTTCAAAAGCCAACAGTTCACAAATTACATAATCTACATGACCATTCAAGAATTTTATCTTTTTAACTTCATTTGCTAAAAATTCACCTATTGGCTCATTTTTAACGAAAACAATAAACGTTCGTGAACGTTCAACGTTCGTTTCTTCGTTCTAAGTCAGAATCTGGTCATTTTTGAGTCTGTAACTCTTAAATGCCAATTATGACTTGTCTCTATTGGAAAACAAAGGTCTCGTGATCAAACACAAAATTTAACTTCTATTCCGAGAATTTTACGTATTCGACGTTTATCGTCCAATCGTGCAAATTCCGGTAATTCTTCATTCTTATGATTTGTTTCACATTACAAATGAACTTCATTCATCATGTGAACATATTAACATACTTAATACAACAACTTATATTCATTGTTGGATTTTGACTTATTCTTCATGAGCTTATAACTTGTCAAATTATAAACTACTTAAGATTTCATTGTTAATGACTTATGACAATTAAAGTTTCTTAAACATCATTTCTTATATGTTCTTAACATATAACTTAACTTAGGTATACATGATACATATGATCATATAAATTCTTTTACATTCATATCATTTCTATTAATAAACTTCTTACAAGTTCATATTATTTTCACGTAAGTTTATAACTTATGCTAGCTTAAATGACTTATTACCAACTTAATTGGCTTAAGTTCATTACTTATTCATTCATGTTTCTTAATCCAACTTTTCTTATCATCCTATTATGGTAGAGATAGAAGATAATTGGAGAAGAGGTCTTACTCTTGAAGTCTTTGATAAATAGCTTCTTCTTCTTCTTGGCTTATGGAAGTGAATTATTGCTAGCTTATTCTCTCTAACACTTAAGCACTTTAGAAGTGTTGGATTAATTGCTTGAACAATTGTTAAATGGCTAACAAAGCTCTTCTATTTATAGACTTTCCAAGGTTAGGGTAGATTGGTCATTAAAGCATCCCACCTCCTTAAGCCACCTCCTTACTATTCATTACTTGCTAACCACTCTCTTATCTTATACTTGGTCATTACTTCAAAGTCTTGGTCATTACTCCTAAGCCTTGGTTATCACACTTACTTGATCAACACATTACTTGGTCACCACAATAACCATATCAATATGGTTTGCCCCATGGATCATACAATCCATGGATTTCAGCTTGGGCTTGCATTAATTCACTCTTTGGGCTTTGCATTAATAACCACTAGTTGGTTCATTAATTAATAGTTGGGCTTCTCTCTTTAATTCACTTGGACTTGTATAAAATTGTTAACCAATCATCCAAGTCCATTAACATTCCATAAGACATACACATATAGTAGATGCATTATTCTTGTATTCTAATTCATATAAAATTTATATACGGTATTTCATCCTTCATACAAACTTGTATAATACTTCGTATTATACTCGCTTTCATTTCTTCGTACAATACCAAGTATCATACAATTATTACTTATTCCTTACCACTTCGCTTTACTTAACGTTTATAAATTAAGTCCACAAGCGAATTATTATATTTTCCATAACTAGATTTTTATTACATAATCCATCTTACCTTGTTATTCCATCATTGAGTATTTCTCGGAAATTCAAAATTATATCCCGAGTAAATACCGATGAATAGTGTTTTTCGGATAATTTCTCGAAAAACTTTTATTTTCGTCTTAGAAATTCAAACACTTTAATTCATCCACGTAGCTCAAATACTACGATATTCTAACATTAATAGGTTATACAATGAAAACCATCTTGATAACACATGGAATATGATTTTATTATTATTTAATTTAATAAAATCATTTTACAATAAGATCCGAATTTCTCGGTCGTTACATAAACACTTAACAATTAACTCAGATAATTTTAATAACTAGTCGAAATATTTTTCGTAAGCTCGTAATAATTTTTACATAATTATCACTATTTATCATAAATTTTAATCATTAAAATCGTATTTATATAATATAAATACCACATAATTCCATTATCATTAATATTTATTTATTATCAAATGTTAATGAAATACATAACATAATATTATAATATATTTTATAATATTACAAAGTATTTTTAATACTTTAAAATCATATTTATATTAATTTTAAATACTTAAATCCATTATCTGATAATTGCGCTATTAATATTAAAATATTAATATTTTCATGACAAAATATCAAAAGTTATATTTTATAACTTAAAATATTTTTATATTACTTAAATCATTTTATATGATTTATAAATCATTAATCCCATTTTTCTATAATTTATTTAATATATTTATTAAATAAACTAATTATCATTAATATTAATTAATTAATGAAATTCATCCCAAAATATTAAAAGTCACTGAAAATAACTTAAAATATTTTCTTTTACCATAATATTATTTTAATGAATTAAAACTATTTTTAAATAATTTATTTAATATTATAATTAAATAAATTAAATAACATTTATATTCCGAAAATATTAAATATTTATGAAATATACTCTAAATAATTAAAAACTATTTTTTAGAATTTCAAATAATTTTTTGGAATTTATTTAGTATTTTTAATAATTAAAAACCTTTTTTTATCTATTTTTAAATAATTTCCAGAAAATTAGAAAATAAATAATAATAAAACTGTCGCTAAAGGGCCCTATTGCGACAGACCCGTCGCTATAGGTGTTCTTGAGGTGTTATTGAGCCTGTCCAAAATTTCTTGTCAGTGGCCATGGTACAACATTTGACCGGCATTTGATTCACGATTAAAAGGTTTCTGGGCTAACTAATATTTATACATCGTAGTACTAATGTAATACTACCATCATCAATTGTTTTTCTAGTAATCATATCACATAACAGTAAGTTATTGACCTTCGAAATCTTTGTCAGGCATGTTCTTCATTTTCTGGGTTTCCCAGAAATGAAGAACAACCACGGTATCCAGTTTGCAAGCCTTGAATCTAGCGTTCTGTACTTTGTCAATGTAATATTAAGGTTCAATCGTGTAGTAGTAATGATAGGGTACGATAATACATCATCAATCTAGTTTAACAACAACATATATAAGAGATCATGGCTAGTCAAAGTCTGACAAAATAATGGTTCTTGAACAAATCTGGGTTTTCCAGATTGTTCATCCAGCAGATGGTCAACGGTTGTTTGACCGTGCTTATTTTCATTTTTGTTTATGATATGAGCAATATAAAGGCATGATCGTGTAATCCTTATATCAGTCTACAAGATCAAAATTAAAACATGTCCAAACTGACCAAACACAACAAGATCTAGAGCTTCAAAACTGACTGTCAGGCTGTCTGGCCAAATCTGGGCTGCCCAGAAATCCAACTTCGTGATCGGTCAACGAGGTATGACCGTTAATATCTTTCAATATAAACTTGATTTGGGCTTGATTCAAGTTCCAGATCATAGTCCCAATAACAAAGAACACATTTATAACATAAAACAACACAAAGCAAAAACAGATAAGGATTTACAGGCCCTGACATATGGCTGTCAGGTCATCATTTTCAACATTTCTAGATTTTTGAAATCTTTATATTCGAGCATCTAGAGGTAATGGATCCATGATACAACCACCCAGATCTCTAAAAGGCACCTTCTAACACATATCTAACCAACAACTAATATCAAAACACAAGATTTACAAAAATTAGGGTTTATACCACTTTGAAGCTTGCTTGATTTCTGATCCTCGTTATCTCTTCCTGGTGTGTTATCACATGATCTTGGCTTGTTTTCTCACACTCTCTCACTCTAAGATCCAAAAATATAGAGAGAGAAGGGACTTGGATAAAATGAAAAATAAAGAGGCCATTTCCCTCTCTTTAATTCTTATAAATGACTTGTATGTAATGTTATGGCTGGCAAATTCGGCTGGTTGTTGTTATTTAAGTAACATGGGGCAGCTAGGGTTACCCTCAATTATTCAATAAGGGTATTATGGACATTTTGATTTTTATTTTAATGGCATTTTTGTCAATTAACCAAACCCTTAGGGTTTAGGGTTTAGGGTTAAGGTTTAGGATTTGAACCATTTTAGGGTTTAGGGTTTAACCCTTGACTTGCAAATTTAATTTCTAAGATTTCCGAATTTCGATTTTAAAAATCAAAAATTAATATTTCTAAATTATAATTAGAATTTTCTAATTATATTAAAATTTACTAATCATAATTCAATCTTGCTAATTAGGATTAATATATCCTAATTAAAATTGCTAATTAAGCAATTAGGGTCAAAATGGTCATTAGGGTTTATAACCCAAAATTAGGGTTTCTAATAGAAAATTAATTTTCTAAAATAGAAATTAGATTTCGTAATTAGATTAGGGTTTTCTAATTACTTAACTTGAAAATTAGAATTAATATATCCTAATTAACATTAAAAGTATTAAATTAACACTTTCGTTTTCCCTAATTATAAATTAGGGTTTTAAATCCCGAAGTTAGGGTTTTCTAAATTTGAAATTAGGGTTTGCTAATTATTTAAGCTTTACCCTAATTAATATATTAATTAATAGCACTTAAGTAATATAATAATCATTTAAATTACTGGATTAGGGTTTCATACATCGAATTAGGGTTTTGAATTTCCGAAATTGAAATTAAGGTTTCCAGAACCGATTTCTAGGGTTTCTTGTAATTCTTAAGAATTATCTAACTGAACGTTGACGTTCTTAATATTTACCTAGGGTTTGTTACAGATATCGTTTATCTGGTCAACCATTGACCCTTAACCACATATTGTATACATAAAGGACCATATACACAGAACATAAACACGTATACACTTAATCCTGAATAATTCACCTAAATCCTTCATAGAATTTTGAAATCCCCAAAATTTTATCTCAAAAATATCAAACGCATACACTAATTTTTTGTCTAGGTTCTAATTTTGAACCTTAAATCAATTAATAAAAATTTTAAAAAAAAATCAATATTTTCGGGTTGTCACATGAGCAAAATTTGTCACCCTTAACAATAGGGGCGACAGTAGGGGAGCAATTTTGCATGTTGTATTTGTTAAGAACTTTGTCAATATAAGCTCTTTGGGACAATATCCCGCAAGACCTATCTCGATGAATTTCAATACCTATAACATAGGAGGCTTCACCGAGATCTTTTATATCAAAATTTTCAGTAAGCAAGTGTTTGGTCTCATACAGCATGTTTAAGTTAGTACTTGCAAGTAGTATATCATCAACATAAAAATAAGAATAACAAATTTACTCCCACTGACCTTCAAGTATATGTATTGATCCACTATATTTTTCTTTAAATCAAAATTACTCATTACCTCATGAAACTTAAGATACCATTGTCGAGAAACCTGTTTTAACCATTATATGGACTTCTTAATTCTACATACCATATGTTCCTTGCCTTTAACCAAAAATCTTCTGGTTGTGTCATATAGACATTCTCATGCAAGTTACCATTAAGGAATGCAGTTTTAACATCCATCTGATGTAACTCTAAATCATAATGAGCTACTAAAGCCATAACTATTCTAAATGAATCTTTTCTAGATACTAGAGAGAAAGTTTCATTATAATCCACACCTTCCTTTTTTGAGTGAAACCCTTAGCAACCAATCGAGCTTTATACCTTTCAACGTTCACTTTAGGATCTAATTTGGTCTTATAGACCCACTTGCAACCAACAGGTTTAAAATCTTTTGGTAATTCTTCAAGATCCTAAACGTTATTAAGCTCCATTGATTTCAACTCATTATTTATGGCTTCAAGCCATTGAGTTGATTGAGCACTCGTAATGGCCTTTTTATAGGAGATAGGATCATTAATCTTACTTGAATCATACTCAATCTCATTAAGATATGTTATAAAATTATCAAAATTAATAGGCTTTCTAGGTCCTTCAGACCTACGTAAAGGCTGTACAATTTCAGGAATATGATTTTTAATAATGTGAGATTAAACATTAGGTGGTGACTCAGCTATCTCAAAGGCATCATTCGCCTCAATAGGAGGTTGTTGTATCTCACCCTCTTGAATTACAAGATTAGAAACATAAAACCTGTTTTCTTCAAGATCAATTTTTCTAGGCTCACCACTTCCACTTAAATCACCATTCTCTAAAAACTCTGCATGCATAGTTTCAACAATTCTAGTGGTATGCGAGGGACAGTAAAATCAAAAATCCTTAGATCTCTCAGGATATCCAATAAAATGGCAACTAATAATTTTAGAGTCAAGTTTCTTTATTTGTGGATTAAAAATCTAAGCCTCGGTTAGACAGCCTAACACCCGTAAGTACTTTAAGCTAGGTTTCCTATCTGTCCAAATTTCATAAAGAGTGTTAGGGACAGATTGGCTAGGAACCCGGTTTAAAATATGAACAGTTGTCTTTAATGCCTCAGTCCACAAAAACACAGGTAAGCTAGAATTGCATAACAAACTACGTACCATATCTATAAGGGTACGATTTTGCCTCTCAGATACACCATTCTGCTGCGGTGTACCAGACATTGTATACTGAGTGACGATTCAATTTTCTTGACAAAATAAGACAAATGGGTCAGGACTATGACCTGTATCGGAGTGTTTAACATAATACTCTCCGCCTTTATCTGATCTCACTACTTTAATTTTTTGACCAAGTTGATTTTCAACTTTAGCCTCAAAAACTTTAAACATATTTAGTGATTCATATTTTTCATTAATCAGGTAGACATAAGTATAACGAGAATAGTCATCAATGAACGTAATGAAAGATTTGTGACCACCAATTCTTGGAGAAAATGGTCCACATATATCAGTGTGAATCACATCAAGAAGTGCACTACTTCTTGTTGCTCTTTTCTTATTACCTTTCACAAATTTTTCTTTTATACATTCAATATAATGGTCAAGATCAGAAAAATCTAGCGAATGAAGAATTCCATCCTTTACAAGACGTTGCATTCTGTCTTTTGAAATATGGCCTAAGCGTTAATGCCACAATTTTGAAGAATTCTCATTATCTAGTTTTCTCTTATTTCCACTTTTAGAGGTACTTTCTGTCACATTCATTGTTAACAAGGATTCAGAAAAGACATTATCCAAATTTATCTCATAGAGGTTTCCTTCTAAAGAGCCAGAACCAATAACATGAGAGTAATGATAAATAATTATTTTATTATTCCCAAACTTAAACGAAAATCCATCAACGTCAAGTTTAGATACAGAAATTAAATTATGTGGCATACTGGGAACACAAAGTGTATCATATAAATACAAGATGAAACCACTCTCCAAAACTAAAGAAGAGTTCTTACAACTTCAACTTGTATAGACTCTCCATTGCCAACTTTAATGGTTCTTTCCCCCTTTTGGAGTGTCTTCTTTGAAAGGAATCCATGCAATGAATTAGTAATGTGAACCATAGCATCAGTGTCTAGCCACCATATATTAGAAGGAACATCAATGAGAAAGGATTCATAAGTTACATAATTGATGGACGATATACATTTCTTTTTAAGCCATTCTCTTAATTTAGGAAATTCTTTCTGAATATGTCGTTGCTTTTTACAAAAGTGACATTTAGGACATGTCTCATAGTTGTTACCTGAATAATTTGCCTTAATTATTTTGGTAGAAATTAGTTTATACTTATTCTTAAAACCTTTGCCATTTTTATAAGCATTCTTCTTATAGGATCTAGTGTTAGTCAAATGAGCAACATTAGGCTTTTCAACCTTAAGCCTTTCTTCATCTTGGACACACATAGAGATTAACTTGTTCATCTTCCACTTTTCTTTATGCATGTTATAATTGATCTTAAATGAATCAAACTGTGCAGAAAGAGAATTCATAATGAAGTAAATAATAAAATCCTCAAAAATTGCCATGTCCATACCTTTTAATTTAAAGGTCATGTCATTCATCATCATAATGTGCTCACGCACCCCACTAAACCCATCATACCTACTAGTAAGCATTTTCAAAATAAGGGTACTTGCATGAGTTTTAGAAGAACCCTTAAATTGTTACTCGACTGAAATTAAGTACTCTTTAACATTCTCAAAGTCAAGAATGACTCCTCGAATGGCTGTCGTGATAGAGTTTTTTCATAATTATAAGGGACATGCAGTTGGATCGCTCCCACTTTCATAAATAACCTTTTGCTCAATTGAGCTAGTGCATAGTCCAAAACTATAGTGCCGAGAATAATTTTCACTTACACTTTTCAAGCAGTAAATTAAAATTAGTTTCATTCAAGGTTTAAATTCCAGAGAGATACCTAGAAATACTAGTTGAAATCAATGTCGAAACATTATCAAGCTCATAAACATGCTTACAAAAAAACTAAAAGAAATCCACAATGTACAATAATAATTAATAATTAATCATAATAAAAAAACCAACTGTAGGGCAAGCAGTTAGTTAGATAAAATCTATTTACAACACCCAAAAATAGATTTTAATGAGATGTTGGTGCATAATTATCAATCTTTCCTTGGTCCAATTAATAATATACTAATAACATCCCCATAAAATAATGCATAACACATTTATCCACGCATCACTGTTGGTCAGAAAACGAAATAAACATGTTACTTATGTAATAAAATTCCATTTAGTAAATTCTAATTCTAATTTTCCGTTGGGTAAAATTAAAATATTCAATTATTAAATGTAACATTATGTGACTTTACTTAATCTTTAATTGTTTCAATTAATAACCCTCCGTTGTGTTGATTATTAATTTTAACAATAAAAGAGTCACGCATACATGTAAATTATTATGATCAAAACTTTATTTTCTTTAAACATATTAATCAAGTTTGAAAATTAGCATTATTTAAAATTTACATGTAACAACTTAAAAGCCCTAAAAATATCTCACATTATGTTCAAAATTATAAATTATATATATATATATATATATATATATATATATATATATATATATACGGTCTGTCTCTAAAGCGAACCTTAAAGAGCGAACCAAAGACGAACCGTCGTCTTTGGTGTCTATGGCGATGGTTCGATCCATCGCCATAGCCATTTAGTCTTTGGCGACGGGTCGAACTGTCGCCATACACACCAAAGACGACGGTTCGTCCTTGATTCGCTCTTTAAGGTTCGCTTTAGAGCCTCTCTGTATATATATATATATATATATATATATATATATATATATATATATATATATATATGTGTGTGTGTGTGTGTATTATGCATAAAATTTTATTGTTCATAATGTTATGCGTGAACAAGAACATAAATATTAAACACTAAACAATAAACAATAAATAGATGGAATTAACAATAAACAATAATGCGTGGAGAGAAAATTCCAATAAATAAATTATTTGGTTCCACGGTCCACCCATGATAGATCATGAGTATTCAATTGTAGTAGCATTAACGCATGAACCCTTTTCGCAAAAATGGCATATACATGAATTTGATAGAATGGAAGGCCCACTAACACCTTAGCACACATTGTTTTTGTCATGAGTGACTCACTGCATTATGCTAATGAGGATGAAGATGATTTTTCTTAAATTAATACTGCATATATATATATATATATATATATATATATATATATATATATTAACGAGATTATGCGGAATTAAAATTCTATCATAACATTATAATTAATTTTCTATACAATAACGTAACCATGCTCTGATACCAGATGTTGAATAAATCATACAAGAACGTGTTATTGCATAAAATAAATAGAATCAATTCATCATAATATTAAGTACTTACATGAATTGAAAGAAGTCATCTTGTATGTATCACGCTTCCACTGTGCTTAAGGGTGAAGGACTTCAATTGCATCTCTCAATCTTATGATGGATGTATAGGTGTATAAAAAATCTTGAGACAATAATTGGGACCAAACCCTAACTGTTTTATTTATATAATAGCTAAGGGTCAAAATCGTCCATCAAGATTATGAAACCCTATGACCCATTATGTCAAATACTATTAGGAATATTATTTATAGGCCACATAATTAATTACCAAACCCATAAATAAAATGAATAAATTAATACAATATGTAAGCCCAATAATTACAAAAATAGTAGAGGCCACATAAGGAATAAAATATTCCAACAGATTTTACTTATAATCTAGCATGAGCAGGTGGATAATAATTGAAATAATAATAATGAAAAAAAAAACAATATAACAAATCAGGCACGAAGAAGACACATGTTTTTTTAGTATTTTTTTTATTATAATAAGTTAAGACATTACAAGAAAAAGGATTATCTCTGATGGAATTAATTTCGACGGAATTCATCTCGTCGACTTTAATATAATTTCGGCTGATTATTACGTCGATATTAATTTCGTCGAGGTTAGACTATAGTCGATGGACATCTGTCAGAATTAAGCCCCTATCTTTGGTGCCCAGCTTTCCTGCTAGTGCGAGTATTAAGGTCGATGGAATATGTGTTAAGTCGACGGAATGTTTCTTCAAAAATAGGTAAAGGCGACGGAAATAAACTCGATGAAATTCTGTCGATCTTATTCCTTTTTTTAATCAGGCGCACCAGCAGCCTTGTTCTCTTTTCATTTTTTTCTTTTCTTATATCTTTTAGCAGCAGCAGCAACGACGGCTCCTCTCATCCATATTTCTCCTTCTCATCTCCTCCATATTTCTTCCTTCTATAAGCTCCTGAATTTGGTCCATAGTCCATTTATGGAGGTGAATCCGACTGTGGTCAGGTATGGTGGTACCAGCGGCGGCGGCGATTGGGGTCAGGAGTGGTGGTGCCGGCGGCGACTTGGGTCTTCTTCTTCCTCCATTGTTAAGTACATTCAATTTATAAGTTATGGTTTTATTTTTTTGTGGTTAGGTTTAAGAATTCCTAAATTGTTGTTAGCCCTTAATAGAAGAAATTAAATTATTGATTGATATGTTGTTTAGGAAAGAAAAAGCCACCTACTGTGTTAGTTCCCAGAAGCACAATAGTTATCTAGAAAGTGGGTTGAATAGATATTTTAATTCTTTTTTGAAATACTTGTTAGTTTTGATAATGAATTAAACACAACGGAATTGTGATTTGTTTGTTTTCCTTTGAAGATATAATGAGTTAATAGAGTTAAACAGTTACGGATGTTATAGCAGTTATAGCAAGAACATAAGAGACACAATATTTTTTAGTGGTTCAAAGCACTTAAAGCTCCTAGTCCATTATTCTACTCCTTGAGTAAGGAATCCACTAAGGATATCTTTACACTCTCTGAATCTCACAGATTCCTTCAAGACCAGCGGTCTAGGAACTTCTTAGTTCACTTTTGAACTCTTCAAGTCCAGCAGACTTGGTACTTCTTAGTTCACTTAGAACTCTTCAAGTCCTTCTGACTTGGAACTTTTTACTTCACTTGATTAGTAGTTGAGTTCTTGGGTGGTGCTATTCAGTTGCCGTTAAGCTTATGTTAGAAAAAACTAAGTAGCTGAGCAAGCTTTCTTTTTTAGATCATATAGTTGAGCGTTGAGTGTTCTTCAGCATTTTTGTTCAGTGTTTACTTAATTCTTCTTCTACTGATTATTTTGTATATATGATGCCTTTGAAATGTATCCGTTGAAAACATCCGTTGAAGAATTAAATGCATTTATCATTTCTAAACTTGGATGGAGACTTGTTGCACAACTTCTGATTTACAGTCTGGCCCAATGACACAGCAGATTGTTGTCTCACCTAACACCTGAAAAGATGTTTTCTGCTGACCTATAGTACTTTCCTTTGCTTCTTTAATACGTTTCTTTTTTGTAAACTAAGGATGACTATTTTGTCATTGGGACTCCCGAAAGGTTAAACATTTATAATCCATTCCACATTTTTTGGGATTTATTATTAAACAAGTGGGCAAGGCTCGATGCTTCTGATACAGTCAGATGATGCTCTACGATTCTGATTGTGCTATCTTTACACCTTGGTGCTTGATCTGATACTAGTAAACTAGAACACTACGATTTCTCTTAAGTATTGGCACACTACGATCTTCACTTGCTTGACTTACATACTCTATGCTTCCGAGAGCACACTACGATCTCTGAGTTGGCTCGGTAAGCATTTGGACCACTCTACATTTTCTGGAGAGGCCCTCTAAAGTAGACACACTATGATTCTTGATGCTCTACGATTCTGCCTTGGCTTCTGCAATCTCTTGATCAGCTTGATAGACTACAATTCTGTTGAAGCCTATCTATTACATCTCAAAATATAGATCAACCTAACAGCTTTGATCTTTTCATCTATACATTCATTTACAGAATGATAAACATTAATAGCTCAGATCAACCTAATAATTTTGATCTATCACTAAGTCCTTGTACATATATTTCTTTAAGGACTTTACATATAATCATGAATATTTACTTTCAACATCAAATTTAAATATACAATTTCCCCTATTTGATGTTGACATAACCAAGGAGATTTGTGTCATGATTATCAATTTCTAGATGCAATTGCTAGAAAGTAAATATGACTTAGTGTTTCAGTGAGCAACTGAAATTTCTAGAAAATAAGCACGAATTTATTGATGTTTGTAAAGATAGATATTATAATTAAGCTTAGTTACATCAATAGGAATTGAGTTCAACGTATCTCTATTTCTTTTTCCTTTTGTTCCTTGGAGGATTGACATATTCTTGGGCTCTCCTTCTCCTGCTGGCTTCGTTTCTTCATGCTATATCTTCCAACTCACTTTGACTTAACAGTTCCCAATTCTCGTGTCTATTCATGAACGCAGGATCTCCAATAGGCAAGTGTAGGTGAGTAGTGGTTGCACCTTGTGAGTTGGGTTCTTGACTTCGTAGTGGTTAAGCCATGAGAATTTGTTGTTGTTCAAATCGTGAAGTCTGATGGTGAGGCTGTCTTGCAGGAGGGCTTCTTGACGATTGAGCGATGAATGTGCCTCTTCCCTTTCCTTTCTCTCATTTCCCTTTATTCTCCCCTTTTATGTCAACATCAAGGGTTCGAATATTGTCAGATAGGCGAGTCATGCCTTGTACAAGCTCGTTGAGCTAATTCTTGGATTGAGCAATGTCTTCACAATTTTCTTGAACCAGAGAATTATTCGAGCTTCCCTTTTTTGGAGAATGGCCAAGACATTTTCTATTTGTTGCATTTAGCCCATAGAGGATCCTTGGAATTCCTTTATTGAAGTTCGTAGACTCGTGAGACTTTCCATTATGAGTTTTTTCTGGGATTCCTGAGTATTCTGCAAGACAAGAACAACTTCCCTATGTTTCTTAGCAGCTTGAAAGTGAATTTGATATCTTTCATTGATACTCTGAATCATCTCCTTTATAATCTCCCTAAGCTTCTTTAAAAGTTCAAAACTTAGGTTGTTGGGGAGCATGTTGGCAGCATCGATCAAATGAGTCAGCCTAAGGTGAAAAAGGTCTGAGTGAACTTCAAGGTCTTCTTGAATGTCCTTGGTCACCTTCTTGGATGCTTCAGACAACTCTGTTTTGGTTGGAAGATCTGATATGAGCTCAAGGAGTTGTTGATTGTTTGGAGGATTGGCTCTTGTGTATTGATCTTGCATAGTGTAAAGAGCAAGATCCAGATTGAAATACTCATTTGTTGATGAGGAAGGGATATCTGATGGAGGGGCTGGTGTGTGGGGTTGAGCTTCAGGAGGAGGGGACTCTACGAATTGAGTGTGACTCTATGATTAGATTTGGATCAGTAATCGTAGAGTGAGAGATGATAGGAGATTGGATCAATATAAAGTTGGGCATATTTGTTTCATCAGTTACAGAATGTTGAGATTCTGTAACTGGAAATTGATTGAGTGGATGAAGTATCACTTCCAACCATATTGGTAATTCATAGAATTGGTTAAAAATGATGGTGGACAGTGATTAACCCTGAAAGATATGGGAATAGTTTGTACATCATGCCCATTTTCGGAAGAGGGGCCATTGGTGATCAGCTTTCGGGCAAAGTTGAGGTTGCCTGGGAATCCATGAGCTAGAACCGAGATTTCTAGATAGGCTTTGAAGGTCCAGAACATGTGATCCCAGGAGTTGAAAATTTGGGCTCTGTGAAAGGGCATCATAGGTAGATAGGAGAACGGTTGATTGTAGTTGGCTCTCCCATAACCATCACAGCTCACAGCTATAATCTCAACTTCATCATCCTATTCTTCTTCTCTATCTTCATGTGAAGTTTCCACTACATCAATTATCTCCACTTGACTTCTTTGCTCTTCTGCTCTCTCATCCTCCATAGCTTCAATCCTTTCCATTTCTATATTTTCTAAAGCTAGAGTCTCTTAAGGGGCTGAGGGAGATTCATGCTGATCTCTTGGCAATTCGTCCTCAGCTGCACCTTCTTCTAACATAAGGACTTCATGAGGCTCCCCCTCAACTCGATCATCCATCCGAATTTTAAGCAGCTCCCCCTCAGCTGGAGCATTTTCTAGTGTAAGAGCTTCAGGAAGCTCCCCCTCAACTTGAGTTGTATTCTCCTTACTGGCTTCGGGTAGCTCATTCTCAGCTTCTATCCTTCTGTCTTCTTCCTTTAGCACTCCTTCATTGAAAAGGATGTACTTCTTGACTAGCTTTCTCTTTGGCTTCCTAGGCTGAACCACAGTCTCAATACCTTCTTCAGCTTCAGCTCTGAAAGATTGATCAGGCTGAGAAGTTGGTGCAACATCCTCTTCTGGAGTGGGGTCAAGTCTGGACTCTACGATCGGTAGAGACTCTACGATCGAAGAGGAAGACTTCTTTGGTTTGTTGCTGCGTTTTCCCTTCTTAAGCAGCTGAGAGATGGTAGCTCTGTCTTCATCTTCCTCAGACTATTGTTCTTTCCTCTTCAAATTCCTTAGAGTTTCAGTGCATGAACTCTCTTAAGGTGCATCAGTAGTTGACTCTTGAGGCTCCTCTATCATTGAGCCTTCATTTTTCTCTTACCCTTGCTTTTTCTGATCAAAGCAATGGGTTCCTCCCTTTTGATTTCTTCTTTTTCTTCTTCAGTTTCCTTCAGAACTGACATGTTTCCTTGTACCCTAGACTCCTTTGCATCACCAGTTCTTCCACTGGATTCAGACATCATCTTGACATTTTCTGTTGGATTTCTTTTCCAGTTTTCAAACAGCTGCTGGGTCATCCTTCTGTTGGGATTGATGGATTCTCCTTCATTATCTCCAATTTTGTCAGCTAGTGCTGACTGCAGGATGATGCTTATAAACTGTAAGACCCCATATTTTGTGAATAAAGATTAATTTTCTCGAAAAAAAAATTTAGTATTATGGTGTGGATTTGATATAATGTTATAGTTGTGGGTAATATTTATAAATTTTGCAAAGTATGCAAGTTGTTATATAATATTTGATTGGTCGGGGAATATTCATTTTAACAGGGAATATTCGTACGACGACACAATCATTAGTGGACTCCACAACGGAATTATTGTCGGAATGAGAAAACAACAAAAATATCTTTTTATAAAATAACGGCGGAAGTTTTATCGTTAACTATTGAACTACCCGGTAGTAAAAGTACAGTAATACGCGTGCTTACATATTAGCACACGGTATTGATTATTAATGCTTACGTGAGAAGTCACTTAGTTTTGTTCAATTATTTCTACAGTAATTGCTGCATAGTATCTCACGTTATTTGATTCAATTATTGTCACAATATTTTATATTATTAAATCAATAATTGAAATGACAAGTTATTCATATTATTATCTGCATAATTAAAAATGTCTAGAAGTTTTATCGAGGAGAGGTTTGGTCACCTAATTGAGCGCCAATAAGGAGAATTCCTTATTGGAAAGCCTCCTCATTCCTGGGAACGATCTGATTGTTAATATTACGAGTTATAATAATGATGAATAAATGTTATTAAAAATATTGATGGAATTTTTATGAAGTATTTAATATAATTTTTTCTTATTTTATGGACCCCTAATTACCCATTTTTCAAGATAATCGGTAGAAAGTTTTTCAATATATATGTAATATGGTGGGACCCACCTGTGATGATGACATGTTGGTGGGAGGGGAACATGTGGAGCCCACGTGTAGAGAAATGAAATGGGGGGGGAGAAGAAATGGGTAGTCAGGGGGGAAGAAAGAAGAAACAAAATTGATGTTATATATATATATATATATATATATATAGTTATAACGTTTGCCTTACGGCAAAGGTATACTTCTCCCTCCACCTTAATTAACACACACGCGCTAAATAATACACACTAATTAATACACACACATGTTTAAATATATATATATATATATATATATATATACACACACACACACACACACACATGATCCTGTCTGGACTCCCGGACATGTCCTAAAATACGGACCATTTTTTTTTTTGCTTTTTTTTGAAACAACTAAAAAAAATTATGGAACTAGAATTTATACATAATAAAGTGTTTTGAGTGTATTTTGGATACCTATACCAAAATATGTATGTACAGTCTGCACACACTGTACAGACATATTTTGGTATAGGCATCCAAATCACACCCAAAATACTGTATTATGTAAAAAATTCTGTTCCATAATTTATTTTTTTTAGTTGTTTCAAAAAAAAGTAAAAAAAATGGTCCGTATTTTATAGAGTCCGGGATCCCGGACTGAATCCGGACTCTCTATATATATATATATATATATTATAAGTTTTGTTTTATTAGATTATAAATAGAATATATTATATTTAAAATTCTTGTTTTGTTAGAATATTTTATTGCATAGTGCTGAATAGTAAAATCAAATTTTTAGAAAATTTTGCCGGCTGAATTCGCCCATGAATTAGTTCAAATCTTTGCTGTGTAGTCCGTGATTTTCTAAATTTAAATAGTATCATTTCCATTCTCCTATAAATAGGATGCTTAGTTAGAATTGAAAATCACACCAGAATCAGAGAATTCTTATTTTATAATCTTGAGCGTATTTCTTTAGAGTTTTAAGAAGTTTTGAGCGTAGAAAATAGTGAAAGTTTTCTTCAAGAATATATCCGCTATACCAGTTGGAATACTCTTTTTTTAAGGTAGGGGTATTATTTATTTCATATTCTGAAGAGATATTATTTTTCGTATTCCTATGAATATTATTTTCGCTTAATATTCGTAAGGAATATCATTTTCGTTTAATATTCTTAATGAATATTATTTTCGTTTAATATTCGTAAAGGATGTTATTTTTTATTCGCTTGAAATAATATTTTCTTCCATACTCTGTAGTATGTAAGTAATATTATTTCATTTCAGATTTCAAATTCTATACTCATTTTATTAAAGTTTTGGCTTCTATACTCCATAAAATTAGTAGAATATCATTGATATTTACGCTTCATCCAGTATCTTTTCATGGAAATATTATTCTGAGCATTCTTGATAAGTTTTAACTTTTTCATGCCGGGGTACAATTCACGGGATTACTATTCCCTAAGTTACTATTCACTCAGTTACTATTCACCCGTGGTACTATTCATGACAAACATTGATTTCTTTTCGGTCCAAATTATTTTTTATACAATATTATTCTTGAATTTTACTCCACAAAGCAGTATCATGTTGACAATTTGGACATTATTGAATTCTAGATAAATTAAATTATAAATCTTTAAAAATTTATCCTTTGCTTTCTTTTAATTGAATTCTTATATCATTGTCATCATCCTCATGCTTATATTATGTTGAAAGTCATCTGTGGGCGTAGTGCATAGATGGACTGGGTATGATTATGACCATGGATTATTCGGTATAATTATGACCGTAATGTTACAAATGATGTGATAAAAATCTTCATTGGCCCATAGTGCATTGATGGACAGTTTTTGGTATGATCATGACCATGGGTTCTCTTCGACCAAGGGTGCAAAGATGAATTATTTAATGGCATGATCATGACCGTTAATGAAAACACGATTATCATTGGCCTGTAGTGCATGGATAATTCGTGGTCGTGATACTAAAGAGTTTCATTGGCCTGTAATGCAGGGATGATTCGATGATGTGGATTATTTATTAAGCTGAGTTTCAGCGATAAAATCGATGATAAACTTTTTAAATCATAGAAGATAGTAGATATCATGCTCTACTTGACTCTTCTAATGGATTGCTTATTCCGCTGCAGTTGTTGATCTAAAACTTGTTGTCTATTATATTCTATCAGTTGTTATACTGTTGAAGGCTAAGGATAATTTATTCTGCATTATCTTAGTCATAATATTTCTTACTGGGCTAGTTGAGCTCACCCTTTCTTTCGATGTTTTCTTCAGGAATTGAGAATATAGCTGGGACTAGTCGGGAAATGGATTGATGGTCCAGATGGTTGCATTAGTAGTCCTCACTATTCTGTGAAATAGTGTGATAATAATTGTAATAAGATTGAATTTGAGTGTGGATATTGTCTAGAAAACAATATTCGAGCTAAAACTCTCAGTTATGTTTTGTCGTATTTTACATGACATTTGTATTAATTAAGTTTGTATTTAAATTTTGTACTATGTATCCGGCAACTCAGAATGGGTGATGTATACCTATTTTGGGGGCGTCACAGTTAGTATCAAAGATTAGGGATATGATCCCTAGCTGAAATCTGAGACTTGAACTAGGAGGAGTCGGGTAATTCCTTCGCTAGTATGACCAACCTAAGTTTATTTGTTATTTAAATGGTCGGTCGAAATATAGGGATAATATGTGGCATGTGAATTAACCCTTGTCTTATGGCAGTGTTTAAAAATGACATCTGAAAATGTTAAGATAAGCAATGGAGCACATGAGACCGTTGAGTCACCGCTGATCAATAGCCAGAATAATGTGCATCAGGAAGACAATAATCCTCCTGTAAACAACAACACTGATCAAATGAGGAACGACAGTACTTTTAGGAGTTTTCTAGAATTTATGCAACACCAAGCGAGAGAGACTCTTGTTCATAATGCAGGTGTAAACAATGGCAAAATGCGGTTGGTCACCACTACGAAGTTCAAGGAGCTGAGACCACCGAAGTTTTTGGGAAAGCCATAACCACTTAAGGCAGAGACGTGGATAAAACAGATCACCAAGATATTTGATGTCTTGGAATGCTCAGAGGGGCAAAACGTTCCATTCGCCACCTTTATGTTGCGTGAAGAAGTAGATCACTGGTGGGAATCTGTAAAGCGTATCCAGCCTGCCGCACTCAAAATGTCTTGGGAGAAGTTCCAATAACTTTTCAACGACAAATACTTTCCCAAAAGTATCCGTCACATGAAAGAGGTAGAGTTCATCAAGCTGGAGCAAAATAATATGACCGTGTCGTAGTACGAAGCCAAGTTTCCCATGTGTACGTACTAGGATGATGCTGCCTTCAAGACCAAGTCTGGGCAGATGAAGAAGAATCGAGGCCAGCTACGTATTATACGTATTTCTGGCTCGCAGTCGTTTAGGAGGTTAAGTCGGTTTGTATTTATATTTAGTTTAGTTTAATATTAAACTGAATCTATAGTAAAGTAAGGTGATATTAATTAATGTATGATTTAGGCCATGCGGAGTAGCTTGGGCTGATCTCCTACTATGATGGAGTTTTAGGATAGAGTTCATACGCCGAATGATTCGACTTCGTCGTCAACGATGTCTCCCGCGACATTAGCTATACGGGTAATACATTTATTATAATGATTATAATTTAGGATCATATTACGTAATTAATATGATGATACTAAGTTAACTCACATGTACATATATTAAATTACAGAACCAATTTGAAAAGCTACGGGACACGCGTGTAGCTAAGTTGCAGGCTGCTAGGAGCGACCCCGAGATGTTAGATTCCACTATCCCTCCGCCTGAGATTAGTTTATCTTAGGATGAGGAGATGACTTTTTGGGTAACGTCTCAAGATCCTCCTAGTAGTACTTCCGGTCGGTATCGAGTGTTGGGGTTGTTGAGGATACCAGCATATGCACTACCTGGAGGTATAATATTTAAGTATAGATTTCTCGTTCATGAATAAAGTGACTTTGATTATTATTCATATTATATTTATTTTTACAGGCACTAGCCAGTGTCTGCATCCAAGAGCCCCCGTTGGACCATCATATACGGGTGTTGGCTTAGACGACACTATATTCCAGAGGGTTATAGTGGTGGTGTCAGAGCGGTATGGTACGAATACTTTATTCTGTCATCAGAACCTGCCCAGCCGAGCCATGCTCGCCTCCACCAGCTTGCTCAGGACATCGCAGTTGGTGCCGCCGCCGACAGTACGGGTATCCCTCCAGAGCAGTTCGCCACGATATGCGACGAGGTGGTCCGGATGGTGGTTACCTTACTCTTGGATGCTTTTGCGCCGCTGTTGAGTCAGCCCTCAAATACTCAGGTATACTATTCATTTTAAATTCCGGTATTCTGCATGTTATTTAATTTTTATTTATTTGCATCTTTAATTGTATTATATGGACTAATGAGTTATATTTTTAATTGTATCAACAAGGTGCTCATTTCGATCATGAGCGGAGGGACGACGTCGATGATGATTTTCATACACCAGAGCAACAACGTCGATGCCCATCCGATGATTCTCCTCACACCGAGGGTAGTACTACTCGATGACTTAGTTTTGTAGATTGTTTATACATATTGTATTCATCTTTACTTTAGTTTAGCTTAATGGAATGCAAATTTTATTAGTTTAATATATGTTTGACGTATTGTCGTTTAAACATTGTAATTACATGTCATTTTTGTATATCTTATGGAACGTTAGACTATTTTTATTATTGTTGACCTTGATAATTTATATTGGACTTGTATGTGTACACAAGTTAATTATTATTGTATGTATATGTTGTTGGAAGGTTATTATTATGTTGCATGTGTTGTTGGGAAAATAAATAAATTTACAGGTACAAAAATGTGGGTTAAAACCCTAGATGTTGCCAAAACAGAACAAACATAAAAAAAAAATCATTATGATTGACGGAATAGTTAATTCTCGACGGAATTCCGTCGGAAGTAGTCCTTCACACATGTCAGAATGTGGTGCCACGTGGCCACTTAACACCGACTGAATAAGGTCGACAGAATGGATTCCGTCGAGGATATCATAAGACCAACTAAATATTCGGTCGGCGTAGTCCTTCACACGTCAGAATGTGGTGCCACGTGGATATTCGGTTGGAATTGTTCCGTCGACGTTAGCTATTTCCGACTGAAACTTCGACAGACTTAATCCCGACGTGCTTATATCCGACCGAATATTCCACCGAGGATATACTAATTCCGACGAAATGTCTTTACTCTCAATGAAATATTCCGTCGAAAATAGGTTGTTTTCTTGTAGTGTGATTGCCATCAGCTGTTCACTTAAGATATTACTTAAGTAGCTGAAAAGTAATCACTTGAGTTTCTAGTTTCTAGTAAAGACAAACAGAGCCCTTCGGGGTGATATTAATTTTGGGGGTGGGGTGGGGTGGGGTGGGTTGGGGGGGGGGGTTTACAGCCATACCTTTCAAGTGGATCATATATTGGAAACATGAAATGTACTAAAATATATATTTCCAGAGGCTCTAATGGGGGAATTTACAGCCAAGAGTATGGCTGCTGCAGAAGAATTTCCTCATAAAGAAAAAAAATATACATTTCCAGAGGCTCTCATGAGATTATTATATAGATGAACGAGATGAAATGTGAAAATAATGTGTCGCTACCGGTAACTAGCGAGGCAAACTCTTCTCTTGAATTTTATTTCATTCGGATAAACCACGATCTAGCTGCAAAAGAATAAAATGACTACTTTAGCATCTTACCTCAAGCAATTTTTTGTAAGAAAATAATAAATACTAACATAAACAGGAATAGAAGTTCAATTGCTTTGGAATAAATATTAGCTAATGAATAATCTCGATTCACTTACGAAGTACATATGCACAAAATCAACTCGAAATGGAATGGTTAGGAAATGAGAACCTAAATTTAGGTAAAAAATTCTCAGAACGTGAAAGTTGTTCCTGGGATTTGTAGATAATATTATAATTCACTCAGGCGGCTCATTCATATCATCAATGATAAGTACTTTCCCATTGCATAACTTAATACTATGTTATAGACCAGGAATAAACTCTAACCATCATGTCAAAACAGAAATTTTAGCATACTAGCACAAATAGTGACAGCATAACCACCAATTAATAGATAGATAACTTTACTGAACAGCATTTCTGCTATTCATTTACTTTGCATAATGAGAATCATAGAGAAAAGGCTAACAACTCAGGACATATACATCATCAGTGTGCCTTTAATATACAATTTCACAAAGACGCCTAATTCAACAATAACTAGATTAACAACTGCAAGAACACTGGAGAGGAAAAAAAATTAAAACCCATACATAATCAGATAAATGCGATTTGAAAGCAAGATAAGCTTACAATTTGAGCTTCGCTTGATATTCAAATCAGGAATAAACTCTAAAGTAGATTTCCAATAAATTAGCTACAATCATTTTGCTTTGGAACTATAACTTGATCCGCCAATTCTGACATGTCTTCTAGAATACATATCTGCATTCTCCCTGAATGACTGGTTTTGTATAAAGTCAAAGATACTGCCTCTGTCATCTCCACGAGCATGAGATCTTTTGCTTCTTCTACTAACAACTCTTCTGCTTTCACGTCTAAAACTTGAACCTCCGCTTTCTGATTTCGATTTAGGCTCAACTCCATCATCCTCTACTCGAATATCAGACCCCCCATCAGTTCCAGCCATGAGATCCATCAAGTTTTTCCTAAATCCCAAATCTGAGTACACTCTCTGGGAATTCCTCAATGGCCTAGCAGAAACAGCATCCAAACTCCCTTCTTCACCATTCTTTGGCCTCACACTCAACTGGGTATTCCCAACAGGACATCCCACATTCTCAACCATCAAGCAAGGATTACTAAAACCATTCCACGGATGAAGAGGAACAAATTTACTCAACTCAGTGAGACACTCAACAACATCAGTCATTGCCGGCCTCCTTTCCTTACAAGATCTCACACACTTTGCAGCAATCACAGCCAATTGCCTGCACACCGAAGGATCTTTAGGCAGCTCAATCCGCGGATCAAAAACAACCAAATGCTTTTCTCTCCTAATCAAGGGAATAGCCCAATCAACAATAGAAGGTGGCGAATGCTCAACATCAATAGCCTTCCTACCACTAATAATTTCCAACAACAGAATCCCAAAACTAAATACATCAGTCTTAGTGCTCAAATTATCAGGTGTAACATATCCTGGATCAAGGTAACCCATTGTGCCAGCAGGAGGTGTAGACCTTAGCCTATAATAATCATCAACATGGCATCTAAGTGCCAAACCAAAATCACCCAACCTAGCATTAAAATTACTATCAATCAAAACATTAGCTGACTTAATATCCCGGTGAATTACAGGGGGGTTTGAAGAATGAAGAATCTCCATTGCTTTTGCAGTTTGTAGAGCCCACCTAATTCTTCTACTCCAATTGGGTGGCCTAGAATTTGAGTGAAGAATGTCATACAAGGTGCCATTACTCATAAACTCAACCACCAAAAGCCGGTCATGCGAATCATTCGTAAAACCCAACAAATTAACAAGTCTAGGACTATGAATTTTCGACAAAATCTCGATTTCATTCTCAACTTCATTTGGGTTTTCAGGTGTCAAAGAAGAAGAAAATCGAGGCTTAGAACGGGTACCTCTAGAGGGTCTTTTCACAGCAACATGCCGTCCATTCTTCAAAACAGCTTCATAGACTAGGCCATGGCTTCCTCTGCCTAGGAGCTTCTGGGGAGAGAATTTGTTGGTGGCTGCTTCAAGATCACTGTAATTGAATTCTTGGATTTTGATGGGTTTTTCATGCTGTGGATTGGGTTGGGTTTTGTTCTTGGAGGAAGAAGATGACGAAACTGGATTTTGAGAATTGGAAATTGAAATGGATGATTCAGCTTTACATGAAAGGTAACCCATTAAAGGCAAGAATTGGATAAATCGGTATGTTTGTTTCCTTGTGCATCTGTATATAGTAATATATGGGTGTAGATCAATTAGATTAATGGGATGAGAAAAGTGAGGAGCTCTTTTGGGTGGGTTTTGGCTTATGGGTATGGATAGATTGAGATGCTGCTTGGCCGGGGAAGACAGAAGAGGTGTAGAGAGAGATTAGTTATTGTGGGTGCCTACCAAAAGTGGAATCCCAAGATTTTGCCAGCAAATATGAGTGCTGCATACGATCATACATAATTGATCCAAGTGTCGAAATTGCCTTTTGGGTGGGTTCTGCACTACTGGCTATCTTAAAGAACTGTTCAGTATAATCTACGGAATAGCCAATTACATGTGATATTTTAAATGTAGGTCAATTGCAGTAGGTACATCTCCATGACTCCATGTATCTATTTACCCAACTGCAAGTATATTCTGTTGTTCAAAACTCTGACAAAGTAATAATATTATTTTCCCCCTCAATTGAATTTGATTATCATGAAATTAAGTTTATGATAAGTTAATTAATTAATTAATATAATATTGACACGCAGAAAGAGATCACCTCCCAACATACATATCGATATTGTATTGATCAATTGACTAAAATTAACTTCATATTAATCACTTCCCCATTAATCAGACTTAATTGATTTTATAATGTGTTAATTGTTATTCTTTTCATTTGTGTCGACACCGAGAAAAAAGATTCTTAATTGCGTTTTTATTCTTTTTATTTTGCTATTTCGATTAATTTATTTAAAGGGTGATATTTAAAGAAAAAACTGACATAAATACCGAAGAATTTGAAAGATTAATTTTAATGATGGAATAATTAAACAAAATCGCCAGTTGATATAAGTTTAAATGGATGTACCAACTCATCCGAATTTTTTAGAATTTTCGCAATATGGCCTAATATGTGACTTCGTAAAATTGATCTTGAAACTGAGATTCATAGAGTTTGGGGGTTTACTTAAGCGAGGGGAAGGTGTTAGACTCCTCCGACTTCCGTTAAACACGATTACCACATTCTAAGTGTGAAGTGTGTGTGTGTATGATTTTGAAAAAGCCTTTGATATTTTTTATGTGCATTGATTTTATATGTTGTTGTAAGCCTTGTTTTAGCCTAGGAGCGCAATTGTTTGATTTTAATTTGAGCTTTGATGAAAAAGCCTTTTGAGACATGTCTTGGAAAATGTGGTGTTTTCGCTCTACCTTTTTCGCTTGATTTTATCCCCAAGTCTAACCTGAAGCGATTTGTATTTTATAAGATTTTCGTTTTTTTGATTTGAAAATCGTTTCGGCGATAATATTCAAAATAAAGCATCAAAAAGGGTCTAGGCCACCCGTGGGCTTAAAAGCCATCTCGATAGACCCAAACACCCACAATCGTAATTTTTGCTATCACGGGGCCTTAAATCTATTTTCTCGTGACGAGGCCCTCGAAGTCGTTTTAAGGCTTGAAATCACATATACAATGGTTTAAACATCTATCATTACAATTGAAACAATGTCAATCGTGAGAATCGAGCCAAGATTCGATTCGTGGATCTCAACTCCAACATTCCTAGGCTCACATCATAATATATTAAAGCATAAGTAAAAAGAGATCTAAAAGCGGGCTCTTGAAACCCTATAATTTAGATTGCAATATCGAAGCCCACATTCCGAGGGACTATGTGTATTGACGAGATTTATAGAAATGAAATTAAAATCTAAGATATAAATTCGTAGATCTAAGATGCCTCAGATCCGTACAATGACACAATCGGGATTTAAATGTAAATGAATATAAAAAATGTATCCATAAACCCGCTACCAGGTGATTCAATAGTTATATACCCTAACGCGAGTAGTTAGGACCCCTTCCCCACTAGATATAGATCTAAGGTTTTGTATAGTTACGAAATCGATTTAAAACATTGAAAATGACTAGATCTAACCTAGATTTGAGCCAATCTAGCATAAAAGATCATGTTTTGGAGTTTTTGAATCGGTTGAGGGCTAGTTCTTGTAACGCCCCAAAATCCGGTCTATCTTCACACCCGGATTTCGTACGTCACGAGTACATCATTCATTCTGCATACATCATTATATACTGAAATATAAAAACAAACACTCTCAAATCCCAGGTTCTAAAACCTTATAACCTTTCTCATTACAAATAATGATAATTACATTATTATTTATATCTTACACGAGTGACTTTCATCCGCCACAGAGGATTCATAACTGTTCATTAAACTAGTCTATAGTTTAATTATATCATTCAACTTTACGGGATCCTTAAGTTCACATTCACTTGCTCGTGCACACATATTTTTCATTTAAAGCAAATGTGAGCATTCAATTGCCCAGCAAGTCATAACAGTTGAACAAACAACTTCAAGAATTTAAACATTCTTTTCAGACTTCAATAACCGAACAAGGTTACAAAGCAGCTTGAATAATAGGAATAGTCTTGATTCTTATCATCTTAAAACATTAGTCACATTCACTTTGAAATACTTTCATTCTCTACTCTCTTTCATGCACATTCTGTCTGGCTAAAATCAATAGCACAAACTTAACAATAACGGTTCATGTATAAACAGAACATTCTTTTATTAAACAGTTATAAAACAATTCATCTCATAGAAACACCGAAGTGTTCACATTGTGGCACAAGGCCTCATACATTCTACCACCTTGCACAAATATCGCACATTCGCACATAGACAGAACTTCTCAAGTTCAACATCTGAGAAGTTTAAGAAACTAGCATTCATTTAAAATATGAATGAAGTTAGGAAACTTGCCTTACGCACAGCCACAGCTTACGCTGAACTGCTCATTCCAATCCCTATAACACATAAGGAAATTACAAATACACCAATTAGTCATATACATGACTTACGCATTGGTTTACTTAACTTTACTTCTTAAGGTTCGCGTTCTTGCAATATAATTTTACACGACTAACTTTTATTACCGGTTTACGGTTTCATGACATACGGAGATGTCTTAGTCAACATGTTCATCATCTTTGATGATTCACATTTTTATCTTCTTCGTATACTTCTCTAGGACCCAGTACACATCGCTTCTCTGCTAGTAGTCCATATGGTACTCTGAGTGGTTTCCCACAAACAACCAACAAACAAGTTCCCGTCCCATCTACACTGTCATCACAGTGAGTTAGATCGGTTGCCAGTTTCGTATATACCTTCTCTCTCTGAAGGAATTGTTTAGCCCAGCTCCCATATGTCAACCATCAAAGGTTACGATTGTACCACAACCTAACTTTCTCTTAACTTATACAAATTATTAAATTATAATGTTCGTTAAGTTAATTTCTTATTCCTTTTGGCTTTCTGGCAAGTAATTGCCATACCTCAGGATTCAATCTTATCCGATTCACATTCGGCTTTCATTAATCTCATTACTGTTCGATACGGCTTTCTTGATACCATTCGTATCTTACTTACTACATTCATCAACGTCTAAGTCATACAACCAGGGTATACTTAGCACGTTCGTCCAACGCGAATATGATTCACGAGGATCGTTTACGTATTCAACGTTCACGTTGCTCGTCTCTTAATCTCTCATTCAACCTTTACTCAAGGTTTTAACTGCTTTCGATCGTTATCCATCCCATGAACTCCATGTTCATTATTCTTTCTTAATGTCAAAGCCATACGGTTCGCTATATGCTAAGACCAATCGTTCATCGCAACAACGTTGCGTTCACAGCGTATAAACGCTTTACATTCATCTCTTAATGCCAGGTCATAACATCAAAATGTTATACATTAACATCGTCAACCAACGTCTAAGGAATCACAACCATAGCAATTCCTCACGTTCATTTATCTCAACTACGGTCCCCGGACATCGGTTTTGTAACCCGCATCTACATTCTTTGTCTTTTATTCTTGTTTAATCTTTTCGTTCAACCTTTATTAAAGGTTTAAAACACTTGATTAAGTGTTACATTACGTGAACTACATGTTCATACTTCTTTCTTGCACATCCTCCAGTAACTGAGAACTAAAAATCTCATTTCTGGGCATTACTCTGCATCGACGCTGCGGCGCCGTGCCCTTCCTTTCATCTCACGCTGCGGCGCGACCTACTTCTCTCTCCTCTCTTTCCGGACTGGCGCTGGGGCGCGAGTCCTTACTTAGTGGGCCACGCTGCGGCGCCACACTCCAGAAGATTTTCGTACTGTACAAGGCGCTGCGGCGCCACAAATTGTACTACGGTTCGCGCTGCGGCGAACTCTTACAGTGTACTCGGACACTGTTACGCGCTGTGGCATCGGCCTCCAAGGCACAACTTGCGCTGCGGCGCCGAGTATGAAACCTAGAAAATTTTTCTAAGTCTTTTACAAGTTTGAGGCCCTGATTTCGAAATCTCATAACTTCTTCATTATAACTCGGAACGAGGTCGTTCCAAAGCCATTTTATTCCTTATCTTACGTACTTCGATTACCTTCTGACAAAACTTTGTTCTGAATCCGTTAACATGCCATTCAATATGATTAATCTTCATTCTTAGTTCATTTTAACGTTTTAATGTTCTTTGTTTGTTCGTCCGTAATTCGGTCATCCGAACTCAGAATTCATTCGTTCTTTAGTCCACGAGTCACGTTTTCTACGTTCTCTTACATTATTATGAAACCCTACACGTTCGGGTTCATTTAATAACTTTCAAATTCTCGTTCATCTTTTACGAAAATTTCGCCATAACTTCGTTATAGCTTAATTTTAATCCGTTCTTTATGAACGTTTCTAACGTTCCTATCCAAGCAATAAGCATCTAACTTATACGCGATGGTTTTAAACTTGTCCATCAACAACAATTATACTACGATGGTTTTAAATTTATCCATCAACAACGTTCTTCGTGTTCTTCGCGTTCTTCGTTCGTTCTTAATTTTAATCGATAGTTTGGATTACGATTCTACTTTTTCTTGGAATTTGATGTTATAGAACATCATTCCTTACTTAATTCACCTACTCGTTCATAATATTCATTCGGATCGCTCAAAATCCTCACTAATCTTATACTACCTTAAGAAATTTACAAACTAAACTTTTTATTCTTATTTCTTTATTTTCTCATGATTTCAACCATATGAAATCATTACTAACATCTTTTACTCCTTATTCTCATTAAGTTATGTTTTAAACATATTAAACTTAAAAAAAATATTAGAAGAAACTAGGGTTCGGATTATCGTTCTTCTTTATTTCTCTTCCGTTATATAAAGCCGGCGATTTGCGAGCTTTTCTATTTCTCGATCACTTTTGATCCGAGCATTCATGCTAATTCCTCTTCCTTCTCCTCTCCCAACCGAGCTCTCTCTCTCTCTCTCTCTCTCTCAAGTTTTAGGATTTTCAAAATCCTAGAAAATAAAAAAATTAGCTTTCTATTTATAGATTTTCAAAGCTAGGGGAAAAATAGTCATTTCGCCCCTAAAATCACTATTCCCACCTCCTTAACAACTTAGCCACCAAGTTTACTTGGCCACCACCCTTACTTGATGGCCAAGTGTCTGCCCTTTATGCCCATGGGTCATCCCCATGGGTTGCCCCATGGGTTTTACCCATCCGGTGACTCATCGGTTCGATCCGCGGTTAATTTCTTTAGATCGGGCTTAATCCTAATTCTTCTTGGGCCTAACTTGGGTTTAACTTAACAAATCATTGGGCTTGACATAATCCAAGTACATTTGGATTCTACAAAGTCCATGAACATAAAGTCCATTAAGACTTATCGTATTCTACGATCGTATTCTACGCATTCCTTTCTCGTAATCTCGTCTTCTCTTCGTATATTGTTCGTACGATATTCATATTATATGTTGTACTAACCTTCGTAATATACTCGTATAATAACTCGTATCATACTCGTATTTCTCACGCATAATAGCCCTAGTTATTATACGCACTCATTACATTCTTGGAACTCACTTTCCCTAACCCTTAGGTTTTGAGTCCGCAGGCGAAAACTTCGTTTTTGCCATAACTGAAATATTATTGAATATTCCATCACGTCTCAACATTTTACGTAATCAATAACTTCTCGGAATTTCAAAATAAATCTCTGAGCAGAAATGGATGAATAGTGCATATTTCGTCTTTTTCCCCGAAAAATATTTTATTCCCGGAAAACTTTCATTTTCGTCTTGAAAATTCTTAATCGTTAAATCTAGCTCGTAGCCAGAATCCTCCCGACTTATAATCATCCTAGGTTATAGAATGATTAATAAACACATAGCACAGAATAATATTAATAAAATTTCCTTTTATTAATAACTAATTCTTTAAATCTAAATTCTGGATAATCCAAAATTCCGGATTGTTACAGTTCTAGTAAAAAACTCGATCTTTAACTATATATGTATGACCCCAACTTTTTATGAATAAAGATTTAATTTTCTTTAAATGTTATTTTGAATATTAAGGTGTGAATTTGATATAATGCTATAGTTATGAGTGATATGTGTAAATTTTTGGAAAGTAAGCAAGTTGTTATAAAATATTCGTTTGGTCGAATAATATTCTTTTTGTCGGGGAATATTCGTACGACGACACAATCAATGGTGGACCCCACAAAGGAATGACTGTCGGATATAAAAAGCGACATAAATAACATTTTTATAAAAATAACGGTAAAACTTTTACTGTAAAACTATTGAAATACCCAGTGATAAAAGTACAATAATACGCGTGGTTGCACAGTAGCACACGATATTGCACAGTATCTCTGAATACTGATTCTTACATAAGAAGTCACTCAGATCATTTAATAATTGCCACAGTAGTTGCTGCATAATATGTGACCCCCAAATTCGGGTCCCTTCAAACCTCGGATCCGGTCCGCCACGATACTACTATCGTCAAATAATTTATATCTTTTATTCATAACTTAATGAATATAATTTTGCTTATTACAATTTAGAATATAAATTCTTTCCATTTCTTGGATCTGTATAATTACCCCAAACTTTTATAAGTTTCAAATCTTGGTCATTTACCATTCCAGTCTTACATCATATTCGATGTTATAAAAATATGCGGAATAATTTAAACTTTTTCAACTTCTTTGAAAAAAGTCTTTTATTGATTTCTTAACATGAATCAATTACATATCCTTGAATCAAATTATGTTATGATTCATTCTATTCAAATTACTGTAAAATTTTTACATCTTGATTCGAATTCCTCTATGCATCACATAACACAATTTTTCAACTCAACATGTATTACACATCGTAAACTACTATCATGTACATCTCCTAGAACCTTAACATGGTTCAAGAACATATATTTAAATAAATCAATCAATCTTCTTCGATACTATTGAACTCTATCAATCAAGTAGCACGTAATCTTTACCGTGAGTCCTTAACCTGCAAAAGTGGTTATTTGCAAGGGTGAGCTCGACAGCCTAACAATTCTAACAGTTTTCATGCATCACATAACACATATCTTCATACACAGTTTATACAATCATAAGCATTTAAATTCATAGCCTGAATGCTACTTCTCATATAACGAGTAGAGAGATTAACTTAAAATTCATATAATCGTATATTGCCTTTCAATCTCATACATATCTCATATATATTTCCATGTTTCATGGCATATCATAATTCATTTCATACATATCTCATATGCATTTCATATATAATTTAACATTCCATATCATAGCATAAATCAACCAACAATCATCAACATTATAGAACAAATAGAAACTGAAAGACTTGCCTTGATTGTTGTTTACCAATAACAGTTTAACATCTTACAGCTATCTACACTTCACGTGTCCTACACAATTATATAATCATGCAAATCAGCTATTAATCACATAACAACACATAGTAGTTGTAATGTAAACTTTACTCTATATCTCATAACCCTTCCTCTTATCAATACACACTGTTCATTTTGATTGTGTTAACTTTCGACTTATATCTCACTATATTTCTCCTTAGGTCACACTCGAAGTTCATTCAAGTGCTTAAGTCTTGCTAGGACTCCTTATTGATTTTATATTAACCACATTCCATATCTTATAATGTTCACTTGAATTGAATTAAAACACTTTTTAAGTTCATTAACACTTGTCACGGCGTTTCGACATTCATTCGTCATACGGCCAATTTATCTCTCTTGTGTATGCTTATACAACTTATCTAATACATCATTTATTAATGTTAAGCATCATTATAATTACTAACATTCACGTTTTATAACTTAGAACAACATCTTTTATCTTCAGAAGCACTACACTTGCATATGTGCATGCCCGACGTCCGACGCCCTCCGATTGCCTCCTAATACACATCAGTCCTAAAGATGACCATTTTTACCCCTTCTAACAACCTCAAATTGAAAAACTTAAAGAACAAAAGTTGTAGGTCTATTCGTCTTTGTCCGGATCATCTTGAATTGGCTCAATCAGAGTCCGTATGAAAACATTATGGCCATTTTACCAGAATAGGCCAAAACAGTCATACATGACACACTATGGGCGCGGCCGCCCCCATTTTCTTCACAATCCCAGCGCATCCGTGCCATTTGGCTACACCCAGATGTGTGCCCGTGCTTCTGGGCAGCGGTCCCACGCTTGACTTTGGCCAGATTATAGTTTTCTCAATGTTTTTACTTCAAATCTTTATAACTTCTTCATTTTAAGTCAGAATTAGTTGGTTTTCGACTCTTTGAACTCGTTAAACTCTTAGCTACTCATCTAGAGAATAGTTATAACACTTCAAAAACATTAACAAATCATTTTAAGGGTTCCAATTCAGTGTGCATGCTATATTTTCATATTTTAAATATATTTAGCGAATTAATTCACTACGAATTCGTTTCTTAACCAAACTGGTCCGTTTAACTTTCGTTGTTTTTGTATTTAACTCTATTTACATTATCTAGCAAAAATTCATATATTGCAACAATTTTTAGTCATCAATTTTGTGACTCAAAAGCAAGTATTTCATTATACTTTTCTAGTAATTGAAGAACTTTGAATTCAAGAACATATATAACAGAAATGTTATATTCTTAATGCTTGATTGGCTAACTATTGCTCTTCAATCTTCCAATCTTAGATTGCTCTCATTAATGGCAACTCACTCTTAATAGGAAACTTATCAGAGAACTTAACCAACGTGAAGGAGAAGAGAGGGTCTTCCATTTATAGGGAATTCATTACCCAGATAATTGTTGTGCCTCCAAGATAGAATCTAATGGAAGATGGAAGGAAATGATGGTTAAGGAGAAGTTGGTGGAAAGTTGATACCAACTCTCATAATCAGCCTTCTTGATTTCAGTAGCAACAATAGGCTAGGCCAATGGCCTAACACGGCTAATAATTAAATAGACACTGATAATGGGACAAGCTACAATACTCCTTAACCTATCAGTAAAATGACCCACATTCTACTAAAGTTAATTCCTTTTGAGCTCATTAAGTCAATTATAATGACTTAACATTACCACACTAAATTAAGTTATGGACACACACACACACACACACACATATATATATATACACCTACCCACCTATATGTAGTATACTTATATTTTAAATATACACCAATACATAATATCATGTACCTCATGTACATTAATTCAATTAATATTTTAATATAATTCAGTTGGGTACTCTCAACCCATTATTTTTCATAAAGTTTATTGTCTCAAATACACTCAATTATTATAATGATAATTAAAATCAATTATTTTTTAACTCACCATTTATTTTCTTTCAATACTTCCCATTAAATCTCCCTTTAATTAAACTTCACTACTTATGTCACACAAGACATAATTATGTGAACTTAGTAATTAATAGTGCACAAGCTTATAACAATATAATCTCTCAAAATAATATTATTCTTAATATTACATCTTATAATATGGTCATAATGTAATATCATTACATAATATTTTCTCATAACTTATATACTAACACTAATTTAATGGTCTCTATTCATAGTCAATCTATTACCCTCATATGATTAGTACATAAGGGGAAAAGAAGAGTTGGTGGCTAACTCCCACCAACTACTACTATTCATTGTACCCTAGCCATTGGGCTAACAATCATTGCTATCACATGAGCTATCTAGCAAGCTTATTTAACTCCAATTTTTAGCATTTCTAAGGGTCATGTGAGTGGTCTATTGCATCATTTTACATTTTATTATCTCACTTGTATATAATGTTAACATACAAGTCTTTATACATATGTATTTAAATACTTCCCTTATACATACATACATATATATATATATGTATACATGTATCCCTCACATTATATAATCCATGTACATTTGACAGTACCGAATATATTTTAATTGAGTAGTGTCACCCCACATTATCATGAACTTTATTATTTCAATTATACTTAATTCTTGAAATAATTATTAACAACAATTATTTATTTAGTTTAATTTAATATCCTTCATAAAGTACACATTAATGTACCACACATAATACATTGTCATATATGTCCATTTATGTAACTCATGCGACTCATTCCACTTTGCCATATAGTTTTCTATATTATATAGTTACCATTGAAGTGTCCCACTTCATTTCATATCATATAGATGTAGCTACTATATAATATATAATCATTGCACATACAAATTAATTACTTCAATTATTCATTCATTAAATTATTTAATGAATGCTTATTCCATCACTTTGCCACACTAGGTATATCTCACAAGCTTACATTAAGCTTATATACTTATTCATTTCACACCACATTACTATTTATAACATGTTCAATTTACATCGAACTATTATATCACAAGGTTCACATATATAATTATATCGTGAATGAAAATATTTAAATATTCTTTATAACATTCACGGTATATATAATAACTCAAGTTATTTAGTAAATTAAAATAACTTAGTTTTCTTTTATAACTTTAACCCTCTTGGAAATACATTACTATAATCAAAATTATGTATTTCCCCATTACATAACATAAGATGTTTTTATCATGTTTTTTCTAAATATAGGAACTAGTCATAATAAAACGATTTACTCATTTTTTCAAGATATTATTCTTAATATAATATCTTGTATTATTAAAATATTTACATGCACGACACACGTACACACTATATATAGAAAATAAGTTTATTTCGTATTATGATAAATTGTTTCCATCAACTTATATAGCAAATATGTTTTAATATGTTTACCTTAAAACTTAATCACACACATTACCTCGTACAAAGCTATATAAGGTAATATCAAAATAATATTCCCCCTTTTATTAAAATAATCAAATGCTAGAATTTATTCTAATATCCTTTATTAGAAATATACTATAATTATTTCTCTTTCATTTCTATAGATTGTCTCAACACAATTTCTTTAATCTATACATTTAACCATATCTCAATATTAATCAATAAATCTCTAACCAATATTTATCTAAAGATATATCGATTTTCTTCACTCGTCAACAACGTACATATATACAAGTCTAAACCTAGCACACATCGAGTCTTTAATAGTATTCAATATAGTACACTGAGTGGTTTCCCACAAACAACCAACAAATTAGTTTCCGTCTTGTAATACCCGGTAAAAATAAAAATAAAAATAAAGAAATAAAATAAATAAATAATATTTAAATCCATATTTTAATCGGGCTTTTCTTATGTTTGGGTTAAATTGTATTTAATTTGTGTGAACTATAATAAGTATGTGATTACATTAATTTGGGCTTTTATACTAATTGGGTCTATTTTGTATTTGAGTAATATTAAAATCCTATTAAAATTAGGAGACACAGAAAGATATATAAATAAATACATAGTTAAACCTAATTTACTCAAACATTAAACCTAATTCGTAACTGAAAGAGAAAGGAGGCGACGAGAGAGAACAAAATAAAGAGAACATTAGCAGATTCACTTTGTTGCATAGAAAGCAAAAAGGTATTGTAACTTTGCTATTAATAATGAATTGAGGTTATATATTCTGTATGTATGTATGAATTGATGATTTCTTTTTCTTAAAAAAAAACCGTTAAAGTGATGCAAGGCTGCTGTACTATTGTGACATAATAAGGATTATATATATATATATATATATATATATATATATATATATATATATATATATCAAATTGATTGTAGCTTTTCGGCCTGATTCCATTATTTTTATATATAAATATATGAGGATTATATATATAAATATATTACGTGGTTGAAGGCCTGCAGCAGTGCTGCAGGTGTTAGATTAATTTCGTTATTTGTTTATATATATATATATATATATGTTATATTTTAATAAGTATTTGGCCATGAAATTTATAAAAAGAATTAGTAAATCAAATCGAAGTTATGTATATTAATTTGAATTAATTAATTTTGTGGACATAGTTATAAAAGTTTTAATAATAAATTTAATAGTATTATGTTATTAATGATTGGATAGTAATAAAATCTTATTAAATTATTTAAATTGAACGGAAAGAATTTAAAGAGTTATACTTAGTATATAAATTTTGGAGTATTAATAATTGATTTAAGGCGATGATTAAATGTACCTTGAATGAATTGCGAATTATTTTGGAGTTTATGAGTTGGATTATATTTAATTTGAGGTGAATATGTTTAGGTGGTGAATGACGTTTCGTATTTGATATCGTTGGCACTTAAGGGTAAGATTTTGTGTAGTGTGCTATAAATGGGTTGGAAGTATCAGGTACGGATTCCGTACTCTTTCAGTGATACTCTTGTTAAATTTGATTTGTTCGTTTATTTCCTTATTTCGAATTGTATTATGATTTCACATAATTGTTTCCTGGGAAATAAATATATTGGTTTCATTTTGGAGTTGATACACATGACTCGTATTTGTACTATTTGAATTAAGATATCATGTTTAGTATTTATTTTTGATAATTGTAGAGCGGTACATGTTGCTACCTTCTTTTTGATACATTGTGACTATAATTTGAATTGGTTCAACATGTACATATAGAACCCTTTTGTTGGTATTATGTCGCATGTGTTGTGACATAGTCTTTTTGTTAGAATATACCGTAGGGTATATCTGAGCTATAACCACCTGTGAGGGGTACCACAGGCATGTCGTCTTGGCACGAGAGGCATGACACTTTTCGTGGCGGTGTGATTAGTCCATGACGTCTCCGTTTTGGGCTCCGGAGGATGTGGGCCATTTGGTGTTTTGTTGTGGGAGGCGTATTGGTTAACCCTAGTTTTCTATTCTGCGAATTGGTGATGTTGTGCCAAACACACCTATCCAATTTGTATAGATTTGGATTCGCGGTTCAATATGTGATTTGCCTGTATGGTATTATTTTGGTTGCCTATGTGGCATCATTTGACTTGCCTGTGTGGCATTATTTTGACTTGCCTGTGTGACATTATTTTGACTTGCCTGCGTGACAATGTATATTTCTGAGCTCACTCGGTATGAAATAACACCCAACCATTTGATTCAGCCTAATATTTCATTATATTAGTTTTATTTGTTTCTGTTCAGTTCAATTCATTGAGTTAGTTACTTCAGTTCGTTATTTCTTTATTCTTCTATTGGTTTCGTAAATTCTATTGATTCAGATATATTCCATTCAAATCTTTGAAGATTATATTTTCGTCCGTATTTACACTTGAGGCTTTGTTCAATATTTTGTCTCGGTTATTTTCGTATATCAATTGTATATCTTTTGTATATCTGTATCCGTACTGGGCAATTAGCTCATGCTGTGTTTTTTCTTCCGGCAGGTTTGCAGGGTTGATTCAGGGCTAGTGTGATGAGAGAGTTGTCTTTGACCATCTAGGTTGTTTTGATTTTTGGTTTTAGTTATTTTGACTCTAGTTGGAGAATTGTATTTAGTACTTCATTAATGGACATCATTATTAATATTTTGAAGTTATTAGTGCTCTCTTTACTTGTTTTGAGGTTTGTTGTGCTTTGCACGTGACCTCCCTTTCCTTTTTCGGGAAGGGGGTGTTACATCGTCTCGTCTACACTATTTTCACAGTGAGTTAGACCGGTTACTAATTCGTATATACCTCCACTATCTGAAGGAATCGTTTAGCCCAGCTCTTATACATCCACCATTAAAGGGTACAGTTGCACTGCCTTAGACTTGATACTTACTCATACATATACTCAATAAATTGATGATTACCAAAGATATTTAATGTCACCAACTTACTATGATAAAATAATTTTACATAAATTATTTAATATCGATAGATAAATTTCTATCCATCTTCTTTACTTCAAATAACTCGTCTCTCCAATAAATAACAAATATATAATAATAATATATTTATTTAACACAGAAATCACTTATTGCATAGTTTATATTACCCATGCAACACAATACTACATACCTCACAACTCATATATATATATATTCTTATTCGAACTCTTATCACGCCTTAATAATTTTATTTACTAAATTCTTATTTTAATAATTTCTAAAAATTCGGGTTCTTACATCCTCTCCCCCTTATAAGGATTCCGTCCTCAGAATCACCGAGACCTTCTCTACTTGGTGTTGTTCTAAATATTACATATTCTTTTGAATAACTTTATCCATTCTCTTTTTGAAAGTTTTATTATAACTTGCTCACTTTCATTCTACCACATTCTCCTTTCTAAGGAACATTCTACTTACTACATTCATCTTTCAGAAGAATAAGAATCTTCCACAATTTTTCAATAATCGGGAAGTAGTATGAATAACTCAGATTCCAAATTATGCCGAGGGGTCACAAGACCGTGAACTCTTTTCCAGGTTTACTAATGCTTCTACAAAATCCTTCACATTGTAAACCAGAGTGTTTATCAATCACAAAGACTGAAAACATCATCCACGCGTACACTAGGTGGCCGACCTATTGTACCACTACGTTGGGCCACAACGTAGTGTTTTATAACGACTATATGCATTACGCTCGGAACCATTGTCTCTGAAAATATGTCCCCTTATAAGGTTGTTCACCTCAGCTTTTCAACATCTGAATCTGTACCAGAGCAATCTGGTTGGGCATAAATACTCTAGAATGCTTGAATTCCATAAATATTTTTCAACAGCCGTCTAGCCGAATCAAATAGCTTAGACTTTTATCAATAACTCGGACATCAATCGAAATAATTTAGCCAACATTATTGACATTCTTCATAATTTAAAAGAAAACTAAAAATTCTTTTATGACGTTATGATACCGTACCAGATTAGTAGTACGTTGAGGATTCCGTCATATTATGACTTTGTCATATTATATCATATCATAGTGGGCTAACGATCTTTCGATCACAACCAACACTAGGTTCGATTGCATTAATGACTCCATCGTTTACCATTTCTACACCATATCAAATGATGCACATGGTTAGAAATACATTTTGAAAATTTTTAAATCATTTTTTCTTAGCCGAAACAATTAACATATCATATGAATAACGATATTGTTTTTAAACATCAATGGTTCAATCACATGATCTAATGTTTTCCAATAAAATAGAAGTGCAAACATCAGCACGAAGTCAATAAATTTTGAAAATCTAGCAGAGCTAGAAGATTTAGAAAATCCATGTTTCTCCATCAACTTCAATCTTTACTCCATTGCTTCATTCTATCAATCTTTAACACAATCAATGGTTACTATACCAAAATTTCTAAATTCATAATATATAACATATATATACCCGATATAGTTCATCAAACTTACCATACCTTGGAAGTTCAGGAACTTACCACAGTAATATGAGTTTAGGAGCTTATCCTAGCAATACGTAGTCCAAGAACCAATCAGGGACTATCTATATGCTTAGGGGCTCCAAAACATGCATATGACTATGAGTCACAAACATACCATCAACATGAGTTTTAAAAACTCGTGCCTAATCTTAATATTCTTTAACTTAATCTTAATAGTTTCTAACTATCAAATATAAATATGAGAAAAGAATCACCTTTTCGCCATATGTACATTAATAGAGTGACACTAACATTCCAATTATTATTAGTGTAATAAACTGAGTACAAGCACAAACCTCCGCCCATACAAAGGTTTGTACAACTCAGTCATCACCTGAGTCTTCAATTAAAATCCCAATTAACTCTATCTTACTCTTAACTTTCTCTTTGCGCGATACGAATTCTTCGTATCTCATCATATACAACTCCTCATGCGTTCATTTCATACCATTTCATAGTACCTTTTCTTATAGCATCAAGCTAGAGCCACTTAGTCATTATAGACTATTTATCATGTCATAGCTCAATCCAATCACGTCGTGATCATCAGTTTACCTTAGGATTCTTTCCCATTATCAACTAAAATCCATTCGAGTTCATTCTTATTATCTTTGTCATCTTCATCTTATAGACATCATCTTAACATTTTTATTACCGGAGTTGGGAAACTCCTGAATTCTCATTCTCTTAGATACTTCAAGATTCTTCTTTAAATCTTTGCTTATATATTTTTATCTTTATCTTTCTCTCTCTCAGGTTATAGCCTAAGGTACTCTTACCTAAAGTTTATAACCTACAGTTTTGATACCAACCTATGACGCCCCCAAATCTGGGTCCCTTCAAACCTCGGATCCGATCCGCTACGATACTACTATCGTCAAACAATTTATATCTTTTATTCATAACTTAATGAATATAATTTTGCTTATTACAATCTAGAAAGTTCTATCGAGGAAAGGTGTTAGGTTATTTAATTGCGCGCCAATAAAGAGAAGTCCTTATCGGAAAGCCCTCTCTTTCCTGAGAATGATCTGGTTGTTAATATTATGAGTTATAATATTAATGATGAATAATTGATGAAAGATTAAAAATGTGTTTATTGAAGATAAACGATTTGTGATAAATATTTATTTAATTTTTAATATAAATAGAGGGGGTTTTCATGAAATATTCGTTGTAAGTTTGGCTTATTACATGGACCCCCACTTACTTATTTTTCAAAATCGCTGGTAGAAAGTTATCTCAATTTTGTTTTATTATTATTATAATAGTAATAAAACAGAAACTTTTTTATATAAAACATAATACTTTTAATATTATATATAAAGTTATTCGTTTTATTAGATTATAAATAGAATATATTATATTTTATATAAAGTTTTCGTTTTATTAGAATATTTTATTGCATAGTGCTGCATAGTGAAAATCAAATTTTGCCCGTGAAATCGTTCGTGAAAAACTTCACGTTCACCAGTGATTTTTTGAAATAGTATCCTGCCATTCTCGTATAAATATGATGCTTAGTTAAGAAATGAAAATAACACCAGAATCAGAGAATTCTTCTTCTATAATACTGTGCGTATTTTTTATCTAGTATAAGGATACTTTGAGTGTAGCAAATAGTGCAAGTTTTCTTCAAGAATATCCTCGCTATACCAGTCAGAATTACTCTCATATTAAGGTAAAGAATATTATTTTCGTTCAATATTCGTAAGAAATATTATTTTCTTTCATACTCTATAGTATGTAAGTAATAATATTTCATTTCATTTTCCTAATTCTACACTTATTTTGATAAGTATTGCTTTTATACTCCCTGAAATTAGTAGAATATTCTTGAATTTTGCGCTTCATCTAGTATCATTTCCCAAAAAATATTTTTCTAAACTTTCTTATTAAATTTTAATCTTTTCATGCCGGGGTACTATTCACGGGGTACTATTCATTCAGGTACTATTCATGAAATACTATTCACCCAGAGTACTATTCATGGACAAAATTGGTTTCTTTTCTGTCCAAATTATTTTTGATACATGAATATCATTCTTGAATTTTACTCCATAATTAATTATCATGTTGACAATTTGGACATTTTTAAACTCTGGATAAATTGAATTATAAATCTTTAATATTTATCCTTGATCTCACTTTATTGATTTCTTATATCATTGTCATCATCCTCATGCTTATATTGTGATGAAAGTCATTTTTGGCCCGTAGTGCATAGATGGACTGTTGATTGGTATGATTATGACCAGGAATTGTGTATTGATATAATCATGGCCTATAATGTTACAGACAAATGATGTGGTGAAAGTCCTCTTTGGCCCGTAGTGCATAGATGGACAGTTGTTTGGCATGATCATGACCACTGGTGATACTAATGAATATCATTGGCCCGTAGTGCATGGATAATTCAGTGATGTGGATTATTTATTGAGTTATGTTATAGACATAAAATATTAATGATGAACTTTTAAATCATAGAAGATAGTAGACATCATGCTCTACTTGACTCTTCTAATGGATTACTTATTCCATTCCAGATGTTGATCTAAACTTGTTGTCTATTTTATTCTATCAATTTTTACACTGTTAAGGACTAAGGATTATTTATTCTATATTATCTTAGTCATAATATTCTTTACTGGGCTAGTTGAGCTCACCCTTTTCTATCATTATTCTCTTCAGGAAATGAGAATATAGTTAGGACTAGTCGGAGAATGGAGTGACGGTCCAAAATGGTTGCTACAGTAGTCCTCACTATTCTATAAAATAGTGTGAAAATAATTATAATGAGGACTTTATGTGAGTTTGAATATTGTCTACGAGATAATATTTATATTGAAATTCAGCTATTGTGTTATCGTATTTTGCATGATAGTTGTATAAATGAAGTTTGTATTTAAATTCTGTACCATGTATTTGGTGACTCATAATGGGTTGTGTATGTAACGCCCCCTTATCTATTCTCCCACGGTATCCGATATGGTGCTTAGTACTAGTCAATGTATATAACGCATTCAAATCTATACGCCCATGGTATCCGATTCTATACTTATATCTAATTGAGTGACTATACAATTATAACCAGATGCAATTCCCATAGATCCAAGATTCACAATATCCCATAACAGATAATAATTCCCAAGAGAACTATTGCTGTGTTTGGATACCCTAACTTGGATGTATAAACTGTATCTGCGAATAATATCTATCTATTCGAAATTTAGAGTACCAGTAATAACATGAACAGTCCATATTACCAATACCCTCACTCAGATGTATAGTCTATATCATGCGAATTACACTATTGTATCGATAGTACCTATCTATCTGAAATCCAGAGTATCAACAACAACATGAACAATACATGTTGTCAATACCCTCACTCAGATAAATAGTTCCCAAGGATCTCAAACTAGATTGAAAATTCTAATTACATCTATATATGTAAAGAAACACGGTTGCAGAAATAAAAGATGTTATATATATATATATATATCATATATTAAAGTTCGATTACATGATTATTCATAAAGAATTTCTTATTACAAAGTATTACATTCAACTAGACAGTAATAGAAACTAATCTAAGCAGGGACGTTTTCCTTTATTAACTCCAGATGTGCCAGGGTTACTATCTAATACTGCAAAGGGAATAATTTGAAAGGGTGAACTATGACATGCTCAACATGTTTTATATTTATAAAAATATATGATTTGAAGAAGTATAACAGTTCAAAACTCAACTGATTGTTGTTACCATTTCTGGAATTTCTATTTCAACCTTTTCTGGACTTTTTATTTCTGTCAGTCACAAAGACTTAGAAATTTTGTTTAGATGTGAGATAGGGGATCAACCTATTCAACATCCTAGGAGTATGCATCTCATCCTAATCGTGCCCACATGCACAAAGTGCCAATATTTAATTGACCCAACATCTATCCCTTTTTGGGACACACAACTCAGTATAGGATGTCTAACCAAAGTAATTTGGTTTGTCACAATAGTTTATGCTCAATAAACAATATCATATAAATAAACAATTTATTTCTTAGTTATGCTGAAGCTATAGCAATAACTTTGCAACAATGGCAATTCAAGTTTAGGTTTGGGATAACATATCAAAAGCAATTTAAGATAGGAATCTTGTTCAACGAATAAATAGTGTTTGAAGAATTTACGTAAGTAATTAAAATAAGTCTTAGTAACTTGCTTGAGCGAAGATCAATCAAACAATGCTACTCGATTCGTTAATAAACATCTAAGATGTTCATTCATATAAATCTAACACATTAGTCTTGATAATAATACTCAAATACATAAACTATTTATGTTCGATTTAAGTTTGATATTGTTTCGGTGTCTAAAGACTTTACCAGGTAATTAATAAGTTAATAACTCGGTTAAACTTTATTTATAAGCTTTATTATATTTTAGATAATTTATATATCTTTTACAATAATTTCTGGAAACTTATAATAATTTTTAAGTATTTATTTATCCCTTAAATAATTTTTAAATCATTTATTTTTATTTCTAAATAATTAATATTTACTTAGAATATTATAAAAACCTTGTTTATTATTTTTAAATAATTTATTATAATTTATTATTATTTTTAAATCATTAATATTATTTATAAATAGTTATTTATTATTTATAAATAATTATTCTAATTACTTAATTATTAATAATATCCAAATAAATAAAATATTTATTGAAAATTTAAAAATATTAAATTTAATTATTATAACTTAAAATAATTTTAAAACTATTTTTATAATTATTGAATAATTATTTCTAATTTTTATTAATTTATTTAGTAGAAAACATTTTCTGTCTGTCGCTAATGCCCTATAGTGACAAAAAGTGTCGCTATAGGTGTTCTTGAGTTTCTGGGAATCAGTTGGTAATGGCGTAGAGACCACTTTGACCTTAATCTAATTATCTATTGTTAATGATTCTAGGTTTAGAAGTATATGGGTGTTATAGTACTCATACAGGAGTACAACATCATACCAATTTCATGCTTTAACCTACATATAACAAGAAGTTATAGAGGCTCAAAGTCATTGTCAGAGTTGTTCTTGAGTTTCTGGGTAACCCAGAACAATGGTTATGGTCGGTCAACGGTTTTGTAGCTTCTAGATCTTTCAATCCGTGTGATAGATTTATGTTTTGTTTGTTGTAATATGTAGTTTATATATAAGGTACATATATGTAACACTGATTTGGACAGAGTATGAATCTAAGGTCTCGATCTATTTTGGTCAAAGTACATCTAAAGGTTGTTCTTCATGTTCATCAGTTTTCTAGGTAACCCAAAAAACTTAGTCATACTCTGTCAACGACTTTTGACCATTAATTCTGGTAATCCTATGAATTGTTTAAACGATTGAGTATCATAGATATGTAGTATGTATGCCAAGGTATTAGTCATTATAACATTAAACAGAAAGCGATTAAAAAGTTGGTCAAAGTAGCCGATTCAACCTGTTCTTGAGTTTTCTGGGTAACTCAGAAAATAGAACTTCATGATCGGTCAACCACTTTTGACCACCTATATCTTGCAATATATGGTTTCAATGAACCTGTTTTCTTTTCCAAATTAAAGACCTCATGTCATAATATAACTAACATACAATTAACATACCTAACTATTAACATACACAGATCTACAGGCTCTAAAATTCGACTGTCAGACCTATTTTTCCAAAATTTCCAGTTTGCTTAAAACATTATTTTGATGCCTCTAGATGTTATGAAAACATGTTCTATCAACTTAGTATACTTTATAATATGTTATTACATATATCTAAACATCTAAACAATAAATTAAACATAACATCAAAGATCTAGCTTAAAATTAGGGTTTACACCTTTTCTTGCTTGATTTTGATGTCTGTCTACTGAATCTGTTGTTGCTATCACCAAGGCTTGTTTAGGTAGGTTATAAGAGTGTATATTCTTGTAAAATTCGTGGGGTTGTACTGAACTTAGGCTGCCTTTTATAGAATTTTCAAACTAGGGTTTTTGGTCATTTAATCACCTACTTGTCTATCAAAATATCTTATCTATGACTCTAATGCTGCTTGGGAGTTTGGAAGCATATCATGTGATATTTTGGAACTTGTGTTGATGACTTCTAACTTACTTGTGAGCTAGTTGATCAAATTAGTAGCTTAATTATGCCCTAATCCTCTTTAATCTTGATTAGGGTTTTGGTTTTTATGATTAGGGTTGCTTAATGATGTTTATTATTACCTAATTGAAGTTTAGCAATCATGATTAGGTGTTAAGATAACCTAATTAAGGTTTAACAAATTAGGGTTAGGGTTTATAAATTAGGGTTAGGGTTTGTAATCTAGGGTTAAGGTTTATAATCTATGGTTTCTAACTTAGATTTTTCATAAATCCTAACAAGCATGCCAAAGCATTTTGTCAGTGTAAGCACGACAAAGCATCTTGTCAAAATATATATACCGAAAAGTCCGGTTTTGGAATAAAACTTTTAAGCACGATGTGTCAAGCATGTTAATTTTCGGACGAAAATTTATTTGACCTAATTTGTTAAACAAAAGTATATAATAACACAAAATACTTTCAGAATGGAGAGATTTTGTTAATATAACTGAATTTACATAATCGAGTCTTATTAGGGTTTTAGGGTTTCACATTCACTCCCACTAATAAGAATTTCATCCTCGAAATTACAGTACAAGTTAAGTAAACAGTTGGGGATAGTTCTCTCGCATTTTATCTTCGAGCTACCATGTAGCCTCTTCAACGTTCTGATTCCTCCAGATCATTTTGACTGATGCTATCACTTTATTCCTCAGGATTTCCTCTTTACAATCGATGATCTGCACATGTTCTTCTACATAAGAAAGACCTTTTTCGATTTGAATCAGCTCATAATTTATAACGTGTTTATAATCAGGTTTGTATGGCCGTAATACGGACACATGAAACACATTATGAATATGATTTAACTCAGGAAGTAGTGCTATTTCATAAGCAACTTCACCTATCCTTCTCAAAATTTTAAAGGGTCCAATGAATCTCGGACTCAGTTTTCCTTTCTTGCCAAAACGTATCTTGCCCTTCCAAGGGGACACTTTCAAGAATATGTAGCTTCCTACACTAAAGTTTCGTTGTTGACGATGTGGATCATCGTATTTCTTTTGTCGATCTTGAGATGCTTGTAATCGTTCACGTATAATTCTGATGGTTTCAGTAGTTTGTTGGATTATCTAAGGTCCTAGTATTTGTCTTTCCCCGACCTTATCCCAACACAAAGGTGTTCTATATTTTCTCCCATATAAGGCTTCATAAGGTGTCATACCTATGCTAGCATGATAACTGTTGTTGTACACAAATTCCACCAAAGGTAATTGATCTTCCCAACTTCCTTTAAAGTCAATGATACATGTTCTTAACATATCCTCTAATGTTTGAATGGTTCTCTCGCTTTGCCCATTAGTTTGAGGATGATAAGTTGTACTTAATCTTAATTATGTTCCTAAGTATTTTTGAAGGCTCTTCCAAAAGTTTGAGGTAAAGCGTGGATCTCGATCCGACACTATAGAAATAGGTACTCCATGCCTAGAAATGATTTTATTAATGTATAGCTTGGCAAGTTGGTCTAAGTTATAAGTAACTTTAATAGGTATGAAGTGACCTGATTTGGTTAGACGATCAACTATTACCCAAATGGCATTGTGGCCCTTCTGTGTAACCGGAAGGCCTACCACAAAGTCCATGGTTATATGTTCCCACTTCCACTCAGGAATTGGTAAGGGTTGAAGTAAACCACTCTACTTTTGATGTTATGCCTTATCCCTTTGACACGTGAGACATTTGCTTACCCATTCAGCGATTTCTCTTTTCATATTCGACCACCTAAAAGTGTCGACTTAAGTCCTTGTACATTTTAGTACTGCCCGGATGTATGGTAAATTTAGAATTATGAGCTTCGTTTAAGATTTCGTCTTTTAATGCTTGATTTAACGGAACCAAATCCTATCTTCATATCTTATTATTCCATCCTTGTCTATTCTGAATTTGTTATTCTTGATATAAGTTATATTAGACTTACATTTTTTAAATTCTTTATCCTTCTCCCGCATCTCTTTGATTCTATCAAGTAGAGACGAAACTCCCTCTAGGATGAATAACTTTTGGGTTGAGGTAGTTGGAAATCCCACCTCAATTTCTAGTTTTTTGAAATCTTTTATTAACCTTTCATTGGTGGTTATTACATTCAACTTTTCTTGATTCTTTCTACGTAACAAATCAGCTACGACATTGGCTTTACCGGGATAATATAAGATTTCACAATCAAAATCCTTTATCAGTTCTAATCATTTCTTTTTCCTTAAGTTTAACTCTTTTTGTGTAAAAATATATTCCAGACTTTTGTGATCTGTATATATCTCGCACTTCTCCCCGTACAAGTAGTGCCTCCAAATTTTTAGGGCAAAAACTATCGTGGCTAACTCTAGGTCATGAGTAGGATACCTCTTCTCATAATCTTTGATTTGTCGTGATGCATAAGAAATCACTTTCCCATGTTGCATCAACACACGCCCTAAACCTCTGTGTGACGCATCACTAAATACTACAAGGCCTCCTGTATCATCTGGAAAGGATAACATTGGAGCCATGCCCAGTCACTTCTTCAACTCTTGGAAGCTCTCTTTATATTTATCTGTCCAGACGTATTTCACCATCTTTTGAGTTAAATTGGTTAGTGGGGTTGCTATTTTTGAAAGATATTTTACGAACCATCGATAATAACTCGCTAAACCGAGAAAACTTCTTACTTCTGTTGGAGTTGTTGGTTGTTCCCAATTCACAACCATTTCAATCTTAGTTGGATCGATGGATATTCTATTTTTGTCAATTACTTGACCTAAAAATTAAACTTTCTTTAACCAGAATTCACACTTGGAAAACTTTGCATAAAGTTGTTCCTTTCGTAATATCTTCAAAATGACTCTCAAATGTTCAGCATGCTCTTCCCGTGTTTTGGAGTATACCAGAATATCGTCGATAAACACTACAATAAATTTGTCTTAGCATGGTTTAAACACTCGATTCATCAAGTCCATAAATGCTGCCGGTGCATTTGTCAACCCAAAAGATATTACAAGAAACTCATAATGTCCATAACATGTCCTAAAAGCTATCTTTGGCACATCTTCATTTCTTACCTTTAACTGATGATAACCTGTCCTAAGGTCAATTTTTGAAAAGTGTTCGTCCCCCTTTAATTAGTCAAACAAATCATCAATTCTTGGTAAATGATATTTATTCTTAATGGTTAATTTATTTAATTCTCTATAGTCTATACATAACCTCATGGTTCCATCCTTCTTATTTTTAAACAATACTGGTGCTCCCCAAGTTGAAACACTAGGTTGTATGTACTTTTTATCTAAGAGTTCCTATAGTTGTACTAGTAACTCTTTTAGTTCTAGATGTGCCATTCTATATGGTGCCTTATAAACTTGTGCCGTTCTTGGTGAAGATTCAATGACAAACTTAATTTCCCTATCTGGAGGTAGACCTGGTAAGTCATCTGGAAATACATCGGTAAATTCCTTAACTATAGGTATCTGATCTAGTTTTACTCCTTCCTGTCGAGTATCAACTATATAGGCCAAATATCCTAAACAACCTTTTCTAAGTAACCTTTCTGCCTGAGTTATGGTCAGACATCGAGATTGCTTAGGGCATAACCTCCGTTGAACACTACTTTTGACTTCGACGCAGTCATTAGATTTATACATTTTTGATGAAAATCGATCATCGCCTTATGGTTAACTAACCAATTCATTCCTAAGATTACATCAAATTCTCCCAACTGAATTGGAATAAGATTTACCAGAAAATTGTGTCCTTTTATCTCCACACTACAGTTCCTATATATTGTCTTAACATGAATCTTTTCCTTGTTTGCAATTTCTACACAGAATGGTATGTCTAAATTTTCACATAGTATATTCAAGTTTTTAAAAAAACTATTAGACACAAAGGAACAAGTAGTACTAGAATCGAATAACACATATGCATTTAAAGTGTTGATAAAGATGATACCTGTCACCACGTCCTATGAAGTAACAACATCCCTCACCGACATATTAAATGTTCTCACGATTGGTCAATTTTGAGCTCCAACTGCAGCTACTGTTGACTGATTATTGATATTTTCCAGTTCTCTATTTCCCTTTCCTCCCTGGTTCCTGGGTTTGGTACAGTTCGTAGCTAAATGTTCTGACAAACCACAGTTGAAACATTTATTTTTATTAGGGAGAGGACACTGTGGAGAAAAGTACCCCACTTGTCCACAATTGTAACATTTATTTATACTTTTAAAAAACACTCCTTTATGTTTTCCCCCATATATAGGACAAGGTTCTCTCTTATTATTATTATTAAATTTATTAATATTATTACCTACCTTTTTCCCCAGGTTGTTAGAAAAAGTAGTATACCATTTCCTTTTATTTTGATTCTTCATTTCCTAATAAAATTCCATGAGATTCCCGTTTTCACTCTCAGTTATGGAATCTTTCTCGAGTATTTCAGAAAAAGTCTTTAATTGGAATATAGATAATTTACTTCGTATCTGAGGTTTCAAACCTTCCCGATACCTCCGAGTCTTCCTAAGTTCAGTATTCACTTGGTGTGGAGCAAACCTGGACAGTTCGTTAAATTTGGTCGTATACTGAGATATAGTCAGGTCTCCTTGTTTCAATTCTAGGAATCGTACCTCCATACGATCCTTTAGAGATTAGGAAAAATAATTTTCAAAGAACAATTCTTTAAATCTATCCCAAGGCACAATTTCAGTTTCTACCCAACCCTTAGTTGATTCCCACCAGTAATTCGCCTCACCTTTGAAGAAAAAGGTTGTAAATGTTGTCTTTTGATTGTTATTGACATTGGTTACTAAGAAATTTTTTTCTATTTCAGTAATCCAGATTTATGCATCGATAGGTTCAGATATACCTTTGAACTCGGCTGGACCAACTAATTTAAAATCCTTAAATGTTAAGTTATGGGTCTATTCATAACCTAACAAAAGTTCTACTAACTGTTGGGTAGAATTAACATCATTATCTATCTCTCGTTGAGGTCTCCTGGTTGGCGGCATGATTCTATATAAAATAAGAAAAATCCACATAAGTATTTGAATAACACAAACATATCTTTATTCATATGTCACAAAATACATACATAAACAACTAGTAGTTTATACTAACTCCCAGCTATAATACAAACTTCAAATGTTCTTTTATTCCTATTAGTACAGAGCATTTATACTTCTATACTACACTCTAGAATTCATTCACGTCATTGAAGGAATCCAGGATCATGTGGCATACAGCAAATCGATCTATCAGATATGCAATTTTCTTCTCCTCTACTAGATATCGAACTACTCGGCGCTGCAAATCATTGAAGATATCTCGAGTACCCAGAGCAGATTTGAGTAGCCTTGACTGTATTTCCTTCCTGCCCCTTTGTGCATGGTGCAGTTGTACTTTTAGTCGATTATTGGTTCCCCTTTCATGCTCTAACATTCCCTTGGCTAAGTGTGCCCTAAACTTCATTTTATTATTATCATACTCAGATTTCTGTATTAGTGATGCCATTGCTTTATCATGCTCATCAATTCTCATTAATTGTCCTGCTACTGGATCTTCCTCTTCCTCAGTATCTAACAGTTGTTGATTATGAAGCAATTCTTCATCCTCTACATCACTAGCTATAAATGACTTAATTTGTGGTGGATTGTTTACTATCAACATTTCCTCAGCACTAGAGTTGGCCATCCTATAAAATAAAACTCCTTTATTACTGGTATAGAAATTTACACAAACATAATATTTTTAATGTTATTTTTATGTGTAATTTAATATTTTTACTGACTCGAAGACTATATACTAAGATTTCTCTTCCTTATATCTATAGCCTTAATAGCTCTAATACCATTTATGTAACGCCCCCATATCTATACTCCCACGGTATCTGATATGGTGCTTACTACTAGTCAATGTATATAACACATTCAAATCTATACGCCCATGGTATCTGATTCTATGCTTATATCTATTTGAGTGACTATGCAATTATAACCAGATACGATTCCCATAGATCCAAGATTCACAGTATCCCATAACATATAACAATTCCCATGAGAACGATTGTTGTGTTTGGATACCCTCACTTGTGTAGACACTTGAAATTTTCTGTACTACTATTACTAACATTATAGGAGGACAGATTCATATTTTAAGAGAGAACCCTGAAAGACAATCCAAATCCACACCGGATACTATCGGAAGTTCAGCATTAACCCCAGATCGCAATCTGGGAGTAACGGTTTCAACCTCGGATTTAACCCCGAGACCTGCAGACACAATACCGGAACACACACCGGAGAAGACCGATTAATCTCGGAGATAACCCCGAGGTATCCAGTCTCAGTCCCAACCATGGGAATAGCCACCAACCTTGGTGATAACCCCAAGGAATGTAGTTTCGGAGATAACCCTAGAAATGCTTGTTTCAAATGCCATCAGCTTCAATCTTGGCACTCACAACGAAATACACTGTGCCAACACGGCAATCACATCGGGAAGACAGGCACACCTCAAAGATGACAAAGAGTATCTTCAACAAATGCAGCAGTCCAATCTCAGCGAAGTCTAAGCAACGTCTGCTTATCGGCCTAATCCGACAGTAGCACCGGTGAGGGGCAACATCGCCATCTCATCCAACACGATGCCACATCTCGTCTCTACGCAACAATGTCCCACAAGGATAACCAATCCCTGAGTGACTATTGTGCGGGGTAATGGATGAAAGTTGAAGCTTGAAGACCGGAGGGCATCGTCCCATCTTCAAAGACTTTGTACAAACTCTAATCCTATGCCATCGTACAACTCTCGACAACGGCGGTCCGAAATAGGTTCTGAATACCTTAGAACGAATGCCCGGATTGCACTTCTCAAAATTCGAGTGGACATTACAGTGCCTGAGTGCACGTACTTCGAGACAACCTGACCCGATAGAACTGGGCCGACCCGACCCGACCCGCCTTTGGTACACCTGCGACACCTTTTACCTATAAATAAGAGGCTTGGGGTGCTGATTTTTAAGAAAAAAGACAGGAAAACCCTGCACAATTTGCTCTGCACTCGCTATACAGTGTATTTTCCCACTTTCAAACACCTGTGAGCTCATATATAGCCTCTTTTGTACTCACAAAAGCCTAGTGTTTACCGACTCTAAAGATATAGAAGCCCTTTTTATCAGTCAGCTGTAAGCCTTCTCACACACTTTAGAATCTTTCTCTTCATCTTTGTACACACCCTTCTACATGTTGAGAGTCGTGTTGCTTGCTTTTTCCCGGACTTCGGTCCGTGGTTTCCTTCCAGTCTGTATATATATATATATATATATATATATATATATATATATATATATATATATATATATATATATATATATATATATTTTAAATATATTGACTAACATTATCGAATTATGCCTTGATTGAGCCTAGACTTCGGTCTGGAGCGTTTACTGCTTTAATATATATATATACACACTTATATATATTAATTGTTTGTCGGACTTTGTTCGATGAGCCTAGACTTCGGTCTGGTGCGTTTATTCGCTTATATATATATATATACTTATATATATCAACTGTGTGTCACACTTTGTTCGATGAGCCTAGACTTCGGTCTGGTTCGTTTACTCGCTTTTATATATATACTTATATATATGAACTGTGGTCGAACTATGTTCGATGAGCCTGGATTTTACATCCGGTGCGTTTATTGCTTTCTTATATATATATATATACATATATATATATATATACATTTGTTTTGTCCTGCCTGGAGTTCCTTTCGTGGCAGTTGATAGTTTTTATAAGCTTTCTTTACATTTCGTCCTGCCTGGAGTTTACTTCATTGCAGTTGACAGCATTTACAGCTTTATTTACATTCTGTCCCGCCTGGAGTTTCCTTCGTGGCGGTTGACCGTATCTATAGCTTTATTTATATTTCTGATCCCCCATGGAGGTGCTTCGTGGTTGGTAATCCTGTCTATATATATATATATATATATATATATATATATATATATATATATATTTACCGCTTTTATATATATACCTGGTTATTGCTTTTATACAAATTGCAATATTCTGTGCGCCTAGGAATCATGTGATCACAGATTCATCTAATTGGATCTAGATTCGGTTCCCGTGATGGACATTTTCAGCTGTAAGTAGCTTGTAAATTATTCTGCGATGTTTGTATTTTCTCAGATGGTTTCCATACCCACGAGGAAGTCGGCATTATTTTTATATATATATTATTTTCGTATGGATGCTTCGCATTCGTCAAATAAAATCAATCCAGCCGCTCACCTAATAAAAATGGGAGTGTAAAAGGTCTTAATTCCTATTGAGCAGCAGGGTTTGAAAAACCTCTTTTATAAAACATCATTGCCATATCTTGTTAAAAACTGAATTTTTACATAAATTCAAATCCTGTGTATATAGGTTCGAAAGAGGCCTCACACAACTTTCATATAATAACACATTAACCCACACACACACACACACTCAGATAATAGTTTCTTGAAAAGAGGCGGTCACCACGGTAACACGGATGTCGGGGGGTGCCTAACACCTCCCCCCCGTATAACCAAGTCCTCGGACCCTAAATGAATCTCGGTTTTGCCGACCCGTATATCAGTGTCACATCACTGGGTCAATGTGCAAACCTTTTATCGGTTGTGTTGGTACAACCATTTAAAAAACCAACTTGCGACTCTTAACAGTCCCATCGTCGACATTATACATGTCGGACCTTTTTCACTTGTTTTTTCAAACAAATCTCACCTAAAATGAGAAAACCAAAGAACAAGTAACGGAAAGGGACACCCAAAAATCCCAACGTCGACAACAATGATATAAGAATTCAATAAAACAAGTTCAAGAATTAATTTATCCCGACGTCGACAGGTGGCGACTCTGCTGGGGACCTCCAGTAAGAGGACTTAAGCCGCTACTACAATCTTTTCAAAACTGTTATCTGTTTGTGTGTGGATGTTGCATTTACATTGGATGAATGTGTACTAATGCATGTCTTGTTTGAGCTTAGTGCTTCGCATCATATCTGCGTGTGATGTTACTGCTTCGCACTATAAACTGCTTATGATATTAGTGCTTCGCACATGTCATCATTTCATACAGTGAGACGCGATGTATGTGAATGTATGTTGTGTGGTCCCTCCACCAGGAGGCTATCCCGTCGGTGTTTGATTACTGGACTCGTGAGAAGACTAATTCTTCGAGGCTCAGGAAAGGCACCACCCAAATTTGCTCCAGTTGAAAGACTGGATTAACTTCCCATCTAGTAGATTGCGATTATTTGGGAACCTTCATACCAAAAAGCCGTGAGAGTAACCTAAGATAAGTCAGCCTCCGATAAACCCAAAACAAAGGAAAGTCTCTTCATGCCCTCATTTCAATTACTTGTAAACACAATTACTTGTAATTTCATTCCATATCTATCTCCATGTAATGAGAAATATGAAGCAATATGTCCACATACATGCTACGAACAGCTGATACCCATTTTGCAGGATAAAATTCCTAAAATGGATACATCACATAACATGTCATTATACACCTTCCCTAAGGACTAAAATATGCCAGTCTTTCGCAGGGAATCAATAGGACCTACTACCCGGTCAAAATCCAAAAAGGTAACAAGCCTACAGTCAATCATGTCGTCATCTGACCAGACTAAACTTAATCCAGTTTCTCGTAACGAGTTCGACGGATTAAGTAAACAGATTACAGATTTGGCTGTTCTATGAAAAGAATTACACCAATCTATATAGGGTCAGAAAATACCTGTACATACTGAGCCCTCCACACAAGGAGGAATTCCGGTCATTACCATACCAGAGCCACAATTAGATACGACCAACAAAACACAGGATGCTGCCCATTCCAATGGAGATTCATACAATGGTGACATCAAAAAGAAAGACCTCCAAATGGAAGAGACCCTTCGCATTATCATAGGAATTGGAACACACGTGAGTGTTTCGTATGCTGATCTATGTATTTTTCTTGGTGTTCACTATCCAGAAAAATTTAAAACTCTTGACTTTGAAAAATATGACGGGTTAGGGGATCCTTATACACATTTAAAAGTCTTTATTGGAGAACTGGGATCCTATATAGAGGATGAAAAACTCAGAATGCAATTGTTTCAAAAGAGTCTAACTGGAGAAGCCCGTTCGTGGTACACAATATTGGACAACTCCAAAATTCACAGTTGGGAAGAGCTAGCACATGCCTTCCTCACTCAATATAGTTTTCAAACTCAGATGGCTCCCGGTCGGTATCAAATTACTAAGATCAAAAAACAGTCTAATGAGTCTTTCAGAGAGTATGCCCAAAGGTGGAGACGCCTGGCTGCCCAAGTTAGTCCTGCCATGACAGAATCAAAAATGGTCATGACATTCATAGACATACAAGAAGCTCCTTTCTATGAGAGAGTTTTAGCCGGCATCGGCAAACCATTTTCTAAAATGGTTAAACACGGGGAGATGGCTGAAATGGAGTTGAAGTCAGGAAAGATTCAAGACCTAGCCGCACTCAAAGCTGTTGCTGATCACATCCAATCTGGAAATTATGGGAACAACCCCCGGAGGGTCCATAAAAAGGAAGAGGAAGATGTTTTCCTGATACTACAGGGACAAAAAGGCAATCAAAGTATGCCCATTCAAAGGAGAAACTACACTCCCTTTCCAGTACAGTCTGCAAACCCTCCAGTACCAAAAGGTGGAGAAGTCAAACGCCATTGAGTGTTTACACCCTTAGGGGATACCCTCGAGAACATTCTTAATCTTCTGACAACACAGAAGAAAATTACGCATCTTCTTCCACCAGCCAGCCCTAATGGACGGGGTTTCAATGCTGCTAGGAAATGTGCTTATCATGTCGGGGCACCTGGACATGATACTCAGGATTGTTGGGCCTTGAAACACAAGATCCAGTACCTAATAGATAATGGAGAGATTGTAGTCACCAAACCCGATCAGCCTCACGTACAAGACAACCCTCTTCCTCAACACAAAGAAGAAGAGGTCAACATGATTAATTGGAGCAGTGGACATAGTTTCAACTTCAGCTGTCACTCCCCCAAGACCATCAAAGATGGTGATGACAGATGGGATTATGCTAAGTTCCAGTTCATAATGGAACGAAAGATGAAAGCTCTCTGCAAATAAATTGAGAAATTGGCAGAACTGGTGACTATCAGCATCAAGTGACTCGACAATTAATCATCCAGGAGCATGCCAGTCTCCTACCAATCGTTATGAATATTCCCTCGTCCCTTTCAGAAAATGAAATGCTGAAAGACAAAGTGACGAAGAGAGAAAATGCCAAAGCCCGTCGGGATTTCGCCAACAAACGGGAATTCACCTATTTGGGTCAACCCATGGAGGAAAACCTACACATGTTAATCAATGAAAGAAGGATCAGTTCCCTTCTACCTCCAATCAACCCCCGTTTGGGACGATACAACTCTAATGGAATATGTCAATACCACTCCCAGGCTCGCGGTCATAACACAGAAGAATGATGGGCAATCCGCCACCTTATTCAAAATCTAATCGACAGTGGTGTACTGCGCTTGACAGATAATGACACTATGTTACGAGAAAGTGAGAATGCAGGCCCTACTAAGTGGAAAAGTGTGGTAGCAGTTATATCTACTGAAGGTGAAGGGATTAATACTGTTCTCACAACATCGATAATTCAGCTCAAAGGAGGAAGCAATCCTTTGAAAGTGGTTGCTCCCGAGCCAATCAACTTGCCATACAGAGCACAATATCCTATTGTTAGCTTGCGCAAGGTTCCGTGGAATTAAGGAGAAGGTGAAGGAGCCACCTCACATACCACTTCTGCAGTTTTGGGTGATGAACCCCACCACCAAATCAAAGGGGAATATACCCATGGAGAAGATTGAAAAATTCCTCCGCGCTGTGGGTCATAACGAAGCCTCGGTGGTTTTAAGCTTGAAGGAAGCTTCACCACAAATATCAATTTTGGACTTGGTCCTAACTTTCGAGAATCACCGGAAGGTCTTGTTAAAGGTTTTGTAAGAAGCCTATCTTCCGACATCAGTGGATACAAAAAAATTTCAACACATGGTTGATCACATTTTCAACACTAATGTTATATCCTTCACTGAAGATGACATACCGCCCGAAGGGACTGGTCATTGCAAACCGTTGCACATTGCGGTCTTGTCCTCTGGATATATGGTGGCTGGAGTCTTAATAGATGGAGGTTCCTCTCTGAATATCTGCCCATATGCCACCTTGGTGATGATGAATATCAATCTCAACCGAATTTAGAGTAGCCATACTATCATCAAAGCTTTTGATGGAGCCCGCCGTAACTCGGTTGGAGTAATTGAGCTGCCAATCGAAATTTCCCCACATACATTCTGCGCATCCTTCAATGTGCTCAAGATAGATTCGGGATACAACCTGCTCTTGGGACGACCATGGATCCATATGGCAGGGGCAGTCCCCTCCACCCTTCACCAACAACTGAAGTACATTATCAACAATAGCCTGGTCACGGTCAACGCTGAACAAGAGATTCCTCAGCATGGGGATATACCGTTCATCAATGCCAATGCAGACGTAGAACCAGTCAGTTTTCATGCTTTGGAAATAAGCAACACCCAATACCACGCTATTGGAGCACCATTGCTCAAACCCCACATTTCTGATGAGGTGATGTCAGCCACTCAAGAAATGATGTCGTTGGGTTATAAGCCATGACAAAGGTTAGGTAAAGATGGCCAGGGTATCCAGTACCCCATTCGATTAACCAAGCAAGTTGGAACAGCTGGGCTAGGCTATTTTGCAAGCTCTAGTCATAGGAATCCTCATAAGCATCAGCAGATTCCTTTGGCTTCAACCATGTGGCGTTTGGCTTCTCCTTAAAACTCTGAGTCTGCACAACCTCCAGTAAAGGTGCCAGCTAATGTCATGGCCATGTTATTTCCTAAGCCGAAACCGGTGGAGGAAAAGAAAATCGTTATTCCAAATCCCACAATCGAAGAAGAGGAGCGGAGAATCAAATAAAACGTTGTCCGAATAATGTCGGGCATGTACATCATCGTCCATGATGAACATACCAACAGATACACCCTAGATGATGATTGCCCTGACGTAATGGCCATCATTCAGGACAAGGAGGATGATGACAATCCCTCCATCACTGCGGTCCATCCGGACTTTACCCTTACCAATTGGAAAAACATTCCTTGCTTTAGTTGACAAGGGTAAAGCGGGCAGAAATTCTTTTTTGCCCTGTAGATACAATAACTGCTTACTTTTCTGTACAGTATTAGCAGTTTATTTTGCCAGTATATGCTAACACTGTGTATGCTCAACGCATTTCATATATACTAAGTGAAAGCATATTTTGTTTCAGGACTCTGAATTTAGATGTGTCTGTATTTGCGGATACGATGCCTCTCCTACATAAGGATTGTACCTTTGATGTAGAGATGAATTCAGCCTTGATGGATCCCCAGGATGACATTGAGGTGCCTCCAGAAATTCAAGAATGAGTCAAAGACAAACCCAAACCCAACCTTGATCAAACCACTTCTTTCAATCTCGGAACCTTAGAAAGCCCTAAGTTAATCCAGATTGGTTCAGACCTTACCCCAAACCAACGGAATGACATGGTTATGCTATTAACACAATTCCAGGATGTGTTTGCATGGTCTCATGAAGACATGGTGGGTTTATCCACTGACATTGTCCTTCATCGCCTTCCCATTAAAGAGGGATTTAAGCCGATCAAGTAAAAGCTCAGGCGATTGAAACCTGAGTGAAGTTTAAAGGTGAAAGAAGAGATTGTGAAATACTTTCAAGCTGGCATCATCATGGTGTCTACATATCCTGAGTGGATATCCAACATCGTGCCCGTACATAAACCTGGAGGAAAGGTGCGAGTTTGCATGGATTACAGGGACTTGAACAAAGCTTGCTTAAAAGATAGCTTTCCCGTGCCATTTATCCACATTCTCATTGATAATACTGCTCAATATGACATGTACTCCTTTGCTAATTGCTTTGCGGGGTACCATTAGATCATGGTTGCCGAGGAAGATTGTGAGAAGACTGCTTTCATCACTCCTTGTGGAACTTTTTGCTATAGACGGTTGTTATTTGGCCTCATCGATGCCGGAGCTACCTATCAACGAGCTATGATGGCTCTTTTCCACGACTTAATGCATAAAGAGATTGAGATCTACGTGGATGACATCATTGTCAAGTCCTGGAAAAAGGATGACCATCTAGACCATCTCAGAAAGTTGTTCAACAGGTTGCGTAAGTATAACTTGAAGTTGAATCCAGCTAAGTGCGCCTTTAGCGTCAAGTCAGGCAAGTTCTAGGATTTCTAGTAAGCCATAAAGGGATTGAGCTGGATCCTACCAAAATCCAAGCCATCAAAAAAATGCCCATTCCTCAGACAGAGAAGGAAATATGTGGATTTTTGGGAAGGATCAACTTCATCAGCAGGTTTATCTCCCAACTCACGGCAACCTGTGAGCCAATCATCAAGTTATTAAGGAAGAACTCCTCCATGAATTGGAATGATGAGTGCCAGAATGCCTTCCTTACAATCAAGAAACAGCTAGTCAAAGCTCCTATCTTGGTACCACCCAGAGATGATGTTCTCCTGTTCATGTACCTGACATAAGTGACAATGCCATGGGCTGTATGCTGAGACAGAAAGACAATAGAGGCCAAGAACGAGTTATCTATTACCTCAACAAAAGGTTCAGCAGCAGTGAACACAAGTACACTTTAATCGAGAAGATGTGTTGTGCTTTATCATGGGCTTCCATGAGGTTACAGCATTACCTCCATGGTCACACAACCCATCTCATATCCTGCGTGGATCCTCTCAAGTACGTGTTCAACAAACCCATGTTGAACTGCCGGCTGTCCAGATGGCAGTTGATCCTACAACAATTTGACATTGTATATGTGACTTAAAAGTCCATCAAAGGTTAAGGAATCACAGATCAACTGGCCGCCGCACCTTCAGGGGATTTCAAACCATTGGAAACATATTTCCCCGATGAAGAAGTAATGACAGTGAAGCAACACCATATGTACAATACACGCCAATCATGGAAGATATATTTTGATGGAGCTATTAACATGGTAGGTTCTGGAGTTGGAGAAATTCTAGTATCTAATATGGGGGAGCAGTATCCCGTTGTCGTCAAATTATAGTTTGTCTGCACCAACAATACGACTGAGTATGAAGGCTGTCTCATGGGGCTAAAACTTGCCCGTTCAATGGGTATTAAGCGGTTAACTGTCCTTGGAGATGTAGAGTTGGTAATCAGAAAATCCATCAGAGTCTATCAAACCAAGGAACTACATTTGCTGCCTTACCATCGGTAGGTTTTGAAGATGGCTTTAGATTTTGAAGAAATCTCCTTTCTACATATTCCTCGTAATAGAAATGATTTCGTGGATGCATTAGCAACTTTGGCCTCCTTGATTCGCATATCAGACAAGGAACACTTGCCAAGCGTCACAATTTCCCTGCACAAGGCCCCAGCCTATGGGAATTATGTTGGAGAAGTATCGGATGAGCTACCTCCCATCCAACCTCCTTGGTATCAGCATATCAAGGAATATCTGCGAGATGGATCTACACCCGATGAGGCGAGCCTGAATGAGAAAAGGCGGATCCATCGACTTGCTATGAAGTTCTACATGAGTGGAGATGCGCTCTATAAAAGAGATGCAGGACTAGGTCTCCTCAAGTGTCTAGACAAAGATCAAGCCCAAAGGCTTATGGATGAAATCCATGGAGGAGTCTGTGGCCCCCACATGAGTGGCCCCCTCCTTGTCAAGAAAGTCCTCAGGACGGGACATTATTGGCTATCTCTCAAGGCTGATTGCCATGACCACGTCAAAAGATGCTATCAGTGCCAGATTCATGGGAATGCTATACACGCCCCTCCACGGGAGCTCCACAATATGAGTTCACCTTGGCCCTTCTTAATATGGGGAATGGACGTTATTGGGCCCATTGAGCCTAAAGCCAGTAATGGTCACCGATTTATCTTCACCATGATCGACTACATCACCATGTGGGTAGAAGTAGTCTCCTTCCCCATGGATCACTAAAGAAGTCATCATTGCTTTCATCAGAAACAATGTCGTTTGTCGATATGGAAAACCAAAGGTGATTGTGTTAGACAATACCAAAAACCTCAACAACAAAATGATGGAGGAGTTATGTAGTAAATTCCACATCAAACATCCTAACTTTGTCATCTATCGTCCGAAGATGAACGGTGCTGTTGAAGCGGCTAAAAAATATATCAAGAAGATTATGCAAAAGATGTCTGCCAACCACAAAGATTGGCCTAACCTGTTGCCTCATACTCTATTAGCCTACAGAACCACAATGCGTACTTCAACTGGGGCAACCCCCTACGCTTTAACCTATGGGATGGAAGCAGTGCTCCCCATAGAAGTTGAGATGGAATCTCTTAGAGTGTTGATCGACGCTCAGCTGGATGAAAACCAATGGGTACAAGACAGGTATCACCAATTATCTCTGATAGACGAAAGGCAAACTGCGGCTATTTTCCATGGTCAGCTATACCAGCAAAGGATCGCCAGATCTTATAACAAAAAAGTCTGGCTACGGCAATTTAAACAACATGACTTGGTTCTGAAGAAGATTATTGACAATCAAAATCAGGCCAAAGGAAAATTCGCTCCTAACTGGGAAGGCCCATTTATTGTCAAAGAAGTATTGACAGGAGGCGCTCTCAGATTACAAGAAATGGACGGCGATGAATTTCCACAACTCATCAACTCAGACACCGTGAAACGGTATTATGTTTGAAGTAACCAACAAACACCCTGGTGCATCATCATCAGGTCACCAGTCATTCCGGTTCTTTAACCCTTTACCACCTACAACTTGCTACACTTTTCCCCTCAGGGAAACATACTCTTCAAGCCAGCAACCTGGCTTTCTCCTTTGCACTCATACAACTTAGGTCATCCCACCGCGGATTGAACCTCTTGTGTTCGCAGTTTGGCTACCCATACATGAGATCAAACTTCTCCTGCCTGCAGTTTATCCTCAACCTAGGATTAAACTTTCTCCTCCCCGCACTCTGACGTGCATATGGGATTACGCTTTTCTTCTCGCCCTGAGGGGCGAACTACGTCGACCTGGTCTCCTCTTCAATAGGAGTACGTAGGCAACCATGTTACATGGCCCGGTCGCAATAAAACAAAAACAACAAAAACATTTCTACCCTCTTCTCCTTACAAAAGAAAAAACAACCAAAAACATTCCTACACCATATCAGCCATATACAACGTTGAACCTCTTACACCAGGTTCAAACTACGCAGACCTGATCTCATATTCAATAGGAGTACGTAGGCAACCATTCATGGTGTGGTCTCACCCCCTACCAAAATACAAACCAATGTCAGCGGGTATTGGGATTCTCTTTCAATCCACTACATTTCATTCGGCTTCAGACCAAAGGGATGGAATTACCTGAAATCCTCCCAAATAGGAGATTCGGCGACCATCTAAGCTGCGGTCATACCTCGAAGAGCAATACTAAACCATAAGAGGTAGAATTAACTAAGCTTATCCTAAATAGAAGTACTGGCGACCATCTGTGGTGCGGTCAATCTCAGAGAGGAAAGCCACATTCCTCTCCACATTTCCATTCAGAAACAAGTCCTAAGACACCAAAGATTGTAGGGATATAAATAGATCGATGATCCATTCTGAACTATCCAAAGACTGCTCAATGTCCATCCACCAAGGAAGAATTCAGAATTCATCAAGATCGCAAGCCCTGAAGCAGCAGGCAAAATATCAAGCAAATAACAAGGCATATCTAAAAGGGAAGTGATCCAAAAATATATTTCCCTATCATATATAATGCTATTTGATATATATACAATGTGAACGGTACATGACAAAATGGCTAAGCTAGTCTGTGCAGGTAAATACAAGATCATCTACGAATCAGGGTACATGCGAGCTAGCAAGACCAACATGGCATCCCTCTCAGAAGAAGGAGGTAAAGCTGTAGTCTCCTGGATGAGAATATCCACACGACCCAATAGATCTGTAGCCATCTGCATGATGACCATATGCTCATTAATATAAGTGCTCATCTCTGTAATCATACCAGTGGTAAGGGACCTCGCTGCAGTACTATCTGTGACAGCCACATCCCGGGTAGATATATCACTATCCCCCTCAACTATCACTGCATCTCTATCTGACCTGGCCTCATCCCGGTCAACAACAGCGGCATCTCTACAAGCTAATGGCTCGTCTGTCTCTAATAGGTCAGTGTCCCTCACATCAAGAGCAGTCGACATCATAGATCGAATCTGGTCTCTCTCAAAGGTCATCAGATTAAGACTCTGCTCTAAATACTGTGTCAAGTGCTGGATCACAAAAGTACTGGTACTAGGAGAATCCGAAAGAAATGCTGGCAACCCAACAGCAGTATCCTCCTCGATGTAGGTATCAATGTCCTCTATAGGCTCTACATCATCAAACTCAATCTCCGGTACTGTAAATACTGCTACAGTCAATAAAACCTCCGTTTCCATCCATGCGGAGTACTCTGCGGAATAACCGGGATGACTGGCAGGAAAAGCAGCTAGCTCACGCTGATCCCAGCAAGCGTATACACGAGATCGGTCCTCGGCTGAGAGGTATCGAGAAGTTGAGCTCTAACCTGCCGCCCCCTCGAAAGGATGAAAATCCTGGAACTGGTCAAACTGCGACATCACGACCAATGGATGATAAGCCGTCACGCCCCTTAAGCCAGCTAAAGGGAGGAAATCCATGCCCGGAGCATGAGTAATGAAGCTGTATGATGAGCAAAGCCCCGAGCACAACAATATGCTAAATGGATCTCGGATATCTGCCAAAAATGCGGACCAGGACTGAGAATCTACACACTCCGATGGCTAAAAGGAATACGACATAGCCACCTCATGGGAGAAACAATACCCGTGCCATCTAAAGGTACCAACTGGTCGCAAATGTGACATAATACATACATACAGCATGACCAAACTCCCTGTAAACACACCTGACGGGTAAGTACGACAGTAGGATGCTGATCGCAAGGTCTCTACCACTATCATAGGTACAATTGTATGACCCTCCCTGAGAGCTCTCACCACCATGATAACGCTTATATCTATCTCATCCATGTACTGCGGTATGTACACGTATGACAGCACACATAGTATTAGTACATCAACTCTGGCCGAACGTCAATGATCCTTCGACATATTTAAATCCCCTGAATGTCGTGAGTAGCTATCCTCCGCACCAAATCTGTCACACAGAAAACGCTGAGAGATCACATGGCCAGATGTCAGCTCATCATGCACCACTTTGCGCCTCAATCCGATGAGAGTCATGAATCGTCTACTTATGTCTCCCAAAGCCATGTGTACGCAAGGTTGGTCTAGGGGCAACATCGTCAAACGGGCATACTCCTCCAGAGTAGGAGTCAACTCATAGGTGCCAAAGCAAAATACCTATCTATCAGCTAGCCAATGCTCTATCATCCCATCTACAAATCCTGCAGGAACCTGAAATGCCAAAAGGCTCATGGTATGCTATAAAAATAGATCTACAGTCACCCTATCTGGTAGTGACATGCTATCGTACCATGAGCGCATACCCAATACCACCACTGACGGTGGGGTATGATCTATATCGCTAACTGTCGAAGAAGACATCTGTGCGGGCTGTGTCAATACTGAGTATCTCTGGATATACATACATATGCATAACATGATACATGCATAACAGATAATGGATGGCAATATGATATAGGGAATGAAAAAATGGTGCATACATTCCTAAATATATCATCATCTAATACATCAGCTCTATACAGCTACAAATACATGAAAATGGGGCACAAATGCCTTACTACTAACAGAGACCTATCTAAAGATATAGCGAGAATGAGGAAAAGCCACCCAATATCTAACAAAGGCCTATCAAAAGATATAGCGAGAATACACATCAGAAGAAGACAATGGTCTCGATGTCCACATCCTCAATCCTGTCCACCTGATGTAACTCCTTCTGAGTCACTGGATCTCTATCAACAGGGATGTCAGGCCTATAAAGGGGAGGATCTGCGCCAGCAAAACTAGATGGGTTGTCTGAGGGGCCATCACCTGAGCTGGAAGGAACAAATGTCTCCTCCTCTACTGGATTCTCTGCCCAAATGCCGAATAAATATCTGTGCCCGATCCAACTGTCGGGTCAAGCTAGCAATCTGGGTCAGATGAGTCGGAGCTCGGACACAAGCCACCCAATCCATCATCATCAAAGATCCTAGAACCACGTCCCCCATAAACTGTGTGGCATGGGACAGGGCACCAATAGTGCGAGGGATCCACCAGCGCTGGAATATCTCCTGAGTACATGGACCCTCAGATAAATCAAAACCGTCAACTCCCAACAATGGAATATCAATGGCGGGTGACTGTGATACAGGCCAATGATGCCTAACATGAGGCAATATCGGTATACGAATCTCCCCTGTGGTGCTCCTAATAGCACGCTCTCCTAAATAGAGCTCCCAGCCGCCATCGGTGAAAAGAGGAAATCTCCTGGTGGAAATCAAATACTCTACTCCAGTAGGGTGTCCATCCTCAAAACCGATGATCAAATGATCCCCTGAATATGGAAGCCATGTGATGGCGTCGGTTGTCAGCAACTCTAGCTGCATACGGTAATGAGCGAAGCCCTCAGATACAGAGACCTCTAGAAAAATAAAATGATGCCATCGTCTTCCTCGTGGATAGGTATCTAAGCCTAACACACTCACAGGATGCAAACATGGAAGCCTCTCATAGGCCCAAAATTGCCAACACGATGGCAAAACATCTGCTATCAGTAAACACTCTTAACCTGTGTAAGGAAAAGATAAGAGAAATACTCACCAGCAGAAACGGATAAAATCCTAGCCAAGCCTCGGTCAAACCCTGTGAGCGCAGACGCATGCCCCGGAGGAAATAGGCAAAGGTGTAAGAGCCCCAATCGTACTCTCCTATACGGTCCACATCGCGTGTGGCGCTGACCAGAGTGAAAGATACCGTAGAAGAGTTATTTGCTATGAAGTAGCCTCGAATGATTATCAGGAACAATCACCGCAGAATGCGATCCCTGATCCTGACATCATCAGGCATGGGCTCACTCAATAGCCCGATCATAACATCTATGCTCAAAGGACCTGAACGGACAGTCCTACCTTTGAACGCACCCGCCGGAACTCCTAACAAGGACCGGACGACAGTAGTGGTGATATTCGCCATGCAAGGAACTGACTCCCCTCCAAACTACATACCTATGATAAATCGCCAATCCATAGGTGTCATCATCACCTCGCAATCCAGCAGGTGGAGTGACTGAGTCTGATGAAACCATCGCTCAAACAATGCCCTGAGGTAACCCCAGGGACAACGACGGGGAAGGATAGAGAAAAATTCCCTAAATCCCCACTCATGCACTACTGCTCTATAATAAGGATGAAGTGTCTGGTACATGGAGTGGATGCTAAACCAGTTCCCCTGAGGCTGTGTAAAACCTGGAACCTGCATGAAGCACAGATTAACATCAGAAACCTTTTAATCCTCATCAATAGGAAAGAAGGAAGATAAAGTCTAACGTCATACCTTGTTAGCATTCAATTACATCGATGGGTGTCTACCCAAATCACCTAGCAACTCTGGGTTCACCACCTGGATGCTCGGAAGCTCCCTGCGAGGGATATGTACAGCAGGAGCGGGATCCTCAATATCCACCTCTTCGTCCTCAACGTCTAGAACCTCTACTTGGACGGGACAAATCACAGCCTCCACCAACCGATGAGGCTGTCTGATAGAACGGGGACGACGCACATCAGAAGCCCTCTGTCGTACGCCAGAGGAGGTCCTGTAAGAACTGCTCGACTGATCCGGATCCATAATATCTGGACAATATGTCTCCAAATCACCTCAGAAAGGGTGTGGTATTGCCTTACCTGGAGCTTTCTAAAATGCATTATATGACTATATGCATGCATGCATTTACTTTAATATATAATAGAGTTAGAATGCATGACTACCCAATGCTTATATTTGGAAAATTTTTGCCATAGTCCCCTTTGAAAATAGGACTATCCACATGCGCACAGGCATGTCTAGGTGGCCATTCAGTAGCACACCTTCCCCAAAGTCATATACATAATATATGCATTAAAAATCAAACTCATCATGCATAAGGCCAACCTCAATGCTAGGAGTATCTTTCCTTTCTACCTTTTGCTCATTGGACCTCAAATAAGACAAAAAAATAGCAGAAAAAGGTGCCAATTTGATTGTCTCAGAAGTTAAATTTTTTCACATCATTATGTTCAGCATGGTTTAATACTAACATTTACTATGTTGAATATTTTTTATTAAGTCATTTGTGCATACATAATCACTACTATGTGTTTAGATGCATTTTGTACAATATCTCACAATATAACAGACAGAAACTGGAAAAAAATACATGCATACGTTACCAGAATAGTGTAGAACACTTGTACGGTGACAGAATTTGCATAAAGCAGCCCGATCTCAGCAAATCTGGAAGTGGCTCACGGTTTTTCTAAAGTGAAACAAGTTAAAAATGACTTATGAAGTGAAGCCTGCTAGGATTTATCATCCACGCCTGGCCGCAGGCCCATCTGCGGCTGTGGCAGGTGCACCTGCGGCTCCTCTATGTGGGTCCCACCCCTCTGGCTCGGTCCAATTCGAGTTAAAACGGAGTTCTTACGGGCTAGAAAGGACAAATCGGGAATAAAAATGCCATGCGATTGAGTAAAATAGCATACAATCCTGGTCTTCTCAGATGAGACTTTGAATCTGCACATCACTCATTGGTAGTCGCCTGAACACAAGGTATACTCTGCCAATGACCTCAGTTGTCGCAAATCACATTCGGCAATACCTTATATAGGCCCGATGCCACCGACTCCGGGTCGTTACCCTACGTGAATCCCCGACGGGGGTTACAACGTGAGTCCCCGATGGGGGTTACAACGTAGATCCCCGGTGGGGGTTACAACACGTTCATCCGTTGACAATTCTATCAACGAAGGTCAAGTAACCTTGACATTATTTCAGCCGATGGCAGGTAAACCCGTCGAAGTGTTGAGAACCGTTTGGTAGTTGCGTACGTACTTATACGTCCCCAATAGGTCCCCGACGGGTGTTACAATGTATATCTCCGACGGGAGTAGTAACACATGCTCAGTCGTTGACACACGTATCAACGAAGGTTAAACAACCTTGACACCATTTTAGTCGATAGCGTTTAAACCTGTCAGAGCTATAGAGTTGTTCGAGATTCTCATACCCAGATGCTCATATTCCCCAGCGGATCCTCGGCGGGGGTCACAATGCAATGCTCTGTTGATCTACACATCAGCAAATGTCAAGCAACCTTGATGATCTCCTCACAGAGTTTTAGCCGTTGATTCACACATCAGCAAAGGCCAAGCAACCTTGACAACATATCCCACATGATGTTTCAGCCGTTGGTTCACAAGTCAACGAAGGTCAGGCATCCCTGACAGCATTTGTTGTTGGCAGTAAATCCAATAGAATCATGACGTATTCTGGCGATACTAACCAGGAGAGGTCAACATTATCCAAGAGGATAGATGATAGAATATGTTATACACATCTTTAAATAGATCAATCTTTATCCCCACAGATCTCTTACACATAAGAGATACCCCTTTAGCATCAAGTCGTTATCAAGAACACAGGAATTTGGTGATAACTCCAACACCAATATCCTAACAGATTCGACTTGCACATCAGATCTGGTCAGTATTGCCAATCCCCAGTTGAAGTAATAGGGAACCAGCAATCATCCCCAGCATGTTGGGCCACAACCCCGTACACATGCATCATACATTTGCATCATGTTGCTACCCTTAGCACCATGTTTATCTTGTTGCGTTTCAAGTGTCTATGATTCTTTATCCTACCCATGCATTGCCATGGATGAGTATGATAAAGAGGGGCATCTATAGACACTCAAAATTTTTTGTACTACTGTTACTAACATTACAGGAGGACAGATTCGTATTTTATGAGAGAACCCTAAAAGACAATCCAAATCCACACCGGATACTACCGGAAGTTCAGCATTAACCCCAGATCGCAATCTGGGAGTAACAGTTTCAACCTCGGATTTAACCCCGAGACCTGCAAATACAATACCGGTACACATACCGGAGAAGACCGATTAATCTCTAAGATAACCCCGAGGTATCCAGTCTCAGTCCCAACCATGGGAATAGCCACCAACCTTGGTGATAACCCCAAGGAATGCAGTTTCAAAGATAATCCCGGAAATGCTTGTTTCAAATGCCATCAGCTTCAATCTCGGCACTCACAACAAAATACACTGTGCCAACACGACAATCACATCGGGAAGACACGCACACCTCAAATATGACAATGAGGATCTTCAACAAATGCAGCAGTCCAATCTTAGCGAAGTCTGAGCAACGTTCGCTTATCGGCCCAATCCGGCAGTAACACTGGTGAGGGGCAACATCGCCATCTCGTCCAACACGATGCCACGTCTCGTCTCTATGTAACAATGTTCCACAAGGCTAACCAATCCCGAGTGACTATTGTGTGGGGTAACGGATGAAAGTTGAAGCTTGAAGATCCGAGGGCATCGTCCCATCTTCAAAGACTTCATACAAACTCTAATCCCATGCCATCGTACAACTCTCGACAACGACAGTCCGAAATAGGTCCTGAATACCGTAGAACGATTGCCCGGATTGCGCTTCTCAAAATCCGAGTGGACATTATAGTGCTTAAGTGCACGTACTTCGAGACGACCCGACCCGACAGAACCGGGCTGACCCGACCCGCCTCTAGTACACCTGCGGCTCAGCCGCAGGTACACATGTAGCACCTTTTTCCTATAAATAAAAGGCTTGGGGTACTGATTTTTAAGAATAAAAAGACGGGAAAATCCTGCACAATTTTCTCTGCACTCGCTATACAGTGTATTTTCCCACTTTCAAACACCTGTGAGCTCATATATAGCCTCTTTTGTACCCACAAAAGCCCAGTGTTTACCCATTCTAAAGATATAGAAGCCCTTTTTATCAGTCAGCTGTAAGCCTTCTCACACACTTTAGATTCTTTCTTTTCATCTTTGCACACACCCTTCTACACATTGAGAGTCGTGTTGCTTGCTTTTGCCCAGACTTCGGTCCGTGGTTTCCTTCCAGTTTGTATATATTATATATATATATATATATATATATATATATATATTGACTAACATTATCGAGTTATGCCTTGATTGAGCCTAGATTTCGGTCTGGAGCATTTACTGCTTTAATATATATATATATATATATATATATATATATATATATATATATATATATATATATATATATATATATTAATTGTCTGTCGGACTTTGTTCGATGAGCCTAGACTTCGGTCTGGTGCGTTTATTCGCTTATATATATATATATATATATATATATATATATATATCAACTGTGTGTCGGACTTTGTTCGATGAGCCTAGGCTTCGGTCTGGTACGTTTACTCGCTTTTATATATATATACTTATATATATAAATTGTGGTCGAACTATGTTCGATGAGCCTGGATTTTACATCCGGTGCATTTATTGCTTTCTTATACATATATATATACATATATATATATATATATATATATATATATATATATATATATATACATATATATATATATATATATATATATATATTTGTTTTATCCTGCCTGGAGTTCCCTTCGTGGCAGTTGATAGTTTTTACAAGCTTTCTTTACATTTCGTCCTGCCTGGAGTTTACTTCGTGGCAGTTGACCGCATTTACAACTTTATTTACATTCTGTCCCGCCTGGAGTTTCCTTCGTGGCGGTTGACCGTATCTATAGCTTTATTTATATTTCTGATCCCCCATGGAGGTGCTTCATGGTTGGTGATCCTGTCTGTATATATATATATTTACCGCTTTTATATATATACTTGCTTATTGCTTTTATACAAATTGCAATATTCTGTGCACCTAGGAATCATGTGATCACAAATTTATCTCATTGGATCTAGATTCGGTTCTCGTGATGGACATTTTCAACTGTGAGCAACTTTTAAATTATTCTGCGATGTCTGTATTTTTTTAGATGGTTTCCATACCCACGCGGAAATCGGCATTATTTTTTAATATATATTATTTTTGTACGAATGCTTCGCATTCGTCAAATAAAATCAATCCAGCTGCTCACCTAATAAAAATGGGAGTGTAAAAGGTCTTAATTCATATTGAGCAGCAGGGTTTGAAAAACCTCTTTTATAAAACATCATTGCCATATCTTGCTAAAAACTGAATTTTTACATAAATTCAAATCCTTTGTATATAGGTTCAGGCCTCACACAACTTTCATATAATAACACATTAACCCACACACACACACACACACACACAAATAATAGTTTCTTGAAAAGAGGCGGTCACCGTGGTAACACAGATGTCGGGGGGTGCCTAACACCTTCCCCCCGCATAACCAAGTCCCCGGACCCTAAATGAATCTCGGTTTCGCCGACCCGTATATCAGTGTTACATCACTGGGTCAATGTGCAAACCTTTTCTCGGTTGTGTTGGTACAACCATTTAAAAAACCAACTGACGACTCTTAACAGTCCCATCATCGACATTATACATGTCGAACCTTTTTCACTTGTTTTTTCAAACAAATCTCACCTAAAATGAGAACACCAAAGAACAAGTAACGAAAAAGGGACATCCAAAAATCCCGACGTCGACAACTTGGATGTATGAACTGTATCTGCGAATAGTATTTATCTATCTGAAATTCAGAGTACCAGTAATAACATGAACAATCCATATTACCAATACCCTCACTAAGATATATAGTCTATATCATGCGAATTACACTATCGTATCGATAGTACTTATCTATCTGAAAGCCAAAGTATCTACAACAACATGAACAGTCCATGTTGTCAATACCCTCACTCAGATAAATAGTTCCCAAGGATCTCAAACTAGATTGAAAATTCTAATTACATATATATATATGTAAAGAAAACACGGTTACAAAAATAAAAGATGTTATATATATATATATATATATATATATATATATATATATATATATATATATATATATATATATATTAAAGTTCGATTACATGATTCTTCATAAAGAATTTCTTATTAAAAAGTATTACATTCAACTAGACAGTAATAGAAACTAATCTAAGCAGGGACGCTTTCCTTTATTAACTCCAGATGTGCCAGGGTTACCATCTAATACTGTAAAGGGAATAATTTGCAAGGGTGAGCTATGACATGCTCAGTAGGTTTTATATTTATAAAAATATATGATTTTAAGAAGTATAACATTTCAAAAGTCAACTGATTGTTATTACCATATATTTCTGGAATTTCTATTTCAACAATTTCTGCACTTTTTATTTCTGTCAGTCACAAAGACTTAGAAATTTTATTTAGATGTGAGATATGGGATCAACCTATTCAACATCCTAGGAGTATGCATCTCATCCTAATCGTGCCCACATGCACAAAGTGTCAATATTTAATTGACCCAACATCTATCCCTTTTTGGGACACACAACTCAGTATAGGATGTCTTACCAAAGTAATTTCGTTTGACATAACAGTTTATTCTCAATAAATAATATCATATGAATAAATAATTCATTTCTTGGTTATGCTGAAGCTAAAGGAATAACTTTGCAACAATGGGCAATTCAAGTTTAGGTTTGGGTTAACATATCAAAAGCAATTTAAGATATGAATCTTGTTCAACGAATAAGTAGGATTTGAGAAATTTACGTAAGTAAATAAAATAGGTATTAGTAACTTGCCTAAGCAAAGATCAATCAAGCAATGCAACTCGATTCATTAATAAACACCTAATATGTTTATTTATATAAATCTAACACATTAGTATTGATAATAATACTCAAATACATAAACTATTTATGTTTGATTTAAGTTTGATATGGTTTCGTTGTCCAAAGACTTTACCAGGTAATTAATAAGTTAATAACTCGGTTAAACTTTATTTATAAGCTTTATTATATTTTTAGATAATTTATATATCTTTTATAATAATTTCTAGAAGCTTATAATAATTTTTAAGTATTTATTTAACCCTTAAATAATTTTTAAATCTTTTATTTCTATTTCTAAATAATTAATATTTAGTTAAAATATTATAAAAACCTTGTTTATTATTTTTAATTAATTTATAATAATTTATTATGATTTTTAAATCAATAATATTATTTTTTTAATAATTATTTATTATTTATAAATAATATTCTAATTACTTAATTATTAATAATATCCAAATAAATAAAATATTTATTGAATTTATGTAAAAATATTAAAAGTTAATTATTATAACTTAAAATAATTTTTAAAACTATTTTTATAATTATTTATTAATTATTTCTAATTTTTATTAATTTATTTATTAGAAAACATTTTCTGTCTGTCGCTAATGCCCTATAGTGACAGAAAGTGTCGCTATAGGCGTTCTTGAGTTTCTAGGAATCAGTTGGTCATGTCCTAGAGACCACTTTGACCTTAATCTAATTCTCCATTGTTAATGATTCTGAGTTTAGAAGTATATGGGTGTTATAGTACTCATGCAGTAGTTGATAAATAGATTTTATATCTACTTATCTGGTATCTATTACTTGAATTAGTTTATTAAACCTATGTTTCTTAGTTATTTTTCATAATTTTATGTTATTTTGTAGGCTATGACATAACATTGGCATGAAGAAGTAAGGAAAAGCAATTCAAACATCTTTTGGACAAAAATATGCAAGCATATGCAAGAAGGGAAGATTGCAAGGCTTTTAACACCAAGTTGGTTGCATGTTCTTGGCTTGAAAATTAGATTTTATTGTAGATCTACTTCTTAGCTTTCCGGAACATCTTGAATCGTCCCAATCGGAGCTCGGATGCGAAAGTTATGGCCTTTTTATCAACAAAAATCAAAATTAAGAGTTGTCATGCTTGCCATTTACATAACATCTACTTCAAGCTCGATTTCTGCCTTGATCCGGGATTAATATGCCAATTGTTAAAGAAAGAAAGTTGTAGATCTGGTCGATATCTTCGATTTTATAGGTGGCAGGCTCCGTAACTCCAAGTGTATCAAAATTTATGCACGTTTTACCAAAAGACGTCGTAGCAGGAAATAGGGTACACAGTACGGGGCGCGCCGATCGGCGGGGGAACAGCTTATTTGGGTTATTTGATGTCCTATTTGAGCTAGAATAGGATTCTTAGTTTCCTAACTTGCTAGGGTATCCATTAGAACTATAAATAAATGATGAGAGGATAAAAGAGGGGATATAGGCTAGTTTTGGAGGATTCCATTAGATTAGATTAGAGTAAATTAGATCAAAACACTAGTTCTTGTTAGATTTGGAGATTGAAGCAACTTGGAGACCATTGAATATTCAAAGTAGGAGCGAGGATGGAGCTTCAAATCTACAGACAATTGATTCTATCTTCTCATCTTCTTATATCTTTGTCTTTTAATGATTATTCAATTGTGGATTCTTAGTTTTAATTCAATAATAATGAACTAATTCTTTGTTTGAGATTACAATGGATCTTATTGTGTAGTTTATTTTAATATGCTTCGCTATCAATTATTATGTTATATCATGAGGATTGTCTATTGTGATTTGGACTTAATTGCTTAATTGCCTAGCTAACAATTACCGTGATAATCTATATGAACTCGAGTGATGAAGTATTGATTTTGATCTTATCATGATAGCATGTGTTTGTGATTTCTACATATATAAAATTCATGATTCGTGTTTTGGATAGAGATATACATTTACGCCATATGTAATTTTATAGAGAAATTGTGCTTTAAATCCTTTTTAATTGTAATTCACATAGAGATATAGTGGATTAGTTAATTAGGATGTCTTGCTTAATTCTATCATCTGTGGATTTAAGTGAGTATGGGTATTACGCATCGAGAGATGGTTTTCTCTGCTTTAGTGTTCTTGATTAACAATTCATGATAGAGAATAATTGATGAGAAATGTGTTAACTTAAATGAAGTAATAAGTGAAGTTGTGATCTTAAATCTTCGTAATCTTAATTTAACTAGTGGAATTTAATAGTAGTTTAATTATAATTGAAATTCATTCATTTAAATAAGCCTGAGTTGGTTATGGGTTAGTACTTGGTGATTTTTATTTAACAATTCCTCGTGGGAACGATACTCTACTTTCACTTTATTATTTGTTGACCACGTATACTTGCGTGTTGTGCGTAATTAGATTTTACCCAACAAGTTTTTGGCGCCGTTGCCGGGGATAATGAAATAGAGGTCGACGAAGATCTAAATGGGTGTCCACCAACGATCAAAGAGTCAGTCAGATTTGCAAAATCATGCCCACTTGGTAGTCATGTCGTTGGCGAAGCTCTTGATGAAATAAGAGCGAGTAAAATTTTGAATCCATGGTGGGACGAGAAAAAGAAGATAGACGAAGAGCCCATTGTGTGTGACAAGCTTCCATGCCCCAAAGTGATCACATACACAATGAAGAAAACACCTAGCTGTGGGACATTCTTGATTAAGAGCATACCAAATCAGAGCATGCTAGGTGACTTTGATGCATTGGCCATCATAAATGGGAACCTACAAAAAATTATATTATTTTCGATGGATGGAGGATTTCTCAACTTTTGAAGAGGAATTGGATAGCGTTGACCAGACAAAGTCTGACTGAAGGACTATAAATCAAGCATTTATTGGGAGGCAACCCAAGCTCTAAACCTTTTCTTCCTTATTTATTCTTTATATTTTAATTTATAGTCTAGCTCAAATATTTAGTTTTCAAAGAATAATGACTCCATAATGGTATATTCACAGGTAAGACAAGAAAAAGAGAGTCACCAAGCTACTGACCCCCTAACGCGGGTTGCGCTGCCCAATGCATAGACACAGCGCGGGGAGCGCTACTACCCCAGACACTTAATAACATGCTAGCGTGGGCCGCGCCAATTCATTGATCTCATAGCGTGGGGTGCACCATACCCAGCGCGGGGAGCGCCATACCTAGCGTGGGGCGCGCCATACCCAACGCGGGGAGCGCTTTTGTTCATCATGTTATTGACCCCCTAGCGCGGACCGCGCTACCTAATGCACAGACACAGCGCGGGGCGCGCTAGTACGCCAACAACTCCTGACCTCCTAGCGCGGGGAGCGCTATCTCATGCAAATCCACGGCGCGGGCCGCGCCGCTCAGAAATCCCAGGCGTTAAAAGTGGTTTAATTGCAATGTTAGTCAAGTCCAACTCAAATTTGGTTCCCGATTTATTCCAATGTGTCTGGCCTATTATTCAGACTTAGCAGACAAGGAGGAAAATACTGTATTTTCAGGGAAGTTCTCTCTTTTAATTATTCCTATCTTAGCCATTGAGGACAATGCCTGTTTTAAGTTTGGTGGCATTTTAGTGTCATATTACATAAAGTTAGTTATTTACATTGTAGTTCATATAGTTACATTTAGTTTTTGCATTCAGTTTCTTGAAAAAAAATGAAAAAAAAATGAAAAAAAAATGATTAATTGAAAAAATTATTAGTTAGTTTACTATGTTTATATAGCATTTAGTAATCTTGCATGAGTCCAATTGTTTGATATTTACAAATTTTTTTGGCCAATGATGAGATTGGAATTGGATAGACAAGTATAGTACGGATTATTAGAGCGTTGATGTGATTTCTTGTTAGGAATTGAGTCTTTTTCTGTTTGAAACTGGTATAATAAGGATAGCACAGTAAAAACAACTTGTTGATTAATTGAGTTTAAATTGATACATAATGGGACTCTAAAGGATAATGCTAGTTAAAATAAGAGAATGACAAGGATAGGCAGTGAAGGCGAAGAATTAGGTAAGAACCTAAGTTTGGGGGAAAAAGTGGGGTATATAAGCTTCTAATAAAAAAAGAGAAGAAAAGATATTGAGTTCAATAAATTGAGTCCTGTGGTGGGTCGAGAAGAAGCGTGAAATGCACTCCCCATAAACACAGGCGTGAGATGGAGCATAAAACGCACTCACTATAAAAAAAATAAAAAGAAAAAAAAGAATTAAAAAAAAGAATAAAATGGGAAATAAGAGCAAAAAGCCCTCGTAGATGAAAAATGAAGCATAAGTATCCCATGTTAACCCTCGATATTGGTAATTATTTAATTTTATTTGGATCTAGCTTGTTTTTAGATTTCTTGAGTTTACACTGTATGATACCTTCGAAGAGACTTATTATGTGTTAAATTTGATTTTATATTAGTTAACATTGTTGTGGAGCACACACGCACTATATTAGTGATAACAGTCTAAGATTTGATGATTGATTGAGAAGTTAATGATTTATTTTGATATGATGTATTATCATGTTTACTTGATTTCTCTAACGCCGGTTGAATAGACTTGTTTATGTCATTACTGCTGGATTCATAGGCATGCAGATTAGTTGCATTGCATATCATTATTGCTTTGAGTTTCTGCTTGAGGACAAGCAACGGTTTAAGTTTGGGAGTATTTGATAAGTAGGTTTTTTATCTACTTATCCGGTATCTATTACTTGAATTACTTGCTTAAACCTATGTTTCTTAGTTACTTTTCATACATTTTATGTTATTTTGTAGGCTATGACATAACATTGGCATGAAGAAGTAAGGAAAAGCAATTCAAACATCTTTTGGACAAAAATATGCATGCACGTGCAGGAAGGGATGATTGCAAGGCTTTTAACACCAAGTTGGATGCATGTCCTTGGCTTGAAACTTGGATTTTATTGTAGATCTACTTCTTAGCTTTTCAGAACATCTTGAATCATCCCAATCGGAGCTCAGATGCGAAAGTTATGACCTTTTTATAAACAAAGATCAAAGTTAAGAGTTGTCATGCTTGCCATTTACATAACATCTACTTCAAGCTCGATTTCCACCTTGATCTGGACGTAATCTGTCAATTGTTAAAGAATGAAAGTTGTAGATCTCGTCGATCTATTCGATTTAATAGGTGGCAGGCTTCGTAAATCCAAGTGGATCAAAAGTTATGCTTGTTTTACCAAAGGACGTCGCAGCAGGAAACAAGGTAGCACAGTCCACGTTATACACAGCGCGGGGCACGCTGAGCCACCAGAAAGTAGCACGGGGTGCGCTCTAAATTACTTAGGGATAACTTGGTACACGCCGATCGGCAGGGAGACAGCTTATATGGGTTATTTGATGTCCAATTTGAGCTAGAATAGGATTCTTAGTTGCCTAACTTGCCATGGTATCCATTAGAACTATAAATACATAATGATGGGCATAAAAGAGGGGATATAGGCTAGTTTTAGAGGATTCCATTAGATTAGATTAGAGTAAATTAGATCAAAACACTAGTTTTTGTTAGATTTGAAAATTGAAGCAACTTGGAGACCATTGAATATTCAAAGTAGGAGCAAGGAGGGAGCTTTAAATCTACAGACAATAGATTCTATCTTCTCATCTTCTTCTATCTTTGTCTTTTAATGATTATTCAATTGTGGATTCTTAGTTTTAATTCAATAATAATGAACTAATTCTTTGTTTGAGATTACAATGGATCTTATTGTGTAGTTTATTTTAATATGCTTTGTTATCAATTATTATGTGCTATCATGAGGATCGTCTATTGTGATTTGGACTTAATTATTTAATTGCCTAGCTAACAATTACCGTGATAATCTATATGAACTCGAGAGATGAAGTATTGATTTAGATTTTATCATGATATCATGTGTTTGTGATTTCTACATAGATGGAATTCATGATTCGTGTTTTGGATAGAGATATGCCTTTACGCCATATGTAATCTTATAGAGAACTTGTGCTTTAAATCCTTTTTAATTGTAATTCACATAGAGATATAGTGGGTTAGGTAATTAGGGTGTCTTGCTTAATTCTAACATTTGTGGATTTAAGTGAGTATGGGTATTATGCATCGAGAGATGGTTTTGTCTGTTTTAGTGTTCTTGATTAACAATTCATGATAGAGAATAATTGATGAGAAGTGTGTTAACTTAAATGAAGTAATAAGTGAAGTTGTGATCTTAAATCTTCGTAATCTTAATTTAACTAGTGGAATTTAATTGTGGTTTAATTATAAATTGAAATTCATTCGTTTAAATAAGATTGAGTTGGTTACGGGTTAGTACATGGTGATTTTTATTTAATAATTCCCCGTGGGAACGATACTCTACTTTCACTTTATTATTTGTTGACCATGTATACTTGCGTGGTGTGCGTAATTAGATTTTACCCAACAAGTTTTTGGCGTCGTAGCCGGGGATAATGAAATAGAGGTTGACGAAGATCTAAATGGGTCTCCACCAACGATCAAAGAGTCAGTCAGATTTGCAAAATCATGCCCACTTGGTAGTCATGTCGTTGGAGAAGCTTTTGATGACATAAGAGTGAGTAAAATTTTGAATCCATGGTGGGACGAGAAAAAGAAGATAGACAAAGAGCTCATTGTGTGTGACAAGCTTCCATGCCCCAAAGTGATCACATACACAATGAAGAAAACCCCTAGCTGTGGGACGTTCTTGATTAACAGCATACCAAATCAGAGCATGCTAGGTGACTTTGATGCATTGGGCATCACAAATGAGAACCTACCAAAAACTATATTATTACCGATGGATGGAGGATTCCTCAACTTTCGAAGAGGAATTGGATAGCGTTGACCAGACAAAGTCTGGCTGAAGGACTAAAAATCAAGCACTTATTGGGAGGCAACCCAAGCTCTAAACCTTTTCTTCCATATTTATTCTTTACATTTTAGTTTATAGTCTAGCTCAAATATTTAGTTTTCAAAGAATAATGACTCCGTAATGGTATGCTCACAGGTAAGGAAAGAAACAAAGAGTCACCAAGTGACTGACCCCCTAGTGCGGGCCGTGTTGCCCAATGCACAGACACAGCGCGGGGCGCGCTACTACCCCAGACACTTAATGACATGTCAGCGTGGACCGCGCCAATTCGCCGATCTCATAGGGCGGGGTGCACCATACCCAGCGCGGGGTGCGCCATACCCAGCGCGGGGCGTGCTACTGTTCATCATGTTACTGACCCCCTAGCGCGGACGTCTCTACCATAATACACAGCGCGGGGTGCGTTACTACGCCAGCAACTCCTGACCTCCTAGCACGGGGAGCGCTATCTCATGCATATCCACTGTGCGGGCCGCGCCGCTCGGAAATTCAAGACGTTAAGAGTGGTTTAATTGCAATGTTAGTCAAGTCCAACGCAAGCGTGGTTCTCGATTAATTCCAATGTGTCTGGCCTATTCTTCAGACTTAGCAGACAAGGAGGAAAATGTTGTATTTTCAGGAAAGTCCTCTCTTTTAATTTCTCCTATCTTAGCCATTGAGGACAATGCCTGTTTTAAGTTTGGTGGCATTTTAGTGTCATATTACATATAGTTAGTTATTTATATTGTAGTTCACATAGTTACATTAAGTTTTTGCATTCAGTTTCTTGAAAAAAATTGAAAAAAAAAGAAAAAAAAATGAAAATTTGAAAAAAATTTAGTTAGTTTACTATGTTTATATAGAATTTAGTAATCTTGCATGAGTCCTGCTGTTTGATATTTACAGTTTGTTTTGGCCAATGATGAGATTGGAATTGGGTAGACAAGTATAGTACGGATTATTAGAGCGTTGATGTGATTTCTTGTTAGGAATTGAGTCTTTTTCTTTTTGAAACTGGTATAATAAGGATATCACAGTAAAAACAACTTGTTGATTGATTGAGTTTAAATTGATACATAATGGGACTCTAAAGGATAATGATAGCTTAAATAAGAGAATGACAAGGATAAGCAGTGAAGGCGAAGAATTAGGTAAGAACCTAAGTTTGGGGGAAAAAGTGGGGTATATAAGCTTCTAAGAAAAAAAAGAGAAGAAAAGATATTGAGTTCAATAAATTGAGTCCTGTGGTGGGTCGAGAAGAAGCGTGAAATGCACTCCCCATAAACACAGGCATGAGATGGAGAGTAAAACGCACTCACTATAAAAAAAAGAAAAAAGAAAAAAAAGAATAAAATTGGAAATAAGAGCAAAAAGCCCCCGTAGAAGAAAAATGAAGCATAAGTATCCCATGTTAACCCTCGATATTGGTAATTGTTTAATTTTACTTGGATCTAGCTTATTTTTAAATTTCTTAAGTTTACACTGTATGATACCTTCGAAGAGACTTATTATGTGTTAAATTTAATTTTATATTAGTTAACATTGTTGTGGAGCACACACGCACTATATTAGTGATAACAGTCTATGATTTGATGATTGATTGAGAAGTTAATGATTTGTTTTGATATGATGTATTATCATGTTTACTTGATTTCTCTGTGGCCGGTTGAATAGACTTGTTTATGTCATTACTGCTGGATTCATAGACATGTAGATTAGTTGCATTGCATATCATTATTTTTTTGAGTTTCTGCTTGAGGACAAGCAACGGTTTAAGTTTAGGGGTATTTGATAAGTAGGTTTTATATCTACTTATCTGGTATCTATTACTTGAATTAGTTGTTTAAAGCTATGTTTCTTAGTTGCTTTTCATACATTTTATGTTATTTTGTAGGCTATGACATAACATTGGCATGAAGAAGTAAGGAAAAGCAATTCAAACATCTTTTGGACAAAAATATGCAAGCACATGCAAGAAGGGAAGATTGTAAGGCTTTTAACACCAAGTTGGATGCATGTTCCTGGCTTGGAACTTGGATTTTATTATAGATCTACTTCTTAGCTTTTCGGAACATCTTGAATCGTCCCAATCGGAGCTCGAATGCGAAAGTTATGACCTTTTTATAAACAAAGATCAAAGTTAAGAGTTGTCATGCTTGCCATTTACATAACATCTACTTCAAGCTCGATTTCCGCATTGGTCTGGACCCAATCTGTCAATTGTTGAAGAATGAAAGTTGTAGATCTCGTCGATATATTCAATTTGATAGGTGGCAGGCTTCGTAAATCCAAGTGGATCAAAAGTTATGCCTGTTTTACCAAAGGACATCGCGGCAGGAAATAGGGTAGCGCGGCCCACGCTATACACAGTGTGGGGCATGCCGAGCCACTAGAAAGTAGCGTGGGGCGTGCTCTAAATGACCTAAGTACAACTTGGGGCACGCCGATCGGCGGGGAGACAACTTATATGGGTTATTTGATGTCCAATTTGAGCTAGAATAAGATTCTTAGTTGCCTAACTTGCTAGGGTTTCCATTAGAACTATAAATACATTATGAGGGGCATAAAAGAGGGGATATATGTAAGACCCAAACTTTTTGAATAAAGATTAAATTTTCTCAAAATATATTTTTGAATATTATGGTGTGGATTTGATATAATGTTATAGTTGTGGGTAATATTTACAAATTTTGCAAAGTACACAAGTTGTTATATAATATTCGATTGGTCGGGGAATATTCGTTTTAAAAGGGAATATTCGTACAACGGCACAATCATTGGTGGACCCCCACAACAGAATTATTGTCGGATTGAGAAAACGACAAAAATACTTTATGAAAATAACGGCGGAAGTTTTACCGTTAACTGTTGAAACACCCGGTGTTAAAAGTACAGTAATACGCGTGGTTGCATAGTAGCACACGGTATTGATTATTGATGCTTACGTGAGAAGTCACTCAGTTATACTCAATTATTACTACAGTAATTGCTGCATCATATCTATCATATTATGGATTCAATTGTGGTCAATATCATCTGCATAAAATGTTTTTTTATTAAATCAATACTTGAGACGACAAAGTTATTCATTTTATAAACTGCAATATTTACAATGTCTAGAAGTTATGTCAAGGAGAGGTTTGGTCACTTAATTGCGCGCCAATAGGGAGAAATCCTTATTTGAAAGCCCCCTCTTTCCTGAGAATGACCTTGTTGATAAATATTGTGAGTTATAATATTAATGATGAATGTTGTTCGGAGTTGAATTTGGAGACGCGGACATGATATTTGAGTCCAGAACGACGAAATTAGTAAAAATAGTCTATAAACACAAAATTTTCGGGGATTCACTATTTGGTCAAAAAGTCAACAGTTGACTTCTTCGGGAAAAGTCAAACTTCGAAATTTCAAAATTTATATTTTTGATAAAAATAGTTTCATTATGTTGGAATTGTTTGTGTTGGTGAAAATTGACATTTATTCCGATGATAATTGATGTCTAGGGGTTATATTGATAAATCGGATAATTTATCGGATAAATGAGCAATTAATTGCTACTAATTCACATGCTTATATAACTATTTGTTCACATATGTGTACTATTGAATCATATTATTAACTATTAGGGGAGTTGGTGCAAGATTGATAATACTTGCATGACTAAGTTAAAAATTGAGGTATAGATGGAGGTACTATACTGTAATTCGTATTTTTCACATGATTATACTATTGATTCACATGATTGAACTATTGATTCACATTATTTACTATTAGGGGATTTGGTGCAAAATTGATAATACTTGTAGGACTAAATTAAAAATGAAAAAAAAGTTGGAGGTATTGTACTGTAATTTTCGAGCCCCAAAACGTGCAATTATCGAAACTATATTTTCCTATAAATAGAAGCTCATTCTTCCTTCATTTCTCACCAATTCACAAAAGCTTTAGAGTGATTATTATAGAGAGAAATTATAGAGAGAAAGAAGAAGAGAAATCTGCTACTCACTATTCCAGTATCCAGTTTTTCCAAGGTAGGGAGTATTATTTCTTTCTTATCCATGAAGAGAACTTCTGTTATTCCATTCTTTATTATTATGTTGGAATAACCTGTATACGCGGGCTACCCTATACTTGGTGAAATTCTTCTGTTGTTCCATTCTTTATTATTCTGTTGGAACATCCTGTCTGTGCGTTCTATGCCGGACCTGGTTTCGTCTTTATTATTCTGTTGGAATATCCTGTCTGTGCGCTCTACGTCGGAACTAATTCCGTCTTTATTATTCTGTTGGAATATCCTGTCTGTACGTTCTACGCCGGACCTGATTCCGTCTTTATTATTCTGTTGGAATATCCTGTTGGTGCGTTTTACGCGGGACCTGATTTCGTTATTTATTATTCTATTAGAATAACCTTCCTGTGCGGTCAATCGCATGGTTGGTGATTTCTTTTGTTATTCCATTCCTTATTATACCCAGTTGGTTAAAGTTTTGACTTCTATACTCCATGAAATTAGTGGAATATCCTTTATATTTGCGCTTCATCCAATATCTTTTCATGGAAATATTCTTCTGAGCATTCTTGAAATTTACTCTACAAAGCAGTATCATGTTGACAATTTGGACGTTATTAGTTCCTGGATAAAATAATTCTTGAACTTGTTTTATTGAATTCTTATATCATTGTCATCATCCTCATGTTTATATTTTGTTGAAAGTCATCTGTGGCCTATAGTGCATAGATGGACTTGGTATGATTATGACCAGGGGTTATTCGGTGTAATCATGACCATAATGTTACAAATGATGTGGAAAAGTCCTCATTAGCCCGTAGTGCATTGATGGACAGTTGTTGGCATGATCATGACCATTATTGAATACACAAATATTCTTGGCCCGTAGTGCATGGATAATTGTGGTCGTGATACTAAAGAATATCCTTGGCCGTAGTGCAGGGGTGATTCGATGATGTGGATTATTTATTAAGCTGAGTCCCAGCGATAAAAGTGATGAAAAACTTTTTAAATCATAAAAGATAATAGATTTTATTCTCTACTTGACTCTTTTAATGGATTGCTTGTTCTGCTGCAGTTAAACATGATGGTTGTTATATTGTATTAGTTTAACACTGTTGAAGGCTAACGATAATATATTCTGCATTATCTTAGTCATAATATTTCCTACTGGGCTAGTTGAGCTCACCCTTTTACTTTTATTATTCTCTTCAGGAAATGAGAACGTAGCAGGGACTAGTCAGGGAACGGAGTGACAGACCAGATGATAGCATTAGTAGTCCTCACTATTCTGTGAAATAGTGTAATAATAATTGTAATAAGGACTCCTTTTGAGTTTGTATAATCTCTAGTAGACAATATTTGTATTCAAACTCACACTTTATGTTTTGTCGTATTGTACATGACAGTTGTATTATTAAGTTGTATTTGAATTTATGTACCATGTAAGTGGCGACCCAAGATGGGTGACGTATACCTAATTTTGGGGGCGTCACAGTTGGTATCAAAGCTTAAGGATATGTTCCCTGGCTAAGATGTGAGACTAGAACTAAGAGGGGAGAGACGGGGAACTAAGAGGGGAGAGATTGGTCAGTCAGAGTATAATGATAATATGTTACATGTCAATTAACCCTTGTTTTGTGGCAGTGTTTGAAAATGGCATCCGAGAATGTTGAGAACATCAATGGAGCACAGGAGACCGTTGAGTCTCCACAGATCAATAACCAGGACAACGTACATCAGAAAAGCGACAATCCTCATTCAAACAACAACACTAACCAAATGATGAACGATGGAATGTTCCGAGGCTTCATGCAATTCATGCAACATCAGGCGAGAGTGGCTCCTGTTCAAAATACAGGTGTAAACACAGGTAACTCTCAGATGGTCACCGCTAAACAGTTCAAGGAGCTGGGACCACTCGAGTTTATTGAAGAGCCTAAACCAATTAAGGCGGAAGCATGGATAAAGCAGATCACCAAGATATTTGATGTCTTGGGATGCTCCGAGGAGCAAAAGGTTTCCTTCGCCACCTTCATGTTGCGTGAAGAGGCAGATTACTGGTGGGAATCTATAAAATGTACACTCAAGATGTCTTGGGAGAAGTTCCAAGAGCTATTCAACGACAAGTACTTTCCCGAAAGTATTCGTCACATGAAAGAGGTGGAGTTTATCAAGTTGGAACAAAACAATATGACCGTGTCGTAATACGAGGCTAAATTTGCAGAGTTATCCCAGTTTGCATCCCATTTGGTTGATAATGAGGAACGAATGACACGAATGTTTTTAAGAGGTTTGAAACAAGAGATACGTCAATATCTTACTTCTCATAAACTGTGTTTGTACTCAAATGTTGTAAATAGGGATCAGTTATTGGAGCGTGGTAATGAGTCAACGCAACCAAGGGAAAGCAGCAAACAGCATGAAAATACCAGTGGTAATAGTCATCGAAATGGTGACAACAAGCGTGGAGGGAATCAACATGCCAGAAATGGTAACCACTTCGGTGGTAATCATGGCCAAGACAGTAAAAATGGACATTTCAAGAAAAGGAGATTCAACAATGATGGAAAGACGTCAACACCAGCAACCGTGGTTAAAGAAGGAGAAAGACCACCTATCATATGCTTCAAATGCGGAGACGAGGGACATATCAGTCCAAACTGCGCGATGCCATCCAAAGCGTGCTATAATTGTGGAAGAGAAGGTCACCTAGACCGATTTTGTCGTTCACCGAAGATAAGTTCAGCTAGGATGGAGACACCAAAGGCCGTCCCAGAAAAGTCAAAACCGGTAGTGCAAGGGAGAGCGTTTGTTGTGACCACCCAGAAAGCAAAGAACCCGAACGAGGTCATCACCGGTAAGCTTACCATAAACTCTAGCGAAGTCTATACCTTAATTGATATCGGTTCTACCCATTCTTTTATTTCTCCTACTTGCGCTCAATGATTAAATTTGACTCTGGAGAAATTAGACTTTGACTTATCTGTTGAAACTCCATTAGGAGAAACCTTCATTACATCCACTGTTTATAAGTCTTGTTTGATTCAAATCGGTAACCGCATGTTACCTATCGATCTTATTTCCTTAAAAATACTTGCATTTGACGTGATTCTAGGGATTGATTGGTTAACTATTCATCATGCTAAAATTGATTGACTGGGCTAGTTGAGCTCACCCTTTTCCTTTTTGTTCCATTTTTCTCAGGAGGTGAGAACATAGCAGGAACTAGTCGGGGTACGGAGTGATGGTTCTAGAAAGATGTTTTAGCAGTCCTCATTATTTCTGTAAAATAGTGTTTGAATAATTGTAATGAGGACTTATTTGAGGGTGGATATTGTCTAGAAGACAATATTTGTATTTAAACTCACAGTATATGTTGTCGTATTTTGCACGACAATTGTATTATTGAAGTTGTAGTTTGCTTTCTGTACCATGTATTTGGCGACTCAAAATGGGTGTTGTATACCTATTTTGGGGGTGTCACAGTTGGTATCAAAGCTTAGGGATATGGTCTCTGGCGGAGATCGGGGAATAGAATTAGGAGGGGAGAGATGAGTAAATCCTTCGCTAGTGTGTCCTATCTAAGTTTATTTGTTGGTCAGTCATAATATAGGGATATTATGTAATATGTTAATTTGTTTAATTAACCCTTGTTTTATGGCAGTATTTAAGAATTTCTGCTGAGAACGTTAAGAATGGAGTGTATGAGACTGTGGAACAACCTTTAGTTACAAACCAGGAGAACGTGCAACAGGAAGGCAATAATCCTCCTGTAAACAACACTACCGAACAAATGATGAATGATGGGATGTTCAGAAGTTTTTTGCATTTTATGCAAAACCAGACGAGGGAAACTCGTGCACAGAATACGGGTGGAATTGCTAGCAATGCGCGGCTTGTCACAGCCAAGCAGTTCAAAGAGTTGGGACCACCAGAATTTAAGGGAAAGCTGGATCCGATCATGGCGGAAACGTGGGTCAAGCAAATTACCAAGATATTCGATGTCTTGGGATGCACGGAGAAACAGAAGGTTCCATTCGCCACCTTTATGTTCCGCAGTGAGGCAGACTACTGTTGGGAATCTGTGAAGCGTACCCAGCCAGTCGCACTCAGCATTTCTTGGGAAACATTTCAGAAACTATTCAATGACAAGTACTTTCCTGAAAGTATTCGTCATATGATTGGCGATGTGATTTTCAATAAGAGCTGAGATTTGACATACGAATTGATGTGCGAATTAATATGTGATTTGATAGGCAATTTGTTATGCGATTTGATATACAAGTTGATTTGATATGAATTACGATTTAATATGTGAATTATTATGTGATTTAATTTGATTTGCGCTTTAATATATGATTTGATATGTGATTTAATATGCGATTAGATTTAATATATGATTGGATTTGACATGCGATTTGATTTAATATGTGATTTGATTTGTAATGAGATCTACGATTTCTGATATACTATTTGCAATCTGATATTCTATTTAAAATGAGTTGTGTGATTTGCGACATGTGATATGCGAGTTGTGATGTTCGATTTATGATGTGCGATTTGATAATAATTTAATGTGCGATTTGCGATGCGATTTTATAATAATTCAATATGTGATTTGCGATGCTATTTGATAATAGTTCAATTTGCAATTTACAATTTGATGATGACTCAATATGTGATTTGGGGTGCAATTTGATAATAATTCAATATGCGATTTGCGATGCGATTTGATAATAATTCAATGTGCGATTTGCGATGCAATTTGATAATAATTCAATATGCGATTTGCGATGCGATTTGATAATGATTCAATATGTGATTTGCGATGCGATTTGATAATGATTCAATATGCAATCTGTAATGCGATTTGATAATGATTTAATGTGCAATTTGTGATACGATTTGATAATAATTCAATGTGCAATTTGTGATGTGATTTGATAATAGTTTAATATGCGATTTACGAGGTGATTTGATAATGATTCGGTATACGATTTGCGATGTGATTTGATAATAATTCAATATGCAATTTGCGATGCAATTTGATAAGGATTCTGTAGACACTCAAAATTGTGTAGTCATGTTATTAACTATGCAGGAGGGCAGAATAGTCTTTTATCTTCCAGAGACAACCCTGCAAGTCAAATCATCAAATCAAACCCCGGTGACAACTCCAAGAGATCAAGTCAAACCCCAGAAATAACCCTGGGAGATCAAGTTAAACCTCGGTGATAACCTCGAGAGATCAAATCAAACATCGGTGACAACCCCATGAGATCAAATCAAATCCTGGTGACAACCCCGGGAGATCAAGTCAAACCCCGGTGACAACCCCGGAAGATCAAGTCAAGCCATGGTGACAACCCCGGGAGATTAAGTCAAACCCCGGTGACAACCCCGGGAGATCAAGTAAAACCCTGGAGACAACCCCAAGAGATCAAATCCAATCCCCGAGAGATCAAATACAACCTCAGAAACAACCCCGAGAAATCAAATCAACTTCAGAAACAACCCTAAAGATAAACAACAGGCCAACCTCTGAGATAACCCCGAGGAAGACAAATGCCACCACGTCAAGCCCAGAACCGACCTGGGAGGGAAAAATACTAATTTTACCAAATCAACATTAATTTAGCCCAAATCACTGCAAAAGAGGTTATGCAGAACCATAACATCAATATCGAGTGAAAATAACACAAGATAACTCAATGGATGGACTACGAAGACTTGAAGATCTAGTCATGGACCTATCTTCCCAGATTGAAAAAGGTCAAATCCCATGTCATTGTGTAGCTCTCGGAAAGGACTTTTCGGAAAGGTACAACACGCCTACATCGAATTTTTGGATTGAAAGTTATAAAGGTTCGAGGGGATAACGCGTTGATTCGAGTGCACATTTTATAAAACAACAGAACCCATATGGTCCGGGCCCACCCAGGCAGCCACAGGTAGACCTGCGGTTACTTTAGTCGATAAATAGATCCCTGATGAATGGGTTTTATACCTACAAATCGGCCTCTAATTTAGACTTAAAATGTGTTGGTCCTGTATATTTATGTTCGTTTTTACTTGTTTATGTTTGTTTTATGCTTAGGTGGTGTGGTGTAGAATTCATGGCATAATGGTGGATTTGTGGCAGGACTTAGCATCAAAATGGGCAAAAAGCACAGCTGAAAGAACACCCCCTGCCGGGGCGAGCAAAAATACAAAGGAAACAAGTTGGCATGACTTGAGACTTTTTTTGGCGTCGGTTTAAGAGCTAATAACATGATTTATGAAAGAGATAACATAATACAACAAGGACATAACAAGAACCAATCAATTTAGCAAGATTGAGCCCTAATTTGATTGAAGAACATTAGAGGAAAGCAAGGACGGACAAAATCACGAAGACTGCGAATTGGAGAAAGTAAAATGGTGGTTTTGTATCTAGTTTACTTCTTTAATTCAATTATTGCAATTGGGATGATGGATTCTTTTATTATTTCAAATTTAATTTCATTCATGATGAACTAAGTTACTTATTAGGCTTGCAATGGAACTTTATAGTAGAATGATGATTATCATGCCTTGAATTCAGTACAATAATCTTTTAATTCAGTTTATCTATTGTGATTTGAACTTTAATTTATGAATTGCTTGATCACCAATTCCTTGTGGATTTGTATAGATTCGAGAGATGATGTATGAATCTAGACTTGGTCATAATAGCATGTGTTCTTGAATTATGTGTTTTAATGGAATCTTGATGAATGTTAGGATAGAGATATACATAGCATCGTATGTAATCAAGTAAAGAACTTAAAATTAAACCTTATTTAATTTTAATTCATATAGAGATATAGTGAATTAGTTAATTAGGGTGTTTGGCTTAATTCTTTCAAATTTATGGATTTAAGTTATTACGGTGTTAGTGCATCGAGATATGGCTAATTATGACACCCCCAAATCCGTGTACTTCATTCCCACAAGATTTGGTATTCACTTGATATAAACATTCATTCTAACTACCCAAATGTAATAAAATTTAACAATAAACCTTCCCATTAAAGGATTACATTAATAAGTTCAATAAAATCTCCCAGGTTATCTAACATTTAAATACAAACATCAAGTGCAGAAAAATTAAATAACTACATCACAATATTTAAAATAGAGTCTGACAATATAAAAGTCAATAGGTTTACAAGTCTTCAATACTTGTTCATCTTTCATTTCCCTTTACTGGTAGTAGGTTTATCGACCTTTTCAACTTTAACTGTAATAGTTATATAAGCAAGAGTGAGCAAACAATGTTCACTTGAAATGATAATGAATAACATAACAACTGCCAAATGAATAGTCTCAATAGAACTGAATAATATTTTCTATCAATGATAATCAGGAACAAAATTTGAAATATATATCTGAGGGTCATAAGACCACGAACTATGTCCAAAGTTATAAGTATTCTTTCACCTTAAACCTAAACAATCATAAGATCGTAGGAACTTCTCGTACTTAGGGGGATCAGCCCTTCGTACAATGTATTGAGCACAAACATCTAAACGCTTTGCATAAATTATCCCATGTAATAGGGTTATTCATCTCAGTATTTAGAATACAAGTCCACACCAAAGTAAGTTTGGTTTAGATAAGTTCCAAGGTAATTTAGATTTTAACGAACTTCAACTAAGGATTAGTTGAATAAAATGTAATAACGATATGATATGGAATAAGTCATAAGTGAATCAATATTTTATATATATGTCATGCTTTAGAAATGAACTAAAAGCATAAGCATTGAATAATGTAACATACATTGTGTTGACGTCGGGATTTTTAGATGACCCTTTCCGTTACTTGTTCTTTGGTGTTCTCATTTTAGGTGAGATTTGTTTGAAAAAACAAGTGAAAAAAGTTCGACATGTATAATGTCGACGATGGACTGTTAAGAGTCGCCAGTGGTTTTTTAAATGGTTGTACCACCACAACCGAGAAAAGGTTTGCGCATTGACCCAGTGATGTGACACTGCTAAATGGGTCGGTGAAACCGAGATTCATTAGGGTCCGGGGACTTAGTTATGCGGAGGGAAGGTGTTAGGCACCCCCCCCCCCCCCGACATCCGTGTTACCACGGTGACCGCCTCTTTCCAAGAAACTATTATCTGAATGTGTGTGTGGGGGGGTCAATGTGTTGTTATTTGGAAGTAGTGCGAGGCCTCGTTCACAACTATATACACAAGGTTTGAATTTATGTAAAAATTCAGTTTTAAGTAAGATATGGCAGTGATATTTTATAAAAGAGGTTTTTCAAACCCTGATGCTCAATAGTAATTGAGACCTTTTACACTCCCATTTTATTAAGTGTTCGGCTTGATTGATTTTATTTTACAGATGCGAGGCATCCGTATGAAAATAATGTATAAAATAATGTCGACTTCCTCGTGGGTATGGAAACCATCTGAGGAAATTCAGACACCACAAAATAATTTACAAGCTGCTTACAACTGAAAATGTCTATCACGTGAACCGAATCTAGATCCAATGGGCTGAATCTGTGATCATATGATTCCTAGGCGCACAAGATACCGCAATTTGTATAAAAGCAGTAAGCAGGTATATATATAAAAGCTGTAAATATATATATATATATATATATATATATATACAGACATGATCACCAACCACGAAGCACCTCAATGGGGGATCAAAAATTTAAATAAAGCTGTTAAAAGCTATCAAGCGCCATGGAGGAAACTCCAGGAGGGACAAAACGTAAATAAAGTTGTAAAGCTATCAACCACCACGGAGGCAACTCCAGGTGAGACAAAATGTAAAGAAAGTTGTACAAAGCGATCAACTGCCACGAAATGAACTCCATGCAGGACGAAGCGTAAAGAAAGCTGTAAAAGCGATCAACCATCACGAAGTGAACTCCAGGTTGGACGAATATATATATATATATTTATATATATATAAGCGAATAAACGCACCGGATGTAAAATCCAGGCTCATCGAACAGAGTTCGACCACAGTTCATATATATAAGTATATATATATATATATATATACTTATATATATTTGTTTAGCTTTCTACTTCTGCTTGGTCCTTCATAAATCTATATTTATGATAAACAAAGCCGGTATCCAATACCCAAGTAGAACATTGACTTAAAGAAAAATTTATTTTAAATCATGAACAAATTTGTATTTGTAACCGAAACTTCACTAAGATTCTTTGGTTAGTTTCTGCAAGATGCTTCTCGCAGTTTCCTTCCAGTGTCCAGGCTTATTGCAGTGGAAGCAAACTCCTTTGCTATCCGTATCAGTTTTATTCTTATTATCCTTTGTTTTTGCCTTATATTTACCTTCTTTGAATCATTCTTCTTTTCAGAAGATCCTATGGCCCCTACCAGTAAGACATAGTCTTTCTTGGTTGGAAAGTGACTCTAAACATTTTTCAACATGTTAAGCAAATCAGCGAGGCTGATATCTAGCTCGTTCATATGAAAAATTCACAACAATTGTGAAAGGAGTCCGGAAGTGAGTGCAAGATCAAATCTTGGCTCAACTCTCCATCCATGACAAAACCAGTTGTCCTAATTAATCAATCAAATTGATTATGTTAAGGACTTTTATCTGTACCGTAGTGCCATCGGTCATTCTAGATCGGAAGAGCTCCTTAGATATCTGATATCTATCAGTCCTACTTTCCTCACCATCAACTACTTGATGTGCAGGAATATAATAAGAGCATCCATAGTTTCATGCTGACGCTGAAGCTCGTTACTCATGGATGCGAGCATGATGCATTGAGCCAACTATGCATCATCTAGCCACTTTCAAAAAGTAGCAATATCTTCCTCAGAGGCATTGTCTGCAACCATTGCAGGGATAGGCGTATTAAGGACATAAGATAGCTTTTCAGCTGTGAGAACTATTCTCAATTACCTTAACCAATCCATTTAATTCGGTCCGGTTAATTTAGCATCTAATATGCTACGCAGTGATAGTAATTTAGACATTGTAAAATTCTGTAAATGAATTTGTAATTAACAATATTTTAACATACATTCTTTTATTAATTACCAAAATAATTTAGGTCTTGTTTTAAATTGATATCTCCCACTATTTTCTTCAAACTATATTACCCTCACTTATATAGTTCGGCAAAATCCAATTAAAGATATGCTAGTGAGAATAAGGATCCCATTTCAAATGTATATAGCCTTGTGTGTGCACAACAAACTATATATAAATAAATAGGTAGACAACTCTTGTCAATTACATCAACTATGTAACTCCTTGTATTTTGCCTCTTAAATCATAATGGTCAAGTGTGTGCACATCCGAACTAAAATAATTTAAGTTAAGTCAGACCCAACATTTCCATATAAGTGAAGAGAAAACTACAGCCCTTGTGTGTGCACAACAAAGCAGTAATGTTCAATTCCTTATAAACATCATATGTAATAAAAACAACATCTTAAATATTTAATACTCGCCTTGTGTGTGCACAACAAACTCATATTAAATATTTAATACTCTATTGTTTCTATCATGCTAGAAGGCAACGTTCGATATTCTAAATATCTTTGAACGTTACAACTTAATATAAAATATTTGAGGGGTTTGTTATTAATTTGTCTCATCTTGTTTAGCGCGCATGCACATATATACATAAAATACGCGTCATATTAATAAACATGCGAAGCATGTTTGCATAATATAATATATATATATATATATATATATATATATATATATATATATATATTATAAGCATGCACATATAGAATACTATATTCTACCCGGATTGATTATGGACTTTTATTCTAGTTTGGTTCACTAGAGCCACCAAGTGAACCAAAAGGTCTAACCCTAGGGGTGCAAAAATTAATATTTAAATATAACTATTACATTTAAACCCGGGCTCCATTACAAACGGGTCTTCAAGCGCTCATTGCTCCTTGATCTCCAATTCTTTAAAATTAATTCTAACTATTCCTATTACAAAACTATTTAAAATAAATAGAAACCTTGATCAGCAGTCAAGGGGGAGTACATAGGAGGGAGATAGAATTTACATTAAGAAAAAAATTAGAGAAGACGAGGTACGCAGACCCCATTTAATAAAACTCATACATTCATGCATCCAACTAAAATAAAATCCAATCACATTGGTCAATAGTCCATAATCAATCCCATTTATTATCATACACATCACCATAAAAGGAAACATGGATTTTCTTTCCCATTCACAAATAAACTCCTTTATTTTGAATAATACGAAATCATATTTCATATCGAAATAAACTCCTTTATTTTAAGGAAACACGGATTTTCTTTCCTATTCACAAATAAACTCCTTTATTTTGAATAATATGAAATCTTATTTCATATCTAAATAAACTCCTTTATTTAGGAAAATTAGGATTCTCTTTCCTATTCACAAATAAACTCTTTTATTTTGAATAATATGAAATCTTATTTCATATCTAAATAAACTCCTTTATTTAAAGAAATTAGGAATCCAATTTCAACTCTAATTAGTTATCATGGAATCCAATTCCAACTCTAATTAGTTAGCATGAAATTTAATTTTAAAATTAAAATAAATCTTTTATTTTAAAATTAAAATAAACTTTTTATTTTAAGATTAAAATAAACTTTTATTTTAATAATAAAATAATAAAATATTATATAAATACCGTTATATATATATATTATGCCAGAAACCTGTTAACTAAATTTTAATAATATATAACATAGTTAGCTAACAAATCTTTTCTCCTTGATTTCCGTGCATACAAGAATTGGCAAAAATCTGTTAACTTTTTGACTTTGATTTCCGGTATAAGAAAAAAAAAATTCGCAAACAAAAGTGATACATGGAATTAAAAAAACGCGAACAGTTTCGCCATTTTTTTTTAATAAATTTTATACACAAAAATTATGCCCAAATAAATTGTTCTAAAAACATATCAATATACATATCAAATTAAAATAATTAATAATTTGCATAAAGGTTTGACTTTGATACCACTATTAGGTTTGTAATATTCATGAACGCAATCAAATTGCATAAAAAGTGCGGAAACGTGGAAAATCAGAGTTTTAAAAATTTTACAAATCATATACCCGGATCACCCTTTATGCGCAATTATTAATTAGATGAAAAAGAAAGAATAAGAACTATACCCTTGAAGATCCGAGCTTCCTCAGGTACAAGTTCACCTCCAATCCTTTTCGCGTTCAACTTGAATCCACCGGGTTTGGTTCCTTCCTTTGATCAATGTTAGCCACCCAAGTGTTTGGCCTCTAGAGATGATCCACCAAGGAAGAACAAAATTCAAGAAGATGGGTATTTGGCTCAAACCCTAGTTTTCTATCTCTATAGAAAAAGGGGCGTACTCTCCAACTATTGGAATTACGTATGTTGTAAAAGTCAACAACCCCTCACCCATAATAAGACTCCTCTTATTTATAGATGTTGGCAACCCTGTTGGCAACCCTCCTTAACAATTAAGGAATTGGGTTTTATTTTAATTAATTAAATTCTTTTAATTAATTAGGCTCCCAATCTTATTAGGAATAATTAATTAAACTCTTTTAATTAATTGGACCTCCTAATCTTATTAGGAATAAATGAGAGTACTTGTATTAAATTAATTCCTAAACTCTTTTAGAAATTAAAATAATAATAATTGTAATAATATTAATAAGACTCCTCTTATTAATTTATATTTAATATTTCTAAAATATTAAATAATAAATATTAAGCTATTTAATTTATTCTATCTCCATAGATTAAATTAAATATACTTAACATATTATTACGATTATGCCATTAACTTCTTAAATAATTATTCTTCCTTTTATGGTGTGACCCTTTAGGTTCTCCATATTAAACCGGTTGTGAATAAATCAATTAGAACAATTCTAATCTTATTTAAATAAATAAATTAAACTATTAATTTATTTAAATAAATAATATTTATTCTACAATAGGGATAAGCCTCCCTAGCGATCAACGACTTTCCAGATAATATAGATTTCAACATTAATCATAAAAGAACCTTTGAGTAAATAGTTACCGTACAATTCAATCCTTCCACCATACAATGTCACAATTAAATATAAGACATGGAATTTCTGTCAAGTCTTATTTTATTTAATTATATGTATTTCGACTCTTAAATGCACAACTCCAAATAATGCAAATTAGAAACTCCTTTCTAATTTCATTCTGCCTTGGCCAAGGACTACTGGGTTGTCATTTATCGAATCACATAGGACATTTCTCTTCTTTTACTAAAAGTGGTAGATTCTTTATTGATCATACATTATTTCCATGTACAACTTATTATACACAAGCATACCCTTTGATATACCCTAAGGGTCTTAAGGAATAAGTCAAAGTATAACTCATCATACACAAGATACTATGATGATCTCAAGTCCAAGGATCACTTGTATTACTATCACTACAGGAATTCCTATTGACATGCAAGTAAAACTCCATTAGGTATTCCTTAGCGAGTCACGTTCAGTGAACTTATTCTCTAATAAGCACCTACATACTTGCTTTAGTGTCTCCACACAAATGATCATGAGATCAATCATCCTCATCCAATGAGCAAGCAACGTATGTACCAATCTATCCGGATTCACTAATCCCCAATTTAGTAATCCAACGATTGGGAACTATTTTAGTTTTAAGCTTTCTAAGAATTTAGATCTCATTAGAATGATCATCATCATTATTCTAAAAGCATTGCTTAAAACTATGGGTTTATCACATATTATAAAACAGCATCATGTAGATAATTAAAAGCCTTTAATAAATTAATACTTTTTATTAATAAATGAATAAGATTGTTTACAAAGTATATGCTTTATCATCAAACATGATTGGCTTGTGTGCATACTACTTTCATCTACTACTGATGGTGTTCAAGTTCTATACCAGAAGCCTCCACCTGCTCAAGCACTACTGACAGCCATTCCTTCTTCCTCAACCAGTGATTAGAACTCAACGATTCTTCAGATTCTCAACACCTTCAAAAATCTGTCTAAGGATGCAGATCGTAGAGTTCAATCTAATGCTTGACATGAGATTGCTCAACCAGATGATCAAATATCTGTGGAGAATGAGCTGATAAAAAATTTTGATGAACTGATTGAGAAAATATCTCTGTTCACTGAAGAGACAAAGAAACTGACAGCAGCAGGAGATAATTCATTCTAGAACAGACTTCAAGCTACTATGGTTGATGTATCTCTCAAACTCAAAGAGAGGGATAACATCTATCTGAAGGTAATGAATGATCAGAAGGCAGATGCACTACGAGCATAAAAGGCCATTGAAGAGTAGATCCAAGTCCTCTCTGACAAGATTGACAACATGAATTAGTCTTTCTCAGAGCAACTTGAGCTAGGCCAACAGGAACTCAAGTTTGAAGTTGCTAACTCCTCCTACCTGATGGAGCAGCTTATGTCCAACATGGAACAGCTCTCCCAAATGATTAATGACAAAAAGGGGGAGAAAAAGAGGCATAGAAAGAGGTAGAGCAAGAGGAATTCAAGGAAGAGCAAAAAGATCAAAGAAGAGAAGAAGTCAAAGAAGCATGCAGCAGAAGAAGAGGTAGAGTCATCATCCGAGGGGGAGCCAAAGAATGATGAGCCTATGTATGTCGAAGCTGAAGGGGAGCCATAAGGAGAAGAGAAGCATACATCTGAGGGGGACCAAAGCAAGGCAGGAAAGTCATCATCTCAAGGGGAGAAGGAGCAAGAAGGCCAAACAGATGATTAGCTGATCAACAGAATCCTGGAAACATACATGGAGCCAAAAGAGGTTCATCTCTAACTAGTTAGGTATGTTCTGGATCCAAGATGTAGAATATCAGAGTATTAAATTCCACATCATTATAAATGACATTCATGATTATCTGTTTTAGAAATACAGCTGCTCACTGTATATAAGATTCATTCATAACATGTATATGCACTTATTATTTTTGTCATAATAAAATAAGGGGAGATTGTCAGGAATAAGCATGTGCATGTTATTCCTATTTACATATAATTTGATTATGATATATATGAATGAATAGGCAAGTATGATTGCATTAAGAAAAGCTGTAAAGTCCTTTGATAGATAATAGAAATATGTGTACAAGGACTTAAAATGAATTGATCAAATATGTTAGGTTGATCCTACATAAGCAAAACAGCTTTGTAAAGTTCTTAAAAAGAAATGATGTACAAGGACTATAAATATAGAAAGATCAAGCATGTTGGGTTGATCTTATGATGTAATAGATAGGCTTATCTGATCGTCAAGCACTGCACCAGAAATCGTAGACTACCAAGAGAGTTAAGGAGAACTCGAGAGCTGTTGAGGCAGAATCGTAGTCTGCAAGATAGTAGATCTCGGAGTTCGTAGACTGCCAAGAGAGACGAGAAAGGATCGTAGTATGTCGAGTAGAACTTTCTCGTAGCCAAAGTCTGCTGAGGAAGTCATGTTCAGAATCGTAGAGACAGCCTGCCTATGAGCCGACCGAGCATCTGTCGAAGCCAAGTCAGAAACGTAGACTACACTCGGAGTCGTAGAGTCTACTGATGTCGAAGTCAAGTCAAGGATTGTAGACTACACTCTGAGTCATAGAGTCTATTGATGACATGCAGAGATCGTAGTCGAGCAAGATCAGATGAATACATCGAGCACAAAGACAGAAATCGTAGAGTGTCAAGATCTAATCTCGAAGTCGTAGGGTCTGCACAGCCAAAGTTGAATCATAGAGTGCAGAACTACGACCTCAACAGTTGTGCTCACAACGCCAAGGCAGAATCGTAGAGCAAATACGATTCTCAATAAATGAGCCCTCCCAGAATATCCAAAGGAACCAATCCTCTAGTTCAAGCTGCAATGTTACATCCAACTTGAAGGAAACCAGAGAGCACTCACCGAATGGCTTGCAAGCTAACAGAAGATCTAAGCACCAACCTAATCAGCATCAAGATTAAGTTGTGAAGCCATTCGAGATGAAGTCTTCCACAAGGAGATCAGAAGAAGACTTCAGTAACTGACGAAGGAACGTCAGCAAGTGCAATAGCTGTCAAGAAGACAGAAGATAACGATCTTGGAAGCAACCAGGATTGTAGTGTTTGCCAAACAAAGAAAGAATTGATGAAATACATACAGAGATACTCTATAGCTTCTGAAGAACAAGGCTAAAGTGATTAAGCATTGGGTTAGTCCATTGATGATAAGTGAACGGGAGATCACAAGGAGAAAGTGAGCTGGACACGCCATGAATCTGAAGTGTCTTGCTATTCAGAAGGGGCCAGAGCAAAGAAGTCAAGTCATCAGTATTTGAAAATTGTTGAGGCAAACAGAAGTGTTGAAGCACTGCACAAAAGAAGGAAGAGGTGTTCTACATTGAAGATCCAATCAACACTCTTCAAGATCATAGTGTTGTCTACCAGTCAACATAACACTACGATCAGGTCCTTGAAAACATGCATCAGAATTGTAGAGTTCAAATAACTGAAGACTGAAGCATTGGGAACGGTTTAATCTGAAGGGTAATATTCGAAAAAGTGTTTATTAAGAGCATCAATGCAAAAGGACAACCTCTGATCGAGAAATCAGGAGGAAATAAATTCTTCAACCTGTCCAAGACATTAAAGTGATATATCTGACAAGGTAGGTGAAACAGTAGACTGCAGTATCAGAAAGTCAGAAAAAGTTATCATGTCACATCTGCAGTCTGCACCAAGCAACTCGAGATCTGTGAATCATTTCAAAGAGCTTTCAATGGCTACTCTCCAACGGGAAGATTGGGAATGAGTATAAATCTGATAGAGCTTCAAAGATCAAAGGTTGCTGGAGTTACCGAGTTTGGAGTAACGGTGGACTGTTCTAAACCATGTAAAATAGTGAGTCCGAAGGCTCACTCTATGATCCACCAATAACTCTTAGAGTTAGACCAAGAAAGAAGTAGAAGTGAGAGTTCTACAATGTAGAAGTGAGAGTTCTATTACATGAAGAGTGTTCTGAACTGCCGAGAGAAAGAAGAGCATTAATGACATCTTGATGTCCATCATGGGAAGACTCTAAGTACCATAGAGAAGAGCTCACAATTATCTTAGCAAGTCCATCATGAGAAGGCATCAAGTATCAAAAAAGGATATCACAAACATCATCATGGTGGCAAACATGAGAAAGTTTCTAAGTACCTAGCAGAAGAGCTTAAAGTCATCTTAGAAACCCATCATGTGCAGCCATCATGTATCAAGAGGAATGATCTTCAAGGTAGTTCATCAAGGGATCATCAGAGGAGGTTTAGTAATTGAAGAAGCTGAGCATCATGCAACACTCAACTGCTCTTCAAGGATGATCACGCCAAGCTATTAAGTACAGAAGATTTTCAGAGCATAAAGACATCTTAGCAGCTCAGCACCAACTCCAACAAATAAATAAACAACTAAATAAGAAGCCAGGGCCTGAGGGGTCCTTGTCCAGAGGGACTAAATGAAGTTCCAAACCTGCTGGGCTTGAAGAGTTCCTAGGGAACTAGAGGAATTCTAAGGCTACTGACCTTGAAGAGTTCTTAGTGAACTGAAGTCCCAAGGTTGCTGGCCTTGAAGGAATCTTAGTGATTCAGATTGCTGCCATTCTTTAGTACAAATCATGCTAGTTGAAAGCAGAAGAGTGGATTAGGAGCTTGAGTCTCTGAACCACTTAAAACCCCTTGTGTCTTTTACATTATGTAATTTACATTATGTCTATTAACTGTTATAACTACTATGTATGTTTAACTGCTTACTATTGAACTAACTCTATGAACAAAGTATGTATGTTTATGAATATATCAATGAAGGGGATCTTTTACTTATTCCGCTATTCTTGAAAAGATTCTTATGTTTGTCATATGCTAAATTATGAACAATACAAAATAAACCAGAAAATATTTGAAATTAAAAAGGATCTATTCACCCCCCTTCTAGATCTATTGTGCCTACTGGGAACTAACACTATCCTTGTTGGTTTGGGAAGATCCACCAATGGAATGGGAAGTCTGTCCACCACTCCAATTAATTATGTTAACCTCTTCTTCTTTGTGTTGAGAAAGAGGGTTGTCTTACACATGGGGTTGGTCGGGTTTAGTCACCACGATCTCACCATTGTCGATTAAATCCTGGATGTTATGCTTTAAGGCCCATCAATCCTGAGTATCATGGCCTGGAGATCTAGCATGATAATTACATTTCTGACTAGCATTGAAACCCTTCCCACTCGGGTTGGCTGGTGGAAGGAGATGGGTAATTTTCTTCTAAGTTGTCAGAAGATTGAGAATATTCTCAAGTGAGTCCCCTAAGGGTGTGAACACTCAAGTGCGTCTAACTTCTCCACCTTTTGGCAATGGAGGGTTTGAAGACTGAGCTGGAAAAGGGGAGTAGTTTCTCCTCTGAATAGGCAGGCTTTGAGTGCCTTTTTGTCATTGTAGTATCAAGGAAACATCATCCTCTTTCTTCTTATGGACCCTCCGGGGGTTGTTTCCATAACTTGCAGACTGGATGTGCTCAGCTACATCATTGAGAGCGGCGAGGTCTTGAATCTTTCCTGACTTCAATCCCATCTAAGCCATTTCTCCATGTTTGATCATTTTAGAGAATGGTTTGCCAATGCCAGCTAAAACTCTTTCATAGAAGGGAGCCTCTTGAATGTCTATGAAGGTCATCACCATCTCAGACTCAGTCATAGAGGGAATAACTTGAGCAGACAGACGCCTCCATCTTTGGGCATACTCTCTAAAAGACTCACTAGCTTGTTTTCTTGACCTTGGTAATTTGGTACCGGTCAAGATCCATTTGAGTTTGGAAACTGTACTGACTGAGGAACGCATGAGCTAGCTCTTCCCAACTATGAATTTTTGAGTTGTCCAATCTGGTATACCATGATCTAGCTTCACCAGTCAGACTTTTTTGAAACAACTACATTCTGAGCTTTTCGTCCTCGACATAAGATTTGAGTTCCCCAATAAAGACTTTCAAATGTGTGTAAGGATCTCCCGACCCGTCATACTTTTCAAAGTCAGGAGTTTTGAATATCTCTGGATAATGTACACCAGGGAATATACAAAGATCTACATATGAAACACTCCCATGTGTTCCAAATCCTTTGATAGACCGAATGGTCTCTTCCATTTGTAGGACTTTTTTCTTGATATCACCGGTGTCTGGATCTTCTTTGAGATGAGTGTTTTCAGGATTTTTGTTGGTTTTGTCCAACTAAGATTCTGGTACAGGAATTTCTTTATCTAATCCCTGAGTTCCTCAATGTGCAGAGGATTCTGTAGATATGGGCATTCGTGGACCCTTAGTGGACTAGTGTAGTTCTTTAAGTAGAACAACCAACTCTGTAATTTGGTTGCTTAGTCTTTCGAACTCCTCGCGAGAGATGGGAGTAGGACTAGACTGGCCAGATGAAGCCATGCTTGGTTGTAGTCTCGTTGCCTTTTTGGATTTTGAACGAGTTACTGGACCAATTATATCCCTACAAAAAGACTTATGCAGTTTAGTCTTAGTGAATGTAGAAATATTACATAATGTGTCTGTTTAGGAGTATTGTCCTGCAAAACGGATGTCAGTTGACAAGATAATATGCCAGGTTTTGATATAAGGGAATGCATGTACACATTTTCCTTATATTTTCCATTATATTGAGATTAACATGGAAATGAAATTACAAGTAATTTTTGAAATGTGAAAGTATGAAGAGACTTTCTTCCGCGATTGGTTTATCAGAGGCCGACCTATCTTAGGCTACTCTCGCTGCTTTTTGGCATGAAGGTTCCCAAATCATTGCAATTTACTTGACGAGAAGTTAATCCGGTCTTTCAACTGGAGCGAATTTAGTTGGTACCTTTCCCGAGGCTCATTGGAATTAGTCTTCCTACGAGTCCAGTAATCAAACACCAACAGGATAGCCTCCTGGTGGATGAACCACTCAACATACATTCACATATAATGTGTCTCACCGTATGGAAATGATGACATGTGCGAATCACTAATATCACAAGCAGATATGGTGCGAAGCACTAGGTGCAATAAGTAAATGCATTCGTACACATTCATTCAAATGTAAATGCAACATCCACACACAAGCAGGTCATGGTTTTGAAAAGTTTGTAATAGCGGCTTAAGCCCTCTTACTGGATCTCCCCAGTAGAGTTGCCACCTGTCGACGTTGGGATTTTTATTTGTCCATTTTTTGTTCTCATCTTTTGGTGTTCTCATGTTAGGTGAGATTTGTTTGAAAAAACAAGTTGTGAAAAGGTCCGACATGTATATATTGACGATTGGACTGTAAGAGTCGCTAGATAGTATTTTTAAATGGTTGAACCAACTCAACCGAAAAAAGGTTTGCACATTAACCTAGTGATATGACACTATTTAAATGGTCTGTGAAACCGAGATTCGTTAGGGTTCGGGGGCTTGATTATGCGAAGGGAAGGTGTTAGGCACCCCCCAACATCTGTGTTACCACGGTGACCGCCACTTTTCAATTTAAACCATTATCTGGATGTGTGTGTGTGTATGTCAATGTCAATTATCTGAAAGTAGTGTTATGCCTCGTTTGCACCTATATACAAAGGGTTTGAATTTTGTATAAAAGTTCAGTTTTAACAAGATATAACAATGACGTTTTGTAAAAGAGGTTTTTAAAACCCTTATGCTCAATAATAATTGAGGCCTTTGATACTTCCATTTTATTATGTGTTCGGCTGGATTGCTTTTATTTTCAAGATGCGAAGCATTTTCCAGAAAACAAGATAAAAAGCAGTGCCGAATTCCTTGTGGGCATGAGAACCGTCTAAGGAAATTCAAACACCGTGAATAATTTATAAGCCATGTACAGCTGAAAATGTCCATCATGGGAACCAAATCTAGATTCAGTAGACTAAATCTGTGATCACATGATTTCTAGGCTCACATGATTTAGCAATTTGTATGAAAGCTGTAAACAGATATATATATATATATATATAAGCTGTAAATATATATATATATATATATATATATATATATATGTGCACGATCAACCTCCTCGAAGTAAACTCCAGGCGGGACGAAATATAAATAAAGCAGTAAAAGGCCACAAAGTAAACTCCATGCCTGACAGAAATGTAGATAAAGTAGTAAAAGGTCACGAAGTAAACTCTAGGCCTGACAGAATGTAAATCGAGGCTTAATCAAACAGAGTTTAATGACAACATATATATATATATATATATATATATATAAGTATTTATATATATATAAAAGCAGTAAACACTCCAGATGTAAATCCTGGCTCAATCAAACAGAGTTTGATGACAACAACATATATATATATATATATATATATATATATATATATATATATAAGTATTATATATATAAATAAAAGCAATAAATGATCCGAATATTATATTCAGGCTCAATCGAGATAACTCGATAATATATATATATATATATATATATATATATATATAAGTATTAACATATATATAAAAGCAATAAACCACGGACCGACGGCCCGGGCATACACACACACGCGACTCTCAACGTGAATAATAGTGTGTGCAAGAAGTGAGGAAAATGTTTAAAGTAATTTAAGAAGGCTTACAGTGGAATGCCAAAAAAGATTTTAATAGCTTTAAATGGATGAACACTCGGTTCCCACCGGTAAAAAGTAGCCAAATATAAGCTCACAAGTGTTTGAAATGAGAAAGCACTCAATTTATAGTGTATACAGAGCAAATTGGACAGGGCTTCCTCGCATTTTCCTTCTTCAAAATGTCCACCCCAAGCCCTCTATTTATAGAAGGGGAGCCGCAGGTGTACCTGTGGCAGCCCGGGGTGCCCTGGGCTCAACGGGCTCCGCCGTCTAGAAGTACGTACACTCGTGCAATGCGTTGTCCATTCGAACCTTTAAAACTTCAATTCGGGCATCCGATCGAGGTGTATAAGACCTTTTACAGAATGCTGTTGTCGAGAGATACACAAGGACATGGGATAAGAGTTTGTACGAAGATATGAAGATGGGTCTATGCCCAGGTCTTCAGGCTTCAAATTCTATCCGGTGTACTGTCTTGTGTATTAGTCACTCGGGATTAGATCTATGGCTCTTGTAGGATACTTCTGTGTAACATGTATTTTGAAATGTTGAGACGGTGTGAATGTGGAATCGAGGTGGCAAAATAATGATTTTGCCCCTCACCGGGGTTATCTCCGGTTCTGGGATGATTTAGCAGTCGTTGCTCAGGGTTATCTCTATGATTGGGCTACTGCAAGTGCTAAATGTCCTCAGGGTTGTCTCTGAGTTGTGCATGACCTCCCGGGGTTATCTCCGGGTTTGGGACTGAGTGCCTCGGGGCTATCACCGAGTGTTGAAGCTGATCGTAGGGGTTTGAAACAAGTATTTTCGGGGTTGTCTCCGAAACTGCAACTGCATGCCTCGGGGTTGTCTCCTAGGTTTGAACTGTATCTCTCGAGGTTATCTCCGGGATTGGAACTGAAGATCTTGGGGTTGTCTCCGAGATGGAACTGAGGATTTCGGGGTTGTCTCTAGAACTGGAACTGTATTCCTCGGGGTTCTCTCCGAGGTTGGAACTGAGTATCCCGGGGTTGTCTCTGGGACTGTACTGAATTTCTCGGGATTGTCTCCGAGATGGCGAACTAAGTATCCCTGGGTAGTCTTCGGGACTGTGCTGCTTTGACCTCCAGGGTTATCTCTGGAAGACGACTTTACCCTGCTGCAAGATTAGTAACAAGAATGCAAAAATTTTCGAGTGTCTACACTGTATGCACCAGATTAATCTGCTTCGCCATCATAAAATCACACCGGTGATGGTTTTTTATGGCGGGAACCTCCCGAGTAAGGGTGAGACAGAGGAAGATCGCCACATGCATGTTACTTTTGATTTAGTTTAGCATCACATTATAATTTCTGGTATATCACCTTTTGATGATTAAGACTGTGACTATTTTCATTAATTTTTTTGAAAAAGAAATTATTGATTTTGTTTAGGAAAAGAATGGCTAATCTCGATTTAGCCATGGAGAAGCTAAAGGATGGGAATACTGGTGCTGCATATGAGTTATTTCAGCAATTATTATCTTTGTTTTTACTTACTAACTTTAATTTTGTTTATCTGCTCTGTCTTTAATTTTGGGAGTTGGATTTGAGGAAAGAGAGTAGGTCGTGGAGGGGGAGATATGAGAAGTGGCCGTCGTAGAAGGGGTTTGGGTCGAGGTGTAGGACGGTCTTCCCGACGGTGGAGGCCGCTGCGACGATGACAGATTCAGGGAGGCTGGTGCCGAAGACTACTAGGTCGATGGTGGTGGTCGGGGTTTGGGTTTTAAGTTAGGGTTATTGATAGAGAAGATGGAATGACTTGGAGATTAGGATATATTTTATTTTTTATTTTTTATTAAACATGTTTTTATCGAAATTACCCAAAATTTGGATTATAGGCACAATCGGTCATTTTTGACTAACCGATTAATTGTATGGAGGTTGCATTTTGTTTAGAAAAAAGAAATTTAAGATACACTTACATATATTTTAAATATTAGGATGTCACAAATACAATTTTTGGGTATAAATTGTCTTTTAGCAATAAGTAAATAAGTAAATAACAGGAGAGGGAAACAAAAAAAAAACACAAATGAACGGAAATACACACACACACATGGAACACTTTTACTTTTGACGATCTGGTCTTACTTCAATCCCGTTTTCTCCAGATCCCAAATCCCATTTTCCCTCTCTCTCTCTCTATATATATATAAATTAACTTATATCGTTATAGTTTCGGCAATTATGGGTAGCGTAAAGGAGGTGAGTAGATCGGCGGTGGTGGCGTTTGCGCCGGACAAACCGTACCTGGCGGCGGGGACAATGGCGGGGGCGGTGGATATATCCTTCAGTACGTCTGCGAATCTCGAGATCTTCCAGCTTGATTTCCAGTCCGACGATCACCAATTGCCGGTAGCCGGTGCCATGCCAAGTTTGGAGCCGTTTAACCGGCTGTCGTGGGGGAAGAATCCGGCGGCCACAGATGAATTTTCTCTGGGTCTAATTGCTGGTGGTCTTAACGATGGTAACATCGGGATTTGGAATCCTGCTACACTGATCGGGTACTGCTCTTGACGGAAATTTGCGGCATTGTTTTATTCTATTGCTACCATTTGTGATTTTAATTTGATAATTTGGGAAAAATTTTGATACTGTCATTAATTTAAAGTGATTTTAATTAGATTGGTAATCTCAATTGTAAATGATCCTTTACCAATTTATTGTGTGTTTGGTATCATTTGCTATAGAGATGAAGCTTTTAATTTTGTACGTTTTTTTTGGGTTATGTGGTTATTTTGGACATTCTTTGGCTATCCAACTAAAATTTCAAGTAGTCTGATTGGTATGCGGAGTCAGATGTTTAGTTGGCATTACAGATTTACTTTTTGTTCATTTCAAGTAATAACTAAGGGTCTGTTTACTATTTTTCTAGCTCAAGGAAAAATCAGTTCAGCGTTGCCAGTCGCAGTCATTCATACAAAGCATGGGTTCTGGGGAATTTTTGTTAAGAATCATAATACTTTCCTATAGTGTTCCCATTCCTTAGAATTTTAAATTATTTGACCTAATTCTGATATTAGATGGCAATGTCGGCCCAAATTTTATCTGTCAGCTAGGGTCTAGTTGTTTTAATTTTTTTCATACTCTTTTCCAAGACAAGCTTGGGATATGTTGCATAATGAGTTCACCCAAATTCTGCATGTCAACTAGGCTACGTTTGCTTGCAAAAATAATGGATGGGATAAGACTATTTGTACTAATTTAACACCATTTAAATGGGATTATTTTATCCATCATTCGTTATTTAATCACATGTACTATTTGTTATCATTTCTTAGGTCATTTGATACCTCAAATAGCACCTTTCCATTTGGGATTATAATCCATCATTAACGAACTAATAATGAGATAAAATATTTTGTAGTAATAATGAATCGGTACAAATAGTCCTATCTCAATTATCATTTTTGCAACCAAACAAAGTGTAGTTGTTTTTATATTTTCTGGCTCTTTTATACAAGCTTGGGATGAGTTCAAATTGTAAATTGAATCAAGCTTGTTGAAATATTTTAATAGTTATAATGGTACTTAAAATCTTTGACGTTTTGTAAAGAACTGAAACTTAACTTTCTCAGATAATAAATTGCGTAGATAGGAGTCAAAGGACTTATATTTATTCTATATAGTAGTTTGCTCCTTATTTATTTTCTACAGGAGTAAATAATAAGATGTTTTATATTCATGAAACCTGACTATTGAGTGTTACTTTCTTCAGTTCTGAGCCAAGTGAAAGTGCTCTTCTACAACAGCTTTCAAGGCATAGAGGACCTGTAAGACTCTTCATTCTTCATCCGAGATACTTCCAATTTATGATGGCTCTTACAATTGATGATAATATGACATGGTTTGTCCTGCATCAATTTTTGTTTGTTACATCTTTTTCAGGTTCGAGGTCTGGAATTTAATTCTCTTTCACCAAACCTACTTGCTTCTGGGGCTGATGAAGGTGAAATCTGTATATGGGATATTTCAAAACCTACAGAACCTACCCATTTTCCTCCTCTCAAGGTATGTATCCATATTCTGACATTTAATGTGAATGTAATCACATATTTTGTGAATATGCGAACAAACACTATTTTTTGACAGCAGATTTTGGGCTGTTCACCAGTATCGATGATGATATAAGCTATAGTCAGTAGTTAAAACAAAAGAGGACTTATTTTCTGGTTCCATTTCTTAGTCAGCATACTCTTCCTCTGAGTTCTCATATTGAAATAAATCTATTAAGACTAATTTTAACTGAAACATTCTTTCTCTGTCTGAGTTTCTCTTTCTCTCTGTCTGTCTTTCCATATATATATATATATATGTGTGTGTGTTTGTGTGTGTGTGTGTGTTTGTGTCTGTGTATGTCTTTCTTGTTCACAAAATTGTCCTTTTTTTAAAAAATTTTAAAATTCTAAATTAATAGTAATAAACATCTTTTTATCTGAATATAGTTCTAGAAAGCAATACTTTGTGGTGATTTCTTCCTCAAAGGTTTGTTCGGATCTTCTACGCCTCAATGCAAAGGCATAAGCTTGTCAGGAATTGATGTTTTCCATACTTACTTTTTAGTATTGTACTAATAGTTAGCAATAGAGAAAAAAGGAATTTTATAATTATTAAATTCAGGTTACATGATTAGCATAGCTGTCAAATTGTGAATCATATCGTGTATCGAAAACCCCTTATTGTGTTTCACGTATTGTGAATTGTATTGTACGATATAAAATTGAAATGAAAAATGTGGTAATATATATTCAAATTTTGGAAAGAAGAAAGTTCCAATACACTTCATTTTTTAAAACAAATTTGGCCATGGGCTCATTATGAGAGACAAAAGGTAATGTAATCAAGGGAAAGCAACAAAAAAGGGAAATTCCCCCAGCCAAACATCCTCACAAAAGCGAATAGATTTGTAATCTCCAGCCCTATATGATATGTTGTATGTAGAAAAGATGCGTAAACCTGAGAGATAAACTTCCGCAGTTAATTTCACTTGAATTGGGTGAGTAACAGAAGAAGTGGTAAATTTTATGGGAGCCTAGAGGTTTTGGGTGAAAGAAACCACTCTGTCCACCATAAATGACTTCATCTTTTGGAATATTGAACCTTAAGCTCCTATCATCTTGAATATTCACGGGGCCTCAATTAACTTTGTAACTCTTATTTTCTCTTTGTTTTTCGGATTGATTCGGATCGAGAATTGAAGCTTTAGCTGGAAGGTAGACAAGACCCAGAGCCTAAACTCACATGTGAGAGATCAAAGGATTCTCTTAGATTAGCATTTATCACAATTATTTTCCTTATTCAAATATACTGGCATTTTACCATTTACATATAGTTCAACATCAAGATAATCAGTTAAGTACATATTTTACGCAAAATGGAGGTTCTGTTTAAGTGGCTGAATAAAAAGTGGAAATGCAATGCTCAGATATCAAGTTTGAGGAGTTTTATATTGTCCAAAGTAGAAAATAATGTTTTTGAATTCTCAAGTCCAATTCAACATGTTTGTCGTCAATTTGGTTTAGTTTAGTAGCTCTGCCAGAACTAGAATCAAGGGACACTGATTCCAATAATTTGATTGAAATCCAAATCAAACATATCAGAGTTACCATATACTCTCATAAACATAGCGAATCGCGTATTGGTACTTGCGTGCCCAAACATGGTACTCTTATGTACCCAAATAGGGCATTCTTACGCACCAATACTCTAAATTTAGTGTACCTAAAAATTTATTTATTGTTCAACTACAATTGCACAAATATCAATATTATAATTTAGTATTGGATGCTCAAATATTACATTTGTACTAAAATATTTATAAAACAATAAACTTGTTGATTCAACTAAAAATCTTCTATAAAACTTATATTTATTATGTTTAGATTCTAATAGTTAGAACTTTATAAAGATACCTTAGCGTATTACATTTTAGTTAAGTAGTGTACCATATACCCGTATTCATACTGCATACTGAAACGTACCACGTTTCAGGTACCACTGATCCATATATATCTAAACAAAGAAAAAATATTATATCTTCATTCTCCCATTCAACCAGACCTATTAGTTTGCAGGTTTGTTCTGTTCATTTGTCAGTTTTAAACTTTCAACATTAGTTTTTTGAGTATATCACTATCAAAAACATGTTCACTTTGTTCAGTTATATATTGGTACTCTCTTAGATTTCTAATAAAATGAATCAAACAATTATTTAATTCATTAATAATGAGAAGATAATTATAAATTTTGTGTCTTCAGGGTCTATATGGGATTTGATTCTCAAATATTCCCTCTGTTTCTCTCTCTCCCTCTTGCCCATCTCTTCATGTTTTGTTTTGTTTTGTTTTGTTTTTTTAATCTATTTTAATGTATGGCAATTGTCGCAATGCACCATCTCTCTGCAGGGTAGTGGATCTGCTACTCAGGGTGAAGTTTCATTTTTATCTTGGAATAGCAAAGTTCAACATATATTGGCATCTGGTTCATTTAATGGGACAACTGGTAAAGGAGTTTCTATTTTCGTACATTTTATTTAAACAACTAAGTTTTATCCTGGATAATGATATTACATTCTTTTTGTGTCTAGTTGTTTGGGATTTAAGGAAGCAAAAGCCAGTCATAAGGTAAAGCTGTTAATACATGTCATTCTGGAATATCTGCATGATAACTCACAATATGATGATGAGAAACTTTTAACAGTTGCAATGTAACTAATTTAAATTTTCCAATTAACAGCTTTTCAGATTCAGTCAGAAGGCGTTGCTCTGTTCTGCAGTGGAATCCTGATGTTGCCACTCAGCTTATTCTTGCTTCAGATGATGATAGTTCGCCTTCTCTGAGGGTAATGCTTTCGTAACTCTCTCTCTCCCCCCCTCTCCCCATGGTCATAAGTAAATGTGCTACATGGTTGACTTTGAGTTCTAATATTTGCAAACAGATTTGGGATATGAGGAATACAATGTCACCATTAAAAGAATTAGCGGGGCACACTAAAGGTATATTGGTTATCAAATAAAATATAATTTCTACCTAACTTATATATTGTTCATGTTTTATGGAGTGTTAACAGTTCTATTTGTCCTTGTACTTACCTAAATATTTAATAGGAATTGTATTTAGTTGATCCTGCTTGATCTCTTCCTCTGTCTCTCTAACATATACATGCATACTTGTACGCATAAGCATATGCTCGTAGACATAGATGCATGTACATGCCATCATACCTGCAAATCATGGCACACTGGAATGTACATTTAAGAAGAACGCAGATTACCAAAAAGGGTTCTGGACCTGCAAATGTTTCTCTGTCTTGTGAATAAAGAATGTGTAAGCGAAGTGAGTGGGAAGAGAAGAATATGATTTTATATCTTTTTGTTGGCAGTTTCCCTAATCCTTATTATTATTTTTTGATAAGTATTAATGTTTCATGAAAGGGTGCAAAATCATATCCTTTGTTGGCAGTTTCCCTAATCTTTATTATTTTTTTTGGCAAGTATTAATGTTTCATGAAAGAGTGCCCTTTGAGTGAAGGGGCACACCTGTATGTAAGGAAGAGGACAAGAATGGAAAAAAAAATCCTAGTGGCTGCACCTGGCCCTTATTAATTGCTAATTATGGAGCTGCAATCACTTGAGTCAAAAAATGTTCAACGCTTCAAAGAATGTTGCACATTGCTAGCTTGTATCTCTGTTTGCTGCTATGCAAGTTGCGTTTTTACCTTCCCTTGTATGAGCTCCGTGCATAGTTGTAAAATTTGTGAATTGAATTGTGTATGGAAAAATCCCGTATCGTGTTTCATGTATATTACAATACGTAAAAGAAATGAAAATGTGATAGTACATATCTGAACATATGAAACATTATTTATTGGATAATAAAACATTTTTGCTCGACTATAATGTAAAAGTAGTGAAATAAATATTATTAGTCTAGAAATAAATTTTGTACATTTAATTAGTAGTTAAATTACTCTAAATTTGATTATCAGTTAGTATTTAGTATTATCTCCTTGTTATTATTTTAGGTAGTTCCAAGTTAAATGTCTACAAATTTTAAATAATCTGTTTTTTACAATAATTTGTCTATAATATCTTTAGTATTAATTGTCATATTACTATTTTCTATGCATATTTATGGAGAATCACTAGTCGTATGCAAAAAACAATGCAATTAAATAAAAATTTAAATATGGATAAATTTGTCATTTTATACAAAAAGTTAACCAAGACTTTTATCTTAGGACAAGAGTATTTTGCAATGTTCTAAAAAGCGCTAGGCGGGCGGCCGGCCGGGGGCCTAGCGCCTGGGGGACTTAGGCGGGATTTTTTATTTTAAGATAATTTTAATATTTTATCTTACATTATTCTAACAAAACAATAATATAAAGAAAAATAATCTATAATAAAGATAATAATTAAATTACAGAATTAGTAGTAATTGCACTTAAGTAGTAAGATATATATTAATTGCTTGAAATATTTAATTTATAGAATTAGTGTTACTAGTAAGTAGTAACTAGTAAGAAGTATCTTGATATATATATATATTTATATTTATATACGTACTTCTCTCAAAAATTTAAATAAATGTTATTTTTAAAAATTAGTGTGAAGTTTATTGAATGACACACTTCATATTATTAATTATGAAATTATTTTAATTTGTGTAATTTTCAAAATTGAGGACTTAAAGAAAATGACAAATACCATATACCAAATATGACTAACATATCTTTGACATATTAGTTTTATTCATAAAAAAAATTGGTATTAAATAATAAATTTTAAAATTTTAAGAATTCAATTCAATATTAAAACTTAAGAAACTAAACATAAATTTAAGAATTATATTGAATTAAACTAAATATTACAAATGTATCATCATTTATAGAATTTCAAGTTGGTACAAGTTCAAAAAATTATAACTATAATAAAATTATCCATTTTGACTTGATCTTGTTCACTTCTTGTTGTGATTTGATATGCTACAACTTGCATTAAGAATATGGTAAATCATTAGAAAAATAAATATATCAAAATTTGGTTTTGGTAGCAATTTCAAAAAAAAAAAAAAAACTCCGCCTTCCCGCCGCCTAGCCCGCCTAGGCCGCTTTTTTCAACGATTTGGCCTTAGGCGCGGCGCCAGGCCCCCGCCTAGGCCGATTTTTAGAACAGAGGTATTTAGAGGAACAAGAGAACACAAATTTAACTTCACCTTTTTTTTGCTAAATTAATTTAACTTCGCCTTTGACCTATAGAACTCGAAGAGAATGCCACAAATTACCAAGTGGGGAGAAAAAGTTGATTTTAAAGCTATATATTTATGTTTCTTCATGAGAATGATAAAGAGACATTTTTAGAAGAAAAAAGAAACTCTAGAAAGTGTTTAAGACTCATAACCTTTATAGAATGTGTGAACACTTGAAATTAGGATTGTTCATCGGTATATAACCGGACCAGACCGGCTCGACCCGAATCATACCGGTTACCGAAAGTACCCAAAGTTATGTATCGATACCGGTACCGATTGGACCGGAATCCCGAACTGGTTAGCCCGTTCAGTACCGGAACGGTATCGATTTTTACCCAAAACTATACCGGTTATGTCTAGGAAGTGAATTGAAACAGTAATCCATTTGCCTTATCAGTATCCATTTGCACATCAATGGGTTCCTTCAATCAAATAAAAGTAGAATAAATCAATGAGCTTCCTCAACAAAAGAATTGAAACCAATATGAAAAGATAACATACATTTATCTATATAATAAAGGGGAGGAAAAAAATTAACACCCATTTGTGGATAAGAATCAAAGATGAGAACTTTCTGAGCTTTCCAAAAGCAGAGCAATTTACTAATTCACAATCAATGTATGAAAAAAAAATTCCACTTCTATTAATCCAATAATACAAAAACCCAGATTGGATTAATCTAATTACACCCAGGTTTCGTATTTCCAGATTGAATTTGGAAAACCTAGATGGGTTTTTCATCAAAGATGCCTACTTTCTAAAAATTTCTTGAAAATTTCAACTTATAAAGCATTCCCATCAAAGTTGAAGCTATATTTTCTTCTAGAAAACTAAACACCCTTTTTCAGAACAAGAAAAAGAACTTCCATTCATAAATTAAAAACACCCACAGTAAAATAATAAAAAAAAATTCAACAAATTAAGAACATTCACAGTAAAATAATAATAAAAAATCAACTTCCATTCATAAATTATGAACATCCACAGTAAAATAATAATAAAAATCAAGAAAACTTAGACGATGGAGAATTGGAGACTTGAGTCAGAGAGAGTCAGACAATGGAGATGGAGATGGAGAATGGAGCGACTCCGATCTTTTTCGGATCAAGATGAGTTGAGTCAATGACTCCATCATATTTCCCAAAATCATCAACAACATTGACGATAACGCTAACCAAGATAGAAGATGAAGAGAGAGAAGGTGAGATAGAGTAGTCAACAGAGAGAATGGGATATCGACTAAGATGAAGAGAGTTGTCACAAAACAATTTCGAATCCATTGTGTAGTATAATATTAGTCATCTAAAAAAGCAACGATAAATTCAGTACGGTCCGGTTTTTACCGAACGGAATAAATCCAATCCCGTTCCCGTTCACCCAGTAAATACCAAAAAATATACCGATACCGAACCAGTTATAAAATAGACCAAACCGGTCGGTACAGTCGAACTAGTTCGGTAAAAAACCGGAATTACCGATTTATTTGAACAGCCCTACTTGAAACTCTTCTGTTGAAATGGTAAAAGGCTTCAAAGTGTTTTATTGGATCTCTAACTTTTTTATGGCAAGTTTGTTGATAACTTTAAAAGCATATTGTAAATAGTATCGGATCGTAAGATACATATCGTATCGTAACCAGTAGATGCAATATATTTTTGATACACCTGCGATTCTAATATCTATTAGAGTGCCTTCGTTCTTCCTGCTGCTTTTACAGTACTTTCTGCTTGTATTAGGAACATTGCCCATTAAATCATTAAATATCATACGATGTATCGTCTACAGTGCAATTTTGATAACTATGGCTCCATTCTTTTTACTTTCTATAAATTGTACTATTTTAATTATTTAGTACATACAAATCTGCCCTCGTTCATGCTGTTATTCATGGCTTTCCGTTGTATTTTACATCAGGCGTAGTTGCAATGTCATGGTGTCCCAATGACAACTCCTATTTGCTCACGTGTGCTAAAGATAATCGCACTATTTGCTGGGACATGGCTTCATCAGAGGTAGTTGAATGTTTCCGCCTCGGTCTTTACTGAATAAGCCAGAACGTACACTTCTACAGCTATGTTTTTGTTTATCTGTTATTCTCCTTCCCCACTTGTTGTTTTCTTGACTCTGCCTTTAATTTTGGACTTTTGTAGATTGTCTCTGAACTGCCTGCCGGAACCAACTGGAACTTTGATGTTCACTGGTATCCAAAGATACCTGGGGTCATATCAGCATCTTCATTTGATGGGAAAATTGGCATATACAATATTGAGGTTTTTTTTCTTCGTATATGCTTCCTTGCTTTCGGTTGCAAGATGTAATAATTTTAACTAGGAACTGCAAAAGGGGTTGGCAGTCTATTTTCTTGTTCACTGTGGCACATTTTTTTTGGGGGACTATATTACAGTTTATTTGTAATGTGATTATGTTCCAATATGAGAAGAGACAATTAAAGTTTCAATAAAATAGATTAAAAAAGTTTAAATCATGTATGTTATCTGTTCTGTCATAATTCTCCTTATAGGTTTGCACCTTGATGTAGTTTTTTTGTAGAAGTATGAGAATAATCTGGCTGGGGTGATTAACCGACAATTCTTTAACATATTAATCTCTTTTACGTTGTTACAGATTCTTATTTCATGTTTTCATGTAGGGTTGCGACAAATTTGGTGTTGGAGATGGTGATTTTGGTGCAGGTAATGTAGTTCTTTGATGTTTTTTGTGTGGTTTTCAGAATTCTTTTCTAGTCAATATCAAGTTATAAGGTGCTCTCTGGTTAACCTAGTGAATTGTAGTTGCAATCCATGTACTGTTGTTGGTTAATTTTTTTCCTTCATTCATGTATACTAGTAGCTGTTTGCATTGTCCTGCTGGGCTAGTAGATGCAATCAAACATCTATTTGAGAATAGTATGCTCAAGTTTATTTGCTTTTTTTGCATTCATCTTTTTCTTCTTCAGTGTGTCATTATTGAACACTTTTTTGTCTACTTTTATGTGTGCATGTATTTGACTAAACTCTTTCTTATTTTTTTCTTTTTTAATTTAAGAAGTTTTGTTAAAGAAGAGAAGTGGAACTCACATGGAGGACAAGAAATCCACCCAAAAGGAAATTCAGTAGAAAACGAAAGACAAATGAAACCATCCCAGGGTCAATGGATCACAGTTTTTAAGTAAAAATTTGTTCAAGTTTAAGTGGTTAACCAATGGTCAAGAGGAAACCTTATTTGAATATTATTAGATATGGTACCTTGACTTTTTAAAGTGGCTCATATTTTGTAAAGTCCCTAAAAGTAAATCGAACTGCTAAATTGAGAATATGTAAAGTTGAACTTTGTAAGGATGTTATGTTAACTACAACCCTAACAGTTTTTCTACAAATTAGTTAATAATCCTAGTCTAATGTGATTGGTAAAATAATAAAATACAGTGTTACGTTAACACTAGATCAGGGGTTAGTGGCTGAATAATTGGATTTGCGTAGGAGAACAATTTGTTGCAACTTCCTATCCAATAAGGAGAGTACTTTACAAGTCATCTATAACACTATCCATACCAACTATTGTTCAGGGAATTTTCTTTTCTGCTTTTTATGGCTCGGTATTGTACCCTTCATATCTATAATGCATTATGCTATTTTTGGCTTTTGCTAGTCGCCTTTGTAGCTATAAATGCATATCCACTTATGCGTTTGTGTTTATATATCTATATTGCATTTTAGTTGAAGTAATTGTATTCAAAACTTATCATGTCGTGTTGGGAATCAAGCATGTTGTATCAAGAAATTAAGTGTTATCAAGCTGATATATAAAAACCGAATGAAGGAAGATTTATCTAGGCATGGCGGCATAGCCTCATATGGAAGAACTTAGATTTACAAAGCTAATTGAGAATGAAATTGGTATTTTATATGGTTCGAACATGCACAACAGCTGCAAGACCCGGCACCAAGAGCTTGAGCTGGAGGCTTGGGTTATGTAGGGTAGTGCTAACCATTATTGAGTGTTGGGACATTCTAAAATGGTTATCTAAACAAATTCATCCTTCCCTTCCCACTGTTATATATTGTTTTCTTTTTGTGTTTATTGGGCCTTATTCTTTACCTTTTCCCCTTCTTTTGATCTAGATTTCTGGGTTAATTCTTTCTTTTTTGGGCTCACAGGTCCTTTAAGAGCCCCAAAATGGTATAAGCATAAGGCTGGAGTTTCTTTTGGTTTTGGAGGGAAGCTTGTCTCATTTAACTCTACAGATGCTTCGGCTGGATCTTCTGAGGTACATTAAATTGGTTTTCTGCATCTTGGTTCTCTTTGCATTACCTTATTATTATGTTTTTTCTGTTTCCAGGTTTTTGTGCGTGACCTAGCAGCTGAAAACAACTTGGTTAGTAGCTCTTCTGAATTTGAAGCTGCAATGCAAAGTGGAGAGCGATCTTCACTGAGACTTCTATGCGATAAAAAGTCTAAAGAGTCTGAGTATGTTTCTGTGCTTAGAATTTTTTTTTTGTCTTACCTCTCCCAGCTCATGAAGTTCGAACTGACATTTTTCAAAATTTATTTGTTTATCTGAGCAGATCTGAGGATGACAAGGAAACGTGGGGTTTTTTGAAGGTCATGTTTGAGGATGATGGAACAGCAAGGACAAAGTTACTTACCCACCTAGGTTTCAGTTTACCTACTCAAGGAAAAGATAGTATGCAAGATGATCTCTCCCAGGAAATAAGTGCTATTGGTCTCGAAGAGAAAGAAGCAGATAAAGGACATGTTGGTATTAAAGAAACTGCCATATACCCTTCTGATGGGGAAGACTTCTTTAACAATCTTCCAAGTCCAAAAGCTGATACACCTGTGTCAGCTTCTGGCAACAACTTTAATGGGGAAAACTCTATTTCTGGTGGGGAAGAAATGCAACAACAAACTGATGAACAAGAAGAGACTACTGATCCTTCGTTTGATGATGCTGTTCAACGTGCTTTGGTTGTTGGAGACTACAAGAGTGCTGTTGCTCAGTGCTTAACTGCAAACAGGATTGCAGATGCTCTAGTTATTGCACATGTTGGTGGGGCTTCCTTGTGGGAGAACACACGTGACCAATACCTAAAGATTAGTCATTCTCCTTACCTGAAGGTAGCTCAAGTCTTTTTGTCAAACTGTTGTTCTTTATCAATTTTGTTTTGTTTTGCTCTCTATTTGATGACAAAATCTATTCTTTTTAATCATTGGGACTCTTGAATTGCTTGTATTCTTACTTTCCTAGCATCCCTTCTTCAATTTATATCTGTCATCAGGTTGTTGCTGCTATGGTGAACAATGATCTCATGAGCCTTGTAAACAGAAGGCCTCTAAAAGCCTGGAAGGAAACCCTTGCTCTTCTCTGCACTGTAAGTTTACTTTTGACAAGAAGTGCAGCTTATATTATTGCATCATATCAGGTTTGCATATGCTTCAAATTGTGTCAGAGTTTATTAGTCTTACAATCACATCCGTTGAGTTCTACTTATATTCTTACCTCTTTTTTCCTACTTTCTTTGCAATAAGATCCCTGTAGGAAAAAAATGAGTACCTTATTTACTGTCTATGCACATCCGTATCTTAAAATTCTAATCCTTTCATGCCATGTCCGTGCATCCTTTTAGTTTAGATATAGACAAGTCCGACTGCTAGGCACTACCCTGTACCCTAGTTCATGTAACATAGTCCCTGTTAGAGGTATTAAAGGGTAAATGCTTGTAAGTATTCAAATAAATATGTTTCAGAAATGAGTATGTTATAAATTAATAAAATGTGTATATTGTGATAATGGTAATCACTTGTCACCTCTCCCTCGTAATACCTGAACTGTTTTTCCCTTTCCTTATTTTATGTTACATATATTTTCTCCAACTATACTTCTTCCTAATGTTATAAACAAAGGTCCATCAAAATGTTGTATACATGCTCTGCATAAATACCATATATAATTTACGGACGTAAAATGGTGTTGGAAATGTGTCCAAGTATTCTTCAAGTGTAGGTGTCTGCACGTGTTCTGTAATAAATTACCCTGTCTCTGACTTATTCTACGTTGTGAGACATTCTATTTTCTATATTTCATGATGATTGACTGATGAAAAAGCCTTTTGCGAAAATTAGCCAAAAAAATAAAGGAAAAAAAATCAAAAGCTTTCTGTTGCATCTGGTGGATTTCATAAAATTAACTTGGTTTCTTTTTACTTGTGGGCATAGTTGCTTATTCGGTGGTAGCTTCTCAGATATTTGTTGATTTGGAGTAAGCTAAAATTAGAATAGGAGGAAGAAGAAGAAAGATTATGCAGGAAAGGGAAAAGACAAAAAACATAAGGGTGGTTCTGGAAATTATATTGCTTTTCTCTTTATTATTTGACTAGTCAAGCTTTATAGGTAGTGTAAACACTGTTGGTTGGCACGTGGTTTTGAGAAAGGAGATGCGGGAAGGGATCAAGTTTGAGAGGAATATGGATATGTACAAGTTCAATAAGTATCACATATAGTCTGCATAGTGTGGTTTGATGTATTAGGAGTTAGTTGTAATGAAAGGTATTATTGTCTAGTTTGTTACTCTTTGTTGGATCACATTCAGGAAATTGTCTAGTAATTCTGTTTCTTATATAATTGGAGACCAGCAAATCTATTTGTTATAAATTGGAGTCTAGTAATTTTGTTTCTTGTCTTTGAGTCGACCTTTTTTGTTAGATCCCGACTCCCGAGTAAAATTGGGAAAGCAGGGATTTTGGCATAATTCACTGTGGAAGATATGACATGGCAACTTGTTTTGGCCTTGGTGCCTTTTAAAGTACAGGAACCTAATGCAAGCCCAGCCCACAAGTTACTCATCAACTTTTGACTTTATTAGTGTTGACGCTAGGAATGCAATTATTGTCTCTGCCTATGCTACTATATTGATGTACTAATACTATCATCAACTAACAGTTTGCACAAAGAGAGGAATGGACTTTTTTATGCGACACACTTGCTTCTAGACTTATGGAAGCTGGTAGAACACTGGCTGCAACTCTTTGCTATATATGTGCCGGAAATATCGACAAAACGGTGGAGATTTGGTCAAAGAACGTGTCAACCAAGCAAGAGGGGAAAACTTATGTCGGCCTTCTTCAGGTAATTATGCAACCTTTATATATTCCTTTAAATATATGTTATACGAGAGGATTGACTGTATTTGATTATATTGATAGGATCTAATGGAAAAGACAATGACTCTTGCTATGGCAACTGGGCAGAAGCGATTTAGTGCTTCTTTGTGCAAGCTAGTTGAGAAGTATGCTGAAATATTGTCAAGTCAAGGACTTTTAGCGACTGCAATGGAATACTTAAAATTCTTGGGGAATGAGGAATCGACTCCTGAACTTGTGATCTTACGAGATTGTATTGCTCTCTCTACAGAACCTGGTATGCTATCATATGTTCAGTTCCCATTCTAAAACTCATGTTTCATATAGAGAAATATTTGAATGTTTGTCGGATTATATGATAACTACTGCAAGTCTAATTAGGATTTTTTTTAGGAAATTGCTTTGTTTATTGTCTAGCCTGGAATTATATTAACGCTGTTATGCTCTTGCAACTTGTTCGTCATTTCTTAAGAGTTAAAGTAGTTGAACAATGAAGTTGATTATATCTAACATTATTAGCAGTGTACATCCCTTTTTGTAAGAGTACTATTTCATGCTGCAGAAGTTGTGTACTTGCCTTTACTTAGGTATTCTTTCTATTAGTGAACCCTATAGATTCTTATAATGTAATATAATATAATGGTTTAATTTGTGGATTATTTGACACTGTAACAAGGATTGGAATTCATGTTCTGCATTTCATTGGTTAAACTTCAAGTACAGTTAAATTTGTAAATCTGTTAGCCAGACTTCTTTGATGAAGATAGATTAGTAATTTATATATCCACTGCATAAAGTCTTAGCATTCAAGCCTGGAGACATCATTTTGCCAAAGCTTGTGAGTTGGTTCATGGGATGGTGTCTTCTGGATGTTTTTCTATGACTGTTCAAAGTCGCGGTAGTGGCCTAGTTAAATAAGAAGGTTTTTTCACTTGGTATGGGTATTGGTTTCGGGTGATATGCACCTTACGCTAGTTAAAAGCTTCAATTTTTTTATTTTAAAATAATGAAAATATTCTAAATAACAAAAACAACAAGACGGAGTAATTAAATAAACACAAATACACCATCTAGTACACAGCATTGTCCACAATAATGTAGACATTTCAGAAATTTGTCTAATTATATTGCATAATAGTTGAACATTAAGTTCTTAAGACAATCTGAAAAGTGCATAAATGTAATAAAAGAAGCTAATAGTTCTAAATCAATATGCATGCAAATAATTCACATGTATTTATAATAAGTTTCGTATTTACAAATATATATTTTATTATTATTATTACTCTTTTTGATAAATAAGTATGTACATATACATGTTTTATTTATTTATTATTATTTGATAAGTTAGTATGTACATAACTACATATACATATTTTTTTATTATTATTTGTCTCACGAAAAGAATCCCATTATTATTATTATATACATTTGCAAATGGAATGAAGGGAGTATTATCTTTTGATAATTTAGTCGCATGTATACATATGTATCTATTCATTGGCTATTCGGTATTGTTTAAATAAAAACAATCTATTGGCAATACATACGATTTGAAAGAAAGAGAGAGAATGACTGAAAAGAGGAAGAGGGAAGACTGAGAAAGAGATAGAGGGAAGACAGAGAAAGGGGAAGAGAGAGACAATTTGATTCTCCGTTACGCCATTATTTCACCTTTTTTTCTCAGTTACACCGCTCTTTTTTCCTTGATTTCTTCGTTACACCTTTTTTTATCCTTGACTTCTCCTATAATACATCGTTATTTATTTCCGTTTCTGCGAAATTTAACATATGTGACATTGGTAATGCTTGAAATTATAATTCTTAATTCGTTAATGGAGTGGTGCCTAAGGAATCCAACCTAGTCACGGCAACTCGTGTCTTTGAACCATGGTATGACTTGTCTCACTACATTTACATGTAGAATGTGTTCTACTGTTTGTCCCAAGTAGGCCTGCTTTGATCTGCATCTTTTGCACCAGTCTTCGTAAATTGACTCTATTCTTGCAGAGAGTGAAATACAAATATCTACGAATTATGAAAACTCTCATTCACAAACCGGAGCTGTTTATGGTGCCAATCAACCCAGTTATTATGAGGTGCTTTTTAATTTTTCATATTCAGTATGGATATTTATATTTGGAATGTTTGTTTAATGCAGGTATTCTTGCTGTCTCTGACCAACACTCATTCTTGTTATATTTTTTTTCTGCTTAGGAAACAGCACCATCACAAGTGCAGCAGAACATTCCTACTAGTCCTTATGTTGGAAATTACCAACAGCAAATTAATCCTACATATGGGAGAGGATATGGTGCTCCTATTCCATATCAAGCTGCGCTCCAACCTAATATATTCCTTCCATCCCAGGCACCTCAAATGCCCCAGGTTATGTGCAGCTCCTTCATTTCCTTTAGAAAAATTATTGACTTAGGCTTGCTGTAATGCTGTTGGTATTTATTTGTGGCACTGTAGTACTTGATAACTAACATCTACATTATACGGTTCTTCTTGTATAACTACCTATTGACTTTTTAATAAGCTTAACTTTTAGTTAACTCAGATTTCAGAATTAATCTGCCTGCTGTTTTCTGGCAGAAATGTTTTTTTACTTTTCTTTCATTATTTTATTCATCTTTTTCTCTCTTTCCTTTCTGCACTCTATGTAAGACAGTAATTGCTAAAAGAATTTCACATCATACTCATTCTTATTGACTGTTATTTCATTTTTCTTCTTTTCAGGTGAATTTGTCCCCACCTCCAGTTACCTCTCAGCCTGCAGCGAAACCCTTCGTTCCTGCAACCCCACCGACATTGAGAAATGTAGAGCAGTATCAGCAGCCCACATTGGGCTCTCAGTTATATCCTGTGTGTATATTCATTTTTGTCTGTTAGTATATCCTACATATTTAATTGTGAATACTGAATTTTTGGTGCGCACTTTCCTCATTTCAGGGGAATGCAAACCTTAATTACCAAGCTGCAAACCTGGGGGCTGGTTCATTTGGGTCTATCCCTTCTCAAGTTCCAGTTCCTGGGCATAAGATGCCTCAGGTTGTGGGTCCCACCCCAGCACCTAAAGGATTTATGCCAGTAAGTAACGCAGGAGTGCAGAGACCTGGGATGGGTCCAATGCAGCCTCCTAGTCCTACTCAGTCGGCTCCAGCAGCTGTAGCTCCTGCAGCTCCTCCACCTACAGTGCAGACAGTTGATACTTCAAATGTGCCTGGTAATATATTCTCTTCTCGTACTCTTATTCATCTGAAAAAAGGAAAAGGAAAAAAGCTTTCCTCCCTCGTTCACTTGCAATTTTGCAATTATGGGTAGTGCCTCCTTGTTATGTTCTAAATTCATAAGAATTAACCAAAGGGTGGCAGAAGATTTATTCAAGTTATTTTAATGGGATAGACGCAGTGTCTAGTGATTCGTGCTGGGGAAAATATTAATTTTAGGTAAAGGGGTTATAAATTCTATCAAAGATGGAAGGAAAGACCCAAGTCATATCTGAGGTTAACATTCATTTGAACAATATATATATATTGAGTCTTATGAAACAATTGTTATGCTGAATAGTGATGTCCCTTTTTGTTTTTTGTTTTTTGTCTTTTGCCTTTTGTCAAAATCGGTTAAAAAGTTTTTAACTTCAATGGAGTGGAGAAGAGGACCCATACTCCTTGTTAAGGCCCTAAAATACCTTGCCTTTTACTGGGACTCCTTTTCACTCGACACATTAGGAACTAGGACATGCAAACTGAGCTGGACAACTCTAAAAACAGTTCAACTGTTGCTATTTGTAACTATTTGAAGAAGCTAATCTCGATTCCAGAATTTTCTTGTTGCCTTTTATTTTGCCAGTTTACTATTGTTTTATATTTCTAAATCTTTATTCTCTTGTGCTTTGTCTTCCTGTGCTCCAGCCCCGCAAAGGCCTGTTATCACAACTTTGACCAGACTTTTTAATGAGACATCGGAAGCATTGGGAGGCTCACGAGCAAATCCAGCTAAGAAACGTGAAATAGAAGACAATTCTAGGAAAATTGGTGCTTTGTTTGCAAAGCTAAACAGTGGCGACATATCTAAAAATGCTGCAGAAAAGCTTGTACAACTCTGCCAAGCTTTGGATAGCGGTGATTTCAGTACTGCCCTCCAAATCCAGGTACCCCCTTTTTTCAAAATTTTAATTTTATTTATTTTATTTAAGTTACACTTTTCTATACACGCGCAGTTGAATTGAATTGTGAATTTTGTATTATTTACTTCTTTTCTGCTGTGTAGGTACTTCTTACTACAAGTGATTGGGATGAATGCAACTTCTGGTTAGCGACACTCAAGAGAATGATCAAGACTAGGCAGAATGTGAGATAAAAATTGGTTCTATTTTATCAAGCATAGTAACCTTGGTCTACATTTCTTTCAGATATACAGGGTTTGTCAGCGTGATAATCACTTCTCTATGTACACAAGCCTGGGACCTTTAGATTGAGTTGGTTGGGTTTGGTTCTTTGTTCTTTTACTTTACCCTTCCCCCATTTTCTTTGCTAATTTTTCTACGTATTTTTAGAATCAATTAGAAAAGATAGTTCTCAGAATACTGATGAACTTTTTGGAAAGTGTTCTTTGTATGTGCATTTAGAAATAGGATATGGTTTTTGATTAATAGATATAAATTTTGGTAAGAGATATTTTTTGTACTTTTATCATTGTAGGGTTGTGATGATCTTTGCTTTTGTTCATCTTAATAAAGTCTTGTAGCTTTTGGGTATTTGGATGGACTTAACTATATCAAGTCCTGCTAATTCGCTTACTGTCTTTGCTCTACTTTTTTTTGGTTTTTGAATTCACTACTAGAAAGTAGGGGTGATCATTCGTTTATAACCGAACCGAAATAGCTATTCGGTTATTACCGAAAACCGAATTATCGATAATTTCAGTATCCGAACTACTAACCGAAATTTGAAACTAACCGAATTACCGAATACCAAATTACCGAATGTACAATTCGGTAATTCGGGTAATAACCGAAACTACAGAATTCTCAATCTTTCTCTACCTTGAATACAGAATTTCCAATCTTTCTCTACCTTAAATGTTGATAACAAACAGATTCCTTCCCCAAAGAGCACACAAAAACAGTAACTTTCAGCGCAGAGGTTAGAGAGAGAAAAACAGATTTGGCAGCGCCGGCGAAGATGGTTAGAGAGAGAGAAACAGATGAGAGTTTTTGAACGAGAAGCATCAAGCATGAAGCATCAAGGCTGGGAAGCATGAAGCGACTTATTTAACCATGGTCTAGTTGAAGAAAGTTTTTGAACGAGAAGCATCAAGCAAGAAGAATAAGTGAATACTCAGATCTGGGAAATTTTTGATTTGAGATCTAGGAAGACGAGGCTGAGCTTTTGATTTGAGAAGCATCAAGCCAAAAATAACTGAATAAGAATAAAGTTATTATAATAGGGATTCCATCTGTGGCAACCGGTTGCCATAACACTGTTCTAACAACCTCTTTTTTCCCGACCGCTACAAGCTCTCCCGGCTGTTAAAAAATTAATAAAAAAATAAAAAAAAAACACCCCAGCCGGCACAAGCTCAACCGGCTGGGCAGACTTTTTTACACTTCATTTACTTTCAAGTGTTTATATATGCATGCATGTATGGTAATTATTATAGTAATATTAATAATAATTTTAATATCATAAACCTATTGCAATGTTTTACAATATTTATATTAATACAATATTACTATAATATTATTCTATTACTATAATAATATTTATTATTAATATTAATATTAATAATACAATATTATTAATATTAATAACAATAACCGGTTTTAATATATATATATATAATATTATTATTAATATTAATATTAATACAATAATATGTAATATTGCATTAATATTACTATAATAATATGTAATACAATAATAATATATAATATTGTATTATTAATATTACTATAATAATATGTAATATTAATAATATTAATACAATAATAATATATAATATGTATTAATATTAATATTAATAATAATATTATATATATATATATTAAAACCGGTTATTGTTATTAATATTAATAATATTGTATTATTAATATTAATATTAATAATAAATATTATTATAGTAATAGAATAATATTATAGTAATATTGTATTAATATAAATATTGTAAAACATTGCAATAGGTTTATGATATTAAAATTATTATTAATATTACTATAATAATTACCATACATGCATGCATATATAAACACCTGAAAGTAAATGAAGTGTGTAAAAAAGTCTGCCCAGCCGGTTGAGCTTGTGCCGGCTGGGGTGTTTTTTTTTATTTTTTTATTAATTTTTTAACAGCCGGGAGAGCTTGTAGCGGTCGGGAGAAAAGAGGTTGTTAGAACAGTGTTATGGCAACCGGTTGCCACGGATGGAATCCCTATATATATATATATATATATATATATATATATATATATATATATATATATATATATATATTAACTAACATTATCGAGCCTCGATTGAGCCTAGATTTCGGTCAGGAACGTTTACTGCTTTAATATATATATATATATATATATATATATATATATATATATATATATATATATATATATATACAGACTGAAATGAAACCACGGACCAAAGTCCGGGCAAAAGCAAGCAACACGACTCTCAACGTGGATAAGGGTATGTGCAAATATGAAGAGAAAGACTCTAAAGTATGTGAGAAGGCTTACAGCTGACTGATAAAAAGGGCTTCTATATCTTTAGAGTGGATAAACATTGGGCTTTTGTGGATACAAAAGAGGCTATATATGAGCTCACAGGTGTTTGAAAGGGAGAAAATACACTGTATGGCAAGTGCAAAGCAAATTGTGCAGGGTTTCCCCGTCTTTTTTCTCTTAAAAATCAGCACCCCAAGCCTTTTATTTATAGGATAAAGGTGCCGCAGGTGTACCTGCGGCTCAGCCGCAGGTGTACCAGAGGCAGGTCGGGTCGGCCCAGTTCTGTCGGGTCGGGTTGTCTCGAATTATGTGCACTCAGGCACTGTAATGTCCACTTGGATTTTGAGAAGTGCAATTCGGGCATCCGTTTGGAGGTATTCAGGACCTATTTCGGACCGCCGTTGTCGAGAGTTATACGATGGCATGTTATTAGAGTTTGTACGAAGTCTTTGAAGATGGGACGATGCCCTCCGGTCTTCAAGCCTCAACTTTCATCCGTTACCCCGCACAATAGTCACTCGGGATTGGTTAGCCTTGTGGGACATTATTGCGTAGAGACGAGACGTGGCATCGTGTTGGACGAGATGGCGATGTTTCCCCTCATCGGTGTTACTGCCGGATTGGGCCGATAAGCAGACATTGCTCAGATTTCGCTGAGATTGGACTGCTGTATTTGTTGAAGGTTCTCATTGTCATCTTTAAGGTGTGCCTGTCTTTCCGATGTTATTGCCAGGTTGGTACAGTGTATCTCGTTGTGAGTGCCGAGATTGAAGCTGATGTCATTTGAAACAAGCATTTCCGGGGTTATCTTCGAAACTGCATTCCTTGGGGTTATCACCAAGGTTGGTGGCTATTCCCATGGTTGGGACTGAACTGGATACCTCGGGGTTATCTCCGAGATTAATCGGTCTTCTCCGGTGTGTGTTCCGGTATTGTATCTGCAGGTCTCGGGGTTAGATCCGAGGTTGAAACCGTCACTCCCAGATTGCGATCCGGGGTTGATGCTGAACTTCCGGTAGTATCCGGTATGGATTTGGATTGTCTTTAAGGGTTCTCTCTTAAAAAATGAATCTGTCCTCCTACAATGTTAGTAACAGTAGTACAGAAAATTTTAAGTGTCTACACTTTACATTTACTTTATGCAATGGACATGCGTAAGAAAGTTTCAAAATTATATTATCATTGTGCCATATCGTTAACTTTATTGTAAGGCTCCAACTTCTTATAAATAAAGATTTAATTTCTCTAATTATTATTTTGATATAGTAAGGGGTTGAGTTGATTAATGTGGTTAGTTATGGGTAAAATGAAATATTTCAAATAAGCAAGTGGTTATAAAATATTCATTGTTGTCGGGGAATATTCGTACGACGGCGCAACCTTGTGTGGGCCCCATAACGAAAAGCTATTGGATGAAGAAAACGATAAGTATAAGTTGTTTATAAATAACAGCGTAGTTGTTACCGTTAATACTGTTGGAATACCTAGAGGTTTAAACATAGTAATACACGTTATTGCACAGTAGCACACGGTATTGCACCAATTATTGATTCTTACGTAAGAAGGCACTACTCAATAATTGTTACAGTAATTACTGTTCAATATTTTATTTTATTGATTCAATAATTGCTATGTTGATATTTTATATTATTGTTGTTTCAATAATTGTCACTACACAGTATTGCCCATTATCAGATCAATAATTCATATTATTTGAATAATATTATTAGATAACATTATTGGCAGTGTCTAGAGAGTTCTGTCTAAGGAGAGGTTTGGTCACCTAATTGCGTGCCAGTAAGGAGAAATCCTTATTGGAAAGCCCCCTCTTTCCTGGGAACGGCCTGATTGTCATTATTGTGATTCTGTAATATTATTTGTGAATAATTAATTATTGATTTATATGATAAGAAAAATATTCATTTTATGTGGATATAGATGGAGAAATTTTTTTAATATGACAATTGTTGAAAATTGATATTTTATCTTTTTTGATAAAATAATTCATTTAAATATATTATTATTTTAAAATAATATAATAATGGTGATATTTTACAATGAATGTGTGATATATGAATAAATGAGGAGAAAGAGTATTTTTATTACAAAAAATGTTTAACACATGTTTTGTGTGTTGATGGACCCCATTTTTGACTGAAATTTGATTATAGCCTGCAAAATCGTCCGTATGTGGATTTCGGTCAATTTCTGTTTGGAATTTTGAAAAACTTAAACTTACAAAGTTGTAGAGAATTGAATTTCCTATAGAAGGACATAAGATTCGATTTTTTTTGATAAAAGAGCTATTTATTATGAATTATTGAAGTTCTGGAATAATTGAGTTTTGAAGTTTTAAATAATTTTTAAAAGAAAAACGTTTTTGTCATTTGTGGGCATGTGTTAAATGGTTGAAATCAGCTGGTAAGGTGTGCGTAGGAATTTAATTTATAAATATTATTATTTTATTAAATTTTCTACTTTGGTGTTCTAAGCATTTTCCTATAAATAGGGTGCTTAAGTTAGAATTGAAAATCACACCAGAAACTAAAGTTTTCTCTCTATAATATTGAGCGTATTTTTGTAAGTATTTTGGTACTTTGAGTGTTGCTATACGGTGCAAGTTCCTTCAACATTATATCCAGTATTCCAGTCAGAAGTACTATCCTTTTTAGGTAAGGGATGCTATTTTCTTCGTAAATGATATTATTTCTTTCAATATCATTATGCCAAAATATTGGTCTGAACTTTTTATCAAATTTGGAAATTTTTATATCGGGGTTACTATTCACGTATACAGTACTATTCACGTGTACGGCACTATTCACCGAAAATAAAATTTTCTTCTTTTTGTCCAAGATGTCTATTATGGTTACTATCTTTGATTGTATCCATATTTTGATCTTTATTTTTGAATTCTGCTTCAAAATTGGTTATTATGGAATATTATTGAACTTGGATAAAACTGTAATACGAATCTCTAATATTTGTTCTTTTGTCTCACTGGATTCATTTTCTTTAAAATATATTTTTCATCATCCTCAGTCCTAAAAGATGACCTGTTGTTGAATATCTTTGGCCTGTAGTGTAAAGATGAATGATTTTATGATGAATATTTTTTGGCCCATAGTGTAAAGATGAAAAGGTGTTGAGATGAACATGACCGACTGATTAATATCTTAGGCCTGTAGTGCAAAGATGACTATTTGATTCAAGATGTATATTAATTGATGTTACAAGGATAAAATATCGATGATGGACTTTTAAATTCATAGATGATAATAGATTTCATTTTCTACTTAACTCTTCTAATGAATTGTTGTTTCCGCTGCAGTTGTTGATCTAAAACTTGTTGTCTATTGCATTCTATCAGATTTTTTTCCTGTTGAAGGCTAAGGATAATTTGTTTTACATTATATTAGTCATAATATTCTTTACTGGACTAGTTGAGCTCACCCTTTTCCTTTTTGTTCCATTTTTCTTCTCAGGAGACGATAATATAGCGGGAATTAGTCGGGGTGTAGAGTGATGGTTCAAGACAGTTGTTTTAGTAGTCCTCACTATTTTATAAAATAATGTATTAATAATTATAATGAAGACTTATTTGAGTGTGGATATTGTCTAGAAGACAATATTTGTATTTAAACTCACAGTTTATGTGTTGTCGTATTTTGCACAACAATTTTATTAATAAAGTTGTAGTTATTTTATGTACCATGTATTTTGCGACTCAGAATAGGTTGGGTGATGTATACCTATTTTTGGGGTGTCACAGTTGGTATCCGAGCTTAGGGATATGGTCTCTGGCGGAGATCGGGGAATAGAACTAGGAGGGGAGAGACGAGTAAATCCTTGGCTAGTGTGTCTTACCTAAGCTTATTTGTTATTTAATTGGTCTTTCAGAATATAGGGATAATATGTGGCATGTCAATTAACCATTGTTTTGTGACAATAAAATGGCATCTGAAGATGTTGAGATAAGCAATGGAGCACATGAGACCGTTGAGTCACCATTGATCAATACCCAGGATAAGGAAGGCAATAACCCTCATGTAAATAATAACACCGACCAAATGGCGAACGATGGTATATTTAGGAACTTTCTAGAATTCACGCAAAACCAAACGAGAGAGACTACTGTTCAAAATGCAGGTGGAAACACTGGCAACTCACATATGGTCACCGCTAAGCAGTTCAAGGAGTTAGGACCGTCAAAGTTTTTGGGAAAGCCAGAACCACTTACGGCTGAGACGTGGATAAAGCAGATCACTTAGATATTTGATGTCTTGGGATGCTCAGAGGAGCAAAAGGTTCCTTTCGCCACCTTCATGTTGCGAGGAGAGGCAGATTATTGGTGGGAATCCGTAAAGCGTACCCAGCCTGCCGCACTGAAGATGTCTTGGGAGAAGTTCTAAGAATTGTTCAACGACAAGTACTTTCTCGAAAGTATTCGTCACATGAAGGAGGTAGAGTTCATCAAGCTGGAGCAAAACAATATGAACGTGTCGCAGTACGAAGCTAAGTTTGTCGAGTTGTCCCGATTTGCATCCCATTTGGTTGATTATGAGGAGAGAATGACGCGAATGTTTCTGCGAGGTTTGAAACCCAAAATACGTCAATACCTCATTTCTCACAAACTTTATTTATATTCAGATGTTGTGAATAGGGCTTAGTTATTGGAGCGTGATAATGAGTCGGCTCAACTGAAGAATAATGACCAACAACTCGATGATAATCGTACCGGTGGCAACGGTCATCGGAACAATGATAACCATCGTGGAGGAAATTATCATGCCAGAAATGGTAACCACTTCGGTGGTAATCATGGCCAAGATAATAGAAAACACACCAGCAATGAATTCTAGGGGAGGAGAAAGACCGCCAATTAGATGCTACAGATGCGGAGAAGAGGGACACATAAGTCCAAACTGTTCACAACCTACCAAGGTATGTTTTAGTTGTGGAAAAGACGGTCATATAGCTTGAGATTGTCCTATAGTGAAACCAAGTCCAGCGGGGATGGTGACTCCAAAGGCTGTCCCGGACAAGTTAAAGTCAGCGGTTCTTGGAAGAGCATTTTTCGTGACTTCTCAAAAAGCGAGTAACCTGAACGAAGTTAGCACGGGTTAGTTAATCAGAAATTCTCGCGAAGTTTAAACCTTATTAGATACCGGTTCTACCCATTCTTTTATCTCTCCTACTTGTGCTCAACGTTTGAACTTGACTACTGAGAAATTAGACTTTGACTTATTTGTTGAAACTCCGTTAAGAGAAACTTTCGTTACATCCACTGTTTATAAATTTTGCTTGATCCAAGTTCGCACCATCACATTACCTGTTGATCTTATCTCTTTAAAGATACTTGTTTTTGATGTGATTTTAGGGATTGATTGGTTAACCACTCATCATGCTAAAATTGATTATTTTCGTAAGGTTGTTAGTTTTCATATTCCTAACCAACCTGTTATGCGAATTCAAGCAACCAAACCACTAAAGTCAATCACTGTCATATCAAGCCATAATGCCATTCATTTATTGAAAAATGGATGTCAAGCTTTCTTACCCATGTCATGGACTTGAATACGTCATATTTGAATAAAATTTTGTTGTTAGTGAATTTTCTGAGAACTTCCTGGCCTACCCCAGAGCGTGATATTGAATTTCGTATCGACCTTTAACCCGATACAAAACCCATTTCTAAAATCTCATATCGAATGGCTCCTATTGAACTTCAGGAGTTAAAAACCTAACTACAGGAGTTGGTACCTTAGCCTCTATCTGGTGACTTCCTTTGTGGAATGCACTGAAACAAGACTCTCTATAGGGGACGTCATATTCATGCGGTGGTAAACTGATAGGTGCCATTGTGACGTGATATCCAAGATTGGGATATGAGTCACAGTTGAGAGCAACCTAAGTCAGTAATTGAAATAAGTAACTTTTTAGGCTTAGCTGGTTACTATCGGAGATTCGTGGAAGGATTTTCTTTAATCGATACTCTATTAACTTAGCTAACTTGAAAAGATACAAAATTCGAATGGAGCGAGGAATGTGAGAAGAGCTTCTAAGATCTCAACATACGGCAACAACGTTGGCTCGAGCTGTTGAAAGATTACGACCATATCATTCAATACCATCCTGGAAAAAAAAAACGAACGTGGTAGCTGACGCATTGAGAAAAGATCGTATGCGTTTACGAGTGTGATATTGTTAACACAAAGACCCATTTCGTACGACTTACAGAAGATGGAGATAGAGTTAAAGATTCCAAGAACCTGCGTGAAGATAACGAATATACGATTAGAATCAACTTTAATCGATAAATTTAAAGTTGCTCAAGCTACAGACCTGGAGTTGATGAATATGAAGAAGAAGAAGATGCAAGAAGTCATTATTCCAAAAGCGAGAATCAGTGATGTGAGGAAAGCTCAAACCTTCGATTTATTAGTCCATTCGAAATCCTCGATTGAATAGGAACTGTGGCCTATAAACTCGCTTTACAACCAAGTATGACACGTGTTCATAACATTTTTCGCGTATCGATGTTACGTAAATATATGGACGACCCGAACCACATTATTGAGTTAGAACCAGACGAGATAACAGAAGATTTAACGTACGAGGAGGTACCAGTCAAGATCTTGGATAGGTAGGAGCATGTCCTACACAAGTCAATTTCGAGGACGAAATTTCATAAGGAGGGGAAGTTGTAAGGCTCCAACTTTTTATAAATAAAGATTTAATTTCTCTAATTATTATTTTTATATAGTAACGGGTTGAGTTGATTAATGTGGTTAGTTATGGGTAAAATGCGCAAATAATTCAAATAAACAAGTAGTTATAAAATATTCATTGTTGTCGGGGAATATTCGTTTGGTCGTGGAATATTTTTACTGTCGGGGAATATTCGTACGATGGCGCAACCTTGTGTGGGTCCCATAACAGAAAGCGATTGGATGAAGAAAACGACAAGTATAAGTTGTTTATAAATAACGGCGTAGTTGTTACCGTTAATACTATTGGAATACCCGATGGTTAAAACACAGTAATACGCATTGTTGCACAGTAGCACACATTATTGCACCAATTATTGATTCTTACGTAAGAAGGCACTACTCAATAATTGTTACAGTAATTACAGTTCAATATTTTATTTTATTGATTCAATAATTGCTACGTTGATATTTTATATTATTATTATTTCAATAATTGTCACTACACAGTATTGCCCATTATCAGATCAATAATTCATATTATTTGAATAATATTATTAGATAACATTATTGGCAATGTCTAGAAAGTTCTGTCTAAGGAGAGGTTTGGTCACCTAATTGCACGCCAGTAAGGAGAAATCCTTATTAAAAAGCCCCCTCTTTCCTGGGAACGGCCTGATTGTCATTATTGTGATTCTGTAATATTATTTGTGAATAATTAATTATTAATTTATATGATAAGGAAATTATTCATTTTATGTGGATATAGATGGAGAAATTTTTTAATGTGACAATTGTTGAAAATTGATATTTTATCTTTTTTGATAAAATAATTCATTTAAATATATTATTATTTTATAATAATATAATAATGGTGATATTTTACAATGAATGTGTGATATATGAATAAATGAGGAGGAAAAGTATTTTTGTTGCAAAAAATGTTTAACACATGTTTTGTGTGTTGATGGACCCCATTTTTGACTGAAATTTGATTATAGACTGCAAAATCGTCCGTATGTGAATTTCGGTCGATTTCTGTTTAGAATTTGGAAAAATTTAAACTAACAAAGTTGTAGAGAATTGAATTTCCTATAGAAGGACGTAAGATTCGAATTTTTCTGATAAAAGGGCTATTTATTATGAATTATTGATGTTTCGGAATAATTGATTTTTGAAGTTTAAAATAATTTTTAAAAGAAAAAAAAATTTCATTTGTGGGCATGTGTTAAATGGTTGAAATCAGCTGGTAAGGTGTGCGTAGGAATTTAATTTATAAATATTATTATTTTATTAAATTTTCTGCTTTGGTGTTCTAAGCATTTTCCTACAAATAGGGTGCTTAGGTTAGAATTGAAAATCACACCAGAAACCAAAGTTTTCTCTTTCTATAATATCGAGCGTATTTTTGTAAGTATTTTGGTACTTTGAGTATTGCTATACGGTGCAAGTTCTTTCAGCACTATATTCAGTATTCCAATTAGAAGTACTATCCTTTTTAAGTAAGGGATGTTATTTTCTTCATAAATAATATTATTTCTTTCAATATCATTATGCCGAAATATTGGTCTGACCTTTTTTTTTTTTATCAAATTTAGAACTTTTTGTATAGGGGTTACTATTCACGTATACGGTACTATTCACGTATACGGCACCATTCACGAATACAACACTATTCACCGAAAAATGAAATTTTCTTCTTTTTGTTCAAGATGTCTATTATGATTACTATCTTTGATTGTATCCATGTTTTGATCTTTATTTTTGAATCCTACTTCAAAATTGGTTATTATGGAATATTATTGAACTTGGATAAAACTGTAATACGAATCCCTAATATTTGTTCTTTTGTCTCACTGGATTCATTTTCTTTAAAATATATTTTTCATCATCCTTAGTCCTAAAAGATGACCTGTTGTTGAGTATCTTTGGCCTTTAGTGCAAAGATGAATGATTTTATGATGAATATCTTTGGCCCGTAGTGCAAAGATGAACAGGTATTAAGATGCACATGACCGACTGATTAATATCTTTGGCCTGTAGTGCAAAGATGACTATTTGATTCAAGATGTATATTAATTGATGTTACAAGGATAAAATATCGATGATGGACTTTTAAATTCATAGATGATAGTAGATTTCATTTTCTACTTAACTCTTCTAATGAATTGTTGTTTTCTCTGCAGTTGTTGATCTAAAACTTGTTGTCTATTGTATTCTATCAGATTTTTCCTTGTTAAGACTAAGGATAATTTGTTGTACATTTTCTTAGTCATAATATTCTTTACTGTGCTAGTTGAGCTCACCCTTTTCCTTTTTGTTCCATTTTTCTTCTCAGGAGACGATAATATAGCGGGAACTAGTCGGGGTGTGGAGTGATGGTTCAAGACAGTTGGTTTAGTAGTCCTCATTATTTTGTAAAATAGTGTATCAATAATTATAATGAAAACTAATTTGAGTGTGGATATTGTCTAGAAGACAATATTTGTATTTAAACTCACAATTTATATGTTGTCGTATTTTGCACGATAATTTTAGTAATAAAGTTGTAGTTGTTTTCTGTACCATATATTTGACAACTCAGAATAGGTTGGGTGATGTATACTGTAAGACCCCAACTTATTATAAATAAAATCGAATTTTCTCTAATTATTATTGTAAATAATAAGGTATTAATTTGATATAATTCTCTGGTTATGGGTGAAATGTGCAAATTTTGTAAAATAAGTAAGTGGTTATAAAATAATCATTGTTGTCGGGGAATATTCGTTTGGTCATGGAATATTCTTGTTGTCGGGGAATATTCGTACGACGGCACAGTCATTTGTGGGTCCCATAACAAAATAACCGTCGGATGAAGAAAATGACAAGTTTGAGTTTTTATAAATAACGACATAGTTGTTACTGTTAACACTGTCAGAATACCCGGTGGTTAAAATATAGTAATACGCATGGATGCATCAGTATTTTGAATTATTAATTCTTACGTAAGAAGGCACTACTCAATAATTGTTATAGTAATTACTGTTCAATATTTTATTTTATTGATTCAATAATTGCTGCGGTGATATTTTATATTATTGTTATTTCAATAAGTATCACTGCACAGTATTTCCCATTATCAGATCAATAATTCATATTATTTGAATAATATTATTAGATAACATTATTGGCAATGTCTAGAAATTTCTGTCAAGGAGAGGTTTGGCCACCTAATTGCGCGCCAGTAAGGAGAAATTCTTATTGGAAAGCCCCTTCTTTCCTGGGAACGGCCTAGTTGTCATAATTGTGATTCTGTAATATTATTTATGAATAATTAATTATTAATTTATATGATAAGGAAATATTTATTTTATGTGGATATATTTATTTTTATGTGGATAGAAATGAAGGAATTAATGTTGAGGTGTTTTATTAGTATTTTGTCGGTGTGGAGGTATTAAAAAACATTCGTTTGTGGATTTCGGATATTTTATGTTTGGAATTTGGAAAAAATCAAAGCTACAAAGTTGTAGAGAATTCGATTTCAGGCAAAATGGACATAAAATTCATATTTTTTTTGATAAACGGACTATTTTCTATGAATTATTTAAGTTTCGGATAATAAAATGATTTTTATTAAATTTATGGGTGGGACCCACTTTGGTTAACAACATGTGGGCTGCTGAAAATTTTTCAAAGGTGGTGGCTGGTCTTGGTCATGGATAGCATGCGTAGAATTATTGTTTTAAAAATTAATATTTTATTAATTTAGTCTCCTATGACATTCTAGCATTTTCCTATAAATAGAAGCTTAGGTTAGAATTGAAAATCACACCAGAAACAAGTTTTCTTTATCTCTAGATTATCGAGCGTATTTTTGTGAGTATTTTGATACTTTGAGAGTTGCTATTCAGTACAAGTTTCTGTCAGCACTATATTCGAAATTCAGTCAGAAGTACGGTTATTTTGAGGTAAGGGATGTTATTTTCTTCGTAAATGATATTATTTCTTTCAATATCATTATGCCGAAATATTGGTCTGAACTTTTTATTAAATTTAGAACTTTTTGTGTCGGGGTTACTATTCACGTATACGGCACTATTCACGTATACGACACTATTCACGAATACGGCACTATTCACTGAAAAAATAAAATTTTTCTTTTTTGTCCAAGATGTCTATTATGGTTACTATCTTTAATTGTATCCATGTTTTGATCTTTATTTTTGAATTCTACTTCACAATTGGTATTTATGAAGTATTATTGATCTTGGATAAACTGTTATACAAATCCCTACTATTTGTCCTTCTGTCTCACTGGATTCGTTTTCTTTAAAATATTTTTCATCATCCTCAGTTCTAAATGATGATATTACTGAATATCTTTGGCCTGTAGTGCAAAGATGAATGATTAACTGATGAATATCTTTGGCCCGTAGTGCAAAGATGAACAGGTGTTGAGATGAACATGACCAACTGGTGATACAAATGAATATCTTTGGCCTATAGTGCAAAGATGAATTTTTGATTAAAGATGTATATTGATTGTTGTTACAGCGATAAAATATTGATGATGGACTTTTAAATCTTAGAAGATAGTAGAACTCATTCTCTACTTGATTCTTCTAATGGAATGTTGTTTCCGCTGCAGTTGTTGATCTAAAACTTGTTGTCTATTATATTTTATCAGATTTTTCTCTATTGAAAACTAATGATAATTTGGTGTATATTATCTTAGTCATAATATTATTTACTGGGCTAGTTGAGCTCATCCTTTTCCTTTTTGTTCCATTTTTCTTCTCAGGAGGTGAGAACATAGCAGGATCTAGTCGGGGTATGGAGTGATGGTTCTAGAAAGATGTTTTAGAAGTCCTCACTATTTCTATAAAATAGTGTTTGAATAATTGTAATGAATACTTATTTGAGTGTGGATATTGTCTAGAAGACAATATTTGTATTTAAACTCACAGTATGTGTTGTCGTATTTTGCACAACAATTATATTATTGAAGTTGTAGTTTGCTTTCTGTACCATGTATTTGGCGACTAAGAATAGGTGTTGTATACCTATTTTGGGGGCGTCACAGTTGGTATCAAAGCTTAGGGATATGGTCTCTGGCGGAGATCGGGGAATAGAACTAGGAGGGGAGACACTAGTAAATCCTTCGCTAGTGTGTCCTATCTAAGCTTATTTGTTGGTCGATCATAATATAGGGATATTATGTGATATGTTAATTTGTTTAATTAACCCCTTGTTTTATGGCAGTATTTAAGAATGGCTACTGAGAACGTTAACAATGGAGTGTATGAGACTGTGGAACAACCTTTAGTTACAAACCAGGAGAACGTGCAACAGGAAGGCAATATTCCTCCTATAAACAACACTACCGAGCAAACGATGAATGATGGAATGTTTAGGATCTTTTTGCAGTTCATACAAAATTAGACGAGGGAGACTCGTGTACAAAATATGGGTGGAAGTGATACCAACGTGCGGTCTGTCACAGCCAAGCAGTTCAAGGAGTTGGGACCACCAGAATTTATTAGAAAACCGGATCCGATCAAGGCGGAAACATGGGTCAAGTAAATTACCAAGATATTCGATATCTTGGGATGCAAGGAGGAACAGAAGGTTCCATTCACCACCTTTATGTTCCGCGGTGAGGCAGACTACTGGTGGGAGTCTGTGAAGCGTACCCAGCCTGCTGCACTCAATATGTCTTGGGAAACATTTCAGAAACTATTTAATGACAAGTACTTTCCTGAAAGTATTCGTCATACGAAGGAGGTAGAGTTTATCAGACTGGAGCAAAACAACATGACGGTGTCCCAGTACGAGGCAAAGTTCGCTGAGTTATCCAGGTTTGCACCTCATTTGGTAGAGAATGAGGAACGAATGCCAAGGATGTTTCTGAGAGATCTAAAACCCGAGATTCGCCAATACCTTATCTCTCATAAAATTTCTCTATATTCAAATATTGTCAACAGGGCTCAATTATTAGAGCGAGATAGTGAGTATGTTCAACCGAGGGACCACAACCAGGGTCATATCGGTGACAACAGTCATCAGAGCGATGATAACCAACGAGGAGGGAAAATGTGAACAAAGGCGGTAACCACTCGGGTGGTCATCGTGGCCATGATAATAGGAGAGGTGAGTAAAGTAGAAATTTCAGAAAGAGAAGATTCAACAATGACGGGAAGACATCAGCAGCATCACCAGCACCAACAAAAAATTCTAGGGGAGGAGAACGACCTCCAGTTAGATGTTACAAATGCGGGAAAGAGGGACATATCAGCCCAAACTATCCACAACAATCCAAGGTATATTACAACTGTGGAAAGGAAGGCCACATAGCTCTCGATTGTTCTGTAACAAAACCAAGTTCAACGGGGATGGTGACTCCAAGGGCTGTCCCGGATAATTTGAAATCAGCGATTCTTGGAAGAGCGTTTGTCGTGACTGGAAAAAACGTAAGGAACCCAAATGAGGTGATCACGGATAAGCTAATCTTGAACTCTTGTGAAGTTTATACCTTACTAGATACCGGTTCTACCCATTATTTTATCTCTCCTGCTTGTGCTCGGCGTTTAAACTTGACTTCGGAGAAATTGGACTTTGACTTAACTGTTGAAACTCCGTTGGGTGAAACCTTCGTTACATCTACAGTTTATAAATCTTGCATGATCCAAGTTGGCACTATCACATTACCTGTTGATCTTATCTCTTTAAAGATACTTGCTTTTGATGTGATTTTAGGAATTGATTGGTTAACCACTCATCATGCTAAAATTAATTATTTTTGTAAGGTTGTTAGTTTTCATATTCCTAACCAACCTGTCATACGGATTCAAACTAGACTAAAATCAGTCACTATCATATCAAGCCACAAAGCTATTCGTTTATTGAAAGACGGATGTCAAGCTTTCTTAGCCCATGTTATGGATTTGAACAGAGACAAGTCAGATTTGAATAATATTTCTATGGTTAGAGAATTTCCTGATGTATTTCCTGAAGAGCTTCCCGGTCTACCCCCAGAACGTGATGTTGAATTCTTTATTAACCTTGAACCGGGTACAAAGCCCATTTCTAAAACCCCATAACGAATGGCTCTTATTGAACTTCAGGAGTTAAAAGTCCAACTACAGGAATTGTTAGACTTAGGTTTCATTCATCCTAGTACATCTCCTTGAGGTGCTCCTGTTTTATTCGTAAAGAAGAAAGACGGGAGTATGCAACTTTATATTGACTACCGAGAATTAAACCATGTCACCATCAAGAATAGGTATCCGATACCTCGCATTGATGACCTATTTGACCAGTTACAAGGAGCACAATTCTTTTCAAAGATCGATCTTCATTCTGGATATCATCAGCTTAAGATTAAAACTCAGGATATTCCAAAGACTTCCTTCAGAACTCAGTACGGGCATTATGAATTATTAGTCATGTCTTTTGGATTGACTAATGCTCCTGCTGCTTTCATGGATATGATGAACCGAGTATTCAAGTAATATTTGGATCAGTTTGTTGTTGTCTTTATCGATGACATCCTCGTCTATTCCAAAAGCTGTGAAGATCATGAGCACTATTTGAAGCTGATACTTGAAAAGCTTCGTGAAAACAAACTTTATGCCAAGATGAAGAAATGCGAGTTCTGGCTTGAGGAAGTAGCATTCCTTGGGCACGTGGTGTCAAAACATGGAGTATCTATTGACTCGGCGAAGATTGAAGCAATACAAAGTTGGGAGCAACCAAAGTCGATGACCAAAGTACGCAGCTTTTTGGGCTTAGCTGGTTATTATCGGAGATTCGTGGAAGGATTTTCTCGAATCGCTACTCCGTTAACTCAGCTGATCGGAAAGATACAAAATTCGCATGGAGCGAGGAATGCGAGAAGTGTTTCCAAGAGCTCAAGAGGAGACTCATTTCGGCACCTGTTCTGGCAATACCATCTGGTACAGATGGATTTGTTATCTACAGCGATGCTTCATGCAAAGGGTTAGGATGTGTTCTCATGCAACATGGGAAAGTCATAGCCTATGCCTCACGACAACTCAAAGAATATAAGAGGAATTATCCTACTCATGATCTGGAGTTGGCAGCAGTCGTATTCGCGTTGAAAATTTGGAGACACTACTTGTATGGGGAGAAAGTGGAGATTTATACGGACCATAAAAGCCTCAAATATTTCTTCACCCAAAAAGAACTCAACATGCGGCAACGACGTTGGCTTGAACTATTGAAAGATTATGATCACACTATTCAATATCATCCTGGAAAAGCGAACCTAGTAGCTGACTCATTGAGTAGAAGATCATATGCGAGTACGAGTGCGATATTGTAAATGCAAAGGCCTATTCTGTATGACTTACAAAGGATGGAGGTAGATTTAAAGACTCCCAAGACCCACATGATGATGGCGAATATACGAGTAAAACTGACTTTAATCGATAAAGTTAAAGCTGCTCAAGCTACGGACCTGGGGCTGATACGTATGAAGAAAAAAGTGCAAGAATGAGCTATTCCAGAAGTAAGAATCGATGAAGAAGGAATACTTAGATTCAACTCCAGACTTTGTGTTCCTAACGACTCTGATTTGAAGCATAGAATCATGATGGAGGCACACAACATACCGTTTGTAATCTATCCTGGGAGTACCAAAATGTATCATGTTATTCGACATACATTTTGGTGGAATAATATGAAGAGAGAGATCGCAGAGTTTATCTCGAGGTGTTTAACCTGTCAACGTGTAAAGGAAGATCATCAAGTGCCAAAGGGTCCATTGCAACTACTTTAGATTCCGGAATGGAAGTGGGAACACATTATCATGGACTTCGTTACGGGTCTTCCCAAGGTTTCTCAAGGCATAGATGCAATTTGGGTTATTATTGATAGATTAACCAAGTCTACTAATTTCTTACCGATATGTGAGACTTATTCCCTTAAACGTCTTGCTCGTATATATGTGAATGAGATTGTGAGATTGCATGTCATGCCAGTATCCATAGTTTTGGATCGTGACCCAAGATTCACTTCAAGATTTTGGGTTAGCTTGCAGAAAGCTATGTGCACGGATTTACGATTCAGTTTGGCATACCATCCTCAAACGGACAGACAATCAGAGAGGACTATTCAAACCCTTGAAGATCTATTAAGACTCTTTGTTCTAGATTTCAAAGGAAGTTGGGATAAGTACTTGCCACTGGTGGAATTCTCATACAACAACAGTTATCAAGCAAGTATAGGCATGGCTCCATTTGAGGCGTTGTATGGACGAAAGTATCATTCTCCAGTATGTTGGGACGAGGTGGGAGAAGCAACGTTGTTGGGACCAGAATTAGTACGCGTGACTACAGAAAAGGTCCAAATGATTCGACAACGTATTCAAACCTCACAAGATCGACAAAAGAGTTATGTTGATCTTCATCGAAAGGACGTGGAATTTAATATTGGAGATCATGTACTGTTACGTATTGCTCCATGGAAGGGAGTTACAAGATTTGGGAAGAGAGGAAAGCTCAATCCATGATTTGTTGGTCCATTTGAGATTCTTGATCGAATAGGAAATGTGGCCTATAGACTTGCATTACCTCCAAGTATGTCTCGTGTTCATAATGTTTTTCACATATCCATGCTTCGTAAATATGTGAAAGACCCGAACCATATTATTACTTTAGAACTAGATGAGATAGCCAAAGATTTAACATACGAAGAAGTACTTGTTAATATCTTGGATAGGAAAGAGCATGTCCTACGCACGAAGGTTATACCACAAGTTAAGGTTTTGTGGAGAAACCTGGTATACGAAGAAAATACGAGACTGGAATACGTAGAATACAATTAGTCTTAATCGACTTTGTGTTCATGGACTTTGTAGAATCCAATTGGACTTGGATTATGTCAAGCCCAATGATTTATGAAATTAAGCCCAAGAAAGGCCCAATAAGAATTAGGGTTAAGGCCCAAACCAAGAAAAGAAACTGCGGATCGAACCGATGGGTAAACGGTTGGGTAATAACCAATGGGGCAACCCATGGGATGACCCATGGGCATGTGGGCCGGCCACTTGGCCACCAAGTAAGGGTGGAGGCCAAGTTTACTTGGTGGCTAAGTGTTGGAGGAGGTGGGAATAGTAAGGAGGTTAGTGGCGAAATGACCCAATTGCCCTAGCTTTGGTTTTCTATAAATAGAAAGCTAGATTTTCATTTTCTAGGATTTTAAAAATCCTACACTTGAGAGAGAGAGAGAGAGCTCGGTTGGGAGAGGAAGAGCGTGAGCATGAATGCTCGGATCAAAAGTGATCGTGAAATAGAAAAGCTTGCAAAACGTCGGCTTTGTCTAATGGAAGAGGATTAAAGAAGAACGGTAATTCGAACCCTAGTTTCTTCTAATATTTTTTTCAAGTTTAATATTTTTAAAACATAGCTTAATGAGAATAGGGAGAAGATGATGTTAGAAATGATTTCATATGGTTGAAATCATGAGAAAAGAAGAAATAAGAACTTAAAAATTTAGTTTATAAATTTCTTAAGGAAGTATAAGATTCATGAGGATGTTGAGCGATCCGAATGAATATTATGAACGAGTAGGTGGAATAAATAAGGAATGATGTTCTATAACATCAAATTCCAAGAAAAAGTAGAATCGTAATCCAAAATATCGATTAAAACGAAGAACGCGAAGAACACGAAGAATGTTGTTGATAGATAAATTTAAAACCATCGTAGTGTAATTGTTGTTGATGGACAAGTTTAAAACCATCGTGTATAAGTTAGTTTCTTATTGCTTGGTTAGGAACGTTAGAAACGTTCATGAAGAATGAATTAAAATTGAGCTATAACGAAGTTATGGCAAAATTTTCGTAAAAGACGAGCGAGAATTAGAAAGTAAGTAAATGAACCCGAACGTGTAGGGTTTCATAAGAATGTAAGAGAATGTTGAAAACATGAGTCGTAGACTCAAGAACAAATGAATTCTGAGTTTGGATGACCGAATTAAGGACGAATGAACGAAGAACGTTAATAACATAAACATGAACGAAGAGCGAAGATTAAGCCAATTGAATGGCATGTTAACGGATTCAGAACAAAATTCTGTCTATGGCTAATCGAAGTACATAAGATAAGGAAGAAAATGGCTTTGGAATGACCTCGTTCTGAGTTATAACGAAGAAGTCATGAGATTTCGAAATCAGCATCTCAAGCTTGTAAAAGACTTAGAAAAATTTTCTAGTGTTTTGTCTCGGTGCCGGATAGACTTCGAGAAGTGGTGTCGCGGCGCGAGCTCGGCCATAAACTTCTGGAGAGTGGCACCGCAGCGCGAGTGATAACAAAGGACTTGGCGCCGCAGCGCCAGACCAAACGAGAAGAGATAGAAGTAGGTCGCGCCGCAGTGCGAGAAGAAAGGAAGGGGCACGGCGCCGCAGCGCCGGTGCAAGTCAATGACCAGAAATGAGATTTTTATTTCTCAATTACTGGACGATATGAAAGAAAGAAGTATAAACATATAGTTCACATAATGTAACACTAAATCAAGTGTTTTAAACCTTTAATGAAGGTTGAACGAAAAGATTTAAATGAGATTAAAAGATAAAGAATGTGGATGCGAGTTACAGAACCAATGTCCGGGGACCGTAGTCGGAATGAATGAACGTGAGGGATTACTGTGATTGTGATTCCTTAGATGTTGAGTGACTAAGGTAATGAATAACATTTCGATGTTATGTCATGACATGGAGAGATAAGTGTAAAGCATATAGACGCTGTGAATGCAATGTTGCTGCGATGAACTATCGGTCTTAGCATACAACGAACAGTATGGCTTTGACATTAAGAAATTATAATAAACATGGGGTTCATGGGATGGATAACAATCAAAAGCGATTAAAACCTTGGTTAAAGGTTGAATAGAATTAAGAGGTGAGCAATGTAAACGTTGAATACGTAAACGATTCTCGTGAATCGTATTCACATCGGACGAACATTCTAAGTATACCCTGGTTGTATGACTTAGACGTTGACAAAGGTAATAAGTAAGATACAAATGGTATCAAGAGAGCCGTAGCGAACGGTAATAAGATTACTGAAAGCCGAATATAAGTCGGATGAGAATGTTAGAATGAAAGGTAAGTGTTGAATACTTTAACCAATGTGAAGGTTGAGTGTACGCGAATATTAAACGGGTAGAACCTACACCCCGTGTATGGTTTGACTGTAGAATAACGAAGACCATTGATTAAAGTTATGAGCAATGAAGAAGCTTATTTAAAGACAAGTGCGTATAATGTAAATGAAGCCGAGTTAATGTTTATAACTTGGATGACGCTCTGAGTCGAATTAATCGGACGTTGTAAGATAAGAATAAGGTAACGTAAAATGCTTAAAGTTATTAATGCATAGAATGAATGTGGAATGATAGTTCTGAGTATACAAAAGACTATATGACCTAGACGATGATGAATAAATCCTGAGGTATGGCATTTAGTTGCCAGAAAGCCATAAGGAATATGAATTTTACTTAACGAACATTATAGTTTAATAGTTCGGATAAGTTATGGTAAGTTAGGTTGTAGTACAATCGTAACCTTTGATGGTTGACATATGGGAGTTGGGCTAAACAATTCCTTCAGAGAGCAAAGGTATATACAAAACTGGAAACCGATCTAACTCACTGTGTGGACAGTGTAGATGAGACAGGAACTTGTTTGTTGGTTGTTTGTGGGAAACCACTCAAAGTACCATATGGACTACTAGCAGAGACGCGATGTGTGCTGAGTCCTAGAAAAGTTATAAGAAGAAGATAAGAATGCAAATCATCAAAGATGATGAACGTAATGAGTAAAACATCTACGTATGTCAAGAAGCCATTAACCGATAAAGGAAGTTGGTCGCGTAAACTTAGTTTATAAGAACGTGAACCCTAAGAAGTAAAGTAAAGTAAACCAATGCGTAAGTCAAGTATATGACTAATTGGTACACGTGTTATTTCCTTATGTGATGCATAGGAATTGGAATGAGCAGTTCAGCGTAACTATAAGTTGTAGTTGTGCGTAAGGCAAGTTTCATAACTTCATTCATACTATATGAATGCTAGTTTCATAAACTTCTCAGATGTTGAACTTGAGAAGTTCTGTCTATGTGCATATGTGATAAGTATGTACAAGGTGGTAGAACATATGAGGCCTTGTGCCACAATTTGAACACTTCGGTGTTTCTATGAGATGAACTGTTATGTGATTGAACTGTTCAATATAAGTATGTTCTGTTTATACATGAACAGTTATTGTTAAGTTTGTGCTAATGATTCTAGCTAGAAAGAATATGTATGAAAAAGGTAGAAGAATGAATGTATGTCAAAGTGCATGTAACTGATGTTTTAAGATGATAGGAATCAAGACTATTCCTATTATTCAAGTTGCTTCATAACCTTTGTTCGGTTATTGAGGCCTTAAAAGAATGGTTGAATCCTTAAAGTTGTTTGTTCAACTGTATGACTTGCTGGACAATTGAATACTCACACTTGCTTTAAATAAAAACATTTTCAGCGAGCGATGTTAGAAAGAACTTAAGGATCCCGTAAAGATCAAGTTTATCGGTATCTAGATGATGTGCCATTCATTATATGAATGAGCATGAAGATCAAGCGAAGACTTGTAATATAGAATGATAGAATTAAACTATAGAATAGTTTATTGAATGATTATGTATCCTTGGTAGCGGATAAAAGTCACTTGTACATGATGTAAAGAATAATGTAATTATCATTATTTGTAATGAAAGAGGTTTTATGGTTATAGAACCTGGGATATGAGAATGTATGTCGTTATATTTAGCTATATAATGATGTATGTTTGGAAGAAGATGGGATCTTGACGTACGGAATCCGGATGTGAAAATAGACCGGATTTCGGGGCGTTATATAAACTCTAAGTTTTCGAGAGCACTCTACGATCTCAGAGTTAGCTCGTCAAACTTTGAGACCACTCTGCAATTTTCGAAGAGGTTCTTCAAGGTAGACACACTACGATTCTTGAAGCTCCATATTTTTGCCTTGACTTTTGCAATCCTGATCAGATTGATGCACTAAAAAATTTTCGAAGCCTATCTATTACATCTCAAGATCAACCTAACAGCTTTGTTCTTTCTATCTATACATTCATTTTCAGAATTTTACACATTAAGAGCTTAGATCAACCTAACAAATTTGATCTACCACTAAGTCCTTGTATATATATTCCTTGAAGGACTTTATAAATAATCATGAGCATTTGTAATTAAACATCAAATCAACATATGCATTCTTCAGCATCTTGGTTACTTTATATTACCTTTACTGAAGGTATTACTTTATTTCTCAAGACTTGTTCCTTCCTATTAATAATTTGAAGCGGAAGTTCTTCATACGTTAAGTCTTTTTCTACTTGAATAGACTCATATTCTATTACGTGCTTGTAGTTCGGTTTATACGAACGTAATACTGACATGTGAAACACATTGTGTATTCTTTCCATCTCTGGAGGTAAAGCTACTTCATAAGCTACCTCTCATACCCTTCTTAAGATTTCAAAAGTTCCTACAAACCTTGGACTTAACTTCCCTTTCCTTCCAAAACGTATCTTCCCTTTCCAAGGCGACACTCTTAGAAAGACATACGATCCTACTTCAAATTCTCTATTCTCTCGATGAGGATCTGCATACTTCCTTTGTCTATCTTGAGCCGCTACCAATCGGGTTCTTATTAACTCAACCATATATGTCGTTTGTTGTACCATCTCAGGTCCCAACATTCGACGTTCACCCACTTCATCCCAGCAAAGTGGTGTTCTGCACTTCCTCCCATACAACGCTTCGTAAGGCGACATGCCTATATTAGCGTGAAAACTATTATTGTAAGCAAATTCTTTTAAAGGCAAATGTTCGTCTCAACTCTCCTTGAAATCCATAACGCAATATCTTAACATATCTTCTAGCGTTTGAATTGTCCGTTCACTTTGTCCATCCGTCTGTGGATGATACACCGTACTCAATCTCAAATGTGTTCCCATTTGCTCTTGCAAACTCCTACAAAAGTTTGACGTGAATCTTGGATCACGATCAAACACAATCGAAAAAGGTACTCCATGTCTCGAAATAATTTCCTTGACATAAAGCTTAGCTAACTGATCTAGGTTATACCTAACTCCTATTAGTAGAAAGTGAGCTTATTTGGCTAACCTATCCACTATTACCCAAATTGCATCGTATCCTTTTTTCGTTGTTGGAAGTCCCACCACAAAGTCCATGGTGATATACTTCCATTTTCACTCAGGAATCTCTAGTGGATGCAACAACTCACTCGGTCTTTGGTGTTCAGCCTTAACTTTCTGACACGTTAAGCACTTACTAACATATTATGTGATCTCCTTCTTCATGTTTGGCTACCAAAAGTTCTGACGAAGGACTTGATACATCTTAGTACTACCCGGATGTATCGAGTACCTAGAACTATGGGCCTCCCACATAATCTCTTCCTTCAACTCGAAATTATTTGGAACCCAAATTCTTCCTTCAAAATGAAGTAAACCTTCTTTATCAAGGTTGCACTTAGTCTTCACATCATCCTTTATTATCTTTTTCATTAGCTCACATTCTTCAGTACTTATTTGTACTTCCTTAACCCATTCCACTATCGTTGGTCGAGTCTCTATTGAGAATAACATCTCCACCGTTTCACTTGGTAACTTAACTTCTAATTCCATCATTGCCATCTCCGTTATTAACTCATTCTGAGTCGTTAACATTGACAGTTTTTCCCTATCCTTCCGACTTAACGTGTCAGCTACTATATTCGCCTTCCCTGGATGATATAGGATATCACAATTGTAATCCTTTATTAACTCTAACCACCTTCTCTGCCTCATATTCAACTCCTTCTGTGTGAAGATATATTTCAGACTTTTATGATCTGTGTATATCTCACACTTTTCCCCGTATAAATAATGTCTCCATATTTTTATGGAAAAGACTACAGCTGCCAATTCTAGGTCATGAGTAGGATAGACCTTCTCATAATCCTTTAACTAGCATGACGCATACACAATGACCTTGCCATTATGCATGAGCACGCAACCAAGTCCTTTATGCGAAGCATCGCAATAAACTACAAAATTCCCTGTATCATCTGGTAAGGATAATACAGGTGCCTCACTCAACCTTCTTTTTAGTTCTTGAAAACTATTTTCACACTTTTCTATCCACTCATACTTCACCGACTTTCTCGTCAGATTTGTCAATGGAGTAACTAATTTAGAAAAGTCCTAAATGAACCTTCTATAGTATCTCGTTAACCCTAGAAAACTCTGAACCTCGGTTGGTATTTTCGGTTGCTCCCACTCATTTACTGCTTCCACCTTCGCTGGATCTACGGATATGCCATCTTTATCTATAACATGTCCTAGAAACTGCACCCGTTCAAGCCAAAATTCACACTTAGTGAATTTCACATATAACTTCTCTCTCCATAGTGTTTCTAACACTAATCTCAAATGTTCAATATGATCTTCTGGCATCTTAGAATAGACTAGAATATCATCAATGAACACTACAACGAACTTGTCCAAATACTGTTTGAACACTCTATTCATCATATCCATGAATGCGGCTGGCGCATTTGTTAACCCAAACGATATCATCAGAAACTCATAATGCCCGTAACGAGTTCTGAACGTCATCTTAGGTACATCTTCCTTCCTTACTTTCAGCTGATGATACCCCGTACACAAATCTATCTTAGAAAAATACTTTGTCCCTTTCAACTAATCAAATAGATCATCGATCCTGGGAAACGGGTATTTATTCTTAATCGTTAACTTGTTCAACTCCCGACAGTCGATATAGAGTCGTAACGACCCATCCTTCTTCTTTAAAAACAATATTGGTGCTCCCCATGGAGACACACTCGGTTGAATGTACTTTCTATCTAATAGTTCATGTAATTAAACCATTAACTCCTTCATCTCTATTGGTGCCATTCTATATGATGCCTTTGACACTGGTGTCGTACCTGGCAGCAAATCAATCATAAATTCTACATTCCTATCTGGCGGAATACCGGGTAACTCCTCCGAAACCACATCCGTGAACTCTTGAACTACCGCTATCTGTTCCAATGATGCTCCCACTCTTTGGGTATCCACCCATGGCACAGGTAACCCTTATACCCCTTCTTCAACATTCTTCTAGCTTGTGTCATAGTTAGACAACAAGAACGTCCCGGTGATTTATTTCCATAAAACACCACTTCAGGTTTCTTAGAAAACCTTAGGTTTACACTCTTTCTATGACAATCTATTATTGCTCTATGGTTGATTAACCAATCCATCCCTAGAATTACATCAAATTCTCTTAACCTTATCGGTAAAAGATCTACCGATAATCTGTTGCCCCTAATATCTACGAAACAATTCCTATGAATGTGTTCAATGGGAATTATCTCTTCGTTTGCTACCTTAATGTCTAAAGGTATTTCTAACTTTTCAGGGTTTAATCCCAGTTGCTTAGAAAATCCACATGCTATAAAAGAACAAGTAGCACCCGAGTCAAATAACATATAAGCATTTATTTCGTTGACTGGAATGATACCTACTACTACATCCGATGATGCAACCGCATCTTGGACAGTCATATTAAACGTTCGGCCTAAGGGTCTACCCAATGATGGTGTTGGTCCAGTAATGGCTAAATTGCCACTACCAGAATCCTTACTAACCTCCGCCCCCTTCTTCGGGCAATTTCTTGCCATGTGGTCCATTGACCCACAAACAAAACAGCCTCATCTTTACTTAGGATTAGGACATTTGGGTGATATGTGACCCTCCTACCCACAATTATAACAACCCATTTTCCCTTTTAGACAGACTCCCAGATGAGTCCTGTCGTATGTCTTGCATGCTTCCATCCTACATTTAGGATCTCCTTGTTTCACCCTAGTATTCTTAGGGTTAAAATTCTTCCTTTTAGTTATGTTGCCACTACCATTGGCAATCTCTGCCTTATTTCCTCCCTCTCCCTTACTCTTATTCTTTCTTTACTTATGGTATTGGGTCAATGCCTCACTACCACCCTCTGCTATAATTGTTTTTTCCATAATGGTCCCATAGGACGCACTCTGAAAAACTGAAATCCTACTATAGAGCCAGGGTTTTAGGCCCTGCTCAAACTTACGAGCCTTTCTCTCCTCCGTGTCCACTTGGTGTGGAGCAAACCTTGCCAATTCATTGAATTTGGCCACATATTGGGGAACCGTCATGTCCCTAAGCTTAAGTTCTAGGAACTTAATCTTCATTCTCTCTTGCATACTAGTAGGGAAGTAGTTCTCGAAGAATACCTTCTTGAACTGTTCCCATGTAACCACCTCCATTCTAGCCCCACCCTGGTGAGCCTCCCACCAGTAGTTGGCTTCCCCTTCATCATGTAGGTCGCAAAAGAAGTCTTTTGCGCCTCTGCTACGTTTGTAATTATAAACGCCTTTTCTATTTTCGTGACTCATGTCTGGGCTTCCATTAGGTCCGTCATTCCCTTGAACTCAGGTGGACCTACACTTTTAAATTCCATAAAGGTAGTTGTTTGGGCTACCCTAGGTCCTGCAGGTGCTCTACCCACAGCTTGGTTAAATGCAGTCGTTAATAAATTAGTGAACTCTTGCATAGGGTTATTTGGACCCCCCTGGTTATCGTTATGCGATTCCGCCTCGTGATTACGTTGTCTTCTTCTTGGTGGCATTTCTGATTAAATAAATAAAGTTCTGTTATTATTTATTTGCTTACTTATTTATTAGTCGTCAAACATCTGAACAATAACTCATACACAACAAAGCACATTTAAAGAAAAACTTCCTTATATTAATATGCTTCTTTATAGTTCAAGACTATTTACAACTTGCTTTCCATAGCCAAAAGTTATTACATTTATATCCCGCGATTGATTTTCACAAAAATTGAGATTTACAAAAAGACTACCCTTTAATTATACAAAAGAGGGTTTTACATCACTACACAAAAGTATTTACCATTCTACTTCTAATATTGTCTAACAGCATTCTCATGCTTCTCGTTCGCTAGAATCGACACAATATGTTGACTTATAGTATGTCAAGTCTTTCCCGACTCAATAGAATAACAAGCTATTTTAAGCTTGAAATCCTCATGCGCACTGTCATTTATATATGACATTCATGCTATCTTCTGGTCTTTCTCAGCCAGTTTCTTACGAAGTTCTACGACCTCATTCTTATAGTCCCTATCCTTGTCAGTCATGAGCACTTTCTCATCATGCTCTATCTCATAGTCTGACTCTACAGACTCCTTGGCACCATAAAGATTACTGATCTCCTCTTTCTGGTGTTGCACCATATTGTGCAGTTGCACGTTACGGTCAAGCACTGAGAGGTACATTGCCCTCATTGTCTCTGTCGGTGTTGACTCTAAGGCAGGCATCACCGTATTAATCGATGTTACCTCCATATCATCTTCCACATCTATCATCATATTCAGATATGATGTTATTCCCATGGTCTCCTCCGAATAGTCTTCCTCTGAGAAATACTCCTCGGGCTCTGATTCTTCTAGAATCACTAAAGGTATGTCCGCTACAGGCATAGGTACTGGCTCTACTCTGTTCACGGACTCCTTGCTTACCACATGTATATCCCTATACATCAAGCTATCGATTGACATCTACAATAACACATAACAAGTTAATTAGTACATAATACACAATAATATAAGCACAAATCACATTTAATCCAATTATGGTTACTTTCCATCTTTTAAATCTTTCGGTACTGAGTTTCCTCAATACCTTATTAATTCATTTGACTCGAGTTAACTTTCTTCGGACCTTTCATTTCCTAACGAGGCTATTAGCCTAAGGTTCTTCCCCCCTTAAGTTTTATAACCTAACGCTTTGATACCAACCTGTGACGCCCCTAAATCTAGGTATCTTCCAACCCAACAGATGGTGCTCCACGATACTACAATTCATACAGTCATTCCATTGAGATAACAACAAAATGAGTGTACTTACTATATTCTTATTACATTAGTAATAAGATCCTTTCCCAGGTTCATAAACTGAATACATTATTTGTTATTCATAAGTATATTACATACAAATACTCTAGTCTATTACAGGATAATCAATTATCCATCCTAGCCTTGCCTTGCCTTTATCTCTCTTAGAACTCTCAGTTCGTTCGGCTTTAGCTGCAATCATATGGTTCAAGCAAGAGTGAGCATAACTAGCTCAGCAAGTCTAACAAGTAATCATATGAGTATCACATTGAGAATTTTATGCTCAGCTTATATAATAGAACAATTAACTACGAAGCACAATGAAACATTTGAATAGTACTTCTCATTTCACAACAACAATTCCAAAGTATATATAATAGCTTAGGAATTCTGAACTGGTCTAAAGACCCTGAACATACTCTTTCCGTTTTCATACTTGAAAAGGACATCTGGCACTAAGGTCATCCATCCGTCTTTACTTACGAGCACTTCTAGGTGATTAGCCTATTATACTCTATGTTAATCAACACTCTTCAATTAAATGTATTTACGTTCAACATTTGGCAACCTCGCGTGCCCATCGAATAATCGATGAAAATACTTTTATTTGTTCATAGACAAACTTACCTTTACATCTATACCAAATACTTGGCATAGGATAGCGTTAACAGTTCTATATTGAAAGACTTGTACACAAATCAATCAATTCTTCAAGACTTGTCTAACCGAGTAAAACAGACATCGACTCTTTCTTTAAAACCACTCATGCATCTTATAACATGAATCATAGAAAACTTGGCTAACACAGAGGTTAGAAAAGCGTTAAGAAAGACTCGCCTTCAAGCGTCTTTGAATATACAATTCAATCAGTTCTCAGTCTTTACAGGATCTACATGATATATTCACATAGCACACTGTAATCAGTTAACAAACAACTAACTTTATTGTTCTAACCAGCTTCTTTGTCTTTTATGTCTTACTTGAATTTATCTCGTTAATAAAGTCAATTTGTCTTTCTATGCTTCGTTATGGCTTGTTAACTTTCTTACATTATTAACCGACATTCGATCATCATTGCTGAAATACCAACGTTGAACATCATTCACGGTTCCCTTATTACCTTCTTGCGTTCTTCGTTTTATTTAAATCATACCTAATCTTCTAACGTTATCACTTCATAAGTGATTTAAGGTTAGTCTTATCATGTACATTAAGTACATTCATTGTCTTCCAATTAGTTTAACTTCAAGTGAAACTAAAATCTAACTTGACCAACTCTTTTACACTACCGGCGCTGCGGCGCGGCATCCCTAGTAATAACTCGGCGTTGCGACGTCACTCTCCAGGGGTTTTTCCCGGACTCGGCGCTGCGGCGCGAGTCTATGCACTAATTCTCGCGCTACGGCGCGAGTCTCCAGACATTTCTGGTTCCTCTCGGCCATACTTGGTGCTGCGGCGTGACACATTTACACTGGGTTGGCGCTGCGGCGCCGCCCCTGTGCATCAGATAGGCAGGACAGTTTAACTTTCTAACGAAACTCCTGGCTTCATAACTTATTCGTTTTACATCCGAATTGGCTCATTCGAAAGCCCACAACTCACAAATTACATCCTCTAAGTGTTCATATAAGAATTTTACACTTTCGAAATCGTTAACTCGGAATTCACTTTTTAGTTCATTTTTAGCGTTCGTTTATCATTTTCGACCGTTCAATACTCGTTTTCTTCGTTATAAGTCGGAATTAGACGATTCTTGCATCCACGACTCTTAAATACCTTATCTCACATGTTGACATTGGAAACCAACGTTTTCAAGTCACACGGCAACTTTTGACCCTTAATCCGAGATTTCTACGTTTTCGATGTTCAACGTCTATTTTTTGTAAAATTCGTCATAACTTCGTTACTCGTGTTCTATAAGCCAAATCAAATGGAACCCTCCGTTGATTCATCATCTACATCCTAACTAAACAATATGCACATACCCTAGCTATGATAGTTCTCAAATCGTCCTATCACAACTATGTTCACATTCATAACTTTTCTTCAGTTTTTACTAATATAAACACTTACGATTTCATTTATCCATGACTTATCAATGATTTGATAATTAATATACATCCTTATATCTCCTTAATAAACATGCTCCACCAATCTACGATCCTTCTATGAGAAAGAAATCGAAAAAGATGAAGACTACGGTTCATGAGAATTTACCTTTGTCGTTCTTCACGTTCTTATAAAACGTCTTACGGTTTTCTTGAAAGTAACTTGATTAGTTGTTTCTAACTTTTCTCTCTCTCAATATAAGTTGGACAATGTTTACAAAATATCAAAATAACCAACACAAGCCTTGTATTTATAGGAAACCTATTGGAGGGCAAAAGGGTCCAAAAGGCCACCTTTTTACTATTCACTACTTTATCACCAAGTAAACTACTTGGTGATCAAGTAGTTCACTTTACTTGGCCATGAAGTGGTCGGCCCACCTCCCTATTGGGTCATCCCATGGGTTACCCCATGGGTTTTACCCATCCCGTGACCCGCCGGTTCGACCCGCAGTTTAACTTCTTGGTTTGGGCTTATCTTTAATTAATATTGGGCCTTGACTTGGGCTTGCTTACTTAATTCGTTGGGCTTGCTATTAATCCAAGTCCAATTGAATTCTACCAAATCCTTAACTCAAAATCCATTAGAACTTCTCGTATTCTATACGTATAACTCCCGTATTCTCTTCGTCTAGTACTCATACAATATTGGTATTATACGTCGTACTATTCTTTATACCATATTCGTATTCGAGTTAGTATAATACTCGTATCTCATACGTATTGTGACTTCCCCAAAATAGGTATACATCACCCATTCTGAGTCGCCAAATACATGGTACAGAAACAAATACAACTTCAGTAATACAATTATCGTGCAAAATACGACAACACATATACTGTGAGTTTCAATACAAATATTGTCTAATAGACAGTACACAAACTCAAAAGGAGTCCTCATTATAATTATTGATACACTATTTTACAAAATAATGAGGACTACTAAAACAACTATCTTGAATCATCACTCCATACCCCGGCTAGTTCCTGCTAAATTCTCTCCTCCTGAGAAGAACAATGGAACAAAAAGGAAAAGGGTGAGCTCAACTAGCCCAGTAAAGAATATTATGACTAAGATAATATACAACAAATTATCATTAGTCTTCAACAGAGAAAAAATCTGATAAAATATAATAGACAACAAGTTTTAAATCAACAACTGCAGCAGAAACAGCAATCCATTAGAAGAGTCAAGTAGAGAAAGAATTCTACTATCTTCTAAGATTTTAAAAGTCCATCATCAATATTTTATCCCTGTAACATCAATCAATATACATCTTGAATCAAATATTCATCTTTGCACTACAGGCCAAAGATATTCATTTGTATCACCAGTTAGTCATATTCATCTCAACACCTGTTCATCTTTGCACTATGGGCCAAAGATATTCATTAGGTAATCATTCATCTTTGCAATACAGGCCAAAGATATTCATTTGGTAATCATTCATCTTTGCACTACAGGCCAAAGATATTCAGTAATATCATTATTTAGGACTGAGGATGATGAAAAATATCTTAAAGAAAATGAATCCAGTGAGATAAAAGATCAAAGATTAGGGATTCGTACTTTAGTTTATCCAAGTTCAAAAATACTCTATAATAACCAATTGTGAAGCAGAATTCAAAAATAAAGATCAAAACATGGATACAATCAAAGATAGTAATCATAATAGACATCTTGGACAAAAAGTTGAAAATTTCATTTTTCGGTAAATAGTGTCGTATTTGTGAATAATGTCGTATACGTGAATAGTGTCGTATACGTGAATAGTAACCCCGACACAAAAATATAAAAATTCCATAATAAAATTCATACCAATATTTTGGTGTAATGATATTGAAAGAATAACATCATTAGAAAGATAATAACATCCCTTACCTCAAAATATCAGTACTTCTGATCGAAATATCTATATAAGGCTGAAGGAAACTTGCACTGATGAATAGCAACTCACAAAGTATCTAAATACTCACAAAATACGCTCGATAATATAGAGAAATAAAGAGAGAAAACTTGTTTCTGGTGTGATTTTCAATTCTAACTAAGCACCCTATTTATAGGAAAATACTTAGAACGTCATAGCAAACTAACCTGCTACCTGATGGCTTTACCTGCTACTATTCAAGCCCACCACTTTTAAAAATAAATTCCAACACATTTCATTACTCACCAACCAAAAGTGGGGCCCACTATATTTTTAATAAAAATATTTTATTTTTTGAAACTTCAACAATTCATAATAAATAGTCATTTTATCAGAAAAATTCGAATCTCATGTGCTTTTCATAGGAAATTTAATTCTCTACAACTTTGTAAGTTTAACTTTTTTTCAAATTCCAAATGAAAAATGACCGAAATCCACATACGGACGATTTTCAAAACCTCCATTCTAACAAAATACTGATAAAACACCTCAGCATTAATTCCTTCATTTATAACCACATAAAATAAATATTTCCATCATTTATATCCACATAAAATAAATATTTTCTTATCATATAAATCAATAACTAATTATTCAAAAATAATATTACAGAGTCACAATTATGACAACCAAGTCGTTCCCAAGAAAGAGGGGATTTTTCGATAAGGATTTCTCCTTATTGGCGCGCAATTAGGTGACCAAACCTCTTTCCTAGACAGAACTTCCTTAGACATTGTCAATAATGTTATCTAATAATATTATTCAAATAATATGAATTATTGATCTGATAATGGAGATACTGTGCAGTGACAATTATTGAAACAACAATAATATAAAATATCAACGCAACAATTATTGAACCAATAAAATAAAATATTGAACAGTAATTACTGTAACAATTATTGAGTAGTGACTTCTTACGTAAGAGTTAATAATTTCAAAAATACTATGCAATACCGTGTGCTACTGTGCAACCAGACGTATTACTGTATTTTAACCACCGGCTATTCCAACCGTGTTAACGGTAACCATTACGCCGTTATTTATAAAAAGTCAAACTTGTCATTTTTTTTCATCCGACAGTTATCCGTTATGGGGACCACAACTGGATGCGTCATCATACGAATATTCCTCGACAGAAAGAATATTTCACGACCAAACGAATATTTCCCGACAAAATGAATACTTTATAACCACTTGCTTATTTTGTAAAATTTGCACATTTCACCCATAACCAAAGTATTATATCAAATTAACACTTATTATTCAAAATAATAAATAGAGGAAATTTAATTTTATTCATTAAAAAGTTGGGGTCTTACACGTATAATAACCTAAATGATTATATGCATTATATTTTCCTTTCAGAAATCACTTTTATCAACTCTTAGGTTTTAAGTCTGCAAGTGAAAACTTCGTTTGCCATAACGGAAATATTATTGGATATTCCATTATATCTTCATATTTTATCATTACACGTTTCTCGGAATTTCGAACCTAAGCTCCGAACTAAATCGGATGAATAGTGTTTTTACGGGAAAATTCTCGAAAAACATTTCTTTTCATCCTGATAATTCAAAACAATTAATCCTAACACATAGCCAGAATACTAACCTCATTCACACATTCTAGGTCATAAAATGACGTTCAAACATCACACTCACATAATTAATCAATTAAATTTATTTAATTCACATAATCAAATAAAAATTTAATTCATTAAAAAGTCAAAATTCTCGGGCGTTACAAGGGGTCCATGTAATAAGCCAAATTTATAATAAATACTTCATGACAAACCCCTTTATTTATCATAAATCACTTGACTAAACACATTTTTAATCTTTCAATATTTATTCATCATTAATATTATAACTCACAATATTAACAACCAGATCATTCTCAAGAAAGAGGGGGCTTTCCGATAAGGACTTCTCCTTATTGGCGCGCAATTAGATGACCTAACCCCTTTTGTCGATAAAAATTTCTAGACATTGTCAATAATGCAAATAATAATATGAATAAATGTGTTGTCTCATTAATTAATTTAATAATATAAAATATTGTGCAGATGATATTGTAACAATAATTGAATCAATAATATGAGATACTATGCATCAACTATTGTTGTAATAATTGAACAAAACTGAGTGACTTCTCACGTAAGCATCAATAATCAAAGATACTATACAATATCGTCTGCTACTGTGCAACCACGCGTATTACTGTACTTTTATCACCGGGTATTTCAACAGTTAACGGTAAAAGCCTTGTCGTTATTTTATAAAAAGGTTATTTTTGTCGCTTTCTAAATCTGACAGTAATTCTGTTGTGGGGTCCACCAATGATTGTGTTGTCGTACTAATATTTTCTGATAAAACGAATATTCTCCAACCAAACGAATAATTTATGACAACTTGCTTACTTTGCAAAATTTATAAATATTACCCACAACTATAACATTATATCAACTCCACACCTTATTATTCAAAATAATATTTAGAGAAAATTAAATCTTTATTCATAAAAAGTTGGGATCTTACATTAAGAACGAAAGTCTCTTCAAAATCTAAAATAAAAAGACATCTCCAATGTTAGAACGAACAAAAAAAATTGTTAAATCCACAACACTTTTTATTATTTTCACAAGTGTCGCTGTATATGTATAGCGACGGTGGAAATCGTCGTTGTAGGATCTATAACAACACTTTTATTGTGAAAATAATATTTTCTGTTTTGGATTTAACAATTTCCAAAAAATATATCTTAAATTTTAAAACGAAGAGTACCATTTTACCTTATTATTATTATTATATAATATTTACCTGGGTAAATACCAATGTAAAGTTCAAAATTTAGTTTGCCTTCCTCTCAAATTAGGAAAACTATAAATCTTTTACAGCTCAGTATTGGAGATCAAATATACATCTCCTATTTGAAGCTACAGGGACAGTACATGACCATATGGGAAATACATATAAACATAGTCAAAGACATGACAATGGCACAATATTTTAAACCTAATATAAGAAACTTTTACTTTTTATATTCCAATACTTAAATGAAACAATGAAACTGAAATCTCATGTAGCCATGACCTCATTGTGAGGTAGGAAAAAAAATGAAACTGTATACTCCCTCTGTTCTACAAAAATATATATAAATTTTGCCAATGAAACTTTTTTAAAAATTATAATATAAGCAAAATATAGAATCATAAATTAAAAAACTACTTCAGTTTGCATAACACTCTAATCCACCGAATGAAGATTAGGCGAGTAAAAGAAAATGAAATAAATACATATTATAATAGTCAAATATCAAAATATCTAATAACAAGCCATGGTAACAGCTATTACAAATAAAATAACAGCCTCAACTTTGAGAATGATGTTAAAAAATATATAGCCCTCTTTTCAACTACAAACATACTTGCAATAACAACTTTTCTCTGGTTCTATGTAGGGTGGCTCAATTCATCTGGCTCTCGGAACCTTTTTTATTTTTTCGGTTCAATACGGTTCTAATGGCGCTTCCGACCACCACCCTTCTTCTTGCCTTGGTTCCTTTTACCACCCTTTCTCTTCTTCCCTTTACTGCCTCCATGACTGCTGCCATCACCATCCCTAGATGGAGCAGGTTGTTGTAGCAAATTCTTAACATCAAGTACACCATTTCTGAATGTCCCTACAGTTGACTTCAGCACTCTGTCCTCAGGGTTGCGTTTTTCCACTGTTCTTTTAGAACCACTGGTAAACTTCCCTCCAACTCGTCCGAGTATCGAACTCTGAAAAGTGCTATCATTAACAACTGTAGTTTTATGATATAACTAATGTGACATGGCGGCAGTAGAAGAGAGGAGCAGAAAATTCTACGAACCTCTTGTAGCACTTTCTGATCTCTTTCTTTCTGCTTTTTCATTATTACTCGTGCTACACTTAGTGGTAATCTCTGTTTCTTGACAGGCTGTAGCAAGGAAAATCACACTTGATCATTACAGGTGTCGAACAGAATATTAGAACCTAGCTGAAATTATTTCAAAAATATGAAATAAGTAATATAGCTATTTCACCTTTCCACCAAGAGAAATTACTTTCCTGTTTTCCAACTCCTTCCTTTGTTTCCATGTCATATGTTTGGAGCCTGAAGCCAAAAATGAGTAGACCAGAAATTATACAAATTTACAACAAGATATTGTTAGTGGTGCACTGAAGCTTAGACGAAGCCAGAAAAGATTAAATGCTACTTTATTTTTATGAAAACATTTAGTGACAGGAGTACATCTTACCATTAATTGACAGTATACTTTTTTTAGCTCAACATACCGTTTCTGTTATATCATAACAATTAATATCTTCAAGTAGAGAACAAAATTTACAATCAGTCACTATGCATGATATATTGTATTTCCACCATCCAAGTTGAAAAGCTTTTTGTACGGGGAAATAAATATACCATTGTTTTGGAAACAGGAAATATAAAAGGTCACTGAAGGGTGTACAGTTAATATAAGGTGGGTTTATACCGGTTTATACTTGAAAGGTGATATGCAGCACAACAATCTGAATCTGCAATGCATAACCACTCTCCACTCTCCAGTGGTATTCTACCAATTGATGCACAAGGCCGCGAGACTTGGTTGCATGAATATAAGAGATTTTAAACACCCATGCCCATGCCCATGCCCATGCCCATGCCCATGCCCATGCCCATGCCGAAAAGCCCTGGAAGCAAATTTTAGAAGATTCTAGACTCATAATATTATTTAATTTATTTGAAATTTTGAAACTTGTCCAAATTGGGTTACGCTAGTGTGTCTATAGAACGCAGTGAATTACGATACAATTATAGAGATTTGAGAGATATCCTTTGTCCCTAAACCCAGTTCCCCCACCATTTTTAGTATTAGTCAACAGTCGTTTGGGCAACTTCGTGGAGGTGCTGAAAATTGAGCGACCAGGCAACGAAGTCGTCGCCTTGGATGACTTAGGCGACTGATTTGCTGAGCGAGCAACTTAGCCACAGCGGGTACAGATCGACCCAAATGTAAACTGGGTAAAAAAAGACTTCGGCCAAATAGAAAAAGCCCTAGTCACGACTCACAATTCAGGAGGAAGAGAGAGAGAGAGAGAGTACCAATTTGTTTCTTTTTCTTCTCTTTCTTACCTTCTCTCATGTCAAATGTCGACCTCATCATTCTAGTTAAAAATGAATAGCTCAAATGGAGTCATAAGAAACAAAAGAACATATGAGATTTTTAGGCCTTACTTCAAAAAAGAGGCGATAGCCTCTTTCGTCTTGCAACTCAATAAACCAGTTGCGCGTAAGCAATTGAGGCTCATACCTAGCGCCTAGCTGCGCCTCTTGCCTAGGCAAGTAACTAGTCACACCTTTCACAATAATGTCCTGACCCTAGATTGGATGCAGTTGATATAGAAGCGAGTCAGATGGGAGACTTTTAGTGGTGAACATAACCCTATGATATTTTTGTATTGGATTCACATTTTGGAGAATTTCTTTTGTGGGTACAAGTTAACTAATGAGAAAAAACTTTTCTTTGTTCAAGTAAAATTCATAGTTGTCACGGCGCCACAGCGAGTCATGGCGGTAGCCGACTGCTTGGACGCTTAGGCGACAAAGCGACCGCCATGGCGTCCGTATGGCGACAAGACGTTTATAATGTGCAATTTATATACTCCCTCCGTCCCTAATTATTTGACGTTTTAGAGTTTTTCATTTGTCCCTAATTATTTGACGTTTGTTCAAATCTAGGAGAATTAATGACAATTTTTTCAAAATTATCCCTCATTACTTTGCCTATTTTTTGATACTTTAAACTCTTTCTCTCTCATTACCCCAACAAAACTCTCGTTATCGCAACAAAAGATTTAAGGGTATTATAGACAATTGAGTACTATATTTAATGCTTTCTAATCATTATCTTAATTCTTGTGTCCACCTCTTAAACATCAAATAATTAAGGACGAAGAGAGTATTATTTATTTTACTTAACAAGTATATTGACAATAAATTTCATATAAATTAAAACACAAAACATAACACTATGGAATAACATTAGAAGCATAATTATGTAAATACTTAGCAATAACAATCCAAAAACAAAACACTTGATATTAAAATTAGTAAAAAAAATTAAGAATTCAACAAACACCACATAGAAAATAAAGTTGAAACTATCACAAATATGTAGTCTGATAAAGATGTGTCGAATCCGATTACTGATAAGTATTTTAGGATTTATATCATTTCTCCCTGGTTTTTAATCGATGGGTCATGGGTTTTTAATCGATGGGTCATAGATCAGAACTGTAAAATACTTTGATTGGGCCAGAGCTGCTAAGGCGTCCAAGGCGTCTCAAGGCGCCCATCGCCATATCAGTTTTTCATCGCTTGGACGCCTTAACAACTATGATAAAACTAATGGGTCATGGGTTTTTAATCGATGGGTCATGGGTTTTTAATCGATGAGTCATGGGTTAATGGATCAAAACTGTAAAATACTTTGACTGGGCCAGAGCTGCTAAGGTTTCTCAAAGCGCCCGCCTTAGCAGTTCCACCTCAAGGCGCCCATCGCCGTATCAATTTTTCATCGTCTGGACGCCTAGGCGACGCCTTAACAACTATGATGAAACTAATAGAGACAACTCGAATTTGGTGAAATTAGCATCAACAAAATCTATAAACAGTTGTAAAAAGATGTAAAGATATGAAATCTGCAATAACACAACGTTTTGTGCTTTCATATTACAAGCAGAGATCATATCTACAATTCACTAAGTTGGTGCAAAGGAGTAAATCTATAATAGAGTATGTCATTGTTCAACAATTTAGCTACAAGGTACAAGTATTCCATGGGTTGAAGAAGTTTCGATATCTACGTATCATCAAAGGTTTAAATCCTGAAAATGAGGGTGGTGTAGCCTCGGATAAACTCTTGACGATGCATGATGACATTCAAGTAGCCCACCCAAATAGAGGATATTATGAAAAGGACAATTTTTGTTAGAATTCAAAGCCCATATTAGGACTGAGCTTACTTTTTGTGGAGCAATAGAAGCAGGACAATTGAGAAGTAGTCGACAAGCCCTCAAGTTACCAGAAGGTCAAGCCGCTATATAGCTTCTTCTCAAGCTAGAAACATCCCTCCGTCTAGGTACTACAATTGTGATGGTTTTGGTTTTCAATTCTTGAATTGTATGTCCCTGCATATGAATATTACTCTTTCTAAGCAAGTTGAAGAGGAGAAGAGAAGAAGAGGGAGCCACAAAATGCGATCACATTTCTTGTTTTCATTCATCATAACCATCCTCGATACATTACACTACTCCACTATATATGCTACTATAATTCTTGATAAGTGCATACGAATAGTACTCTTTCTAAGCAAGTTGGTATAGTTGAAGAGAAGAGAGAAGAGCCACAAAATGCGAGCTCATTTCTTGTTTTCATTCATCATAACCATCCTCAATGCATTACACTACTCCACTATATATGCTACTATAATGCTAGATATGCTTTAGAGAAAGTGCTATATGAACCTTCAAAAACTACACCATTATTAGTAATCCTATCTTATGGAGCCTTCTAAAACTACACCATTATTAGTAGTCCTATCTTATGGAAATTGCTACTTCTAGATAATACTAACGACATATACTCTTTTCTTATTTAATTATTTAATTATTATCTGGATACTATTAAATTATTTTCTCAACATTGGAAAATCAAAATCTACCCCCTTATGACTTTTCTTGCTCAAACAAGTTTACAAATTCAACCAATTACAAACATGTCCGACAATAACCATATCTAATACCAAGTAATACACCCACAAGCAACATTATGTAACTACAACCATGCTGATCAACTGACGAAAGATATACCAAAGGTCAAAGAGAGAATAAAAACATGGAGAGAGAGAGATCAGAGGCTCCTAATTAACTCCCAAAAGTTTCTCCATCAGATTAACAAAAACCCAAATACCAAAATACACAATTCTAAAATGAGGACTCTGGTCATATAAATTATCTAACCTATGTAAAATGCATTTACAAATTGATCATCAAAAGAAAACAATTATACAGAGCGGTAAGAGAGAAATAATTACCCAAAAACTCAATGTCCTTCATTATTGATCTTATCTCCATTTTTTGGCTTTTCAGATCCATATAACTTGTTGATGATCCGTCTTTCTCTCCTTTCTTTTTCTTCAACATTTCTGCAGCTTGATTAATAGAAACGCCAAAAAAAAGTTCACAAATACCTTGAGCTACAACTATACAAAATGTCAGTCAAGGAAATGGAAATCGAAAAAGATATAGGATTCAGAAACACAAAAATAAAATACCATTTAGGATACAACCCGGAAAGCCTTGAAAATTATATATAAATTTTTATATTATACACATTAATACAAGACACGTAATAAATAGGGATTAAGATACATAATAGGGATTAAAAATCTTTACCGGTCTCTTAGGTAAAGCTTTCTATGGACTGCAATTCGATAGGATAGATTTGGGCAAAAAACTCCCGTCTGAGAAGGAAGATGAAAGGCGGCTGAAGGACGGCGACGAGTTAAAATCAAGATGTAGTCGGCAGCTGTAGTGTTTATGAGGACGACGGCGGTGATGAGCCAAGGAAGGAGAAGGCGGCTGATTTAGAGTTTGGGACAGCAGCTGTGTTTAATGGAGCAGGAGAGCGGCAGCGCGAGTTCTAGGTTCGTTGATTTGGGCCTTCTAAAATTTTGTTGATTTGGGGTTTATGGGTTTTGTTAAAAATGGATCATATTTCCATTTAATTTCTTTAAGTGTTTTTAATTTTTGTTTTTTCCCTTTAAACTTATTAAGATTTGCCAAAAAAATAGTTGTATTGTTTTTAATTTAAAACTTGTATAGCTTTCTTCTTAAATCCTCCTAATTTTATAAATATTTTACTTTATCCATATACTACAAAATGCTAATATAAGAAAGTTTTATTATAAAGTTTTATCCATGGGATAAATAAGGTTTTGATCACTGTACTGGGTCCGGTTTTTATTGTGGTTACCGAAATTTTTTTTGTTACAATCGAATAACTGTACTTTCAAAAATTTATAAAATGGTCACTCCGTCCGATTTTTCGTCCAAAAAACGTTAAAAATGCAGACTGTGCAAGTTGACTTGACTTTTTTACTGACGTGGAACACAGAAAAAACAAACAGGCGAATTATTATAGCACAAATGACCAAAACTATTAACTACTTCACCTAAACATTTCCAAAACTAATAATACTAATAATTTCAAAATAATAATAATAATAAAATATTAATTTTAAAAAATTTTAAAAACGTTAATATAAAAAAAATTAAAAAATGTTAATTTTCTAAAAAAAATTTAAAAAACGTTACTTTTCTAAAAAAATTAAAAAAACGTTACTTTTCTAAAAAAAATTGAAAACGTTACTTTTCTCTAAAAAATTTAAAAACTTTTAATTTCTAAAAAATTTAAAAAACGTTAATTTTCTAAAAAAAATTAAAATTCTCTGTTTTTATAATAAATTAACGTTTTTTAAAACACAGTCTTTTTAAAAAAAATATTAGTTCAGTTTAAAAACAAATTAACATTTTTTGAAAAATTAAAAAAATTCTGTTTTTATAAAAAATTAAAGTTTTTAAAAAAACAGACTTTTTTAAAAAAATTGAATTTTAAAAAATAGTTTAAAATTAAAAAATTCTGTTTAAATTTTTTTAAACAGTTTAAAAACATTAATTTTTTAAAAAATAGTTTAAAAACGTTAATTTTTAAAAAAACAGTTTAAAAACGTTAATTTTTAAAAAACAATTTAAAAATATTAATTTTTTTAAAATTTTTAAACAGTTTAAACATTAATTTTTTAAACAGTTTAAAAAAAATTAACAGAATTTTTTTAATTTTTTAAAAAACGTTAATTTTTTTTTAATAAATTTTTAAAAAACAGTTTAAAACCGTTAATTTTTTTTAATAAATTTTTAAAAAACATTAATTTTTTTTAAAATTTTTAAACATAATTTTTTAAATTTTAAACTGTTTTTTAAAATTAATTTTTTTTAAAAAGTCTATTTTTTTTAAAAACGTTAATTTTTTATAAAAATAGAATTTTTTTAGAAAAGTAATGTTTTTTAAATTTTTTTAGAAAAGTAACGTTTTTTTAATTTTTTTTAGAAAATTAATGTTTTTCAAATTTTTTAAAATTAACATTTTATTATTATTATTTTGAAATTATTAGTATTATTATTATTATTAGTTTTGAAATTGTTTAGGTGAAGTAGTTAATAGTTTTGGTCATTTGTGCTATAATAATCCGCCTGTTTGTCTTTTCTGTGTTCCACGTCAGCAAAAAAATCAAGTCAACTTGCACAGTCAGCATTCCTAACTTTTTTTGGACGGAAAATTGGACGGAGTGACCATTTTGTAAATTTTTGAAAGTACAGTTATTCGATTGTAACAAAAAAAGTTTCGGTAACCACAATAAAAACCGGACCCCGGTACAGTGACCAAAACCTTATTTATCCCTTTTATCCATGTACTACAATACGTCTCATTTGGTATAATAAAGTTTTAATTATCACTTCTTTACTTTTATTTTTAAAATGTCATTTTAGTTTAGTTATATATTATATATACAAATCTGAGAATTGGTGCAAAGAGGCGGAACTAGGGGGTGGGGGTGGGGGTGGGGGTGGGGGGGAGGGGGGCTCTACTCCGGACCTTCGGCCTTCCGGCAATTCCTTAAGGCTTCAGCGGCGGCTGCTACTTCTTCTTCTTCGGTCAACAAAGGATTTTATTTTTTTTAAGTCACATGAAACAACGTCGTTTCATTAAAAAAAAATAAAGTTCTATCCTCTTATCAGGTAGGAAGAATTAGGCGATTTCATTTAGGATCTCTTTTCACTAACTGCTATGCTCTTCCCTCTTCTGCCGACTGGCGACTGCTCCTGCCTAGTTGCCTCCTCTGCCTACTGCCACGCGGCCCGCGCCCGGCGCCTCTCCGCTTGACCGCGGTCGCTGCTCCTAGTTCCGCCTCTGCCTGCTTATCCAATCCTGCAGCTGCTAGTGCTTGGTCCTTCCTTTGGACTTTGGTAATTTCTAAATTCTAATTTAGGTTATATCTTTCAAATTATATTATTTCATGTTAAGAGTCAAGATGATCTCTTAACTTTTTCGATTATTATAGTTTTAATTTATTAATTTTTCTGATTGTTGTAATTATATTATTTAATTTTTTCTTTAATTTAGTTTTTGTTTTAATTTTTTCAATTATTTTAAATTAATTTTTCTTTACTTTTACCTTTGTTTAGCAAAAGAATTTTGATGAATTTTAATAATTTAATGTTTACATCTTTAATCCTTTAGTAATTTAGTTTTCAGAATTATTACTGTTGGAGTAATATTTAATCTTTTAGTAATTGTTACTTTAATATTTAATCTTTTAGTAATTGCCAATTGGAGTGATTTAGTTTTCAGAATTGTTACTTTAATCTTTAATCTTTTAGTAATTTAATGTCTTTCAAATTATATACTTGTATTGTTCCTGTTGGAGTGTTGGTACCTAATTTATTTCTCATAATCCCATTAGGTTAATTGAAATTATTAAATTAGGTTAATTGATGAAATTATGATGAAATGTTTGAAAGAATCACTTCAAGCGTTAATAAATAAATTTTTTTACTGATGTATTTTGACCCCCCCTATGAAAACGTTCTGGTTCCGCCACTGTACAAGACAACGGTCAAACTTGCGAATTTTGTGTATTGTACTTGGTGTTACTTCAAAATTATGTAACTTATTACTAAAAAATATATTTTTATAAATCTAAATAAGTAACAATTTCTCATGAAAAATATTTTTCATTATCACTATCTCTTATTGTTCCTCAAATGCTGCAATCCAAACTCACATATACATCATGTCAGTCTCCTGCTGGTTGGGTTAAGTTATCTGGGAAAAAAAATACTTCAATTTGTTGGAAATGGGTTTGATAAAATATATATATATGTGTTCAAATAAAATATATATTTATGTGTTTAAATCCATTAAGAATTGAATGAGAAAATTGACGGGCCGGGTCGGGTCAGATTCGGGTCGGGTATCTTTTTGGACAAAATCTGTTTAATTAATTATCAGATTATGTATTAAAATATATATCAATACAACGGTAATAAAACCGCCAATTTTTCCTATATATTGGTCTTGGCACGTATTATCACAGAGAAATAATATAGAAGTGTTCTGTGAAATGATTTCCCTCCCTTTTTATATTGCTAAACTCCGTTGCCGTTGCACTGCATAGTAAATATAATCCCGTTGCAGCATATTTCTTCCTGACTTCATTTTCTCGAATTTCCCTTCCTGACTTCTTGTTCTCTGCAAGTTGTAAGATTTATTTTAATCCTTTTCAACTTTATTTCATGCATGCATTATTATTGTTTGTATATATACATGCATTATTATTATTATTTGCATATATACATGCATAATTATTATAAGTTCAGTACATAACATTGAAATTGGTTCAATTAATTCTTAATTTTGTAATGCTACTAATTAAGAATTGAAAATCCGTTTTATCTTGGGAAGCAATTATTCAATTAACCCTTAGCATCTGTGGGGGAATAAATTTGTTTTAAGGAGACTTTGTGAATTCAAAGGACTCGGATTTATATTCACCATTTTACAAGTTATTTATGTTCTGCATAATTTATTATTATTATTTTTATATGCATTATTAAATAATACTATATTTTACAGATAACACAATTTACATTAACAAAGGGTAAATAAATAAAATTATATCTCATATCAACCATCGATCAGAGCACATCAAATTTTTATGATATACAAAATTAACGGCAAAACTAATGATTTGACCACTGTAATTGACACATTTTATTTAATGCACCATTGAACTTTTAATTTTTTTAATTACCCCATTGAACTAAAAAAATATGTGTAATCTACTCATTCCGTCAAATTTATTTAATAGTCGTTTAAATTGGTGTTGTATTTTCCAACGTGGCAGGAAAAAGGAAAAAAAGAAATACACACAAGCATTTCTTCTCTTTCACAATAGTTCTCTTTTTTCCCGTTCTTCTTCCTCGTCTCTCTCTCTCTATCTTTTCTTCTCTAACTCACAAATTGGGTCTTCAACTTGTATCCCTCTCTCTTCCTCCTGCTTTCTCTATCTTTTATCCCTCTCTTTACATGTATACACATCTTTATCAACACCATTATCATGCCCACCTTCAGATCTACACATTTGCACCAATATTTTCTACATACATTATAAAATTTGTTTCTCTTTTTTTTTTTAAAATCTGTTTTGATTTATTTTAAATGCATTTAACAGAGTTTTTTGGTGTTTTTGCTGCTGTATATCATCAGAAATCATATATATTTCGTCAATTTAAAATCTAATTTATGTTTGATTTGTTGGATTGGTGTTAAATCTTACAATATTTTCATTCAGATGACATCCCCGAACTCATCCAGAGTTTTGAAGATCTAGGGGCACCTGAGTTTAACCCAATTTTCTTGAAGAAGCTGATAACACTTGATATGGACAGAAAGAACAAGGAGAGAGAAATGACATCTGTTTTGTATCTGCACTTCATATTGAGATCAAGTCAAATGTTACTTGCCGCATCATTTTTACATTGTTGCTTGCCACGTAAGACCAAGTCAAATATTACCTGCCATGTCATTTTTATATTGTTTTTCTTATTTTTTTGTATTTTTCACGCAAGAAAATATTTTAAACAAGTTAACGTCTGTCCAAATTTATTAACGGAATGACTTAATTTTAAAATATTAATTAGTTGAATGGGGATAATTTGAAAAATTAAAAGTTCGGTGGTGTATTAAGTAAAACGTGTCAACTATAGTGGTCAAATCATTAGTTTTGCCCAAAACTAACCATTAATGAGTTCATGTGACGTGGGATACTTCAAAGAAGCAAAACGGACAGCTTGTATCCCTACCGGCGTTGTGACAATTTTTTTTTCTTAACAAAATTCCTATCAAATAATATTAACTACTATAAAAAAAGAAAACAAGATACATTCATTAAAAATCTTTAGCTCAACTTAAAGCAAAACAAAGGACATTTGAAACAGAACAACTTATATATACAGGGAAAACTATCTGGTCTTTGAGGGTGTTCGAAAATGACTTATGACCAAAGTTATTTTGTATTTATTAACGTCAAATTTCGTTTGCGCGTCCAATCACTAAATTCATCACTTAAACCTGCACAATAACAAGATCACACAAGAGGCTTGACGGCTTGGGCCGCTGGGTGATAGCTCCGGTGTGAGAATAAATACAGGTTGAACACGGTTTGATAATGGAGACTTTAGTATTTAGTGCTCAAAACGTTTTACCTGTTAATTGAAGTTAAGCCTTATATTTATAAATGATCTCATCACCTTAAAGATGATTTCTGAATTGGATTAGGACTCCTAAACATGGTAGTTACCTATGTTTGGGTTAAAACCAATCTCCTTAAAAGGTAGAAGTTGGATATAATCCTAACACCTATCTTTGGAGTTGGTATTTAAATATGGTTAGGATTAGAAACCTTAACCATTCAAACTCCTTATCACACGAGACTCTATACGAGGAATAACCATCTGTATGGGCCCAAGCCACCCGAACCCCTCCAAACAGATCGGGTCCTCGGCCCAAAGGACTCGGACGCCCGACCCCGAACACCACCAAACAAATCTGGACCCCGACACAAAAGACTCGGTTGCCTGATGAGTGGGTTTCATACCTACGAATCGGGTTCTTATTTGGACTTAAACAGTGTTTAATCTGTCTGTTTTAGTCTCGTTTGTTGTGTTTCGTATATGTTTTGTTTGTAGGTTTCAATTTGTGTTAGCTAAGATATGATGGTGGCGATGTGGCGGGAATTGACATGAAAAGCAAAGAAAAATGTAAAGTACATCATAGTACCCCGTCGGGCCGGCCATTTAACAAAGGAAACACCCCGCTAGAGCGGGGGTGTACGTGGCATAGACTAAGTACCCCGTCGGGGTGGGGGTTCCTATAATACCCGCAAATTTTAATAAATTATAATATTGAGAATAAAGACTGTTTGCATATTTATTTGAATATAAATATATATATAGTATCGACATGTGTTGTGATAAGTAATTTAATTTATTAAGAATGTAATAATTAAGCAATGTAGCAAAAGTGATGAGAAGCTTAGTTTAAGCTTGTGGAATTATGCCTAGTGTGTCAAGGTGATGAAATGAGAAAGTACTATTTTAATTAGTGATGAAATTAATTAGTACTATTAATAAATAAATAATTTCATAATGTGATTGATTAGTTTCTATTACTATTCATTAATTATCATGGATAATAGCATGTACGGAGAAATCTTATATATAAGGTTTTTCATTCAATATAAAATGAGGTGTGACAATTGGAATGTAAATAATTATTATATAAAAACTATATGATAAAAGTAAGCTTGACTTAAGTAATTGACCAAGTTGTATGAAAAAGTCTTATGTGACATCAAGATGTGCGTGAGAGAAATTAAATGGGTATTTTAAACCTATGAGAGAAAATGACTTTGATTAAACAAATAAGAAATATTAAATGATTATTTTATTATCTATGTAGAATTGGAATAATTAATTTTATGGAAAGTAATATTGGTACCCAACTAAAGTATATTATAGTATAATGTAAATATTATTGGAATTAAATAAATGTACATGGATTATATGATTCTAAGTGTAATGTATGAGTGGGTGTATATGTATGCACACTTGTAGACAAATATCAAATAAACCTAAGTATGCTAAGTAATGGTTTGTAAATGCTGAGTATTATAATGTCCCAAAATGAGTGTCTTGTTCTATTTTCTTGCTACTTCACGTAATAGGCCAAAGGCCTAGTCTCTCATTACCAAACGCAAAGCTAGCAAATCATGAGAAGGGGAGTGGTCTACATGGTACTCTTCAACCAAATCCTTCCTACCCATCAACTCCTTCTCCATTCCAATGGTTTAATTCATTGAGTAAAGCCTAAATTGGTCTCAAGCTTTCCTATAAATGGAGCCCTTCTCATTCACATACATTTTGCTAATTCTCTATTAAAACTTCAAGTTATGTGTGAGTGTGGTTGGGTTGAGCTTATACAATCTATAAATTAAAGCTAGAGTAGCAATTCAACTTCACAATTTCAGAAGGTAATAGCCCTCTATATGTTCTTACATTCAAGTTTTACAAAGTTCTTAGAAAAAGTATGAAAATACTTGTTTTGAGTTAAAAAGTTTATGGTTGAATCATGCTAGAATGATGTCAATTGATGCTAGACATTGTTAATATGGTTAAATTTGAAATCAACGAAAGTTAAACGAAGTAAATTGGTTAAGTAACAAATCCGTAGTGAAGAGAATCGCTAAATGTGTTAAACTTTGGAAAAATGGCAAAAATCTTGAATTGATCCTTGAATTTGATTGTTTGTATGTTTGGGATTGTTAGAAGCACGTTAGGGATGTTTAGTAGCAAGTTTATATCAATTAAAGTATCATTACATGGTTGTTGGGTTGAAAGTTTACATAATAGCTCGAAGCAGGGGATGCATGTGTTCTTAAGGCAGCAGTCATGCCCGCCCCAACGAGGGTCATGTTGTGTATAAGGCCCGCCCCGACAGGGGGAGATGTTTAATAGTAGCTATGCCCGCCCCGGCGGGGGGGGGGGGTCTTGTAGTGTAAATGCCTTCCTCGGCGGGGGTGCTACAGTGGCTTAAATTTTTTTTTTGTTTGATGCAAGAAATCTTAACTAACTTAAATTAAGGAGCATGCATAAACTTAAACATATTTCAATGCATGTTGCAAGATGTTTTAGTAGGTTTGGAGTTTGAATTATAACCTTTTGAAAGAAAAGTTAAAAGAGGAAAACCATGTTTATAAAATCTTACGCCTTTTTGAAATCCAACCTTTTGAGCATGTATTCGCAACTAAGTTAGTTTTACGAATACATGTGAAATGTGAATTCAACATACTTTGCATGCTTAGTTGTTGTCATGAAAACTTAAGATTTGGAAACCAATTGAGTTGAAGACTCCATGACTTGTATTGTGAACTTTTGAACTACTATGATATGATGCTTTATGCTTCTAAAGATAACCGATATGTTCACACATCTAGTTAGACACTTTATAAACTATGCAGGCATGAACTAAAAGAGTTTCTAAATAATACGCAAACATGAACTCAAAGGGGTTGTTTGGCAATGTTATGTGGTTAACAAATACTATAGTTAGTAGTTGATATAATGAGCTCTTTTAACTTTATAAAATGGAAATTTATGAGTAAATATAACAAAGGACCAAACTTAGCCTAAAGGTTCTTCAACATGTATGAGTAACTTAGGTAATGTTCCACATATGATGCGAGTATAAGAGAACTATAAATGTTTCTAAAGATTTTAAAGGTAAAATGTACGACCCCAAATTTTTAATGAATAAAATCAAATTTTCCTCTATTTATTATTTTGAATAATAAAGTGTTAATTTGATATAATACTTTGGTTATGGGTGAAATTTGCAAATTTTGCAAAATAAGCAAGTGGTTATAAAGTATTCATTTTGTCAGGGAATATTCGTTTGGTTGTGGAATATTCTTTCTGTCGGGGAATATTAGTACGACGACGCATCCATTTGCGGGCCCCATAACGGATAACTGTCAGATGAAGAAAACGATAAGATTGAGTTTTTATAAATAACGACGTAATGGTTACCGTTAACACTGTTGGAATACCCGGTGGTTAAAATACAGTAATACGTGTGGTTGCACAGTAGCACACGGTATTGCACAGTATTTTTGAAATTATTGATTCTTACGTAATAAGTCACTACTCAATAATTGTTACAGTAATTACTATTCAATATTTTATTTTATTGGTTTAATAATTACTGCGTTGATATTCTATATTATTATTGTTTCAATAATTGTCATTGCACAGTATCTCCATTATCAGATCAATAATTCATATTATTTGAATAATATTATTAGATAACATTATTGGCAATGTCTAAGGAAGTTCTGTCTAGGAAAGGGGTTTGGTCATCTAATTGCGCGCCAATAAGGAGAAATCCTTATCGGAAAGCTCCCGGTTGTCATAATTGTGATTCTGTAATATTATTTGTGAATAAGTATTTATTGATTTATATGATAAGGAAATATTTATTTTATGTGGATATAAATGATGGATATATTTATTTTATGTGGAAATAAATGAAGGAATAAATGATGAGGTATTTTATCAGTATTTTGTCAGAATAGAGGTGTTGAAATCGCTCGTATGTGGATTTCGGGTATTTTCTGATTGGAATTTGAAAAAACTTTCTTCTATGAAGTTGTAGAAAATTAAATTTTCTATGAAAAGCATATGAGATTCGAATTTTTCTGATAAAAGGGTTATTTATTATGAATTATTGAAGTTTCGGAGATTTAATATTTTTATTAAAATTAAGGGTGGGACCCACTTTTGATTTTTAAAACATGTGGGCTGCTGAAATTTTTTCAGAATTGGCATGCTAGCTTAATCAACAAAGGATGCGCAGAATTGATTTTAGAAATAATATTATTTTATTATTTTAGTCTCCTTTGGCGTTCTAACATTTTTCTATAAATAGGCGCTTAAGTTAGAATTGAAAATCACACCAGAAACATAAGTTTTCTCTCTCTATATTATCGAGCGTATTTTTGTTAGTATTTAGATACTTTGAGAGTTGCTATTCAGTGCAAGTTTCCTTCGGCTTTACATCTGATATTCCGATCAGAAATACTATTATTTTGAGGTAAGGGATATTATTTTCTTCTTAATGATGTTATTCTTTCAATATCATTATACCGAAATATTGGTATGGATTTTATTGTGGAATTTCTACCTTTTTGTGTCAGAGTTACTATTCACGTATACGACACTATTCACAAATACGACACTATACACAGAAAAAATAAAATTTTCTTTTCTTTGTCCAAGTTGTCTATTATGGTTACTATCTTTGATTGTATTCATGTTTTGATCTTTATTTTTGAATTCTGCTTCATAATTGGTTATTATGGAGTATTATTGAACTTGGATAAACTGTAATACGAATTCCTAATAATTGTTCTTTTATCTCACTGGATTCATTTTCTTTAAGATAATTTTCATCATCCTCAGTCCTAAATGATGATACAAATGAATATCTTTGGCATGTAGTGCAAAGATGAATGATTAACTGATGAATATCTCTGGCCCGTAGTGCAAAGATGAACATGTGTTGAGATGAACATGGCCAACTGGTGATACAAATGAATATCTTTGGCCTGTAGTGCAAAGATGAATATTTGATTCAAGATGTATATTGATTGATGTTACAGGGATAAAATATTGATGATGGACTTTTAAATCTTAGAAGATAGTAGAATTCTTTCTCTACTTGACTCTTCTAATGGATTGCTGTTTCCGCTGCAGTTGTTGATATAAAACTTGTTGTCTATTATATTGTTGAAGACTAATGATAATTTGTTATATATTATCTTAGTCATAATATTCTTTACTGGTCTAGTTGAGCTCACCCTTTTCCTTTTTGTTCCATTGTTCTTCTCAGGAGGAGAGAATTTAGCAAGAACTAGCCGGGGTATGGAGTGATGATTCAAGATAGCTGTTTTAGTAGTCCTTATTAGTTCCTAGTAGGCACAATAGATCTAGAAGGGGGGGGGGTTGAATAAATCCTTTTTAATTTCAAATATTTTTCTCTTTTATTTTGTTTTGCTATTAAATTAGCATATGACAAACATAAGAATCTTTTCAAGCACATCGGAATAAGTTAAAGATTCCCTTCATTGATATATTCATAATCATACATACATTGTTCGTAGAGTTAGTTTGGTTGTAAGTAGTTAAAACATACATAGCAGTTATAGCAGTTAATAGACATAATGTAAATGACATAATGTAAAAGACACAAGGGGTTTTAAGTGGTTCAGAGACTCAAGCTCTTAATCCATTCTTCTGCTTTCAACTAGCAGGATTTCCATTAAGGAAGGGAAACACCCTGAATCACTAAGATTCCTTCAAGGCTAGCAGCCTTGAGATTTCAGTTCACTAAGAACTTTTCAAGACTAGCAGCCTTGGAATGTCTCTAGTTCCCTAGGAACTCTTCAAGCCCTGCAGGCTTAGAACTTTATTTAGTCCCTTCGAACAAGGACCCCTCAGGCCCTGGCTTCTTCTTCTTGTTGTTGTTGTAGTTGGTGCTGAGCTGCTAAGATGTCTTTAAGCTTGATCATCTTTTGTACTTATCAGCTTGGTGTGGTCCTCTTTGTATTCTGCTTTGAGACTGGACCACATTATCTTTGTTGCAGCTAATCTTCTTATATTCTGCTTATCTTTGTATATTGTCAGCTGTGCACCATCACCATTTACTGAACCCTTCTCAACATGTTGGCAGACATGGTTCTGCACTTGCTTTGCTTCAGCTTTGGGTTCATGGTGAGTCGTAGAGTGGCTCTTGGGATTTGCCATGTGCTTTGCCACTCTTCTGAATTCTAACTTCTTGTCCTTCTCGGCTCTTAGCTTAGATGCCAATTCAGAGGGCATTCTTATCTTTGTTGAGTGAAGCTTTGATCTGTTCAAGTCCATCTTCAAAGTTACTTCACTTCCACCTTGGTAGTCTCACTGCCACTGAGACTTGTTCTATTTGAGCTCAGGTGGAACTCGTAGAGTCAACATTAGCATTTTAACCAACTCAACGATTCTATAACATTGCAATCATCAGTAACTCTTGATCGTTGAAGCTCTGACATATTTATACTCCTTCCCAATCTTCCCGTTAAGAAGTAGCCGTTAGAATCTCTTTGAAATGCTTCGCAGATCTCGAGTTATTTGATGTAGATTGCAGATGTGATGTGAGACCCCTGATTTTATGAATAAAGATTTAATTTTCTCGAAATAATTTTTTAAATATTATGGTGTAGATTTGATATAATGTTATAGTTGTGGATAATATTTATAAATTTTGCAAAGTACGCAAGTTGTTATATAATATTCGACTGGTCGGGGAATATTCTTTTTGTCGGGGAATATCCGTACGACGGTACAATCATTGGTGGACCCACAACAGAATTATTGTTGGATTGAGAAAATGACAAAAATACTTTATGAAAATAACGGCGGAAGTTTTACCGTTAACTGTTGAAACACCAGGTGTTAAAAGTACAGTAATATGCGTGGTTTCATAGTAGCACACGGTATTGATTATTGATGCTTACGTGAGAAGTCACTCAGTTATACTCAATTATTGCTACAGTAATTGCTGCATCATATCTCTCATATTATTGATTTAATTATTGTCACAGTATCATCTGCATAATATTTATTATTATTAAATCAATAATTGAGACGACAAAGTTATTCATATTATTATTTGCAATATTGACAATGTCTAGAAGTTCTGTCAAGGAGAGGTTTGGTCACCTAATTGCCCGCCAATAAGGTGAAATCCTTATCGAAAAACCCCCTCTTTCCTGGGAACGACCTGGTTGTTAAATATTCCGAGTTATAATATTAATGATGAATAAGTTGTGTTGATTAAAGATGAAATTGATTGTTCCATTGTATTGGGATTATTAGTGTTAGTGGAAATTGATATTTATTTTGATGATAATTGATGTCTGGAGGTTATATTGTTCACTCGGGTATTCGGAGCACTTTTCGTGTCGGAGTACTATTCACGAGTTACTATTCATGAGTTACTATTCACGGGGTAATATTGATTCACATTCTTATACTATTAGGGGTGGTGGTGCAAGATTGATAATACTTGCATGACTAAGTTAAAAATGGAGGTATAGTTGAAGGTACTATACTGTAATTAATTTTTTAACATGATTATACTATTTATTCACATGATTATACTATTATTCACATGATTGTACTATTGATTCACATGATTTACTATTAGGGGAGTTGGTGCAAGACTGATAATACTTGCTGGACTAAATTAAAAATGAAAGAAAAGTTGGAGGTATTGTACTATAATTTTTTGAGCCCCAAAATGTGCAATTATTGAAACTATATTTTCCAATAAATAGAAGCTCATTCTTCCTTCATTTCTCACCAATTCACTGAAGCTATAGAGCAATTATAGAGAGAAAGAAGAAAAGTATTCTGCTACTTCACTACTTCTATATCCAGTTTCTTCTAAGGTAGGGAGTATTATTTATTTCTTTCGTCTTCATGAAGAGATCTTCTATTATTCCATTCTTTATTATTCTGTTGGAATATCCTGTCTGTGCGTTCTACGCCGGACCCGATTCTGTTATTTATTATTCTGTTGGAATAACCTGCCTGTGCGGTCTATCGCATGCATGGTGATTTCTTTTGTTATTCCATTCTTTATTATACTCAGTTGGTTAAAGTTTTGACTTCTATAATCCATGAAATTAGTGGAATATCCGTGATATTTGCGCTTCATCCAGTATCTTTTCATGGAAATATTCTTCTGAGCATTCTTGAATTTTACTCCACAAAGAAATATCATGTTGACAATTTGGACGTTATTGGTTCCTGGACAAATTAATTCTTAAACTTGTTTTATTGAATTCTTATATCATTGTCATCATCCTCATGTTTATATTTTGTTGAAAGTCATCTGTGGCCTGTAGTGCATAGATGGACTTGGTATGATTATGACCAGGGATTATTCGGTGTAATCATGACCGTAATGTTACAAATGATATGGTAAAAGTCCTCATTGGCCTGTAGTGCATTGATGGACAGTTGTTGGCATGATCATGACCATTAATGAATACACGAATGTCCTTGGCCCGTAGTGCATGGATAATTTGTGGTCGTGATACTAAAGAATATCTTTGGCCGTAGTGTAGGGGTGATTCGATGATGTGGATTATTTATTAAGTTGAGTCTCAGCGATAAAAGTGATGAAAAACCTTTTAAATCATAGAAGATAATAGATTTTATTCTTTACTTGACTCTTCTAATGGATTGCTTATTCCGCTGCAGTTTTTAATCTAAAACTTATTGTCTATTATATTTTATCAGTTGTTATACTATTGAAGGCTATTGATAATTTATTCTGCATTATCTTAGTCATAATATATCTTACTAGGCTAGTTGAGCTCACCCTTTTCTTTTATTGTTCTCTTCAGGAAATGAGAACGTAGCTGGGACTAGTCGGGGAACAGAGTGATGGTCCCAGATGATAGCATTAGTAGTCCTCACTATTCTGTGAAATAGTGTGATAATAATTGTAATGACGACTCCTTTTGAGTTTGTATACTCTCTAGTAGACAATATTTGTATTCAAACTCACAGTTTATGTTTTGTCGTATTGTACACGACAGTTGTATTATTAAGTTGTATTTGAATTATGTACCATGTATTTGGCGACTCAAGATGGGTGATGTATATCGATTTTGGGGGCGTCACAGTTGGTATCAAAGCTTAGGGATATGATCCATGGCTAAGATTTAAGATTAGAACTAGGAGGGGAGAGACGGGGAATTCCTTCGCTAGTATGACCTACCTAAGTTTATTTGATATTTAATTGGTCGGTCATAGTATAGGGATAATATGTGATATTAATTAACCCTTGTTTTGTTGCAGTATTTGAAAATGACATCCGAGAATGTTGAGAATAGCAATGGAGCACATGAGATCGTTGAGTCTCCACAGATCAATAATAAGGACAATGTGCAACAGGATTGCGATAATCCTCTTGTAAACACCAACATTGATCAATTGACGAACGACGGTACGTTTAGGAGCTTTTTAGAATTCATGCAACATCAGGCGAAGGCCACTCCTGCTCATAATATAGGAGGAAACAATGGCAACCCACGGCTAGTCACCGCTAAGCAATTCAAGGAGCTGGGACCACCGGAGTTTTTGGGAAAGCCAGAACCACTTAAGGCAGAGACGTGGTTAAAGCAGATCACCAAGATATTTGATGCTTGGGATGCTCTGAGGAGCAAAAGGTTCCCTTTGCCACCTTTATGTTGCGTGAAGAGGCAGATCACTGGTGGGAATCTGTAAAACGTACCCAGCCAGACGCACTCAAGATGTCTTGGGAGAAGTTCCAAGAGCTGTTCAACGACAAGTACTTTCCCGAAAGTATTCGTCACATGAAGGAGGTGGAGTTTATCAAGTTGGAACAAAATAATATGACCGTGTCGCAATACGAGGATAAATTTACGGAGTTATCCCTGTTTGCATCCCATTTGGTCGATAATGAGGAGCGAATGACGCGAATGTTTTTAAGAGGTTTGAAGTCGAAGATACGCCAATATCTTATTTCTCATAAACTGTGTTTGTATTCAGATGTTGTAAATAGGGCTCAGTTAATGGAGCGCGATAACGAGTCAACGCAACCAAAAGAGAGCAGCCGACAAAATGATAATACCAGTGATAACAATCATCAAAGCGGTGACAATAAGCATGGAGGGAATCAACATGCCAGAAATGGTAACCACTTCTGTGATAACCCCAAAATAGGTCCATTCCATCCAACCCATTCTGAGTCGCCAAATACATGGTACAAAAAATAACTACAACTTTATTATAATAATTGTCGTACAAAATACAACAATACATATGTTGTGCGTTTTGATACTAAAATATACCAACTCTGACTCTGGACACCAACTTGGATAGCAAGTCACCATGACACCATATATAAAGGTACAGTCAAAAACTGTTTTAGAAATTAAAACATTTGGGAAGTGCTCAAGGAAACCTTCGTACATGGGAGGCCATGCGTCTAGGTTATTATAGATATCATATGCCCACAAAATTATCCTTGGTTAACCAAATAGACCCCAAAGAAAAACGAGAAGATTACTATCATATTCTTCCCAATGGTGTGTCTTTCCTTGACATATTATTATCTCAATCGTCTCTAATTGAGAATTATACTTCAACCAAACTCCAAGATTATATAGGCAGTGCTCGTATATATACTCAGCAAGTGGACGAGCACATCCCTGTCTTATGATGATACGAGGTTGTATGTCATTAGACATCTTGTATGATAGTGGCAAAACAACCTTCCAACGTTGGGTTTGCTTCACCCTATTTGATTCAATAAATATAACTACTAAATGATGAGCATCGTTCTATTCCCCTGTTACCCCCGCTCGACCCAGCTACACTCGTATTACCTGAAAGGAATTGTGAAGCAAAAGGGTGAGCACAACTAGCTCAGTAAAGAATATTATGACTAAAGATAAATAAATTATCAATAGTCTTCATCAGTAATAAATCAGAGATTTAGAACATATGGTAGATGATAAAACTTTTCAACCATAGTTGCAGCGGAACGAGCAATCCATTAGAAGAGTCAAATAGACCATAAAGTCTATTATCTTCTCCATGTTAAAAGTCCACCAACAATGTTTTATCCCTGTAACATCAATCAACAATTCATGTCCACAATCACATGTATAACTCATAATCGTAATTGTTGTTCTAAATTCTCTTTTTCATCCAGGACAAAGATAATTTTCATCACCTGAAACATCAAAGATCATGGTTATACCAAATCACAGTTCATGTTCATAATCATACTAATAAATTCATCTTTGCACTACGGGCCAAAGATATTCATCAACAGACCATCTTTGCACTACATGCCAAAGATATTCATCAATAATTCATTTTTGCACTACGGGCCAAAGATATTCATATCTCAAAGAAATATATAATCATTTCAGAATTTATATAAACAATAATTATAACCATGTTGATCAATTTACCTTTGCACTTAAGCTAAAGATATTCAATTATAAATTCAATGGTCATGATCATACTAGTCACAATTCAACTTTTCACTACTAGCCAAAGAGAACCCTAGTCATGATCATACCAATAATTTACCCATCTTTACACTCTAGTGAAAGAGAATTTCAACATCAGGGTTAATAAAATCAATATAATCAATACATATTTTTAATCTCTAGAGTAATATTCATAAATCAACTATAATTTGGTTAGAAAAAGAAACTAATTTTGTAGTGAATAGTACTTGTGAATAGTAACTCAAGAATAGTAACCCATCATGAATAGTAACTCGTGAATAGTACATTGTGAATAGTAACTCGTGAATAGTAATTCATGAATAGTAACTCGTGAATAGTAACTCATGAATAGTAACCACGACATTAAAAAGTTCCAATTTTGATAAAATGTTCAAACAAATATTTCAACATAATGATATTGAAGAAATAATATCACTTACGAAGAAAATAACATCCCTTTCAATCCCTTAAAATCCCTTACTATCCCTTACCTCAAAAGAGCAGTACTTCTAACTGAAATAACGCTGAACGAACTTGTACCGTATAGTAACACTCAAGATATCAAAATACTCACAAGAATACACTCGATAATATAGAGAGAGAAATAGAGAGAAAACTTCAGTTTCTGGTGTGATTTTCAATTCTAACCTAAGCACCCTATTTATAGGAAAATGCTTAGAACACCAAAGCAGAAAATTTAATAAAATATTATTATATTTATATAAATTTCCTACATACACAAAGAATCTGAATTCAGCATGCATTCAACACCAGTGGGGCCCACCAACAATATAAAAAACATTTTTCTTAATAAAAATTATTAAAACTTCTAAAATCAAATATTCTGGAATTTCAATAATTCATAATAAATAGCCATTTTATCAGAAAATTTGAATCTCACATTTTTTTTTATAGGAAATTCAATTCTCTACAACTTTACAGAAGAAAGGTTTTCCAAATTCCAAACAAAAATTGACTGAAATCCACATACGGGTGATTTTACAGGCTATAATCAAATTTCAGTCAAGAAATGGTGTTCACCGACACACAAAACATGTGTTAATCATTTAATGCAACACAAATACTTTTCCTCCTCATATACTCATATATCACACATTCATTGAAAAAATATCATCATTACTATATTATAATAATATAATAAAATATTATTTTATTAGAAAAGATAAAATATCAATTTTCAACAATTGTCACTTTAAAAATTTTCTCCATCTATATCCATATAAAATTAATATTTTCCTTATCATATAAATCAATAATTAATTATTCACAAATAATATTACAGAATTACAATATTGACAACCAGGCAGTTCCTAGGAAAGAGGGAGCTTTCCAATAAGAATTTCTCCTTACTAGCGAGCAATTAGGTGACCAAACCACTCCTTAGACAGAACTTTCTAGACATTGCCAATAATGCTATCTAATAATATTATTCAAATAATATGAATTATTGATTTGATAATGGAAAATACTGTGCAGTGACAATTATTAAAACACCAATAATATAAAATATTAACGCAACAATTATTGAATCAAAAATAAAATATTGAACAATAATTACTATAACAATTATTGAGTAGTGCCTTCTCACGTAAGAATCAATAATTGGTGCAATACCGTGTGCTACTATGCAACAATGCGTATTACTGTGTTTTAACCATTGGGTATTCCAACAGTATTAACGGTAACAACTACACCGTTATTTGTAAACAACTTATACTTGTCGTTTTCTTCATCCAATCTCTTTCCGTTGTTGTAAGACCCCAAATTATTAATAAATGAAATTTAATTTTCTCTATTTATCATTTTGAAATAGTAAGGGTTGATTTGATTAATGTGGTTAGTTATGTGTGAAATGTGCAAATATTTCAAATAAACAAGTGGTTATAAAATACTCATTGTTGTCGGGGAATATTCGTTTGGTCGTGGAATATTCTTACTGTCGGGGAATATTCGTACGACGGACATAACCTTGTGTGGGCCCATAACAAAAAGCGATTGGATGAAGAAAATGACAAGTATAAGCTGTTTATAAATAACGGCGTAGTTATTACCGTTAATACTGTTGGAATACCCGGTGGTTAAAACACAGTAATACGCGTTGTTGCACAGTAGCACATAATATTGCACCAATTATTGATTCTTACGTAAGAAGGCACTACTCAATAATTGTTATAGTAATTACTGTTCAGTATTTTATTTTATTGATTCAATAATTGCTGCGTTGATTTTTTTACATTATTGTTGTTTCAATAATTGTCACTACGCAGTATTTTTCATTATCAGAGCAATAATTCATATTATCTGAATAATATTATTAGATAACATTATTGGAAATGTCTAAAAAGTTCTGTCTAAGGAGAGGTTTGGTCACCTAATTGCGCGCCAGTAAGAAGAAATTCTTATTGGAAAGCCCCCTCTTTCTTGGGAACGGCCTGGTTGCCAGTACTGTGATTCTGTAATATTATTTGTGAATAATTAATTATTGATTTATATGATGAGGGGAATATTGATTTTATGTGGATATAGATGGAGAAAATTTTTTAAAGTGACAATTGTTAAAAATTGATATTTTATCTTTTTTGATAAAATAATATTTTATTATATTATTATAATATAATAATGGTGATATTTTTACAATGAATGTGGGATATATGAGTATATGAGGAGGAAGAGTAATTTTGTTGCAAAAGTTGTTTAACACATGTTTTGTGTGTCGGTGGACCCCATTTCTTGACTGAAATTTGATTATAGCCTGTAAAATCGTCCGTTTATGGATTTCGGTCAATATCTATTTGGAAATTGGAAAAACTTTCTTCTGCAAAGTTGTAGAGAATTGAATTTTCTATAAAAATTCGCGAGATTTGAATTTTCTGATAAAAGGGCTATTTATTATGAATTATTGAAGTTCCGAAATTCTGAAATAATTGAGTTTTGGAAGTTTTAATTAAGAAAAACGTTTTTTTTTGATTTAGTTGACTATTGGTGGCTGATATTTGGATCTGATTTGGTGTGCGTAGGATTTTAATATATATATATATATATATATTAATATTATATTAAATTTTCTACTTTGGTGTTCTAAGCATTTTTCTATAAATAGGGTGCTTAGGTTAGAGTTGAAAATCAAACCAGAAACTACAGATTTCTCTCTCTTTCTCTCTCTATAATATCGAGCGTATTTGTGAGTATTTTAGTACTTTGAGTATTGCTATACGGTACAAGTTCTTTCAGCACCATATCCAGTATTCGAGTCAGAAGTACTATTCTTTCTAAGGTAAGGGATGTTGTTTCTTCTTAAATGATATTATCTTCTTCAATATCATTATGCCGAAATATTGGTTGGAAATTTTATCAAATTTGGAACTTTTTCATATCGGAGTTACTATTCATGAGTTACTATTAACGAGTTACTATTCATAAGTTACTATTCACGAGTTACTATTCACGAAGCGTGATGATATTTTTTGTGTGAAATTTCTATCTTTTGAGGTCGGAGTTACTATTCACGTATACGGCACTATTCATGTATACGGCACTATTCACGAATACGACACTATTCACAGAAAAATTAAATTTTCTTTTCTATGTCCAAGATTGTCTGTTATGATTCCTATCTTTGATTGGATCTATGTTTTGATCTTCATTCTTGAATTTTACTCCAATCTGGTTATTTATGAAGTATTTTTGAACTTGGATTATTTAAAGTACGAATCCTTAATACTTGTTCTTTTGTTTCACTGGATTCGTTTTCTTTAAAATATTTTTCATCATCCTCAGTCCTAAATAATGATATTACTGGATATCTTTGGATTGTAGTGCAAAGATGAATGATTTCTTGATGAATATCTTTGGCCCGTAGTGCAAAGATGAACAAATGTTGAGATAAACATGACCGACTGATTAATATATTTGGCCCGTAGTCCAAAGATGAACAAGTGTTTAGATGAACATGACCAACTGATGAATATCTTTGGCCTGTAGTGCAAAGATGAATATTTGATTCCAGATATATATTGATTGATGTTACAGGGATAAAATATCGACGATAAACTTTTAAATTCATATATAGAAGATAGTAGTTTGCATTCTCCACTTAACTCTTCTAATGATTTATTATTTCCGATGCGAAGATTGATTTAAAACTGGTTGTCTATTGTATTCTATTAGATTTTTCCCTGTTGAGGACTAACGATAACTTGTTCTATATTATCTAAGTCATAATGTTCTTTACTGGGCTAGTTGAGCTCACCCTTTTCCTTTTTGTTCCATTTTTCTTCTCAGGAAACGAGAATGTAGCGAGTACTAGTCGGGGTGTGGAATGATGGTTCTAGAAGTTGTTCTAGTAGTCCTCACTATTCTATAAAATAGTATATTAATAATTGTAATGAGGACTTATTTGAGTGTGGATATTGTCTAGATGACAATATTTGTATTTAAACTCACAGTTTTTATGTTGTATTAATAAAGTTGTAGTTATTTCTATACCATGTATTTGGCGACTCAGAATGGGTGATGTATACCTATTTTGGGGGCGTCACAGTTATGGGCCCACAAAAGGCTGCGCCGTCGTATGAATATTCCCCGACAGGAAGAATATTCCACAACCAAATGAATATTCCCCGACAACAATGAGTATTTTATAACCACTTGTTTATTTAAAATATTTACGTATATCACCTTTAACTTTAAACTTTTATCAATTTAACCATTTACTGAATAGTAATTATAAGAAAATTGAATACTTTTATTTCATAAAATTCGGGGTCTTACATTCTCCTATTCTTATGAAATTTCATCCCCGAACTTTACGTACCTGGTATTTCAAATAGTTCAGAATACCTTGCTTTTATTTCAGATTCCATCTTCCCCGTCATCATGATTTCTCCATTGCTTATCTCCTGTATTTCAAATATCATTCTAGAATACAGCTTCAAAACAAAGGTTAATTGACATATCATAATTTGTTAAATAATCAAGTAACAAAAATTAGCTTAGGTAGGACACACACTAGCGAATGATATTACTCGTCTCTCCCCTCCTAGTTCTACTCCCTGATCTCCGCCAGAGACCATATCCATAAGCTCTAATACCAATTGTGACAACCCCAAAATAGGTCCATTCCATCCAAACCATTCTGAGTCGCCAAATATATGGTACAGAAAATAACTACAACTTTATTACAACAATTGTCGTGCAAAATACAACATCACATATGTTGTGAGTTTTGATACTAAAATATACCAACTGTGTCTCTGGACACCAACTTGGATGACACGTCACCATGATACCTTATATAAAGGTACAGTCAAAAACTTTTTTAGAAATTAAAACTTTTGGGAAGTGCTCAAGGAAACCTTCGTACATGGGAGGCCATGCGTCTAGGTTATTATAGATATCATATGCCCACAAAATTATCCTTGGTTGACCCAATAGACCCCAAAGAAAAACGAGAAGATTACTATCATATTCTTCCCAATAGTGTGTCTTTTCTTGACATATCATTATCTCCACCGTCTCTAATTGAGAATTATACTTCAACCAAACTCCAAGATTATATAGGTAGTGCTCGTATATATACTCAGCAAGTGGATGAGCACATCCCTGTCTTATGATGATACGAGGTTGTATGTCATTAGACATCTTGTATGATAGTGGCAAAACACCCTTCCAACGTTGGGTTCGCTTCACCCTATTTGATTCAACAAATATAACTACTAAATGATGACCACCGTTCTATTCCCCTATTACCCCCGCTCGACCCAGCTACACTCGTATTACCTAAAAGGAATTGTGAAGCAAAAGGGTGAGCACAACTAGCTCAGTAAAAAATATTATGACTAAAGATAAATAAATTATCAATAGTCTTCATCAGTAATAAATCAGAGATTTTGAACATATGGTAGATGATAAAACTTTTCAACCATATTTGCAGCGGAACGAGCAATCCATTAGAAGAGTCAAATAAACCATAAAGTCTATTATCTTCTCCATGTTAAAAGTCCACCAACAATGTTTTATCCCTGTAACATCAATCAACAATTCCTGTCCACAATCACATGTATAACTCATAATCGTAATTGATGTTCTAAACTCCATTTTTCATCCAAGACAAAGATAATTTTCATCACCTGAAACATCAAAGATCATGATTATACCAAATCATAGTTCATGTTCATAATCATACTAATAAATTCATCTTTTCACTACGGGCCAAAGATATTCATCAACAGACCATCTTTGCACTACATGCCAAAGATATTCATCAATAATTCATCTTTGCACTACGGGCCAAAGATATTCATCAATAAGTCATCTTTGTACTATGGGCCAAAGATATTCATATCTCAAAGAAATATATAATTATTTCAGAATTTATATAAATAATAATTATAACCATGTTGATCAATTTACCTTTGCACTTAAGCTAAAGATATTCAATTATAAATTAAATGGTCATGATCAAACCAATCACAATTCAACTTTTCACTACTGGCTAAAGAGAACACTAGTCATGATCATACCAATAATCTACCCATCTTTACACTCTAGTGAAATAGAATTTCAACATCATGATTATAAAAATGTTATATATGATAATAAAATTAATATAATCAATACATAGTTTTAATCTCCAGAGTAATATTCATAAATCAACTATAATTTGGTTAGAAAAAGAAACCAATTTTGTAGTGAATAGTACTAGTGAATAGTAACTCATGAATATTAACTCATGAATAGTAACTCGTCGTGAATAGTAACTTGTGAGTAGTAACTCGTGAATAGTAACTCATAAATAGTAACCCCGACATAAAAAAGTTCTAAATTTAATAAAATGTTCAAACCAATATTTCAACATAATGATATTGAAGAAATAATATCACTTACGAAGAAAATAACATCCCTTTCAATCCCATAAAACCCCTTACCTCAAAAGAGCAGTACTTCTGACGGGAATAACGCTGAACGAACTTGTACCGTATATCAACACTTAAGATATCAAAATATTGACAAGAATACACTCGATAATATAGAGAGAGAAATAGAGAGAAAACTTCAGTTTCTAGTGTGATTTTCAATTCTAATCTAAGTACCCTATTTATAGAAAAATGCTTAGAACACCAAAGCAGAAAATGGAATAAAATATTATTATATTTATATAAATTTCCTAGGTACACCAAGAATCTGAATTTAGCATGCATTCAACACCAGTGGGGCCCACCAACAATATAAAAAATGTTTTTTTAATAAAAATTATTAAAACTTCTAAAATTAATTATTCTAGAACTTCAATAATTCATAATAAATAGCCATTTTATCAGAAAAATCGAATCTCACGACTTTATATAGGAAATTCAATTCTCTACAACTTTGCAGAAGAAAGTTTTTCCAAATTCCAAACAAAAATTGACTGAAATCCACATACGGACGATTTTACAGGTTATAATCAAATTTCAGTCAAGAAATGGGGTCTACCGACACACAAAACATGCGTTAATCATTTAATGCTACAAAAATACTCTTCCTCCTCATATACTCATATATCACACATTCATTATAAAAATATCATCATTATTATATTATAATAATATAATAAAATATTATTTTATCAGAAAAGATAAAATATCAATTTTCAACAATTGTCACTTTAAAAATTTTCTCCATCTATATCCACATAAAATTAATATTTTTCTTATCATATAAATCAATAATTAATTATTCACAAATAATATTACAGAATCACAATATTGACAACCAGGTAGTTTCCAAGAATGAGGGGGCTTTCCAATAAGAATTTCTCCTTACTGACGCGCAATTAGGTGACCAAAACTCTCCTTAGACAGAACTTTCTAGACATTGCTAATAATGCTATCTAATAAAATTATTCAAATAATATGAATTATTGATTTGATAATGGAAAATACTGTGTAGTGACAATTATTAAAACAACAATAATATAAAATATCAATGCAGCAATTATTGAATCAAAAATAAAATATTGATTAGTAATTACTGTAACAATTATTGAGTAGTGCCTTCTTACATAAGAATCAATAATTGGTGCAATATCGTGTGCTACTGTGCAACAACGCATATTACTGTGTTTTAACCACTGGGTATTCCAACAGTATTAACGCTAACAACTACGCCGTTATTTGTAAATAACTTATACTTGTCGTTTTCTTCATCCAATTGCTTTTCGTTATGGGACCCACAAAAGGCTACGCCGTCGTATGAATATTCCCCGACAGAAAAAATATTTCACGACCAAACGAATATTCCCCGACAACAATGAGTATTTTATAACCACTTGCTTATTTAAAATATTTACGTATATCACCTTTAACTTTAAACTTTTATCAATTTAACCATTTAATGAATAGTAATTATAAGAAAATTGAATACTTTTATTTCATAAAATTTGGGGTCTTACAATCTCCCCCCTTATGACATTTCTTCCCCGAAATTTACGTACCTGGTATTTCAAATAGTTGAGAATACCTTGCTTTCATTTTAGATTTCATCTTCCCTGTCATCATGATTTCTCCATTGGTCATCTCCTGTATTTCAAATATCATTCTAGAATAAAGCTTCAAAATAAAGGTTAATTGACATATCACAATTTGTTAACTAATCAAGTAACAAAAATCAGCTTAGGTAGGACACACACTAGCGAATGATATTACTCGTCTCTCCCCTCCTAGTTCTACTCCCTGATCTCTGCCAGAGACCATATCCCTAAGCTCTGATACCAACTGTGATAACCCCAAAATAGTTTCATTCCATCCAATCCATTCTGAGTCACCAAATACATGGTACAGAAAACAACTACAACTTTATTACAACAATTGTCGTGCAAAATCCAACAACATATATGTTGTGAGTTTTGATACTAAAATATACTAACTGTGACTCTGGACACCAACTTGGATAACACGTCACCATGACACCTTACATAAAGGTACAGTCAAAAACTGTTTTAAATATTAAAACCTTTGGGAAGTGCTCAAGGAAACCTTCGTACATGGGAGGCCATGCGTCTAGGTTATTATAGATATCATATGCCCACAAAATTATCCTTGGTTGACCCAATAGACCCCAAAGAAAAATGAGAAGATTACTATCATATTCTTCCCAATGGTGTGTCTTCTCTTGACATATCATTATCTCCACCGTCTCTAATTGAGAATTATACTTCAACCAAACTCCAAGATTATATAGGTAGTGCTCGTATATATACTCAGCAAGTGGATGAGCACAACCATGTCTTATGATGATACGAGGTTGTATGTCATTAGACATCTTGTATGATAGTGGCAAAACACCCTTACAACGTTGGGTTCGCTTCACCCTATTTAATTCAACAAATATAACTACTAAATGATGACTACCGTTCTATTCCCCTGTTACCCCCGCTCGACCCAGCTACACTCGTATTACCTGAAAGGAATTGTGAAGCAAAATGGTGAGCACACTAGCTCAGTAAAGAATATTATGAATAAAGATAAATAAATTATCAATAGTCTTCATCAGTAATAAATCAGAGATTTAGAACATATGGTAGATGATAAAACTTTTCAACCATAGTTTCAGCGGAACGAGCAATCCATTAGAAGAGTCAAATAGACCATAAAGTGTGAGGTCCCCGAACCCGGATACTTGAAACCCGAACTCGGTACTTCACGATACCATTTCTATGAGCGGAATAATACTAATAATAATAACAATAATATAAAACTTAACTTAAATTTACATATACATCAGAGTCTTTCTCCCAAGTACGTAACCTTTAGTCATTCATTACATGATATTAGATATTTAAATATCATAGTCTTCATAATCTAAAACTATTACAAACAGTACCACAAATCTTATTTGGTTAGCTTTCCCTTTCCCTTGTTTCGGCATGAGCCTTCTGGTCCTTCACACTTAGCTGAAAACATTTAAATTAAACAAGGATGAGCATTTGAGTGCCCAGCAAGTATTTATATATATATAAGCTGAAAGAATTTAAATGTTTTCTTTATAATATTATTCTACAACCAATCAATAGTTGTGAAGTAATCTGTACCAATAATAATAACATAACAACCCTCTTTCAAATTTTTGAAACTATGTATTGACTATACATGGATTTCTGTGACATACTATGAACATTGTTTTCATTTTCGAAAAGGTTTGAACAGAAATTCATCTGTAAACCGTCATGACTTACGGGCACGGAGGGTGATCAGACCCGTTGTACCCTGTATTGATCAATACTACATGTACAAGAACGAAGTTATCGTTCACTCTGTCCGCCTTGGGCGCATAAATTTTTTTCCATTATCAGGATGTTCATACCTGTCGGGTTTTCATAACAAAGGTCTTATCTTATTCAACAATAATATATAATTCAACATATATGTATATCAAAGGTGTATCAACATGTGATTAAATACAATGATTATCCAAGTGGGAACACTTGTATAATCATTTCTAGAAATTAACGAACAGAATATATATTCGAATTATCATATACTAACTTTTTGATAATCAAAGGGTGTATATAATATAGGTTTAACAATCTGTACATTAATAATAATAATTCTGAACTTCTCACTTCTGTCCATTGCATAAAGAAAATGCAAAGTTAGGATACTTGCCTGATGCGCTGCTTACAATTATGCAACTTAGATTTATCTTTTCTATCACGACCTATCATTAATCAGATCATTTTACTGATTAGTATATCATAATGTAACACATAACGCTGCTTATTGCAGTCAGCACATTCCCTATTCACATTATCACACATGTTTAACAATCATTGACTCATAAACAAACATCAACACATTCCTAATCACATTGTCACACCACCTTAATAACCATTGAATCGCAATTAAACAGTTAACTAATCACATTATCTAAGTCCAGATCAATTTCTGAAACATATCGGTCTACCGACATCTTTATCGGGTAATTATCGAGTTTAAGACTCTAAACAGTTGTCCAATATCCATTTAGACTAATTAAATAACAGTCATATCATTTTTCATGATCTTATAATAATTATTACCATTTACCATAAATTTTGAAATATCAGAATCATTATTAAATGATTTAAATATCAAACAATTCTATTATCATTATCATTTAATCATTATTAAATCATTAATAAAACCATTGTCAAAATATTAAAGTTATTTATAATAACTCAAAATATTTTTAAAGTACTTATATTACCCTTAAATCATTTTTAAAACATCTAAAATCATTACTAAATAATTACCATTAATATTTAAATATTAATGAACTATTATCTAAATATTAAAAGTCATTAATTATAACTTAAAAATATTTTTAATTCATTTATATCCCTTTGAAATGATTTTTAAATAAATAAAACCATTTTAAACTATTTATTTAATATAATTATTAAATAAATTTAATATCATTAATATATCATTAATATTAAATTATTAATGCAATTATCCTTTAAATATTAAAAGTTATAGTTTATAACTTAAAATATCTTTAAACACTTTATTTTCATTTAAAATGATTTTTATAATAATAAAATCATTTTAAACTAATTTATTTAATATAAATATTAAATAACTTTAATATCATTAATAATCATTAATTAATGAATTTAACCATTAAATATTAAAAGTTATATTTTATAACTTAAAATATTTTTTGAATACCTTATAATTATTTAAAATGATTTTTAAAATAATAAAATGATTTTTAATTTAATTATTTAATTCATTTAACAAATAAATTAATTATCATTAATATAAATTTATTAATGAAAATTATCAAATAATATTAAAAGTTATTAAAAATAACTTAAAATATTTTCTTATATCATAATATAATTTTAAATGATTTTTCATGTATTAAAATCATTTTTAAATAATTTATTTAATATTATAATTAAATAAATTAAATACTTTTAATATTCCAAAAATATTAAATATTTATGAAATATATTTAAAATAATTATAAACTAATTTTTAGAATTTAAAATAATTTTTAATAATTTATTTTATATTTTTTATAATTTAAAACTATTTTTTTCTATTTATTTATTAATTTCTGGAAAATAATATATTATCTGTCGCTAAAGACCACCTATAGCGACAGAACCGTCGCTATAGGTGTTCTTCACGTTCTTCATCATTTCCAGAACCTTCATGTCAGTGACCAAGTGAGCAACTTTGACCAGTCGCCAATACTTGATCTTAATGTTTTCTGATCACTTAAAGTTTTATGAATATAATACTCATGTAATACTATAACTACAAATCGATAACATGACTAAATAATAACAAAATCGCCAGATCTAAGCTACAGAAGTTATTGTCAGACGTGTTCTTGAGGGTCTGGGTTACCCAGAAACTCAAGGGTCCTACTTTGATGCTTTATATCATGCACTACCGGTCTGATTTATGTGATCTATCTCTTTAAGTATGTAGAGGATATGTAAATTAAGAGATCTAATACACAAAACAAATATAACATCAACATAATTTCCAGATACAAGCTGGTCAAAGTACCTTTCCCGGAACTGTTCTTGAACATTTCTGGGTTTTCCAGAAATGTTCTTGAGCAGTTTCGGATACCTAAGTTTGACCATCATTAAGTTTAAATATGTTACGGATCTAAGTGGTATATAAGATTTAGAAGGTAGTCTTCATGTCAGTCTACAAACACCAAACAACAACATGTTCAAAACACGTAGCAACAGTAAGATCAAGAGCCTGCAAAATCCTTGTCAGACGTTCTGGGCAATTCTGGGCTGCCCAGATTTTATCTGGTCAGGCCCGGTCAACGGATTTTAACCGATCATAACTTCATATCCACAATAGATCTAACTTTGATTCTTGTACTAGATGAAAGATCTCATACAAAGCTACAAAATTAAACACTTAAACAACAAAAACACATATCATGCAAAGATCTATGGCCACTGACATTCATTGTCAGACGACTAAAAACAAAATTTCCAGATTTAAAAAAACACCTGATCCGAGCTTATAGATGTTATTGATCCAACATCTATTAACCCAGATCACATAATTACACTATAAACAACATATTCTAACACAAAAACACAACATCTAACAGAAGATCAAGGGTCGAAATTTTGGTTAGGGTTTTATACCTTTACATGAGCAAATCTTGATTCTATGTTTCTGATTTGTTATTGGTGATCGTGGGGCTGTATTAAGGGACTGATATACTAGTATTTTTCGTGGGATTGGAGAGAGAGAGAGAGTCTTGGTAGAGAGTTGGAGAAAAAATGAGCTAAATGGTGACTTTTTCTCTCTCTTGATCCATATATACAAATGTATGATGGATGTATGTCTGATGTTTTAGCTGATTTGCTGTCATGTTTGTGTCTCAATTGTCAAATAAGTTGGTCACCAACTATATATTTGGCTAGATACACAAGTAAGCTTCAATTATGCAAGAGGGTCATTTTGGTCTTTTTGCTTGATAATTTAAGGGCACAATTGTAAACTTTGCAAACCCTTAGGGTTTGACCTTTAGGGTTTAACCCTAAGGTTTAGTACATAGCATTTGTAGGATTTCCATTTTTAGGGTTTGCTCAAAAATTTTAGTTTCTAAAATTTTGAAATTAGGGTTTTCTAATTATGATTATTTTTCTAATTATACTATACATGAACATTAGGGTTTAGATCATATAATTATCATTGACTTTGCTAATTTAGCAATTAGAGTTTATACTTTTGGTAATTAGGTTTTTTATAATTTCTAATTAGGGTTACTAATTATAGAAATTAGGGTTTCTAGCACTTTAATTATGGTTTTATAAATATCAAATTATGATTTCTAGAAATTTATATTTCTATTTATCAATTAGGGTTTACCTAATTAATCACAAAATCATATAACACAATTATATAATAACCCCACACTCATAATTGAGTTTCAAATTAGGGTTTCCCACATTAAAACTAGGGTTTTCAAATACTGCACCACAATTGATCAATCATTACCAACTCACATACATACAGTACATATTTATAGCACTGAAAAATCATAATATAATTAATATTATATTATTATTCTCATACCTTGACAATAATCCAAAATTAGGGCTTGGATTCCATATCTGATTTATCCTTTCTATTTAACCTTAATAATTAAGGTAAAATAATTAATTTAATAATCTGTACTAAAATTTATATAATAAAATAATTATTATAATTATTATGAAAATCACTTCATATATTATTTAAATAATATATGATTATATATTCATGGAAAATAATCAATAAAAATATTTCTATCTTAAAATTAATTATTATAAGAATATACTTTATAATAATCAATAATTCTAAAATAAATTTACTTGTAAATATTCATGTAATAAATATATTTTTATTTACCACATAAATACATATACACATAATCTTGTACAAATCCTCATCCTTAAAATAAAAAAAAAATTTATATGCAAAATTTATGATTTATTTATATAAAAAATATCGGGTTGTCACATTCACCCTCCCTTATAAGGATTCCGTCCCCGGAATCACCGCTTTAAAACCAATACATAACTGGGTACATAGCATACATAATCTTCGCAAGTAGATCTCGATCAACTTTGATCGAACTGATCTTTAACTAATCACATTAAGCTTGTCTTTTTGATTAAGCGGAAATTTGTTTTCTAAAAGAACTCAAATTCCTCCTCAAAATTTCTTTATAAAATAATTTAATATATATAGAAAAATCATATATAAAAGTTATTCGAATATTACCTGGGATTATATTGCCAGCTGCCACCGTGTCTTGGACCGTCATGTTAAAGACCCTTGATGTTGACTTTGTTGGTTTGTTCGATGATGTCGGTCCCGTGATTGCTAACGTTCCACTACCCTTACTAGTATTCTCCTTTCCTGCCTCCACCCTCCTGTTCGGACAATCCTTCACCCTGTGCTCCATTGATCCACAAATAAAACAACCACTGTTCATTCTATGATTGGGGCAGTTGGGAGAGATGTGACCCTCCTGCCCGCACATATAACACACAAATTTTCCTTTTAAACATTCTCCGGAGTGGTTCTTTCCACACGTTTTGCACTGAATCGCTTGCTTCTTAACTCCTTCTTGCTTCACCTGCACGTTTCCAAAGTAGTTTCCCTTCCACTTTTCATCAACACTCCTGCTTCCATTATTAGTCCTCACCTTCTCAGCTCCCTCCATATTGCCCTTGTTCTTCTTCTCCTTATTGTAGAGGCTCATAGCCTCACTTCCCTCTTCCGCAATTATCGCCTTCTCTATGAGTGCTGCAAATGTTGGGATCTGCAACACTGCCACCTTGTTATAGAGCCAAGGTTTTAATCCCAGCTCAAATCTCCTCGCCTTCCTAGCCTCCGTATCAACTTGATGCGGAGCAAACCTAGCTAATTCATTGAATTTCGCGGCATATTCTGCCACAGTCATATCTCCTTGCTTCAACTCCAGAAATTTTACCTCCATTCTAGCCTGCATACTAGCTGAAAAATAATTCTCGAAAAATAAAGTCTTAAATTTATCCCATGTTACCACACCTGCTCCTGCCCTCATCTGATTCGTTTCCCACCAGAAATTTGCCTCGCCCTTCATCATGTAGGTGGCAAAAGAGGTCTTTTGCCCCTCAGCTACCCTAGCTATTACAAAAGCCTTCTCAATTTCCTTAACCCAAGTTTGGGCTTCTACAGGGTCAGTTGTACCTTTAAATTCGGGCAATAGGACCGCCTTGAAGTCTTTAATGTTCAACAGTTCGATTATCTGGTTGATCTTTCGCAGCTGGTATTCCGTTCTGCACAGCTTGAGCGTCCATAATCGCAAAATTCTTTGTCGGGTCTGGTTGTCCTCCAACTTTGTTGACAGATTCTTCTAACATTTGGTTTGGCTTTCATCTTGACGGTATTATCATAAATTATTCCTTACATTCTAAGCCTTATCGTAAACGCTTAACTATATAACGCAAAACTTTCTATTCAAATAATCATGTACTCAAAATATTATATTTTGAAAACTCGGTCTACTGTAATAACCAGTGACTAAATAAATATCTACTATCTTTATACCAACTTATCCCATTAATCCAACATAGACTCATATTCATAGCACTTGACATACCATAGCACATTGTGCTTTAACATTCGCTATCCCTTTGTGATTACAAAAGTCGGGATTTATAACTTTGTCCAACACAAAGATTAAAAAAAATTTCATTACACAAACATACTTATCATATACACAACACAGAATCATATATATTCAACTACTGTTAATACTACCTATTTCTTTCGCCTTCACTAAGGATCAATTGCTTAATAACCTATCTATTTCCATTATCCTCAATATCCATTTACACATAACTATATCCAGTTTATCACAACTTTCAACACCTTATGAGTTTAAGAACTCATCACAAATATATGAGTTTAAGAACTCGACATTGACCACTTATAATCCTTTAACTATGCTTTACCTATCAATTATACTTAGCGTTTCTTGATCCAGTACTATACTTTCCAAAATAACCACCTCTTTGAGGTAGCTTTCAATGTGAGCCTCTATTGCAGTTATTGACTTTGATATTGGCTCGGTCATGGACGTTGACTTATTCTTTACGACTTAAGGATATCCTAATTCTGTTCCTTTCTAACACCTACACACAAAATTATCCTGACTAGCAAATACTAAATACACACAACACATAATAGTTTTATAAATTATCTTTTATTTTGTTTGACGATGAATTTATTCAATTCATCTCCTTTTTAAACTCTATATGAGTTATTTATATTTTCAACGTTTCCCTCTGTTCTAAGGTTATATAGCCTAAGGTCTAACCCACCTAAGGTTTCTAACCCTATAGCTCTGATACCATGTTGTGAGGTTCCCGAACCCGGATACTTGAAACCCGAACTCGGTACTTCACGATACCATTTCTATGAGCGGAATAATACTAATAATAATAACAATAATATAAAACTTAACTTAAATTTACATATACATCAGAGTCTTTCTCCCAAGTACGTAACCTTTAGTCATTCATTACATGATATTAGATATTTAAATATCATAGTCTTCATAATCTAAAACTATTACAAACAGTACCACAAATCTTATTTGGTTAGCTTTCCCTTTCCCTTGTTTCGGCATGAGCCTTCTGGTCCTTCACATTTAGCTGAAAACATTTAAATTAAATAAGGATGAGCATTTGAGTGCCCAACAAGTATTTATATATATATAAGCTGAAAGAATTTAAATTTTTTCTTTATAATATTCTTCTACAACCAATCAATAGTTGTGAAGTAATCTGTACCAATAATAATAACATAACAACCCTCTTTCAAATTTTTGAAACTATGTATTGACTATACATGGATTTCTGTGACATACTATGAACATTGTTTTCATTTTCGAAAAGGTTTGAACAGAAATTCATCTGTAAACCGTCATGACTTACGGGCACGGAGGGTGATCAGCCCCGTTGTACCCTGTATTGATCAATACTACATGTACAAGAACGAAGTTATCGTTCACTCTGTTCGCCTTGGGCGCATAAAAATTTTCCTATTATCGGGATTTTCATACCTGTCGGGTTTTCATAACAAAGGTCTTATCTTATTCAACAATAATATATAATTCAACATATATGTATATCAAAGGTGTATCAACATGTGATTAAATACAATGATTATCCAAGTGGGGACACTTGTATAATCATTTCTAGAAATTAACGAACAGAATATATATTCGAATTATCATATACTAACATGTTGATAATCAAAGGGTGTATATAATATAGGTTTAACAATCTGTACATTAATAATAATAATTCTGAACTTCTCACTTCTGTCCATTGCATAAAGAAAATGCAAAGTTAGGATACTTGCCTGATGCGCTGCTTACAATTATGTAACTTAGATTTATCTTTTCTATCACGACCTATCATTAATCAGATCATTTTACTGATTAATATATCATAACGTAACACATAACGCTGCTTATTGCAGTCAGCACATTCCCTATTCACATTATCACACATGTTTAACAATCATTGACTCATAAACAAACATCAACACATTCCTAATCACATTGTCACACCACCTTAATAACCATTGAATCGCAATTAAACAGTTAACTAATCACATTATCTAAGTCCAGATCAATTTCTGAAACATATCGGTCTACCGACATCTTTATCGGGTAATTATCGAGTCTAAGACTCTAAACAGTGGTCCAATATCCATTTAGACTAATTAAATAACAGTCATATCATTTTTCATGACCTTATAATAATTATTAAATAATTATTACCATTTATCATAATTTTTGAAATATCAAAATTATTATTAAATAATTTAAATATCAAACAATTCTATTATCATTATCATTTAATCATTATTAAATCATTAATGAAACCATTGTCAAAATATTAAAGTTATTTATAATAACTCAAAATATTTTTAAAGTACTTATATTACCCTTAAATAATTTTTAAAACATCTAAAATCATTACTAAATAATTACCATTAATATTTAAATATTAATGAACTATTATCTAAATATTAAAAGTCATTAATTATAACTTAAAAATATTTTTAATTCATTTATATCCCTTTTAAATTATTTTTAAATAAATAAAACCATTTTAAACTATTTATTTAATATAATTATTAAATAAATTTAATATCATTAATATTAAATTATTAATGCAATTGTCCTTTAAATATTAAAAGTTATAGTTTATAACTTAAAATATCTTTAAACACTTTATTTTCATTTAAAATGATTTTTATAATAATAAAAACATTTTTAAACTAATTTATTTAATATAAATATTAAATAACTTTAATATCATTAATAATAATTAATTAATGAATTTAACCATTAAATATTAAAAGTTATATTTTATAACTTAATTTTTTTTTAAATACCTTATTATTATTTAAAATGATTTTTAAAATAATAAAATCATTTTTAATTTAATTATTTAATTCATTTAACAAATAAATTAATTATCATTAATATTAATTTATTAATGAAAATGATCAAATAATATTAAAAGTTATTAAAAATAACTTAAAATATTTTCTTATATCATAATATAATTTTAAATGATTTTTCATGTATTAAAATCATTTTTAAATAATTCATTTAATATTATAATTAAATAAATTAAATACTTTTAATATTCCAAAAATATTAAATATTTATGAAACATATTTAAAATAATTAAAAACTAATTTTCGTAATTTAAAATAATTTTTAATAATTTATTTTGTATTTTTAATAATTAAAAACTATTTTTTTCTATTTATTTATTAATTTCCAGAAAATAATATATTATCTGTCGCTAAAGACCACCTATAACGACATAACCGTCGCTATAGGTGTTCTTCATGTTCTTCATCATTTCCAGAACCTTTATGTCAGTGACCAAGTGAGCAACTTTGACCAGTCGCCAATACTTGATCTTAATGTTTTCTGGTCACTTAAAGTTTTATGAATCTAATACTCATGTAATACTATAACTACAAATCGATAACATGACTAAATAATAACAAAATCGCCAGATCTAAGCTATAGAAGTTATTGTCAGACGTGTTCTTGAGGGTCTAGGTTACCAAGAAACTCAAGGGTCCTACTTTGATGCTTTATATCATGCACTACCGGTCTGATTTATGTGATCTAACTCTTTAAGTATGTAGAGGATATGTAAATTAAGAGATCTAATACACAAAACACATATAACATCAGCATAATTTCCAGATACAAGCTGGTCAAAGTACCTTCCCGGAACTGTTCTTGAACATTTCTGGGTTTTCCAGAAATGTTCTTGAGCAGTTTCGGATACCTAAGTTTGACCATCATTAAGTTTAAATATGTTACGGATCTAAGTGGTATATAAGCTTTAGAAGGTAGTCTTCATGTCAGTCTACAAACACCAAACAACAACATGTTCAAAACACGCAACAACAGTAAGATCAAGAGCCTGCAAAATTCTTGTCAGACGTTCTGGGCAATTCTGGGCTGCCCAGATTTCATCTGGTCATGCCCGGTCAACGGGTTTTAACCGATCATAACTTCATATCCACAATAGATCTGACTTTGATTCTTGTACTAGATGAAAGATCTCATACAAGGCTACAAAATTAAACACTTAAACAACAAAAACACATATCATGCAAAGATCTTTGGCCACTGACATTCATTGTCAGACGACTAAAAACAAAATTTCCAGATTTACAAAAACACTTGATCCGAGCTTATAGATGTTATTGATCCAATATCTATCAACCCAGATCACATAATTACACTATAAACAACATATTCTAACACAAAAACACAACATCTAACAGAAGATCAAGGGTCGAAATTTTGGTTAGGGTTTTATACCTTTACATGAGCAAATCTTGATTCTATGTTTCTGATTTGTTATTGGTGATCGTGGGGCTGTATTAAGGGACTGATATACTAGTATTTTTCGTGGGATTGGAGAGAGAGAGAGAGAGGTCTTGGTAGAGAGTTGGAGAAAAAATGAGCTAAATGGTGACTTTTTCTCTCTCTTGATCCATATATATAAATGTATGATGCATGTATGTCTGATGTTTTAGCTGATTTGCTGTCATGTTTGTGTCTCAATTGTCAAATAAGTTGGTCACCAATTACATATTTGGCTAGATACACAAGTAAGCTTCAATTATGCAAGAGGGTCATTTTGGTCTTTTTGCTTGATAATTTAAGGGCACAATTATAAACTTTGCAAACCCTTAGGGTTTAACCCTAAGGTTTAGTACATAGCATTTGTAGGATTTCCATTTTTAGGGTTTGCTCAAAAATAAAATTAAATAAAATTTTATTTTCTAAAATTTTGAAATTAGGGTTTTCTAATTATGATTATTTTTCTAATTATACTATACATGAACATTAGGGTTTAGATCATATAATTATCACTGACTTTGCTAATTTAGCAATTAGAGTTTATACTTTTGGTAATTAGGTTTTTTATAATTTCTAATTAGGGTTACTAATTATAGAAATTAGGGTTTCTAGCACTTTAATTAGGGTTTAAGATTTTAATAATTAGGGTTTTATAAATATCAAATTATGATTTCTAGAAATTTATATTTCTATTTATCAATTAGGGTTTACCTAATTAATCACAAAATCATATAACACAGATATATAATAACCCCGCACTCATAATTGAGTTTCAAATTAGGGTTTCCCACAGTAAAACTAGGGTTTTCAAATACTGCACCACAATTGATCTATCATTACCAACTCACATACATACAGTACATATTTATAGCACTGAAAAATCATAATATAATTAATATTATATTATTATTCTCATACCTTGACAATAATCCAAAATTAGGGTTTGGATTCCATATCTGATTTATCCTTTCTATTTAACCTTAATAAATAAGGTAAAATAATTAATTTAATAATCTGTACTAAAATTTATATAATAAAATAATTATTATAATTATTCTAAAAATCACTTCATATATTATTTAAATAATATATGATTATATATTCAAAGAAAATAATTAATAAAAACATTTCTATTTTAAAATTAATTATTATAAGAATATACTTTATAATAATCAATAATTCTAAAATAAATTTACTTGTAAATATTCATGTAATAAATATATTTTTATTTACCACATAAATACATATACACATAATCTTGTACAAATCCTCATCCTTAAAATAAAAAAAAAAATTTATACGCAAAATTAATGATTTATTTTTATAGAAAATACCGGGTTGTCACATAAAGTCTATTATCTTCTCCATGTTAAAAGTCCACCAACAATGTTTTATCCCTGTAACATCAATCAACAATTCATGTCCACAATCACATGTATAACTCATAATCGTAATTGTTGTTCTAAATTCCTTTTTTCATCCAAAACAATGATAATTTTTATCACCTGAAACATCAAAGATCATGGTTATACCAAATCACAGTTCATGTTCATAATCATACTAATAAATTCATCTTTGCACTACGGGCCAAAGATATTCATCAACAATTCATCTTTTCACTACAGACCAAAGATATTTTTTAACAGTTCATATTTGCACTACAAGCCAAATATATTCATCAACAGTCCATATTTGCATTACAGACCAAATATATTAATATCTCAAAGAAATATATAATCATTTCAGAATTTATATAAACAATAATTATAACCATGTTGATCAATTCACCTTTGCACTTAAGCTAAAGATATTCAATTATAAATTCAATGGTCATGATCATACCAGTCACAATTCAACTTTTCACTACTGGCCAAAGAGAATCCTAGTCATGATCATACCAATAATCTATCCATCTTTACACTCCAATGAAAAAGAATTTCAACATCAGAGTTATAAAAATGTTATATATGATAATAAAATCAATATAATCAATACATAATTTTAATCTCCAGAGTAATATTCATAAATCAACTATAATTTGGTTAGAAAAAAAAACCAATTTTGTAATGAATAGTACCCGTGAATAGTAACTCGTGAATAGTAACTCATGAATAGTAACACGTCATGAATAGTAACTCGTGAATAGTAAATCGTGAATAGTAACTCATGAATAGTAACTCGTGAATAGTAATTCATGAATAGTAACCACGACATGAAAAAGTTCCAATTTTGATAAAAAAAGTTCAACCAATATTTCAACATAATGATATTGAAAAAATAATATCACTTACGAAGAAAATAACATCCCTTTCAATCCCTTAAAATCCTTTACTATCCCTTACCTCAAAAGAGCAGTACTTCTGACTGGAATAACGCTGAACGAACTTGTACCGTATAGCAACACTCAAGATATCAAAATACTCACAAGAATATACTCGATAATATAGAGAGAGAAATAGAGAGAAAACTTCAGTTTCTGGTGTGATTTTCAATTATAACCTAAGCACCCTATTTATAGGAAAATGCTTAGAATACCAAAGCAGAAAATTTAATAAAATATTATTATATTTATATAAATTTCATACATACACAAAGAATCTGAATTCAGCATGCATTCACCACCAGTGGGGCCCACCAACAATATAAAAAACATTTTTCTTAATAAAAATTATTAAAACTTCTAAAATCAAATATTCTGGAACTTCAATAATTCATAATAAATAGCCATTTTATTAGAAAATTTGATTCTCACGATTCTATATAGGAAATTCAATTCTCTACAACTTTGCAGAAGAAAGGTTTTCCAAATTCCAAACAAAAATTGACCGAAATCCACATACGGACGATTTTACAGGTTATAATCAAATTTCAGTCAAGAAATAGGGTCCACCGACACACAAAACATGTGTTAATCATTTAATGCAACAAAAATACTATTCCTCCTCATATACTCATATATCACACATTCATCGTAAAAATATCATCATTATTATATTATAATAATATAATAAAATATTATTTTATTAGAAAAGATAAAATATCAATTTTCAACAATTGTCACTTTAAAAATTTTCTCCATCTATATCCACATAAAATTAAAATTTTCCTTATCATATAAATACAACAATTGTCGTGTAAAATACAACAACACATATACTGTGAGTTTGGATACAAATATATATCAAATGTAACACATGTCCCAACCGTGGACAACACCTTACAGTGACACCTTACATAAAGGAAACCTTAGAAATTAAAATCTTTGGGAAGTGCTCAAGGAAACCTTCGTACATGGGAGGCCATGCTTCTAGGTTATGATAGATATCATATGGCCACAGAATTATCCTTGGTTGACCCAATAGACCCCAAAGAAAAACGAGAAGATTACTATCATATTCTTTCCAATGGTGAGTCTTCTCTTGATTTATCATTATCTCCACTATCTCAAATTGAGAATTATACTTCAAACAAACACCAAGATTATATAGGTAGTGCTCGTAAATATACTCAACAAGTGGATGAGCACAACCCTGTCTTATGATGACACGAGGTTGTATGTCATTAGACATCTTGTATGATAGTGGCAAAACACACTTCCAACGTTGGGTTCTCCTCTCCCTATATGATTCACCAAATATAACTACTAAAAGATGTATACAACACACTTGTCTATACTGTTTAGGGAGAACTCCACAGCTAGAGACTACCGTTCTATTCCCTTGTTATCCCTGCTCGACCCAGCTATACTTTTATTACCTGAAAGGAATTGTGAAGCAAAAGGGTGAGCACAACTAGCTCAGTAAAGAATATCATGACTAAAGATAATTAAATTATCAATAGCCTTCATCAATAACAAATCAGAGATTTAGAATATATGGTAGATGATAAAAAATTTCAACCATAGTTGCAGCGGAACGAGCAATCCATTAGAAGAGTCAAATAGACAATACAGTCTATTATCTTCTCCATGTTAAATATAAGACCCCAAATAATTAATAAATGAAATTTAATTTCCTCTAATTATTATTTTGAATAGTAAGGGTTGATTTGATTAATGTGGATAGTTATGAGTAAAATACGTAAATATTTCAAAATAAGCAAGTGGTTATAAAATATTCATTGTTGTCGGGAAATATTCGTTTGGTCGTGGAATATTCGTACTGTCGGGGAATATTCGTACGACGGCGCAGCCATGTGTGTGCCCCATAACGGAAAGCGATTGGTTGAAGAAAACGACAAATATAAATTGTTTAAAAATAACGGCGTAGTTGTTACCGTTAATACTGTTAAAATACTCAGTGGTTAAAACACAGTAGCACACGGTATTGCACCAATTATTGATTCTTACATAAGAAGGCACTACTCAATAATGGTTATAGTAATTACTATTCAGTATTTTGTTTTATTGATTAAATAATTGCTGCATTGATATTTTATATTACTGTTGTTTCAATAAATTGTCATTACACAGTATTTTCCATTATCGAAGCAATCATTCATATTATCTGAATAATATTATTAGAAAACATTATTGGCAATGTCTAGAAAGTTCTGTCTAAGGAGAGGTTTGGTCACCTAATTGCGCGCCAGTAAGGAGAGATCCTTATTGGAAAGCCCCCTCTTTCCTGGGAACTGTCTGGTTGTTAATATTGTGATTCTGTAATATTATTTGTGAATAATTAATTATTGATTCATATGATGAGAAAAATATTGATTTTATGTGGATATAGATGGAGAAAATTTTTAATGAGACAATTGTTGAAAATTGAAATTTTATCTTTTTCATATAAAATAATTCATTTAAATATATTATTATATTTTAATAATATAATAATGATGATATTTTTACGATGAATATGTGATATATGAGTATATGTGGAGGAGTATTTTTGTTACCAAAAATATTTAAAGCATGTTTTATGTGTCGGTGGACCCCATTTCTTGACTGAAATTTGATTATAGCTTGTAAAATCGCCGTTTATGGATTTCGGTCAATTTTTGTTTAGAATTTTGAAAAAATTTCTTCTGCAAAGTTGTAGAGAATTGAATTTCCTATAAAAACACGCGAGATTCAAATTTTCTGACAAAAGGCTTATTTATTATGAATTACTGAAGTTCCGAAGCTCCGAAATAATTAATTTTTGGAAGTTTTAAATATTTTTTTTAATAAAAACGTTTTGCTCACTTTTTCTAGAAGATGAACATGTGGGATATGTTAGAAATCTGATTTTCTAAGGAGGCGTATGAAATTTATTATTAATAATTTATTTTAATAAATTTTCTGCTTTGGTGTTCTAAGCATTTTCCTATAAATAGGGTGCTTAGATTAGAATTGAAAATCACACCAGAAACTGAAGTTTTCTCTCTCTATATTATCGAGCGTATTCTTGTGAGTATTTTGAGTATACTTTGAGTGCTGTTGCTATACGGTGCAAGTTCAAGTCATAGCTTATATCCGGTGTTTCAAATAGAAGTACTGTCTTCCAAGGTAAGGGATATTTTTTTTCGTAATGATATTATTTCTTCAATATCATTATGCTGAAATATTGATCTGAAGTTTTTATCAAATTTGAAACTTTTGGTGTCGGAGTTACTATTCACGTATACGACACTATTCACGAATACAACACTATTCATCGAAAAATGAAAATTTTCCCTTTTCGTCTAAAATATCTATTGTGGATACTAGCTTTGATTGTATCCATGTTTTGATCATTCTTGAATTTTACACCACTATGATTATTTTTGAGGTATTTTTGGACATGGATAAAACAAAGTACGAATCCTTAATCCTTGTCATTTTGTTTCACTGGATTCGTTTCTTTAAAAATATTTTTCATCATCCTTAGTCTTAAATGATGATATTATTGAATATCTTTGGCCTGTAGTGCAAAGATGAATGATTTCTGATGAATATCTTTGGCTCGTAGTGCAAAGATGAACATGTGTTTAGATGAACATGACCAACTGATGAATATCTTTGGCCTGTAGTGCAAAGATGAATATTTGATTTCAGTTATATATTGATTGATGTTACAGGGATAAAAGATAGACGATGAACTTTTAAATTCATACATAGAAGATAATAGTTTGCATTCTCTACTTAACTCTTCTAATGAATTATTATTTCCTCTGCGAATATTGATTTAAAATTTGTTGTCTATTGTATTCTATTATATTTTTCCTTGTTGAAGACTAACGATAATTTGTTGTATATTATCTTAGTCATAATATTCTTTACTGGGCTAGTTGAGCTCACCCTTTTCCTTTTTGTTCCATTTTTCTTCTCAGGAGGTGAGAATATAGCGAGTACGAGTCGGGGTATGGAATGAAGGTTCTAGAGAAAGTTGTTTAGTAGTCCTCACCATTTTTGTAAAATAATGTATCAATAAATGTGATGAGGATATATTTGAGTATAGATATTGTCTAGAAGATAATGTTTGTATTCAAACTCACAGTTTTACTGTTGTAATAATAAAGTTGTAGTTATTTCTGTACCATGCATTGACAACTCAAAATGGGTGATGTATACCTGTTTTGGGGGCATCACAGTTGGTATCAGAGCTTAGGGATATGATCTCTGGCGGAGATCGGGGAATAGAACTAGGAGGGGAGAGACGAGTAAATCCTTCGCTAGTGTGTCCTACCTAAGCTTATTTGTTAGTTGGTCAGTATATAGGGATATTATGTGATATATTGATTTCCTTAATTAACCCTTGTTTTATGATAGTATTTGAGAATGTCGATTGAGAATATTAACAGTGGAAATGAGACCGTGGAGACGCCTATACTCACCAACGAAGAGAACGTGCAACAGGATAACAATGTTCCTCATGTGAACAACACCACTGAGCAGATGATGAACGAGAGAATGTTTAGAAGCTTTTTGCAGTTCATGCAAAATCAGACGAGGGAGACTCGTGTTCAAAATATAGGAGGAAATGATAGCAATTCACGGGTTGTCACAGCTAAGCAGTTCAAAGAGTTGGGACCACCAGAATTTAAGGGAAAGCCAGATCCGACCATGGCGGAAACATGGGTCAAACAAATTACCAAGATATTCGATGTCTTGGGTTGCACGGAGGAACAGAAGGTTCCATTCGCCACCTTTATGTTCCGTGGCGAGGCAGACTACTGGTGTGAGTCTGTGAAGCGTACCCATCCAGCTGCACTCAGCATGTCTTGGGAGACATTTCAGAAACTATTTAATGACAAATACTTTCCTGAAAGTGTTTGTCATATGAAGGAAGTGGAGTTTATTAGACTAGAGCAGAATAATATGACGGTGTCCCAGTACGAGGCAAAGTTTGCAGAGTTATCTAGGTTTGCACCTCATTTGGTGGAGAATGAGGAACGTATGACGCGGATGTTTCTCAGAGGTTTGAAACCCGACATACGTCAGTATCTCATTTCTCATAAATTTTCTCTCTATTCAGATGTTGTAAATAGGGCTCAATTATTAGAGCGAGATAACGAGTACGGTCAACCGAGGGACCACAATCAGGATCATACCGGAGATAGCAGCCAACAAAACAACGATAACAAGCGGAGAAAGAAAAAGACGGACAAAAATGGTAACCACTCTGGTGGTAATCATGGCCATGAGAATAGAAGAAGCGAGTCAGGAGGAGATTTTAAAAAGAGGAGATTTAACAACGACCATGTGAAGATGACAGTGCCGGCAGCAACTGGTTCTAAGGGAGGAGAACGACCATCGGTCATATGCTATAAATGCGAGAAAGAGGGACATATCAGTCCAAACTGCCCACAACAGTTCAAGGTATGCTATAATTGCGGAAAGAAAGGACATATCGCTCGAGATTGTACGGTAACGAAACCTAGTTCAGCGGGGACGATGACTCAAAAGACTGTCCCAGAAAAGTTAAATTCAATGGTTCCTGGAAGAGCGTTTGTTGTGACTGGTCAAAATGCGAGGAACCCAAACGAGGTGATCACGGGTAAGCTATTTATAAATTCTTGCGAAGTTTACACCTTACTTGATACAGGTGCTACCCATTCATTTATCTCTCCTGCTTGTGCTCAATGTTTAAACTTGACTCCGGAGAAATTAGACTTTGACCTATCTATGGAAACTCCGTTAGGAGAAACTTTCATCACATCCACTGTTTATAAAACTGTTTGATTCAAGTTGGCACCATCACCTTACCTGTTGACCTTATCTCTTTAAAGATACTTGCTTTTGATGTGATTTTAGGGATTGATTGGTTAACTACTCATCATGCCAAAATTGATTGTTTTTGTAAGGTTGTTAGTTTTCATATTCCTAACAAACCTGTTGTACGAATTCAAGTAACTAAACCATTAAAATTAATCACTTTCATATCTAATCATAAAGCTATTCGTTTATTAAAAAACGGATGTCAAGCTTTCTTAGCCCATATTATGGATTTGAATAAAGACATGTCAAATTTGAATAATATTCCTGTTGTTATTGACTTTCCTGACGTATTTCCTGAAGAACTTCCCGGTCTACCCCTAGAACGTGAAGTTGAATTCTTTATTAATCTTGAACTTGGTACAAAGCCCATTTCTAAAACCCCATATCGAATGGCTCCTATTGAACTTCAGGAGTTAAAGGTCCAACTACAGGAATTGTTGGATATCGATTTCATTCGTCCTAGTACATCTCCTTGGGGTGCCCCTATTTTATTCGTAAAGAAGAAAGATGGGAGTATGCAACTTTGTATTGACTATCGGGAATTGAACCATGTCACCATCAAGAATAGGTATCCTCTACCTCATATTGATGACCCGTTTGACCAGTTACAAGGAGCACAATTCTTTTCAAAGATCGATCTTCGTTCTGGATATCATCAGCTGAAGATTAGAACTGACGATATTCCAAAGACTGCCATCAGAACTCGGTACGGGCATTATGAATTCTTAGTCATGTCTTTCGGATTGACTAATGCTCCTGCGGCTTTCATGGATATGATGAACTGAGTATTCAAGGAATATTTGGATCAGTTCGTTGTTGTCTTTATTGATGACATCCTCATATATTCCAAAAGTCGTGAAGATCATGAGCACCATTTGAAGCTGGTACTCCAAAGGCTTCGTGAAAACAAACTATATGCCAAATTGAAGAAATGCGAGTTCTGGCTTGAGGAAGTAGCATTCCTTGGGCACGTGGTGTCAAAACATGGATTATATGTTGATCCGGCGAAGATTGAATCAATACAAAGTTGGGAGCAACCGAAGTCAGTGACTGAAGTACGTAGCTTTTTGGGCTTAGCTGGTTATTATCGGAGATTCATGGAAGGATTTTCTCGAATCGCTACTCCATTAACTCAGCTGACTCGGAAAGATATAAAATTCGCATGGAGCGAGGAATGCGAGAAGAGTTTCCAAGAGCTCAAGAGGAGACTCATTTCGGCACCTGTTCTAACAATGCCATCTGGTACAGATGGATTTGTTATCTACAGCGATGCTTCAGGCAAAGGGTTAGGATGTGTTCTCATGCAACGTGGGAAAGTCATAGCCTATGCCTCGCGACAACTTAAAGAGTATGAGAGGAATTATCTTACTCATGATCTAGAGTTGGAATCAGTCGTTTTTGCGCTAAAGATCTGGAGGCACTATCTATATGGGGAGAAAGTGGAGATATATTCAGACCATAAAAGCCTCAAATATTTCTTCACTCAAAAAGAACTCAACATGCAGCAGCGACGTTGGCTCGAGCTATTGAAAGACTACGACCACACTATTCAATACCATCCTGAAAAAGCGAACGTGGTAGCTGACGCGTTGAGTAGAAGATCATATGCAGGAACGAGTGCGATGATGTCAAGTATACACATAGAGCCAACTTTAATAGAAAAAGTTAAGGTTGCTCAAGCCACCGACTCGGAGCTAATGCGTATGAAGAAGAAAGTACAAGAAGGAGCTATTCCGTAAGCGAGAATTGATGAAGAAGGAATACTTCGAGTCCACTCTAGACTTTGTGTTCCTAACGACTCTGATTTGAAGTACAAGATTATGATGGAGGCACACAATACACCATTTGCAATCCATCCTGGAAGTAATAAAATGTATCGTGATCTTCGACATACATTTTGGTGGAACAATATGAAGAGAGAGATTGCAAAGTTTATCTCGATGTGTTTAACTTATCAACGTGTAAAGGCGGAGCATTTAGTACCTAAGGGTCCGTTGCAACCACTTGAGATTCCGAAATGGAAGTGGGAACACATTACCATGGATTTCGTTACGGGTCTTCCTACGGTTTCTCAAGGCATCAATGCCATTTGGGTTATTGTTGATAAATTAACCAAATCTGCTCATTTCTTGCCGATACGGGAGACTTATTCCCTTGAACATCTTGCTAGTATATATGTAAATGCGATTGTGAGGTTGCATGGCATGCCAGTATCCATAGTTTCAGATCGTGACCCAAGATTCACTTCAAGATTTTGGGTTAGCTTACAAAAAGCTATGGGCACGGATTTACGATTCAGTTCGGCATACCATTCTCAAACGGACGGACAATCAGAGAGGACTATTCAAACTCTTGAAGATTTATTAAGACTCTGTGTCCTAGACTTCAAGGGCAGTTGGGATAAGTATTTACCATTGGTGAAATTCTCCTACAACAACAGTTATCAGGCAAGTATAGGTGTGGCTCCATTTGAAGCATTATATTGACGAAAGTGTCGCTCTCCAATATGTTGGGATGAGGTGGGTGAAGCAACATTGTTGGGACCCGAGTTAGTACGTATGACTACCGAAAATATCCAAATGATTCGACAACGTATACAAAAGGCATAAGATCGACAAAAGAGTTATGCGGATCTTCATCGAAAGGACGTGGAATTTAGTATAGGGGATCATGTATTGTTGCGAGTTGTTCCATGGAAGGGAGTTACAAGATTTGGGAAGAGAGGAAAGCTTAATCCACAATTTATTGGTCCATTTCAAATTCTTGACCGAGTAGGAAATGTAGCCTATAGACTCGCGTTACCTCTGAGTATGTCTCGTGTTCATAATGTGTTTCACATATTTGTACTTCGTAAATATGTGAAAGACCCGAATCACGTTATAGAGTTAGAACCGGGCGAGATAGCCAAAGACTTAACGTACGAAGAGGTATCTGTCAAGATTTTGGATAGGAAGGAGCATGTCCTACGCACAAAGGTCATACCACAAGTTAAAGTTCTGTGGAGGACTCATGCTACAGAGGAAATGACCTGGGAATTGGAAACGAAAATGAAAGCGAGGTATCCTTACCTTTTCGAAACACCAGGTACGTAAGTCAATTTCGAGGAAGAAATTTCATAAAAAGGGGAGGTTGTAAGACCCCAAATAATTAATAAATGAAATTTAATTACCTCTAATTATTATTTTGAATAGTAAGGGTTGATTTGATTAATGTGGATAGTTATGGGTAAAATACGTAAATATTTTAAAATAAGCAAGTGGTTATAAAATATTCATTGTTGTCGGGGAATATTCGTTTGGTCGTGGAATATTCGTACTGTCGGGGAATATTCGTACGACGGTGCAGCCATGTGTGGGCCCCATAACGGAAAGCGGTTGGATGAAGAAAATGACAAATATAAGTTGTTTAAAAATAACGGCGTAGTTGTTACCGTTAATACTGTTAAAATACTCGGTGGTTAAAACACAGTAGCACACGGTATTGCACCAATTATTGATTCTTACGTAAGAAGGCAGTACTCAATAATGGTTATAGTAATTACTATTCAGTATTTTGTTTTATTGATTCAATAATTGCTGCATTGATATTTTATATTATTGTTGTTTCAATAAATTGTCATTACACAGTATTTTCCATTATCGAAGCAATAATTCATATTATCTGAATAATATTATTAGAAAACATTATTGGCAATGTCTAGAAAGTTCTGTCTAAGGAGAGGTTTGGTCACCTAATTGCGCGCCAGTAAGGAGAGATACTTATTGGAAAGCCCCCTCTTTCCTGGGAACTGTCTGGTTGTTAATATTGTGATTCTGTAATATTATTTGTGAATAATTAATTATTGATTCATATAATGAGGAAAATATTAATTTTATGTGGATATAGATGGAGAAAATTTTTAATGAGACAATTGTTGAAAATTAAATTTTTTTTCTTTTTCAGATAAAATAATTCATTTAAATATATTATAATATTTTAATAATATAATAATGATGATATTTTTACGATGAATATGGGATATATGAGTATATGTGGAGGAGGAGTATTTTTTTTACCAAAAATATTTAAAGCATGTTTTATGTGTCGGTGGACCCCATTTCTTGACTGAAATTTGATTATAGCTTGTAAAATTGCCGTTTATGGATTTCGGTCAATTTTTGTTTGGAATTTGGAAAAACTTTCTTCTGCAAAGTTGTAGAGAATTGAATTTCCTATAAAAACTCGCGAGATTCGAATTTTCTGACAAAAGGGCTATTTATTATGAATTATTGAAGTTCCGAAGCTCCGAAATAATTAATTTTTGGAAGTTTTAAATATTTTTTTAATAAAAACATTTTTCTCACTTTTTCTAGAAGATGAGCATGCGGGATATGTTAGAAATCTGATTTTCCAAGGAGGCGTATGAAATTTATTATTAATAATATATTTTAATAAATTTTCTGCTTTGGTGTTCTAAGCATTTTTCTATAAATAGGGTGCTTAGGTTAGAATTGAAAATCACACCAGAAACTGAAATTTTCTCTCTCTATATTATCGAGCGTATTCTTGTGAGTATTTTGAGTATACTTTGAGTACTGTTGCTATACGGTGCAAGTTCAAGTCATAGCTTATATCCGGTGTTTCAAATAGAAGTATTGTCTTCCAAGGTAAGGGATATTTTTTTTTCGTAATGATATTATTTCTTCAATATTATTATGCTAAATATTGATCTGAAGTTTTTATCAAATTTGAAACTTTTGGTGTCGGAGTTACTATTCACGTATACGGCACTATTCACATATACGACACTATTCACGAATACGACACTATTCATCAAAAAATGAAAATTTTCCCTTTTCGTCTAAAATATCTATTGTGGATACTAGCTTTGATTGTATCCATGTTTTGATCATTCTTGAATTTTACACCACTATGATTATTTTTGAGGTATTTTTGGACATGGATAAAATAAAGTACGAATCCTTAATCCTTGTCATTTTGTTTCACTGGATTCGTTTCTTTAAAAATATTTTTCATCATCCTCAGTCTTAAATGATGATATTATTGAATATCTTTGGCCTGTAGTGCAAAGATGAATGATTTCTGATGAATATCTTTGGCCCGTAGTGCAAAGATGAACAGGTGTTTAGATGAACATGACCAACTGATGAATATCTTTGGCCTGTAGTGCAAAGATGAATATTTGATTTCAGTTATATATTGATTGATGTTACAGGGATAAAAGATAGACGATGAACTTTTAAATTCATACATAGAAGATAATAGTTTGCATTCTCTACTTAACTCTTCTAATGAATTATTATTTTCGCTGCGAATATTGATTTAAAATTTGTTGTCTATTGTATTCTATTATATTTTTCCATGTTGAAGACTAACGATAATTTGTTGTATATTATCTTAGTCATAATATTCTTTACTGGGCTAGTTGAGCTCACCCTTTTCCTTTTTGTTCCATTTTTTTTCTCAGGAGGTGAGAATATAGCGAGTATGAGTCGGGGTATGGAATGAATGTTCTAGAGAAAGTTGTTTAGTAGTCCTAACCATTTTTATAAAATAATGTATCAATAAATGTGATGAGGATATATTTGAGTATAGATATTGTCTAGAAGATAATGTTTGTATTCAAACTCACAGTTTTACTGTTGTAATAATAAAGTTGTAGTTATTTCTGTACCATGCATTGACAACTCAGAATGGGTGATGTATACCTGTTTTGGGGGCGTCAAATTAAAAGTCCACCAACAATATTTTATCCCTGTAACATCAATCAACAGTTCCTTTCCACAATCATATGAATATCTCATAATCGTAATTATGATTCTAAATTCTTCTTCGTACCTAGGACGAATATAATTTTCATCACATATCTTTACCTGAAACATCAAAGATCATGGTTATTCTAAATCATAGTTCCTGTTCATAATTATACTAATAAATTCATCTTTGCACTACGGGCCAAAGATATTAATCCACAGTTCATCTTCGCACCACTGGCCAAAGATATTCAACAACAGATCATCTTTGCACTACGGGCCAAAGATATTCATTAACAGTTCATCTTTGCACTACTGGCCAAAGATATTCATCAACAATTCATCTTTTCACTACAGACCAAAGATATTTCTCAACAGTTCATATTTGCACTACAAGCCAAATATATTCATCAACAGTCCATATTTGCATTACAGTCCAAATATATTAATATCTCAAAGAAATATATAATCATTTCAAAATTTATATAAACAATAATTATAACCATGTTGATCAATTCACCTTTGCACTTAAGATAAAGATATTCAATTATAAATTCAATGGTCATGATCATACCAGTCACAATTCAACTTTTCACTACTGGCTAAAGAGAACACTAGTCATGATCATACCAATAATCTACCCATCTTTACACTCCAGTGAAATAGAATTTCAACATCATGATTATAAAAATGTTATATATGATAATAAAATCAATATAATCAATATATAGTTTTAATCTCCAGAGTAATATTCATAAATCAACTATAATTTGGTTAGGAAAAAAAAACCAATTTTGTAGTGAATAGCACCCGTGAATAGTAACTCATGAATAGTAACTCATGAATAGTAACCCTGACGCAAAAAGGTAGAGATTTCACAATAAAATCTATACTAATATTTTGATATAATGATATTGAAAGAATAACATTTCTTAAACTTATAAATAATTTATTTTAATTGTTTACACTTTACTAAATAATGCATTTAATCATCATAAAATGCCAAACTTATAAGATTTCATCACCAATAACCAAAACCCTCATCAAAAATCTGCATATACCACATATATGATTCTCAATCCATAAAATCATATTTTCCAATTTTCTTCCTTCACATAACATATTTAACTCATTTATTTATAACTAGTCCATTTTCATGAAAAATAACAAATCAGTTCTAAAACTATTTCTTTTCTGGAATTTAGCAGAATATAGTCCCATATTGAACATATATCTTTCTTAGAATTTTTAAAATTCATTTACTATTTTTCATATGGCCAAAACCGCTGAATATTTAGACATTTATCATAAATTGTACTTTTATCCAAAAATTCCGAAATTCATAGAGTACACTGATATTATATAGATGTACTCCCAATAAAAATTTCATCAATTTTGGAGTTAATCATAAGGAGTTATAAGCGGTTACTTTTAAAATAGTCTTTTCTCATAAAATTCATAACTCTTAATCTATACATCCAAAAATCACCATTTTTGGACACAATCAATAAAACTCATAAACATATCATTTCAAATTTTTCCAGAATTTTCTGAAGGTCAGAAGAAGTATGAATTGAAAAACATAATAACCCTTAAAATCCCTTACTATCCCTTACCTCAAAAGAGCAGCACTTCTGACTGGATATCGGATATGACGCTGAAAGTAAACTTGCACTGATGAATATCAACTCACCAAGTATCTAAATACTCATAAAATACACTCAAAAATCTAAAGAGAGAAAGAGAGAAAGCTTATGTTTCTGGATGTGATTTTCAATTCTAACTTAGCCATCTATTTATAGGAAAATTTTAGCAGACTGGACCTGCAACCTGATAGATTTAGTTGCTACTATTCTCACCCACCACATTTGAAATAAAATTCAGCACATTTCTTCACCAACCACAAGTGGGGCCCACTTAATTCTAGAATTTTCCACCAAAATGCTAAATTCGAATACTTTAACAATTTCTGAACCATTCACCTCTTAAAATTCATCACAAATCATACGTTCATTTTTAACGGTTCAAACTTTGTGGATATATACTCAACTTATATATGTATAACATATCCAAAAATTACAACGATCCAACGGTCAGATTAAAAATTATAACTCACGCAATATATCTCAAAAATACTAGTTTAATTTTTAATACCTTCATTCCGACAAAAATACTGATAATATACCTCAACATTAATTCTTTCATTTATAACCACATAAATAAATCCATCATTTATATCAACATCAAATAAATATTTCCTTATGATATAAATTAATAATTAATTATTCATAAATAATATTACAGAATCACAATTATGACAACCAGGCCGTTCCCAGGAAAGAGGGGGCTTTCCAATAAGAATTTCTCCTTACTGGCGCACAATTAGGTGACCAAACCTCTCATTGACAGAACTTTCTAGACATTGCCAATAATGCTATCTAATAATATTATTCAAATAATATGAATTATTGATCTGATAATAAGAAATATTGTGCAGTGATAATTATTGAAACAACAATAATATAAAATATCAACGCAAGCAATTATTGAATAAATAAAATAAAATATTGAACAGTAATTACTATAACAATTATTGAGTAGTGCCTTCTTACGTAAGAATCAATAATTTAAAAATACTTTGTAATACTGAAACAACCCGGGTCAAATCCCGAGTCCGGAACAAATCTTAGGTCAAATCCCAAGTCCGAATCGAATCAAATCCATCAAAATAAGGCCTCAAACTACATGCCCAATAGTATCTTCGTGGGTCATCTTAGCCCACCACAGGCTCCCACAAGGTCATTATTTGAAGGTACTATTGGTAGTAACTTTATTTCCTTATATGCAGACAAATTTTCCCCTATCTTTCGATGTGGGACTGGGGTGTTACAAACTCTCCCACTTAAATTTTTGACGTCCCCTTCAGAATCGATCACACACACGGCCCAAAGATCTTTGCCTCTCTAGCCATTGTGGGATAATACCGACCGGCTTTGTGTCCCCACCTCCGGACCTCCATCTCTCCATTGTGGGATAATACCACCAGCCTTTGTATCCCCACCTCCGACAACCCGATCGGATGACCCGACCTGAGCTTTCGAGAGTCTGCTTTGATACCATATGAAACAACCCGGGTCAAATCCCGAGTCCGGAACAAATCTTAGGTCAAATCTCAAGTCCGAATCGAATCAAATCCATCAAAATAAGGCCTCAAACTACTGGCCCAATAGTATCTTCTTGGGTCATTTTAGCCCACCACAGGCTCCCAAAAGGTCATGATTTGAAGGTACTATTGGTAGTAACTTTATTTCCTTATATGCAGACAAATTTTCCCCCTATCTTTCGATATGGGACTGGGGTGTTACAAATACTGTGTGCTACTGTGCAACAACGCGTATTACTTTATTTTACCAACCGGGTATTTCAACAGTGTTAACGGTAAAGATTACACCGTTATTTATAAATATTTAATTTTGTCATTTTCTTCATCTGATAGTTATTCTGTTATGGGACCCACAAATGGCTGCGCCGTCGTACGAATATTCCCCGACAGAAAGAATATTCCATGACCAAACGAATATTCCCCGACAACAATGAATATTTTATAACTACTTGTGTTATTTTGAAAAAAATTTCATATATAACTCTTAACTTTAATTTTTATCAATTTAACCATTTACTGAATAGTAATTATAAGAAAAATTGAATACTTTTATTTCATAAATTTTGGGATCTTACAATCTCCTCTCCTTATGAAATTTCGTCCTGAAATTTACGTACTTGGTATTTCGAAAAGTTGAGAATATCTTGCTTCCATTTCAGATTCTATCTCCTCGGTTTGTAAAATAAAGTAATACGCGTTGTTGCACAGTAGCACACGGTATTACACAATATTTTTGAATTATTGATTCTTACGTAAGAAGGCACTACTCAATAATTGTTATAGTAATTACTGTTCAATATTTTATTTTATTGATTCAATAATTGCTGCGTTGATATTTTATATTATTGTTGTTTCAATAATTATCACTGCACAATATTTCTCATTATCAGATCAATAATTCATATTATTTGAATAATATTATTAGATAGCATTATTGACAATGTCTAGAAAGTTCTGTCAAGGAGATGTTTGGTCACCTAATTGCGCGCCAGTAAGGAGAAATTCTTATTGGAAAGCCACCTCTTTCTTGGGAACAGTTTGGTTGTCATAATTATGATTCTGTAATATTATTTATGAATAATTAATTATTGATTTATATGATAAGGAAATATTTATTTGATGTGGATATAAATGATGGGTTTATTTATGTGGTTATAAATGAAGGAGTTAATGTTGAGGTGTTTTATCAGTATTTTATCGGATTGGTGGTATTAAAAGATCTAATCGGTGTTATTACAACTTTATTGTGTGAGTTATAATATTTAATTCGACCGTTGCATCGTTGTAATTTTTGGATATGTTATACATATATAAGTTGAGTATATGTCCACACATTTTGAACCGTTAAAAATAAACGTATGATTTGTTATGAATTTTAAGAGGTGAATGGTTCAGAAATTGTTGAAGTATCCGAATTTAGTATTTTGGTGGAAAATTCTAGAATTGAGTGGGCCCCACTTGTGGTTCGTGAAAAAATGTGCTGAATTTTATTTCAAATGTGGTGGGTGGGAATAGTAGCATATAAAGCTATCAGGTTGCAGGTCAAGTCTACTAAAATTTTCCTATAAATAGAGGGCTAAGTTAGATTTGAAAATCACACCAGAAACATAAGCTTTTCTCTTTCTCTCTCTAGATTATTGAGTGTATTTTATGAGTATTTAGATACTTGGTGAGTTGATATTCATCAGTGCAAGTTTCCTTCAGTGTCATATCTGATATCCAGTCAGAAGTGCTGCTTTTTTGAGGTAAGGGATAGTAAGGGATGTTATTTTCTTAATATATGATATTATTTCTTCAATATCATTATGCCGAAGTATTGATCTGAATTTTTATCAAATTTAGAACTTTTTGTGTCGGGATTACTATTCACATATACGATACTATTCATGTATACGGCACTATTCATGAATACAGCACTATTCATCGAAAAATAAAATTTTCTTCTTTTTGTCTAAGATGTATATTATGGTTACTATCTTTGATTGTATCAATGTTTTGATCTTTATTTTTGAATTCTTCTTCAAAATTGGTATTTATGAAGTAATATTGATCTTGGATAAACTGTTATACGAATCCCTACTATTTGTCCTTTCGTTTCACTAGATTCGTTTTCTTTAAAATATTTTTCATCATCCTCAGTCCTAAATGATGATATTACTAAATATCTTCGGCCTGTAGTGCAAAGATAAATGATTAACTGATGAATATCTTTGGCCCGTAGTGCAAACATGAACAGGTGTTGAGATGAACATGACCAACTGGTGATACAAATGAATATCTTTGGCCTGTAGTGCAAAAATGAATATTTGATTAAAGATGTATATTGATTGTTGTTACAGGGATAAAATATTGATGATGGACTTTTAAATCTTAGAAGATAGTAGAACTCATTCTCTACTTGACTCTTCTAACGGATTGTTATTTCCGCTGCAGTTGTTGATCTAAAACTTGTTGGCTATTATATTTTATCAGATTTTTCCCTGTTGAAGACTAACGATAATTTGTTGTATATTATCTTAGTCATAATATTCTTTACTGGGCTAGTTGAGCTCACCCTTTTCCTTTTTGTTCCATTTTTCTCAGGAGGTGAGAACATAACAGGAACTAGTCGGGGTACGGAGTGATGGTTCTAAAAAAATGTTTTAGCAGTCCTCACTATTTCTGTAAAATAGTGTTTGAATAATTGTAACGAGGACATATTTGAGTGTGGATATTGTCTAGAAGATAATATTTGTATTTAAACTCACAGTATGTGTTGTCGTTATTTGCACGATAATTGTATTATTGAAGTTGTAGTTTTCTTTATGTACCATGTATTTGGCGACTCAGAATGGGTGTTGTATACCTATTTTGGGGGTGTCATAGTTTGTGATGACCCCAAAATAGGTCCATTCCATCCAACCCATTCCGAGTCGCCAAATATATGGTACAGAAACCAACTACAACTTTATTACAACAATTGTCGTGCAAAATACAACAACACATATGCTGTGAGTTTGGATACAAATATATACCAACTGTGACTCGTGTCCCCCACCGTAATGTGACAAATATCCCATCAGTGGACAGCACCTCACAGTGATACCTACATAAAGGTATAGTCAAAAACTGTTTTAGAAATTAAAATCTTTGGGATGTGCTCAAGGAAACCTTCGTACATGGGAGGCCATGCGTCTAGATTATAATAGATATCATATGGCCACAAAATTATCCTTGGTTGACCCAATAGACCCCAAAGAAAAATGAGAAGATTACTATCATCTTCTTTCCAATGGTGAGTCTTCTCTTGACATATCATTATCTCCACTATGTCTAATTGAGAATTATACTTCAAACAAACATCAAGATCATATAGGTAGTGCGCGTAGATATACTCAGTAAGTGGATGTGCACAACCCTGTCTTATGATGATACGAGGTTGTATGTCATTAGACATCTTGTATGATAGTGACAAAACACCCTTCCAACGTTGGGTTCGCTTTACCCTATTTGATTCACCAAATATAACTACTAAATGATGTATACAACACAATTTTCTATACTTCTTAGGAAGAACTCCACAGCTAGAGACCACCAATCTATTCACTTGTTATCCCCGCTCGACTCAGCTACACTCTTATTACCTAAAAGGAATTGTGAAGCAAAAGGGTGAGCACAACTAGCTCAGTAAAGAATATCATGACTAAAGATAATTAAATTATCAATAGCCTTCATCAGTAATAAATTAGAGATTTAGAACATATGGTAGATGATAAAACTTTTCAACCATAGTTGCAGCAGAACGAGCAATCCATTAGAAGAGTCAAATAGACCAAAAAATCTATTATCTTCTCCATGTTAAAATTCCACCAACAATGTTTTATCCTTGTAACATCAATCAACAATTCTTGTCCACAATCACATGTATAACTCATAATCGTAATTGTAGTTCTAAATTCCTTTTCTCATCCAAGACAAAGATAATTTTCATCACCTAAAACATTAAAGATCATGATTATACCAAATCACAGTTCATGTTCATAATCATACTAATAAATTTATCTTTGCACTACGGGCCAAAGATATTCATCAACAAGTCATCTTTGCACTACAGGACAAAGATATTCAATAACAGGTCATCTTTGCATTACGAGCCAAAGATATTCATCAACAAATCATCTTTGCACTACAGTCTAAAGATATTCAACAATAAGTCATCATTGCATTACGAGCCAAAGATATTTATCAATAATTCATCTTTGCACTACAGGCTAAAGATATTCATTATCATTTCATCTTTGCACTACAGGCAAAAGATATTCAACAACAGGTCATCTTTGCACTATAGGCCAAAGATATTCATCAATAATTCATCTTTACACTACAGGCCAAAGATATTAATATCTCAAAGAAATATAGAATCATTTCAGAATTTATATAAACAATAATTATAACCATGTTGATCATTTCACCTTTGCACTTAAGCTAAAGATATTCAATTATAAATTCAATTGTCATGATCATACCAGTCAACAATTCAACTTTGCACTACTGGCCAAAGAGAACTCATAGTCATGATCATACCAACAATCTACCCATCTTTACACTCAAGTCAAAGAGAAATTCCAACACTAGGGTTATAAAAATATTATATATGATAATAAAAAGAATATTTATAGTTTTAATCTCCAGAGTAATATTCATAAATAAACTATAATTTGGTTAGAAAAAGAAACCAATTTTGTCGTAAATAGTACCTATGAATAGTAACTCGTGAATAATAACTCATGAATAGTAACTCGTGAATAGTAACTCATGAATAGTAACCCCGACTCAAAAAGGTAAAAATTTCACAATAAAATCCATACCAATACTTCGGTATAATTATATTGAAAGAATAACATTTCTTAAACTTATAAACAATTTATTATAATTGTTTATACTTTACTAAATAATGCATTTAATCATCTTAAAATGCCAAACTTATAAGATTTCATCACCAATAACCAAAACCCTCATCAAAAATCTGCATATACCACATATATGATTGTGACGCCCCTAAAATAGGTATACAACACCCATTCTGAGTCACCAAATACATGGTACAGAAAGAAAACTACAACTTCAATAATACAATTATCGTGCAAAATACGACAACACATACTGTGAGTTTAAATACAAATATTGTCTTCTAGACAATATCCACACTCAAATAAGTCCTCGTTATAATTATTCAAACATTATTTTATAGAAATATTGAGGACTGCTAAAACATCTTTCAATAACCATCACTCCGTACCCCCGACTAGTTCCTGCTATGTTCTCATCTCCTGAGAAAAATGGAACAAAAAGGAAAAGGGTGAGCTCAACTAGCCTAGTAAAGAATATTATGACTAAGATAATATACAACAAATTATCGTTAGTCTTCAACAAGGAAAAATCTGATAAAATATAACAGCCAACAAGTTTTAGATCAACAACTGCAGCGGAAACAACAATCCATTAGAAGAGTCAAGTAGAGAATGAGTTCTACTATCTTCTAAGATTTAAAAGTCTATCATCAATATTTTATCCCTGTAACAACAATCAATATACATATTTAATCAAATATTCATCTTTGCACTACAGGCCAAAGATATTCATTTGTATCACTGGTTGGTCATGTTCATCTCAACACCTGTTCATCTTTGCACTACGGGCCAAAGATATTCATCAGTTAATCATTTATCTTTGCACTACAGGCCGAAGATATTTAGTAATATCATCATTTAGGACTGAGGATGATGAAAAATATTTTAAAGAAAACGAATCCAGTGAAATAGAAGGACAAATAGTAGGGATTCGTATAACAGTTTATCCAAGATCAATAATACTTCATAAATACTAATTTTGAAGCAGAATTCAAAAATAAAGATCAAAAAATGGATATAATTAAAGATAGTAACCATAATAGATATTTTGGACAAAAAGAAGAGAATTTTATTTTTTGGTGAATAGTGCTGTATTCGTGAATAGTGCCGTATACGTGAATAGTGCCGTATACGTGAATAATAACCCCGACACAAAAAGTTCCAAATTTGATAAAAATTCAGATCAATACTTCGGCATAATGATATTGAAGAAATAATATCATATATGAAGAAAATAACATCCCTTACCTCAAAATATTTGTACTTCTGATCGGAATATCGGTATAAGGCTGAAGGAAACTTGCACCGATGAATAGAAACTCACAAAGTATCTAAATACTCACAAAATACACTCAATAATCTAGAGAGAGAAAGAGAGAAAACTTGTTTCTGGAGTGATTTTCAATTCAAAATTAGCCCTCTATTTATAAGAAAATGTTAGCAGACTTGACCTGCAACCTGATGGCTTTACCTGCTACTATTCTCACCCACCACATTTGAAATAAATTCAGCATATTTCTTCACCAACCACAAGTGGGGCCCACTCAATTCTAGAATTTTCCACCAAAATCATTTATAAACCTAATTTCTGAATTAGTCACCTCTTAAAATTCATAAAAAATCATACGTTCATTTTTAACGGTTCAAAATTTGTGGACATATACTCAACTTATATATGTATAACATATCCAAAAATTATAACGATCCAACAGTCGGATTAAAAATTATAACTCACACAATATATCTCGAAAACACTGGTTTAATTTTGAATACCTTCATTCCGACAAAAATACTGATAAAATACTTCAATATTAATTCCTTCATTTTTAACCACAATAAATATATCCAACATTTATATCCACATAAAATAAATATTTCCTTATCATATGAATCAATAATTAATTATTCACAAATAATATTACAGAATCACATTTATGACAACCAGGCCGTTCCCAAGAAAGAGGGGGCTTTCCAATAAGAATTTCTCCTTATTGGCGCGCAATTAGGTAACCAAACCTCTCCTTGACAGAACTTTCTAGAAATTGCCAATAATGCTATCTAATAATATTATTCAAATAATATGAATTATTGATTTGATAATGGGAAATACTGTGCAGTGACAATTATTGAAACAACAATACTATAAAATATCAACGCAACAATTATTGAATCAATAAAATAAAATATTGAACATTAACTACTGTAAAAATTATTGAGTAGTGCCTTTTTACATAAGGATCAACAATTCATCAATACTGTGCATCCACGCGTATTACTGTATTTTAACCACCGGGTATTCCAACAGTGTTAACGGTAACAACTACGCCGTTATTTATAAAAACTCAAATTTGTCATTTTCTTCATCCGACAGTTATTCTGTTATGGGGCCCACAAATGACTGCGTCGTCATACGAATATTCCCTGACAACAAGAATATTCCACGACCAAACGAATATTCCCCGACAACAATGATTATTTTATAACCACTTGCATATTTTACAAATTTTACATATTTCACCCATAACCAGAGAATTATATCAAATTAATACCTTATTATTCACAAATATAATTAGAGGAAATTCGATTTTATTTATAATAAGTTGGGGTCTTACAACCTCCCCTCCTTATGAAATTTCGTCCTCGAAATTGACATACATACCTGGTGTTTCGAAAAGGTGAGAATACCTCATTTTCATTTCTGATTCGAACTCCAATGTCATTTCTTTAATAGCATGGTTTCTCCATAAAACCTTAACTTGTGGTATAACCTTGGTGCGTAGGACATGCTCTTTCCTATCCAAGATCTTAACAGGTACTTCTTCGTACGTTAAATCTTCGACTATCTCGTCTGGTTCTAACGCAATAATATGGTTCGGGTCTTTCATATATTTACGAAGCATGGATATATGAAAAACATTATGGACACGAGACATACTTGGAGGTAATGCGAGTCTATAGGCCATATTTCCTATTCGGTTAAGAATCTCAAATGGACCAATAAATCGTGGATTGAGCTTTCCTCTCTTCCCAAATCTTTTAACTCCCTTCCATGGTGCAACACGTAACAATATATGATCCCCAATATTAAATTCCACGTCTTTTCGATGAAGATCCGCATAACTCTTTTGTCGATCTTGTGCCGTTTGTATACGTTGTCGAATCATTTGGATCTTTTCTGTAGTCATGAGTACTAATTCTGGTCCCAACAACGTTGCTTCTCCCACCTCATCCCAGCATACTGGAGAACGACACTTTCGTCCATACAACGCCTCAAATGGATCCATGCCTATACTTGCTTGATAACTGTTGTTGTAGGAGAATTCTACCAGTGACAAGTATTTATCCCAACTTCCTTTAAAATTTAGGACACAAAGTCTTAATAGATCTTTAAGGGTTTGAATAGTCCTCTCTGATTGTCCGTCTGTTTAAGGATGGTATACCGAACTGAATTGTAAATCCGTGCCCATAGCTTTCTGCAAGCTAACCCAAAATCGTGAAGTGAATGGTGGTCTCTAGCTGTGGAGTTCTTCCTAAGTAGTATAGAAAAGTGTGTTGTATACATCATTTAATAGTTATATTTGGTGAATCAAATAGGGTGAAGCAAACCCAACGTTGGAAGGGTGTTTTGCCACTATCATACAAGATGTCTAATGACATACAATATCGTGTCATCATAAGACAGGGTTGTGCTCATCCACTTGCTGAGTATATTTACGAGCACTACCTATATAATCTTGGTGTTTGTTTGAAGTATAATTCTCAATTTGAGACAGTGGAGATAATGATAAATCAAGAGAAGACTCACCATTGGGAAAAATATGATAGTAATCTTCTCGTTTTTCATTGGGGTCTATTGGGTCAACCAAGGATAATTCTGTGGCCATATGATATCTATCATAACCTAGAATCTTGGCCTCCCATGTACGAAGGTTTCCTTGAGCACTTTCCAAAGATTTTAATTTCTAAAACAGTTTTTGACTATACCTTTATGTAGGTATCACTGTGAGGTGCTGTCCACTGATGGGACATTTGTCACATTACGGTTGGGGACACGAGTCACAGTTGGTATATATTTGTATCCAAATTCACAACATATGTGTTGTTGTATTTTGCACGACAATTGTTGTAAAAAATTTGTAGTTAGTTTCTGTACCATGTATTTGGCGACTCGGAATGGGTTTGATGGAATGGACCTATTTTGGGGTCGTCACATTTGGTATCAGAGCTATAAGTAAAGAGTCCCGAGCCTCTCGCTGGTGACTTCCTGTTGATGGGGGATGCACCGAAGCCAGACTCTCCGTAGGGGACGCCGTTCTGCGGTGGCAAACTAATAGGTACCAATGTGAGGTGCTGTTCACTGATGGGATATTTGTCACATTTGGTATAAGAGCTTAGGGATATGATCTTTGGCGGAGATCAGGGAATATAACTAGGACAGGAGAGATGAGTAAATCCTTCGCTAGTGTGTCCTACCTAAGCTTATTTGTTGGTCAGTCATAATATCGAGATATTATGTGATATGTTAATTTGTTTAATTAACCCTTGTTTATGGAAGTATTTGAGAATGGCTGCTGAGAATGTTAACAATGGAGTGAATGAAACCGTGGGGATACCTCTAATCACTAACCATGATAATGTGATGTCAGACGAAGAAGGAATTAGAGATATCCATGTGGTGAGTAAAGAATTGATAGTTGCACCCCAGATAGTCACAGAGGTAACAACTGAGAGTGAGGAAGAAGAGGAAGAAGATGTACCTGAAGAGAGTTTATTAGAGGTATTATATGATCAAAATGTAGAATTTCAAAATCGTATTCATGAGTTAGAAGAGCAGGCTGAAGAACGACATGCGGTCGTGGAACAAAAGGATGCAACAATTCAAGCTTGTATTACCCGATATGTGATGCTTGAACAGAAGCATTCTTTAGCAGAGTATAAGATGATAAAGATGGAATCTGAGCTGAAAGAAGAAAAAACTGAACGAGTAAGAATGAGTGATGCATGGGTAAAAGCCACACGACACGTGGATATTGTGGAAAGAGATGTCCGATTTAAGAAGGCTAAAATAGATGACATGAATTTCTCTTTTTGGAAAGCAATTGGGAGAACCCAACATAGAGTTTTGAATTACCCTGTACATAGCGGTCAACCTGAATTCGATATGGATCGAAGATTGATGATTCAGATCATAAAACAGGAGTACGACGAGGCAGTTGAAGGAGGAATACGTCCTATAGGAATACGTCCAACAGTAGTGATAACGCCAAATGTTACCCCAGACAAGTCAAAACTGGGTAGTTCGAGGGATGGCGGTTGTCATGACTTCCCAATAAATGAGGAACCCAAATGAAATTATCACGGGAGATGGAGAAATCATGATGACCGGGGAGACTAGAATATAAAATGGAAGCAAGGTATTCTCAACTTTTCGAAATACCAGGTACGTAAATTTCGGGACAAAATTTCATAAGGAGGGGAGATTATAAGACTCCGAAATTTATGAAATAAAAGTATTCAATTTTTCTTATAATTACTATTCAGTAAACGGTTAAATTTATAAAAGTTAAAGTTAAGGGTGATATATGAATTTTTTTTTCAAAATACACAAGTGGTTATAAAATATTCATTGTTGTCGGGGAATATTCGTTTGGTAGTGGAATATTCTTTCTGTCGGGGAATATTCGTACGACGGCGCAGCCATTTATGGGCCCCATAACAGAATAACTGTCGGATGAAGAAAACTGATAAAATTAAGTTTTTTATAAATAACGGCGTAATCATTACCGTTAACACTGTTGGAATACCCGGTTGGTAAAATAAAGTAATACACGTTGTTGCATAGTAGCACACGGTATTACATATTATTGTTAAATTTTTGATTCTTACGTAAGAAGGCACTACTCAATAATTGTTACAGTAGTTACTGTTTAATATTTTATTTTATTGATTCAATAATTGCTGCGTTGATATTTTATATTATTGTTATTTCAATAATTATCACTGCAAAATATTTCTCATTATCAGATCAATAATTCGTATTATTTTAATAATATTATTAGATAGCATTATTGGCAATGTCTAGAAAGTTCTGTCAAGGAGAGGTTTGGTCACCTAATTGCGCGCCAGTAAGGAAAAATTCTTATTGGAAAGCCCCCTCTTTCCTGGGAACGGCTTGGTTGTCATAATTGTGATTCTGTAATATTATTTGTGAATAATTAATTATTGATTTATATGATAAGGAAATATTTATTTGATATGGACATAAATGATGGGTTTATTTATGCGGTTATAAATGAAGGAGTTAATGTTGAGGTGTTTTATCAGTATTTTATCGGATTGGAGGTATTAAAAGATCAAATTGGTGTTATTACAACTTTATTGTGTGAGTTATAATATTTAATCCGACCGTTGGATCGTTGTAATTTTTGGGTATGTTATACATATATAAGTTGGGTATATGTCCACAAATTTTGAACCATTAAAAATGAGCGTATAATTTGTTATGAATTTTAAGAGGTGACTGATTCGGAAATTAGGTTATCAATGATTTTGGTGAAAATTTTAGAATTGGTGGGCCCCACTTTTGGTTGGTGAGAAATGTGCTCAATTGAATTTTTAAATGTGGTGGGTGAGAATAGTAGCAGGTAAAGTCATCAGGTTGCAGGTTAAGTCTGCTTCGACGTGCTAACATTTTCCTATAAATAGAGGGCTAAGTTAAAATTGAAAATCAAACCAGAAATAAGTTTTCTCTCTTTCTCTCTCTAGATTATCGAGTGTATTTTGTGAGTATTTAGATACTTGGTGAGTTTCTATTCTTCAGTGCAAGTTTCCTTCAGCGTCATATCCGATATTCAGTCAGAAGTGTTGTTCTTTTGAAGGTAAGGGATAGTAAGGGATGTTATTTTCTTTCTAATGATGTTATTCTTTCAATATCATTATACTGAAATATTAGTATGGATTTTATTGCGGAATTTCAACCTTTTTGAGTTGGGATTACTATTCACGTATATGGCACTATTCACGTATACGACACCATTCATGTATATGGCACTATTTACGTATATGACATTATTTATGTATACGGTACTATGTACGAATACAGAGTACTATTCACGAGTTACTATTCACGAGTTACTATTCATGAGTTACTATACATGAGTTACTATTCACAAATTACTATTCATGAGTACTATTCAAGAAAAAAAAATTGATTTCTTTTTCTAACCAAATTATCATTGATTTATGAATCTTACTCTTGAAATTAAATCCATGTTTTGATGATATTGTTTTTATTATCATATATAACATTTTTATAATCCTGGTGAAGAAATTTCTCTTTGACTTGAGTGTAAAGATGGGTAGATTTTTGGTATGATCATGACTATGGGTTTTCTTTGGCCAGTAGTGCAAAGATGAATTGTGACTAGTGTGATCATGACCATTGAATTTACAATTGAATATCTTTAGCTTAAGTGTAAAGGTGAATTGATCAACATGGTTATAATTATTGTTTATATAAATTCTAAAATGATTATATATTTCTTTGAGATATTAATATATTTGGCATGTAGTGCAAAGATGACCTGTTGTTGAATATCTTTGGCCAGTGGTGCGAAAATGAACTGTGGATGAATATCTTTGGCCGTATTGCAAAGATGAATTTATTAGTATGATTATGAACAAGAACTGTGATTTGGTATAACCATGATCTTTGATGTTTCAGGTAAAGACATGTGATGAAAATTATATTCGTCCTGGGTACGAAGAGGAATTTAGAATTACAATTATATTCGGATTGGAGGTATTAAAAAATCAAATCGGCGTTATTACAGCTTTATTGTGTGAGTTATAATATTTAATCCTACCGTTGGATCGTTGTAATTTTGGATATGTTATACATATATAAGTTGAGTATATGTCCACAAATTTTAAACCGTTAAAAATGAACGAATGATTTGTTATGAATTTTAAGAGGTGACTGATTCAGAAATTAGGCTTATAAATGATTTTGGTGAAAAATTCTAGAAATGTGTAGGCCCCACTTTTGGTTGTTGTGGATGGTGGCTAATTTTTGGTGGGTGGAATAGTAACAGGTAAAGTCATCAGGTTGCAGGTTAAGTCTGCTTCGGCGTGCTAATATTTTCCTATAAATAGAGGGCTAAGTTAGAATTAAAAATCACACCAGAAACATAAGCTTTCTCTCTTTCTCTCTCTAGATTATCGAGTGTATTTTGTGAGTATTTAGATACTTGGTGAGTTGCTATTCATCAGTGCAAGTTTCCTTCAGCGTCATATCCGATATTTAGTCAGAAGTGCTGCTCTTTTGAGGTAAGGGATGGTAAGGAATGTTATTTTCTTCGTAAATAGATATTATTTCTTTTAATATCATTATACCGAAAATATTGATATGAATATTATTGTGGAATTTCTACCTTTTTTTTGTCGAGATTATTATTCACGTATACGATACTATTCACGTATACAGTACTATTCACATATACGGTACTATTCATTTATATGACATTATTTACGTATACGGTACTATGTACGAATACAAAGTACTATTCACGAGTTACTATTCATGAGTTACTATTCACGGGTTACTATTCTTTGGTACTATTCATGACAAAATTGGTTTCTTTTTCTGACCAAATTATCGTTGATTTATGAATCTTACTCTTGAAATTAAATCCATGTTTTGATGATATTGTTTTTATTATCATATATAACATTTTTATAATCCTGGTGAAGAAATTTCTCTTTGACTTGAGTGTAAAGATGGGTAGATTATTGGTATGATCATGACTATGGGTTCTCTTTGGCCAGTAGTGCAAAGATGAATTGTGACTAGTATGATCATGACCATTGAATTTACAATTGAATACTTTTAGCTTAAGTGCAAAGGTGAATTGATCAACATGGTTATAATTATGGTTTATATAGATTTTAAAATGATTATATATTTCTTTGAGATGTGAATATCTTTGGCCCGTAGTGCAAAGATGAATTATTATTGAATATCTTTGGCCTGTAGTGCAAAGATGACCTGTTGAATATCTTTGGCTCGTAATGCAAAGATGACCTGTTGTTGAATATTTTTGGCCTGTAGTGCAAAAATGACTTGTTGATGAATATCTTTGGCCCGTAGTGCAAAGATAAATTTATTAGTATGATTATGAACATGAACTGTGATTTGGTATAACCATGATCTTTGATGTTTCAGGTGATGAAAATTATCTTTGTCTTGGATGAGAAAAGGAATTTAGAACTACAATTACGATTATGAGTTATACATGTGATTGTGGATAGGAATTGTTGATTGATGTTACAGGGATAAAATATTATTGGTGGACTTTTAACATGGAGAAGATAATAGATTTTATGGTCTATTTGACTCTTTTAATGGATTGCTCGTTCCGCTGCAACTATGGTTGAAAAGTTTTATCATCTACCATATGTTCTAAATCTCTGATTTATTATTGATGAAGGCTATTGATAATTTAATTATCTTTATTCATGATATTCTTTACTGAGCTAGTTGTGCTCACCTTTTTTGCTTCACAATTCCTTTCAGGTAATAAGAGTGTAGCTGGATCGAGCGGGGATAACAAGGGAATAGAACGGTGGTCTCTAGCTGTGGAGTTCTTCCTAAGCAGTATAGAAAAGTTTGTTGTGTACATCATTTAGTAGTTATATTTGGTGAATCAAATAGGGTGAAGCGAACCCAACGTTGGAAGGGTGTTTTGCCACTATCAAACAAGATGTCTAATGACATACAACCTCGTATCATCATAAGACAGGATTGTGCACATCCACTTATTGAGTATATCTACGTGCACTACCTATATGATCTTGGTGTTTGTTTGAAGTATAATTCTCAATTAGAGACAGTGGAGATAATGATATGTCAAGAGAAGACTCGCCATTGGAAAGAAGATGATAGTAATCTTCTCGTTTTTCTTTGGGGTCTATTGGGTCAACTAAGGATAATTCTGTGGGCATATGATATCTATCATAACCTAGACACATGGCCTCCCATGTATGAAGGTTTTCTTGAGCACTTTCCAAAGATTTTAATTTCTAAAACAGTTTTTGACTATATCTTTATGTAAGGTGTCATTGTGACGTGCTATCCAAGGTTGGGACATGTGTCACAGTTGGTATATATTTGTATCAAAACTCACAGCATTTATGTTGTTGTATTTTGCACGACAATTGTTGTAATAAAGTCAGTCAATTGTTGTAATAAAGTTGTAGTTGTTTTCTGTACCATATATTTGGCGACTCAGAATGGGTTGGATAGAATGGCCCCATAACGAATAACTGTCGGATGAAGAAAATAATAAAATTAAGTTTTTATAAATAACGACGTAATCGTTACCGTTAACACTGTTGGAATACCCGGTTGGTAAAATAAAGTAATACGCATTGTTGCACAGTAGCACACAGTATTAAACAGTATTTTTGAATTATTGATTCTTACGTAAGAAGGCACTACTCAATAATTGTTACAGTAATTACTGTTCAATATTTTTTTTATTGATTCAATAATTGTTGCGTTGAAATTTTAAATTATTGTTGTTTCAATAATTATCACTGCACAATATTTCTCATTATCAGATCAATAATTCATATTATTTGAACAATATTATTAGATAGCATTATTGGCATTGTCTAGAAAGTTCTGTCAAGGAGAGGTTTGGTCACCTAATTGCGCGCCAGTAAGGAGAAATTCTTATTGAAAAGCCCCCTCTTTCCTGGGAACGGTCTGGTTGTCATAATTGTGATTCTGTAATATTATTTATGAATAATTAATTATTGATTCATATGATAAGGAAATATTTATTTGATGTGGATATAAATGATGGATTTATTTATGTGGTTATAAATGAAAGAGTTAATGTTGAGGTGTTTTATCAGTATTTTTGTCGGAATGAAGGTATTAAAAATTAAACCAGTGTTTTTGAGATATATTGCGCGACATATAATTTTTAATCCGACCGTTGGATCGTTGTAATTTTTGGATATGTTATACATATATAAGTTGAGTATATGTCCACAAATTTTGAACCGTTAAAAATGAATGTATGATTTGTTATGAATTTTAAGAGGTGACTGGTTTAGAAATTGTTAAAGTATCCGAATTTAGCATTTTGGTAGAAAATTCTAGAATTGAGTGGGCCCCACTTGTGGTTGGTGAAGAAATGTGCTGAATTTTATTTTAAATGTGGTGGGTGAGAATAGTAGCAGGTAAAGCCATCAGGTTGCAGGTCAAATCTGCTAAAATTTTCCTATAAATAGAGGGCTAAGTTAGAATTGAAAATCACACCAGAAACATAAGCTTTCTCTCTTTCTCTCTCTAGATTATTGAGTGTATTTTATGAGTATTTAGATACTTGGTGAGTTGATATTCATCAGTGCAAGTTTACTTCAGCGTCATATCCGATATCCAGTCAGAAGTGTTGCTCTTTTGAGGTTAGGGATAGTAAGGGATTTTAAGGGTTATTATATTTTTCAGTTCGTACTTCTTCTGACATTCAGAAAATTCTGAAAAAATTTGAAATGATATGTTGATGAGTTTTATTGATTGTGTCCAAAAATGGTGATTTTTGGATGTATAGATTAAGATTTATGAATTTTATGAGAAAAAACTATTTTAAAAGTAACCATTTATAATTCCTTGTGGTTAACTCCAAAATTGATGAAATTTTTATTGGGAGTACATCTATATAATATCACTGTACTCTGTGAATTTCGAAATGTTTGGATAAAAGTACAATTTATGAGAAATGTCTAAATATTCGGCGGTTTTGGCCATATGGAAAATAGTAAATGAATTTTAAAAATTCTAAGAAAAATATATGTTCAATATGGAACTATATTATACTAAATCCCAGAAAAGAAATATTTTTGAAATTAATTTGGTATTTTTCATGAAAATAGACTAGTTATGAATAAATGAGTTAAATATGTTATGTGAAGGAAGAAAATTGGAAAATATGATTTTATGGCTTGAGAATCATATATGTGGTATATGCAGATTTTTGATGAGGGTTTTGGTTATTTGTGATGAAATCTTATAAGTTTGGCATTTTATGATGATTAAATGCATTATTTAGTAAAGTGTAAATAATTAAAATAAATTGTTTATAAGTTTAAGAAATGTTATTATTTCAATATCATTATACCAAAATATTGGTATAGATTTTATTGTGGAATTTCTACCCTTTTGTGATAGGGTTACTATTCATGAGTTACTATTCACGAGTTACTATTTGTGACGCCCCCAAAATAGGTATACAACACCCATTCTGAGTCGCCAAATACATGGTACATAAAGCAAACTACAACTTCAATAATACAAATGTCGTGTGAAATACGACAATATATATTGTGAGTTTAAATACAAATATTGTCTTCTAGACAATATCCACACGCAAATAAGTCCTCATTACAATTATTCAAATACTATTTTATAGAAATAATGAGGACTGCTAAAACATCTTCCTAGAACCATCACTCTATACCCCGACTCGATCCTGCTATGTTCTCACCTCCTGAAAAGAAAAATGGAACAAAAAAGAAAAGGGTGAGCTCAACTAGCCCAGTAAAGAATATTATGACTAAGATAATATACAACAAATTATCGTTAGCTTCAACAGGGAAAACAATTTGATAAAATATAATCGACAACAAGTTTTAGATCAACAAATACAGCGGAAACAACAATCCATTAGAAGAGTCACGTAGAGGATGAATTCTACTATCTTCTAATATTTAAGAGTCCATCATCAATATTTTATCACTGTAACAACAATCAATATACATCTTTAATCATCTTTGCACTACAGTCCAAAGATATTCATTTATATCACCAGTTGGTCGTGTTCATCTCAACACCTGTTCATCTTTGCACTACGGGTCAAAGATATTCATCAGTTATCATTTATCTTTGCACTACAGGCCAAAGATATTCAATAATATCATCATAAGGACTGAGGATGATGAAAAACATTTTTAAAAACGAATCCAGTGAAATAGAAGGACAAATATTAGGGATTCGTATAACAGTTTTATCCAAGATCAATAGTACTCCATAATAACCAATTTTGAAGCAGAATTCAAAAATAACGATCAAAACATGGATTCAAAGATAGTAGCCAAAATAGACATCTTGGACAAAAAGGAAAATTTTCTTTTTTCGGTGAATAGTGCCGTATCCGTGAATAGTGCCGTATACGTGAATAGTGTCGTATACGTGAATAGTAACCCTGACACAAAAAGTTCCAAATTTGATTAAAAAGTTCACCAATAATTCGGCATAATGATATTGAAGAAAATAATATCATTTAAGAATAAAATAACATCCCTTACCTCAAAATAACCGTACTTCTGACTGAATTTCGGTATAGTGCTGACAGAAACTCGCACCGTATAACAACACACAAAGTATACTCACAAGAATACGCTCGATAATATAGAGAGAGGAAGAGAGAAAACTTGTTTCTAGTGTGATTTTCAATTCTAACTTAGCCCTCTATTTATAGAAAAATGCTAGAACGCCAAAGGAGACTAAATTAATAAAATATTAATTTTTTTTCATTTCTTTTCTACGCATGCCATTTGAACACTTCGTCCACCAGCCAACCTTGACCCAATTTCCAGCAGCCCACATGTTCAAACAAGAGTGGGTCTCACCAAAAAATTAATAAAAATCATTTTATTTTCCGAAACTTCAATAATTCATAGAAAATAGACCGTTTATCAGAAAAATACGAATTTTATGTCCATTCTGCCTGAAATCGAATTCTCTACAACTTTGAAAAAGAAAGTTTTCCTAAATTCCTAACAAAAAATATCTGAAATCCACAAACAGATAATTATTAATTCTTCCAGTTCGACAAAATATTGATAAAACACCTCAGCATTAATTCCTTCAATTATATCCACATAAAATAATATATTCATCAATTATATCCACATCAAATAAATATTTCCTTATCATATGAATCAATAATTAATTATTCTTAAATAATATTACAGAATCACAATTATGACAACTAGACCATTCCCAGGAAAGAGTGGGCTTTCTAATAAGGATTTCTCCTTACTGGCGCGCAATTAGATGACCAAACCTCTCCTTGACAGAACTTTCTAGACATTGCCAATAATGCTATCTAATAATATTATTCAAATAATATGAATTATTGATCTGATAATGAGAAATACTGTGCATTGACAATTATTAAAACAATAATAATATAAACTAACAATGCAACATTTATTGAATCAATATAATAAAATAATGAACAGTAACTACTGTAACAATTATTGAGTAGTGCCTTCTTACGTACGAATCAATAATTCAACCATACTGTGCAATACCGTGTGCTACTGTACAACCACGCGTATTACTGTATTTTAACTACTAATTATCCAACAGTGTTAACGGTAAAAAATATGCCGTTATTTATAAAAACCCAAATTTTTCGTTTTCTTCATCCGACCGTTATTCTGTTATGGGGCCCACAATTGACTGCGCCATCGTACGAATATTCCTGACAAAAAGAATATTTCACGACCAAACGAATATTCCCCGACAACAATGATTATTTTATAACTACTTGTTTATTTTGTAAAAATTTTCACATTTCAACCATAACCAAAGTATTATGTCAAATTAACACCTTATTATTTTAGAATAATGAATAGAGGAAAATTTAATTTATTTATAATAAGTTGGGGTCTTACAACCTCCCCTCCTTATAAAATTTCGTCCTCGAAATTGACATACGTACCTGATGTTTCGAACAGGTGAGGGTACATCGCTTTCATTTCTGATTCCAACTCCCATGTCATTTCCGCAATTTCATGGTTTCTCCACAAAACCTTAACTTATGGTATAACCTTCGTGCGTAAGACATGCTCTTTCCTATCCAAAATCTCAACAGGTATCTCCTCGTATGTTAAATCTTTAGCTATCTCGTCTGGTTCTAACACAATAATGTGGTTCGGGTCTTTCACATATTTACGAAGCATAGATATGTGGAATACATTGTGAACACGAAACATACTTAGAGGTAACGCGAGTCTATAGGCTACGTTTCCTATTCGGTGAAGAATCTCAAATGGACCAATAAATCTTAGATTGAGCTTTCCTCTCTTTCCAAATCTTGTAACTCCCTTCCATGGAGCAACACGTAACAGTACATGATCCCTAATATTAAACTCCACGTCCTTTTTATGAAGATCAGCATAACTCTTTTGTCGATCTTGTGAAGTTTGAATACGTTGTCGAACCATTTAGATCTTTTCTGTATTCATGCGTACTAATTCTGGTCCCAACAACGTTTCTTCTCCCACCTCGTCCCAGCATACTGGAGATCGACACTTTCATCCATACAATTCCTCAAATGGAGTCATGCCTATACTTGTTTGATAACTGTTGTTATAGGAGAATTCCATCAGTGGCAAGTGCTTATCCCAACTTCCTTTAAAATCTAGGACACAAAGTCTTAATAGATCTTCGAGGGTTTGAATAGTCCTCTCTGTGCCCATAGCTTTCTACAAGCTAACCCAAAATCTTGAAGTGAATCTTGGGTCACGATCCAAAACTAAGGATACTAACATGCCATGCAATCGCACAATCTTATTCACGTACATACTAGCAAGACGTTCAAGGGAATAAGTTTCTCGTATCGGCAAGAAATGAGCAGACTTGGTTAATCTATCAACAATAGCCCAAATCGCATCTATGCCTTGAGAAACCTTGGGAGGACCTGTAACGAAATCCATTGTAATGTGTTCCAACTTCCATTTCGGAGTCTCAAGTGGTTGCAATGGACCTTTTGGCATTTGATGCTCCGCCTTTACACTTTAACAAGTTAAACACCTCGAGATAAACTCCGCGATCTCTCTCTTCATATTGTTCCACCAAAATGTATGTCGAATATCATGATACATTTTGGTACTCCCAGGATGGATTGCAAATGGGGTGTTGTGTGCCTCCATCATGATTCTATGCTTCAAGTCAGAATCGTTCGGAACGTAAAGTCGAGAGTTGAATCGAAGTATTCCTTCTTCATCGATTCTTGCTTCTGGAATAGCACCTTCTTGCACTTTCTTCTTCATTTATATCAGCCCCAGGTCCGTAGCTTGAACAGCTTTAACTTTATCAATTAAAGTTGGTTCTACTCGTATATTCGCCATCATCATGTGGGTCCCTGGAGTCTTTAATTCTACCTCCATCATTTGCAAGTCATACAAAATGGGCCTTTGCATTGACAATATTCCACTCGTACTCGCATATGATCTTCTACTCAATGCGTCAGCTACTACGTTCGCTTTTCCAGGATGATATTAAATAGTGTGATCGTAATCTTTCAACAGCTCAAGCCAACGTCGTTGCCGCATGTTGAGTTCTTTTTGGGTGAAGAAATATTTGAGGCTTTTATGGTCCGTATAAATCTCCACTTTCTCCCCGTACAAGTAGTGTCTCCATATCTTCAACGCGAATACGACTGCTGCCAACTCCAGATCATGAGTAGGATAATTCCTCTCATATTCTTTGAGTTGTCATGAGGCATAGGCTATGACTTTCCCATGTTGCATGAGAACACATCCTAACCCCTTGCCAGAAGCATCGCTGTAGATAATAAATCCATCCGAACCAGATGGTATTGTCAGAACAGGTGCCGAAATGAGTCTCCTCTTGAGCTCTTGGAAGCTCTTCTCGCATTCCTCGCTCCATACGAATTTTGCATCCTTTCGAGTCAGCTGAGTTAACGGAGTAGCGATTCGAGAAAATCCTTCCACGAATCTCCGATAATAACCAGCTAAGTCCAGAAAGCTACGCACTTCGGTCACCGACTTTGGCTGCTCCCAACTTTGTATTGCTTCAATCTTCGCCGGGTCCACAGATACTCCATGTTTTGACACCACGTGCCCAAGGAATGCTACTTCCTCAAGCCAGAACTTGCATTTCTTCAGCTTGGCATAAATCTTGTGTTCACGAAGTCTTTGAAGTACTAACTTCAAATGGTGCTCATGATCTTCACGGCTTTTGGAATAGATGAAGATGTCATCAATAAAGAAAACAACGAATTGATCTAAATATTCATTAAATACACGGTTCATCATATCCATGAAAGCAGCTGGAGCATTAGTCAATCCAAAAGACATGACTAAGAATTCATAATGCCCGTACCGAGTTCTGAAGGTAGTCTTTGGACTATCCTCAGTTTTAATCTTCAGCTGATTATATCCAGAATGAAGATCGGTCTTTGAAAAGAATTATGCTCCTTGCAACTGGTCAAACAGGTCATCAATGCGAGGTAGTGGATACCTATTCTTGATGGTGACATGGTTTAATTCTCGTTAGTCAATACAAAGTCGCATACTCCCGTCTTTCTTCTTTACGAATAAAACAGGAGCACCCCAAGGAGATGTACTAGGACGAATGAAACCGATGTCTAACAATTCCTGTAGTCGAACTTTTAACTCCTGAAGTTCAATAGGAAGCATTCGATATGGGGTTTTAGAAATGGGTTTTGTACCCGGTTCAAGATCAATAAAGAATTCAACTTCATGTTCCGGGGGTAGACCGTGAAGTTCTTCGGGAAATACATCAGGAAATTCTTTAACAACAGAAATATTATTCAAATCTGACTTGTCTCTGTTCAAATCCATAACATGGGCTAAGAAAGCTTGGCATCCGTTTTTCAATAAATGAATAGCTTTGTGGCTTGATATGATAGTGACTGATTTTGGTGGTTTAGTGGTTTGAATTCGTATGACAGGTTGGTTAGGAATATGAAAACTAACAACCTTACGAAAACAATCAATTTTGGCATGATGAATGGTTAACCAATCAATTCCTAAAATCACATCAAAAGCAAGTATCTTTAAAGAGATAAGATCCACAGGTAATGTGATAGTGCCAACTTGGATCATGCAAGATTTATAAACTGTAGATGTAACGAAGGTTTCACCTAACGGAGTTTCAACAGATAAATCAAAATCTAATTTCTCCGGAGTTAAGTTTAAACGTTGAGCACAAGCAGGAGAGATAAAAGAATAGGTAGAACCGGTATCTAGTAAGGTATAAACTTCGCAAGAATTCAAGATTAGCTTACCCATGATCACCTCATTTGGGTTCCTCACATTTTGGCCAGTCACGACAAACGCTCTTCCAAGAAACGCTGATTTCGACTTATTTGGGACAACCCTTGAAATCACCACTCTCGCTGAACTTGGTTTCGCTATAGTATAATCTCGAGTGATGTGGCATCCTTTCCACAGTTGTAACATACCTTGGATTGTTGTGGACAGTTTGGGCTGATATGTCCCTCCTTCCCGCATTTGTAACATCTAACTAGCGGTCGTTCTCCTCCCCTAGAATTTATTGTTGGTGCTGGTGCTGCTGCTGAAGTCTTCCCGTCGTTGTTGAATCTTCTCTTTCTAAAATTTCCACTTGAGTCACCTCTTCTATTATCATGGCCACGATTACCACCTGAGTGGTTACCACCTTTGTCCGTATTCTTCCTTCCTCGCTGGTTATCATCGTTCTGATGACTGCTGTCACCGATATGACCCTTGTTGTTGTGACGCCCCCAAATTTAGGTACTTGAAACCCGAACTCGGTGCTTCACGATATCATTTCTATGAGCGGAAATACTAATAATAATAACAATAATATAGATTTTCAAACTTAATTTACATATTATCAGAGTTTAGTTCCCAAGTACGAAACCTTTAACATTCGTTACATGATCATAATAATAATATTTATTATCCTTATCATAAATTCAGACTATTACATAGAATAGTTTTAAACATTTAATCAGCAACTTTCCCTTTCCCCTTGTTCTTGGCAGATCCTTCGGTTTGTTCACACTTAGCTGAAAACATTTACAATTAAGCAAGAATGAGCATTCGAGTGCCCAGCAAGTAATAACAACAATAATAGTTAACTGAAAGGATTAAATGTTTTCTGTGAAAGATACTTCTACAACGGATCGACAGTTGTGAAGTAAGCTGAACCAATAATTAACAACATGTCATTTTGATTTCAAATTTTTGAAACTACGTATTGACTATAAATGAGAATCAGTTGACAGACTATGAACATTATTTTATATTTTTGAAAAGGTTTAAACAGAACTTCATCTGTAAACCGTCATTTGCTTACGGGCACGGGGGTGATCAGCCCGTTATGCCCTGTATTGATCAATACTACATTGCTAGAACGATATTATCGTTCATCCTTTGTCCGCTGTAGCGCATAAAAATTTCCCATAATCGGGATGTTCATAACAGTCTTGAATCCATACCAAAACAATTCGGTTGGATAAGTTTTATCTTGTTCAACAACTTTAGATATATGTCTAGCTGGATCAAATAGCTTAGACAACTTTTATTTCAAGGTATACATACTAAGCACTATAAGTATGTATCAACATGTGATAAAATATAATGATTATCCAAGTGGGGACACTTGTATAACCATGTTATAGAAATTAACGAACAGAATAAATAACTTGATCAATATTAACAGGATAAAGGAAATTATACAACAATTATGGCTTAATAACTTGCTTATACAGAATCATTGCATAAGTATATACAAAGGTTGAAATATTTGAACAGTTCAGATATTATCTTACGCAATGTCCTTAGCATAAAGTAAATGCAAAGGGTTAGATACTTGCCTTGTATGCTGCTTACACAACTTAGATATATCTTTTCTATCAAGTCCTATCATTAAATAGATCATTGTCTGATTAGAATAATATATCATATCATATAATACTGCTTATTGCAGTCAGCACATTCCTAATCACATTGTCACATAACTTTAACACCATTGAATCACAAATAATTCAGTTATACAGTCAATCTAGCTAAGTCCAGATCAATTTCTAAAATATGTCGGCCTACCGACAACTTTATTGGGTAAATATCGAGTCTATGACTCTATATAGTTATACAATATCCACTTAGATATCTTAAACAACCGTTATAACATTTTTCATGACCTTATAATAATTATAAAATAATTATTACCATTTACCATAATTTTTGAAATATCAGAATCATTGTTAAATGATTTAAATATCAAACAATTCTATTATCATTAATATTTAATTAATATTAAACTATTAATGAAATCATTGCCAAAATATTAAAGTCATTAATAATAACTTAAAATAGTTTTAAAACATTTATATTACCTTTAAATGATTTCTAAAACAATTAAATCATTATTAAATACTTACCATTAATATTAATTTATCATTATCCCAATATTAAAAGTTATTAATTACAACTTAAAATATTTTTAATTCACTTGTATCCTTTTTAAATGATTTTTAAATAAATAAACCCTTTTTAAACTATTTATTTAATAAATTTAATATCATTAATCATTAAATAAATATCATTAATATTAAATTATTAATGAAATTATCCTTTAAATATTAAAACTTATACTTTATAACTTAAAATATCTTTAAATACTTATTTTCATTTAAAATGATTATTATAATATTAAAAATCATTTTTAAATTAAATTATTTAATATAATTATTAAATAACTTTAATATCATTAATAATAATTAATTAATAAAATTTACCTTTAAATATTAAAAGTTATATTTTATAACTTGAAATATTTTTAAATACTTTATTCTTATTTAAAATTATTTTTAATTTAATAAAATTATTTTTAATTTATTTCTTTAATTCATTTAATAAATAACTTAATTATCATTAATATTAATTTATTAATGAAAATTATCACATAATATAAAAAGTTATCAAAAATAACTTAAATTATTTTCTTATGCCATAATATAATTTTAAATGATTTTTCAAATATTAAAATTATTTTTAAATAATTTATTTAATATTATAATTAAATAAATTAAATACTTTTAATATTCCAAAAATATTAAATATTTATGAAATATATTTAAAATAATTAAAAACTAATTTTTAGAATTAAAAATAATTTTTAATAATTTATTTTGTATTTTTAATAATTAAAAACTATTTTTTTCTATTTTTTTAATAATTTCTGGAAAATAAATAAAATCTGTCGCTAAAGACCACCTATAGCGACAGAACCGTCGCTATAGGTGTTCTTCATGTTCTTGAGTTGTTCATAGCAGTTCGCAGGGTATCACGTTTGACCACGATTCCCGGTCAGATCCTGATGTTAATGGACATGTTATGAGTCACATATTGTAGTACTAATGCACAACTACAAGATCCAACAACAAATGTGCTTATAACATGTATAACCAACGAGATCTGAGCCCTTAAAGTGGCTGTCAGACCTGTTCTTCATTTTCTGGGTTTTCCAGAAATGAAGAACAGCTCGTAATGCCTACTTTGGGCTTCCACAACTTGCAAGATATGATCTGTTTTAGTGATTTAAAAGTTGCAGTATATAAAACACATGTAGCACTATAGATCCATCACAAAAAATCACTAAAACAACAATATAACAGCCAGATTCGACACGGTCAAACCATATCAGTCATCGCGTTCTTGAGTTTTCTGGGTTTTCCAGAAAACTCAATTCGTGATCATCTGCCTTGGTTTGACCAACCACTGATTTCGATAAATTTATGAAATAAGTAATATTAAGGCATGATTAGGTAGTCTAACAAACATACTACAACCTAAATGTAAGAACCATAACGATACATCAAACCACTGTCAGATTCAAGCCCTTGAAGAACCTGTCAGACGCTTGTCCTCAGTTTCTGGGCTACCCAGAAATTACCCGGTCAATACCGGTCAACGGTCTTTGACCGATTATAACTTAAAATATACACATCTAATGAACTTGATTCCACTTTCAGATCAAAGATCTTCCAGCATACTACCAGATCAAAGCTTAAAAACACAACAACACTTAACAGGACGAGATCTATGGGACCTGACATTTGATTGTCAGACCATATTTCTCACTTTTCCAGATTTTGCAAATCTTCAAATCCGAGACTCTAGATGTTATGGATCTAACATCTAGCAACCCAGATCATCATTAGACACTATAACAAACATGTTTAACAAGAAAAAACTAACATATAACAACCGAATTTTGGCCAGAAATTGAGATAGGATTTTATACCTTTGATGACCAAAATCTGATTTTGTGTTGCTGATTTGGTTATGTTAAACGTGGGGCTGTGTTTTGTGACTGAAATATGAAGAAATTTTCGGAGGTTTGGGGTTGAGAGAGAATGGTTGAGTGTTTGACAAAAATGACTTAGCAAAAATGAATTTCTCTCTCTCCAATCTCTTATATAGTCATGCTAGATTCATGCATTGGCTGAGTTGTTGCTTGTTGCTGGCATTGATGTGTCACATGAAGTGGTTGGGAGTTGTTTAACAACTCAATCTATTGTCAACACCTATAACTTAGGCTCTTTAATGCTTAAAAATAGTATTTTGGTCTTTTAATTTTTCCAATTAATGGCAAAATTGTAATCATGCAATCCCTTAGGGTTTAACCCTTAGGGTTTTACCTTAAGGTTTAGCACAAAATAAATATAGAATTTAGCAATTAAGGTTTGTGCCAATAAAATAAATAAATAAATAAATAGAATTATTTTAGTTTCTAAAATTTTAAAAAAAAATTAAGATTGTTAATTAGATTAGGTTTACTAATTACGTTATACATGAATGTTAGAGTTTAATACCCCTAAACATAATTACCCTTGCCAATTTGGCAATTAATGTTCACAATTTTTAATAATTAGGGCTACTAAAATATATAATTAGATTTCCTATTAATAAAATTAGGGTTCTTGATATAAATTAAATTCTTTATTTATATATGGACATTAGGGTATTATATCGTAATTAACTTTACCACTTGCATAATTAGTGCTTAAAATTAACAATTAGGGTTCACAGAAATATCAATTAGGGTTTCGATTTCACAATTAGGGTTTCGCGACAAAATTAGGATTTCGCCTAATTAGCGGTCCATGAAGTAATACGTAACCATATATCATATAACACAGATATTTAATAATCTTACATTTTCCATTTAAATTGATAAATAGAGTTAAATCAATTAATGCTAGGATTTGGTCAATATACCATAATTGACCAACCATCAACAGTACAATTTTTACAGTACATATTTATAGCACTGAAAAATCAAAATATAATTAATATTATATTATTATTCTCATACCTTGACAATAATCCAAAATTAGTGTTTGGATTCCATATATGATTTATCCTTTCTATTTAACCTTAATAATTTAAGGTAAAATAATTAACTTAATAATCTGTACAAAAATTCATATAATAAAATAATTATTATATTTATTTTAAAAAAATCACTTCATATATTATTTAAATAATATATGATTATATATTCATGGAAAATAAAAATATTTCTATCATAAAATTAATTATTATAAGAATATACTTTATAATAATCAATAATTCTAAAATAAATTTTACTTATAAATATTCATGTAATAAATATATTTTTATTTACCACATAATTACATATACGCATAATCTTGTACAAATCCTCATCCTTGAAATAAAAAAAAATTTATACGAAAAATTTAAGATTTATTTATATCGAAAATATCGGGTTGTCACAGTTGTGGTCCCTCGGTTGAGTATACTCACTATCTCGCTCTAACAACTGAGCCCTGTTTACAACATCTGAATATAAAGAAAATTTATGAGATATAAGGTATTGACGAATCTCGGGTTTTAAACCTCTCAGAAACATCCGCGTCATGCGTTCCTCATTCTCTACCATATGAGGTGCAAACCTGGACAACTCTGCAAACTTTGCCTTCTATTGAGACACCATCATGTTATTCTGTTCGAGTCTAATAAACTCTACCTCTTTCATATGACGAATACTTTCAGGAAAGTACTTGTCATTGAAAAGTTTTTGAAATCTTTCCCAAGACATGTTGAGTGCATCTGGTTGGGTACACTTCACAGATTCCCACCAGTAATATGCTTCACCACGAAACATAAAGGTAACGAATAGAACCTTCTGTTCTTCCGTGCATCCCAAGACATCGAATATCTTGGTAATTTGCTTGACCCATATTTCTGCCATGATCGGATCCGGTTTTACCTTAAATTCTGGTGGTCCCAACTCCTTAAACTGCTTGGCTATGACAGACCGCGCGTTACCATCATTTCCACCCGTATTTTGTACACGAGTTTCCCTCGTTTGATTTTGCATGAACTGTAAAAAGCTCCTAAACATTCCATCGTTCATCGTTTTCTCGGTAGTGTTGTTTACAGGAGGAATATTGTCTTCCTGTTGCACGTTCTCCTGGTTTGTGACTAAAGGTTGCTCCACAGTCTCGTACACTCCATTGTTAACGTTCTCAGCAGCCATTCTTAAATACTGCCATAAAACAAGGGTTAATTAAACATATCACATAATATCCCTATATTACGACCAACCAACAAATAAGCTTAGTAGGACACACTAGCAAAGGATTTACTCATCTCTCCCCTCCTAGTTCTATTCCCCGATCTCCGCCAGAGACCATATCCCTAAGCTTTGATACCAACTGTGATGCCCCCAAAATAGGTATACAACACCCATTCTGAGTCGCCAAATACATGGTACATAAAGCAAACTACAACTTCAATAATACAAATGTCGTGTGAAATACGACAATACATACTGTGAGTTTAAATACAAATATTGTCTTCTAGACAATATCCACACGCAAATAAGTCTTCATTACAATTACTCAAACACTATTTTATAGAAATAGTGAGGACTGCTAAAACATCTTCCTAGAACCATCACTACATACCCCGACTCGATCCTGCTATGTTCTCACCTTCTGAGAAGAAAAATGCAACAAAAAGGAAAGGGTGAGCTCAACTATCCCAGTAAAGATTATTATGACAAAGATAATATACAACAAATTATCGTTAGTCTTCAACAGGGAAAAAAATCTAATAAAATATAATCGACAACAAGTTTTAGATCAACAAATACAGCGGAAACAACAATCCATTAGAAGAGTCACGTAGAGGATGAATTCTACTATCTTCTAATATTTAAGAGTCCATCATCAATATTTTATCCCTGTAACAATAATCAATATACATCTTTAATCATCTTTGCACTACAGGCCAAAGATATTAATTTATATCACTAGTTGGTCGTGTTCATCTCAACACATGTTTATCTTTGCACTACGGGCCAAAGATATTCATCAGTAATCATCATAAAATGCCAAACTTATAAGATTTCATCACCAATAACCAAAACCCTCATCAAAAATCTGCATATGCCACATATATGATTCTCAAGCCATAAAATCATATTTTCCAATTTTCTTCCTTCACACAACATATTTAACTCATTTATTCATAACTAGTCCATTTTCATGAAAAATACCAAATCAGTTCCAAAAATATTCTTTTCTGGGATTTAGCAGAATATAGTCCCATATTGAACATATATTTTTCTTAGAATTTTTAAAATTCATTTACTATTTTTCATATGGCCAAAATCGCCGAATATTTAGACATTTATCATAAATTGTACTTTTATCTAAAAATTCTGAAATTCACAGAGTACACTGATATTATATAAGTGTACTCCCAATAAAAATTTTATCAAATTTAGTGTTAACCATAAAGATTTATAAGGCGTTACTTTTAAAATAGTCTTTTCTCATAAAATTCATAACTTTTAATCTATACATCCAAAAATCACCATTATTGGACACAATCAATACAACTCATCAACATATCATTTCAAATTTTTCCAGAATTTTCTGAAAGTCAGAAGAAGTACGAACTGAAAAACATAATAACCCTTAAAATCCCTTACTATCCTTTGCCTCAAAAGAGCAGCACTTCTGACTGGATATCGGATATGACGCTGAAGAAAACTTGCACTGATGAATATCAACTCACCAAGTATCTAAATACTCACAAAATACACTAAATAATCTAGAGAGAGAAAGAAAGAAACTTATGTTTCTGGTGTGATTTTCAATTCTAACTTAGCCCTCTATTTATAGGAAAATTTTAGCAGACTTGACCTGCAACCTAATGGCTTTACCTGCTACTATTCGCACCCACCACATTTGAAATAAAATTCAGCACATTTCTTCACCAACCACAAGTGGGGCCCACTCAATTCTAGAAATTTCCACCAAAATGCTAAATTCGGATACTTAAACAATTTCTGAACCAGCCACCTCTTAAAATTCATAACAAATCATACGTTCATTTTTAACGGTTCAAAATTTGTGGACATATACTCAACTTATATATGTATAACATATCCAAAAATTACAACGATTCCAACAATCAGATTAAAAATTATATGTCACGCAATATATCTCAAAAACACTGGTTTAATTTTTAATACCTTCATTCCGACAAAAATACTGATAAAACACCTCAACATTAACTCTTTCATTTATAACCACATAAATAAATCCATCATTTATATTCACATCAAATAAATATTTCCTTATCATATGAATCAATAATTAATTATTCACAAATAATATTACAGAATCACAATTATATCAACCAGGCCGTTCCCAGGAAAGAGGGGAGCTTTCCAATAAGAATTTCTCCTTACTGGTGCGCAATTAGGTGACCAAACCTTTCCTTGACAGAACTTTCTAGACATTGTCAATAATGCTATCTAATAATATTATTCAAATAATATGAATTATTTATCTGATAATGAGAAATGTTGTGCAGTTATAATTATTGAAACAACAATAATATAAAATATCAACGCATCAATTATTGAATCAATAAAATAAAATATTGAACAGTAATTATTGTAACAATTATTGAGTAGTGTCTTCTTACGTAAGAATCAATAATTCAAAAATACTGTGTAATACCGTGTGCTACTGTGCAACAACACGTATTACTTTATTTTACCAACCGGATATTCCAATAGTGTTAACGGTAACGATTACACCGTTATTTATAAAAACTTAATTTTGTCATTTTCTTCATCCGACAATTTTTCTGTTATATGCCCCACAAATGGCTGCGCCGTCATACAAATATTCCCCGACAGAAAGAATATTCCACGACCAAACGAATATTCTCCGACAACAATGAATATTTTATAACCAATTGTGTATTTTGAAAAAAATTTCAAATATCACCCTTAACTTTAACTTTTATCAATTTAACTATTTACTGAATAGTAATTATAAGAAAAATTGAATACTTTTATTTCATAAATTTTGGGGTCTTACAATATCCCCTCCTTATGAAATTTCGTCCCGAAATTTACGTACCTGGTATTTCGAAAAAGTTGAGAATACCTCGCTTCCATTTCAGATTCTATCTCCCCTGTCATCATGATTTCTCTATCTCCCGTGATAACTTTATTTGGGTTCCTCATTTGTTGGGAAGTCATGACAACCGCCATCCCTCGAACTACCAGGTTTTGACTTGTCTGGGGAAGCATTTGGCGTTATCACTACCGTTGGAATATATTTTTATATAGGACATATTCCTCCCTCAACTACCTCATCGTACTCCTGTTTCATGATCTGAATCATCAATCTTCGATCCATATCGAATTTAGGTTGACCATTATGTATAGGGTAATTCAAAACTCGATGTTGGGTTCTCCCAACTGCTTTCCAAAAAGAGAAATTCATGTCATCTATTTTAGCCTTCTTAGATCGGACATCTCTTTCCACAATATCCACGTGTCATGTGGCTTTTACCCATGCATCACTCATTCTTACTCGTTCAATTTTTTCTTCTTTCAACTCAGATTCCATCTTTATCATCTTATACTCTGCCAAAGAATGCTTCTGTTCATCACATATCGGGTAACACAAGCTTGAATTGTTGCATCTTTTTGTTCCACGACCGTATGTCGTTCTTCAGCCTGCTCTTCTAACTCATGAATACGATTTTGAAATTCTACATTTTGATCATATAATACCTCTAATAAACTCTCCTTAAGTTACCTCTTCTTCCTCACTCTCAGCTGTTACCTCTGTGACTATCTCGGGTGCAACTATCAATTCTTCACTCACCACATGGATATCTCTAATTTCTTCTTCGTCTGACATCACATTATCATGGTTAGTGATTAGAGGTATCCCCACGGTCTCATTCACTCTATTGTTAACATTCTCAGCAGCCATTCTCAAATACTACCATAAAACAAGGGTTAATTAAACAAATTAACATATCACATAATATCCCGATATTATGACTAACCAACAAATAAGCTTAGGTAGGACACACTAGCGAAGGATTTACTCATCTCTTCCCTCCTAGTTATATTCCTCGATCTCCGACAGAGACCATATCCCTAAGCTCTGATACCAACTGTGACTCATGTTCCAACTGTGGACAGCACCTCACAGTGACACCTTACATAAAGGTATAGTCAAAAACTGTTTTAGAAACTAAAATTTTGGGAAGTGCTTAAGGAAACCTTCGTACATGGGAGGCCATGCTTCTAGGTTATGATAGATATCATATGGCCACAAAATTATCCTTGGTTGAACCAATAGACCCCACAGAAAAATGAGAAGATTACTATCATATTCTTACCAATGGTGAGTCTTCTATTGATTTATCATTATCTCCACTGTCTCAAATTGAGAATTATACTTCAAACAAACACCAAGATTATATAGGTAGTGCTCGTAAATATACTCAGCAAGTGGATGAGCACAACCCTGTCTTATGATGACACGAGGTTGTATGTCATTAGACATCTTGTATGATAGTGGCAAAACACCCTTCCAACATTGGGTTCGCCTCTCCCTATACGATTCACCAAATATAACTACAAAAAGATGTATACAACACACTTGTCTATACTTTTTAGGAAGAACTCCACAGCTAGAGACTACCGTTCTATTCCCTTGTTACCCCCGCTCGACCCAGCTACATTTTTATTACCTGAAAGGAATTGTGAAGCAAAAGGGTGAGCACAACTAGCTCAGTAAAGAATATCATGACTAAAGATAATTAAATTATTAATAGCCTTCATCAATAACAAATCAGAGATTTAGAACATATGGTATATGATAAAAATTTCAGCCATAGTTGCAGCGGAACGAGCAATCCATTAGAAGAGTCAAATAGACAATACAGTCTATTATCTTCTCCACGTTAAAAGTCCACTAACAATGTTTTATCCCTGTAACATCAATCAACAGTTCCTTTCAACAATCATATGAATATCTCATAATCATAATTGTGATTCTAAATTCCTCCTCGTACCTAGGACGAATATAATTTTCATCAAATGTCTTTACCTGAAACATCAAAGATCATGGTTATACCAAATCACAGTTCCTGTTCATAATCATACTAATAAATTTATCTTTGCACTACGGGCCAAAGATATTCATCCATAGTTCATCTTCGCACCACTGGCCAAAGATATTCAACAATAGGTCATCTTTGCACTACGGGCCAAAAATATTCATTAACAGTTCATCTTTGCACTACCGGCCAAAGATATTCATCAATAATTCATCTTTTCACTACAGACCAAAGATATTTCTCAACAGTTCATATTTGCATTACAAGCCAAATATATTTATCAAGCGTTCATATTTGCATTACATGCCAAATATAATATTATCTCAAAGAAATATATAATCATTTCAGAATTTATATAAACAATAATTATAACCATGTTGATCAATTCACCTTCGCACTTAAGCTAAAGATATTCAATTATAAATTTAATGGCCATGATCATACTAGTCACAATTCAACTTTTCACTACTGGCCAAAGAGAACCCTAGTCATGATCATACCAATAATCTACTCATCTTTACACTCCAATGAAAGAGAATTTTAACATCAGGGATATAAAAATATTATATATGATAATAAAATCAATATAATCAATATATAGTTTTAATCTCCAGAGTCATATTCATAAATCAACTATAATTTGGTTAGAAAAAGAAACCAATTTTGTAGTGAATAGTACCCGTGAATAGTAACTCGTGAATACTAACTCGTGAATAGTAACTCATGAATAGTAACCCTGACACAAAAGGTAGAAATTCCACAATAAAATTCATACCAATATTTCGGTATAATAATATTGAAAGAATAACATTTCTTAAACTTATAATCAATTTAATTTAATTGTTTACACTTTACTAAATAATGCATTTAATCATCATAAAATGCCAAACTTATAAGATTTCATCACCAATAACCAAAACCCTCATAAAAAATATGCATATACCACATATATGATTCTCAAGCCATAAAATCATATTTTCCAATTTTCTTCTTTCATATAACATATTTAACTCATTTATTCATAACTAGTCCATTTTCATGAAAAATACCAAATCAGTTCCAAAAACATTTCTTTTCTGGGATTTAGCAGAATATAGTCCCATATTGAACATATATTTTTCTTAGAATTTTTAAAATTCATTTACTATTTTTATATGGCCAAAACCGCTGAATATTTAGACATTTATCATAAATTGTACTTTTATCCAAAAATTCCGAAATTCACAGAGTACACTGATATTATATAAGTGTACTCCCAATAAAATTTTTATCAATTTTAGAGTTAACCATAAGGAGTTATAAGGCGTTACTTTTAAAATAGTCTTTTCTCATAAAATTCATAACTCATAATCTATACATCCAAAAATCACCATTTTTGGACACAATCAATACAACTCATCAACATATAATTTCAAATTTTTCCAGAATTTTATGAAAGTCAGAAGAAGTACGAACTGAAAAATATAATAACCCTTAAAATCCCTTACTATCCCTTGCCTCAAAAGAGCAGCACTTCTAACTGGATATCAGATATGACGCTGAAGAAAACTTGTACTGATGAAAATCAACTCACCAAGTATCTAAATACTCACAAAATACACTAAATAATCTAGAGAGAGAAATAAAGAAAGCTTATGTTTCATGGTGTGATTTTCAATTCTAACTTAGCCCTCTATTTATAGGAAAATTTTAGCAGACTTGACCTGCAACCTAATGGCTTTACCTGCTACTATTCGCACCCACCACATTTAAAATAAAATTCAGCACATTTCTTCACCAACCACAAATGGGGCCCACTCAATTCTAGAAATTTCCACCAAAATGCTAAATTCGGATGCTTAAACAATTTCTGAACCAGGAATCTCTTAAAATTCATAACAAATCATACGTTCATTTTTAACGGTTCAAAATTTGTGGACATATACTCAACTTATATATGTATAACATATCCAAAAATCACAACGATCCAACAGTCAGATTAAAAATTATATGTCACGCAATATATCTCAAAAACACTGGTTTAATTTTTAATACCTTCATTCCGACAAAAATACTGATAAAACACCTCAACATTAACTCTTTCATTTATAACCACATAAATAAATCCATCATTTATATTCACATCAAATAAATATTTTCTTATCATATGAATCAATAATTAATTACTCACAAATAATATTACAGAATCACAATTATGTCAACCAGGCCGTTCCCAGGAAAGAGGGGGCTTTCCTATAAGAATTTCTCCTTACTAGCGCGCAATTAGGTGACCAAACTTTTCCTTGACAAAACTTTTTAGACATTGTCAATAATGCTATCTAATAATATTATTCAAATAATATGAATTATTTATCTGATAATGAGAAATGTTGTGCAGTGATAATTATTGAAACAACAATAATATAAAATATCAACGCATCAATTATTGAATCAATAAAATAAAATATTGAACAATAATTATTGGAACAATTATTGAGTAGTGTCTTCTTACGTAAGAATCAATAATTCAAAAATACTGTGTAATATCGTGTGCTACTGTGCAACAACGCGTATTACTTTATTTTACCAATCGGGTATTCCAACAGTGTTAACGGTAACGATTACGTCGTTATTTATAAAAACTTAATTTTGTCGTTTTCTTCATCCGTCAGTTATTCGTTATGGGGCCCACAAATGGCTGCGCCGTTGTACGAATATTCCCCGACAGAAAGAATATTCTACGACCAAACGAATATTCCCCGACAACAATGAATATTTTATAACCACTTGTTTATTTTGAAAAAATTCATATATCACCCTTAACTTTAACCTTTTATTAATTTAACCATTTACTGAATAGTTATTATAAGAAAATTGAATATTTTTATTTCATAAAATTCGGGGTCTTACAATCTCTCCTCCTTATGAAATTTCGTCCCCGAAATTTATGTACCTGGTATTTCAAAAAGTTGAGAATACCTTGCTTTCATTTCAGATTTTATCTCCCGGGTCATCATGATTTCTCCATTTCTCATCTCTTGTGATAACTTCATTTGTGTTCTTCACTTGTTGGGAAGTCATGACAACCGGTATCCCTTGAACTACTTGGCTTTGACTTGTCTGGGGCAGCATTTGGTATCAGAGCTATAAGTAAAGAGCCCCGAGCCTCTCGCTGGTGATTTCTTGTTGATGGGGGATGCACCGAAGAAAGACTCTCTGTAGGGGACGCCGTTCTGCGGTGGCAAATTGATAGGTACTAATGTGAGGTGCTGTCCACTGAAGGGACATTTGTCACATTTGGTATCAGAGCTTAGGGATATGAATTTCTCTTTTTGGAAAGCAATTGAGAGAACCCAACATCGAGTTTTGAAGTACCCTGTATATAGTGGTGATAAGTCGGTTTTATACCTACTTATCTGGCATCTATTACTTGAATTATTTGCTTAATCTCATGTTTCTTAGTGACTTTTCATGCATTTTGTTTCCATTTTGTAGATTATATGCTTGGAAGCGGCATGAGCGACTATTGGTATAAAATTTGCAAGGAAAAGCAATTCCGGTTAAAGTTCGGGTTTTCATGTTTATTTTGTGTGCATTTCTTGTTTGTGGCGTGGAACTTGGATCATGTGAAGAGATTTTTTATTGGCAATTCCGGAACATCTTACATCATTTTAATTAGAAGCTCGGATGCGAGAGTATGGTTTCTAGCAACAAAGACAAAGTTTTGAGTTGTTTTGATTGTCGTTACACAGTAGCAGCTTCTTCCGATGCGATTTCGACAGTCATCTGTTTGTTATTTCTGAAAGATCAAAGAACGAAAGTTGTAGATCTCGTCGATAGCTTCGATTTGATAGGTCGCGGGCCCCGTAACTCCTGCCGGTGTAAAAGTTATGACAGTTTTAGCAGAAGAGGTTCCAGCAGAAAACGTAGTTCGCAGATTAGTACCCAGCCGGGGCTGGGTGTCTGGGCAGCAAAATCAGAATGGTATCCAGCTGGGGCTGGCTTGTGCAATGGAAAATGTCCAGCTGGGGCTGGGTACTCGGAAATAAAGACTCCTAGTTGGTTTCTAGTGCTACAAGTGTGGAGTTTTAGAGATAGTAATGACTTGGGACTTGTATATGCATGGAATTATAGTCAAAATACATGTGGTAGCATATATATGGATACAAAAACTCTGAGATTAGAGGAGACACAAGGAAAAATTACGAAGAAAAATCTCAGTTTTTCTAGCAAGCATAGGAGGAGTATTTCAAGGCGATTTTCGAGACGATTGCGATTCTAGGCTACGTGAGGGGTGTTTTTCAATATTCTTCATATTAGTTTATTATTTGTAATTGAAAAGATGATTTCCATGATTTATTCAGTGTTTATTTCGTTTATTATGAACTAAATCACTTTTTAGGCTTATGATGGATCTTTTAAGTGAATCTATGGTTTTATAAACTTTGATTTCCAATTTAATAAGCTATTTCCAGTTTATCTATATTAATTTGTGCTTGAATCTATGAATTGTCTGATCAACAATTCTTTGTGGAGTTGGATGGAATCGAGAGAGGATATTCAAATCTAGACCTAGTTGATATAGCATGTGTTCAGGATTTTGTTAATAGCTTAAACTTGATGAGTGTTAAGGTAGAGATATGCTTGACATCGCATGTAATCGTATAGAGAACTTATTCTTCAACCTTCTTCAATTGTAATTCACATAGAGATATAGTGAGTTAGTTGCTTAAGGTGTTTAACGGATTTCTATCTTAATTGTGGATTGACGTTAATATGGTATTAGTGCATAGAGAGGTGGTTAATACTACGTTCGTGTTCTTGATTAATAAACTGGAATAGTGAGTTAAATTGGAATAAAAGTGTTAAAATCAGAGTGAAGCTTAGGGTGAAATCATAAGTCTAATTCTCCATTAATTGTTTGAAATTCTAGATTTTGATATTTGTGATTAGTTTGTGATAGTTTAATTACTTTTTAATTTAGAATAGTTATTTTTTAATCATTGAATTTGATTTGTTTAATAAAATTAGGGTTAATAGAAGAGTGGTAATTGTAAGTTGAGATTTTTGCTAATAAGTCTCTGTGGGAACGATACTCTACTCATCACTTTATTACTTGTTGACCACGTATACTTGCGTGTTGTGCGTATATAGATTTTACCCAACAAGTTTTTGGCGCCGCTGCCGGGGACTATTTAGTATAAATCTTAATAGTTTTACAATATCAGTTTAATTAATCCAGTTTTACTTAGACATTTTTTTTTATTTTTTTGTTTTGTTTCTTCTATTTCAGGTGTGAAAGCAGTTTATGCAAACTCGGTCTAAAAATCCAGATTTGCTACCTTTTGACGACGACATTGAGAAAAGGTTTCAGAGGTTGAGCAAGTGGATCAAGGAAACGAGGCAAGAATTCGAAACATCTGAAAAAGAAGAGGTAACAGTAATGGCAGCCGAAGATCGAAAAGCATTAAGGGATTTCGCAACACCTAAGGTGACTGAACTGCAGTCAAGCATCACTAGGCCAGCAATAGCAGCAAATACGTTCGAAATTAAGCCTGGGATGATACAAATGATTCAGAATTCAGTTCAGTTTGGGGGTTTTGCAAATGACGATCCGAATGAGCATCTGGTCAGCTTTCTGGAAATGTGCGACACTTTTCGGTTCAATGGGGTTTCGGATGATGCGGTGAAACTTCGATTGTTCCCATTCTCTTTACGGGACAAGGCGAAGAGTTGGTTGCATTCACTACCATCCGGTTCGATAACAACATGGGAGGATTTAGCTCAAAAATTCCTCGCAAAATTCTTTCCACCGGCGAAAACTACGAAAATGAGGAACGAGATTACGATGTTTGAACAGCAACATGGGGAATCATTATATGAAGCTTGGGAAAGATATAAAGAACTGCTCAGAAAATGCCCGCATCATGGATTACCCCAGTGGCTACAAATGAACACATTTTACAATGGACTACATGGGAATCTGAGGACGAGTATTGATGCAGCATCAGGCGGAGCATTCATGGCTAAGAGTTACGAGGAAGCATATGAGTTGATTGAAACCATGGCAGCTAATAACTACCAGTGGCCCACAGCAAGAATGACACATGCAAAGGCAGCTGGGGTATTAGAAGTAGATAGCATGACAGCGATGCAAGCACAGATATCTGCACTTACAAAGATGTTGGAGTCGGTGAAAGCAACACAAGCACAACAAACACAGCAAGTACAACAAATGGCAATAATATGCGAGTTGTACGCTGGAGAGCACCCAACGGAGCAATGTGCAATTAATCCAGCAGCTGTGCAGTTCATCAGCAATTACAGCAGAATTCCGCAAAATACATATCAGAATACATACAATCAAGGAAATAGAAATTCATCCGAATTTCTCATGGAGCAACAACCAGCAAAATCAAGCTTCACGACAATCATATCCACCAGGGTTTTAGAACCAGCAACAACCAACCCAATACCAAGAAAGGAAATCAGATCTAGAGGAGTTGGTGTCAAAATACATTACTAACAATGAAGCGGCCATGAAAAATCAAGCAACGACAATCAAGAATTTGGAGAATCAGATAGGACAAATGGCATTGGCATTGAATAATAGACCACAAGGGACATTACCAAGTGACACCGAGAGAAATCCGAAGGGTAATCATGAACAGTGTCAAGCAGTCACTTTGCGGAGTGGGAAACAACTTGAGGACAGTAACGCAGAAAATTTAGTGACTCCGAATGAAAAAGTTGATGATAGCAGAAAAATTGAAGTAAGCAAGGGTGAAGATAAACAAAGTGAGGAAACAAGTATGAACAATAAGCCAATTGTTTATCCACCACCACCATTTCAACAAAAAGTCCAAAAACAGAAATTAGACAAGCAATTTTCAAAATTTTTGGAAATTTTCAAGAAACTTCAAATCAATATACCATTTACAGAGGCCCTAGAGCAAATGCCGAGCTACGCGAAATTTATGAAAGGGATTCTGTCAAGGAAAAAGAAATGGGAAGATTTCGAGACAGTTGCACTAACCGAGGAGTGTAGTGCGGTATTACAACAGAAATTACCACCAAAACTCAAGGATCCGGGGAGCTTTACTATCCCATGCACGATTGGGAATATGCATTTTAACAAGTGTTTATGTGATTTGGGGGCAAGTGTAAACCTTATGCCATTGTCAGTATACTTAGAATTGGGTTTGCCTGCACCCAAGCCTACAAACATTTCTTTGCAATTCGCGGATAGGTCAGTCACATATCCGAGAGGTATAGTAGAGGACATTCTAGTGAAAGTGGATAAATTTATATTCCCCGCAGACTTCATCATTCTGGATTTTGAGGAGGACAAGAACATCCCAATTATCCTAGGGAGACCATTTTTGGCTACGGGCAGGACACTCATAGACGTACAAAAGGGAGAACTCACTATGAGGGTCCAAGATCAAGAAGTAAAATTCAATGTGTTTAAGGCCATGAAATTTCCCACGGATGAGGAAGAATGTTTTCGAATGGATTTAATTGAGCAAATCATCGGTGAAGATATGAGCAAGAGTTTGGTTCACGATCCGTTAAAAATAATGTTATTGGGGGATGAAGAGGTCGATGATCCAGAATTGGTGGAGTACTTGCAAATACTAGACTCATTGCCACGAGTTTCCAGATTTAGAACACCGTTTGAACCATTGTACGTGGAGGAAGTAGCCACAGAAAAATTGAAACCATCATTGGAGGAACCACCAATTCTTGAGTTGAAACCACTCCCCAAACATCTCAGGTATGCGTATTTAGGTCAGTTAAATTCTTTACCTGTTATTATTTCTGCTGCACTACACGAATTGCAGGAAGAAAAGCTGCTGCAAGTGCTTTGGGAACACAAATCGGCAATAGGATGGACAATAGCGGACATCAAAGGAATCAGTCCAACCTTTTGCATGCACAAAATTTTGATGGAGGATGATGCTAAACCGGTCGTGGAACAACAGAGACGGCTCAATCCGATCATGAAAGAAGTAGTCAAGAAGGAAATTCTGAAGTGGTTAGATGCAGGTATCATCTACCCAATTTCAGATAGCAAGTGGGTTAGTCCAGTGCAATGTGTGCCGAAAAAGGGAGGAATAACTGTGGTTCAGAACGAAAACAATGAGCTGATTCCAACAAGAACAGTGATCGGGTGGAGGGTTTGCATGGATTACAGAAAATTAAACAAGGCAACCCGAAAAGATCACTTCCCTCTACCTTTTATCGATCAAATGTTAGACAGACTGGCGGGACATGCGTACTATTGCCTATTGGATGGATATTCGGGCTACAATCAAATCGTCATCTCTCCTGAGGATCAAGAGAAGACTACATTTACGTGCCCATATGGTACGTTCGCATTCAGGAGGATGTCATTCGGCTTGTGTAATTCACCTGCTACTTTTCAGCGGTGCATGATGGCCATCTTCTCAGTTATGGTGGAAAAGAATGTGGAAGTCTTCATGGACGATTTCTCTGTCTATGGAGATAATTTTGATGCGTGTTTGGAAAATTTGGTAATGGTCTTACAAAGGTGCACCGATACAAATTTGGTCCTTAATTGGGAAAAATGCCACTTTATGGTGGAAGAAGGTATAATCTTGGGACACAAAGTTTCGGCACAAGGATTGGAGGTCGATAAAGCAAAGCTGGAAACAATTGAGAAGTTGCCTCCACCAAGTTCAGTCAAAGGAATTAGAAGTTTTCTAGGACATGCTGGGTTTTATAGGAGATTCATAAAGGATTTTTCTAAAATGGCAAAACCTTTGTGCAGTCTTCTAGAGAAGGATTCGGTATTCAACTTTGACGACGAGTGTAAGTTGGCCTTCGAGTTGTTGAAGAAAAAGCTGACTACAGCTCCCGTGATCGTCGCTCCGGATTGGAATATGCCATTTGAACTAATGTGTGATGCAAGTGATTATGCAGTTGGGGCTGTTTTGGGTCAACGCCGAGACAAGATATTTCATGCTATTTACTATGCAAGTAAAACACTCACAGAGACTCAATTGAACTACACAACTACAGAAAAAGAATTACTTGCAGTAGTGTATGCATTTGATAAATTTCGGGCCTATTTGATCGGAACAAAGGTTATAGTCTACACGGATCATGCGGCTATTCGGTATTTGATAGCGAAAAAAGATGCTAAGCCACGCCTTATCCGATGGATTCTCCTACTTCAAGAGTTTGATCTGGAAATAAAAGATAGAAAAGGGATGGAGAATCAGGTAGCCGATCACTTATCCAGGCTGGAAAATCAAGGGAAATTGAAAGAGGACAAATGTGAAATCAATGAATCATTCCCGGATAAACAACTGTTTGGACTAAATGCAGAATTTCCTTGGTATGTAGATTATGCGAATTATCTTGTGAGCAACGTACTTCCACCTGATCTCACGAGACAACAGAAAAAGAAGTTTCTTCATGATGTGAAATGGTACATGTGGGATGATCCTTACTTGTTCAAACAGTGCGCCGACAAAATGATTAGAAGGTGTGTGCCTTACAGTGAAGTGAAGAACATCCTGCATGAGTGTCACTCATCTGCATATGGCGGACATTATGGAAGTGAGAGGACAGCTGCAAAGGTGTTGCAATCTGGGTTTTATTGGCCTACACTATTTAAGGATGCCCACCATTTTGTTAAAACATGTGATAGATGTCAAAGAGTGGGCAATATTTCAAAACGAAATGAGATGCCTCTACAAACGATTCTTGAAGTTGAAATTTTTGATGTATGGGGTATTGATTTCATGGGGCCATTACCATCGTCTCTGAACAATCAGTACATTCTACTTGCAGTGGACTACGTATCAAAATGGGTTGAAGCTGCAGCTTTACCGACAAACGATGCCAAGGTGGTCCTCAAATTTCTACAAAAGAACATTTTCACAAGGTTTGGCACGCCTAGGGCAATTATCAGTGACGAAGGTAGTCACTTTTGCAACAAGTCGTTCACAGCTCTCTTGGCAAAGTATGGGGTCAACCATAAGGTAGCTACAGCTTATCATCCCCAAACTAGTGGACAAACTAAGGTCTCGAATAGGGAAGTCAAGAGAATCTTGGAAAAAGTGGTGAATCCGAATCGGAAGGATTGGTCGCTCAGGTTGGACGATGCATTATGGGCATACCGGACTGCGTATAAAACACCGATCGGGATGTCATCATATCAACTACTGTATGGAAAGGCTTGTCACTTACCGGTCGAATTACAACATAAAGCTTATTGGGCAATTCAGAAACTCAATTTCGATCAAACAGCCGTAGGTGAAAAGAGACTACTTCAGCTAAATGAACTTGACGAATTCCGTCTTCAAGCCTACGAGAACTCTAAGTTATACAAGGAAAAGGTGAAAAGATGGCACGACCAGAAAATTATGCAAAGAACGTTCGAGCCAGGGCAATCAGTCCTTTTGTTCAACTCACGGTTGAGATTGTTCCCAGGCAAGCTTAAGTCAAGATGGTTAGGACCATTTACAATAAAAAGGGTGTTCTCACATGGCGCCGTTGAAATATATAGTCGGAATTCTTTAGAAACTTTCAAGGTCAACGGTCACAGATTAAAGCACTATTGGGGTGGCGAGTCTAACACGGACGTCATAGCTATCACACTTGCAGACGCACCATAAACAGGGAGTAGTCAGGCTGAACGACTTAAAATCAAGCGCTCATTGGGAGGCAACCCAATTTTATTTTTACGCTTATTTTTTATTTCTTTCAGTTTTCTTTTCTTAAGTAATTTTATCCATGCTAGTGAAATGGTAGTTTAATTAAAAAATAAAAAAAATAAAAAATAATAATAATAATAATAATAATAATAATAATAATAATAATTGGTCTAGAATATAGTTATGTAGGATTTAAATTATACTTGATTTTAATTAATCTTAGCCCTATGCTTGACGTTGCTCCATTTTTTTTTACTGATAGGTAACCATGACTTATAATATAGAAGCCGCTGAAAAAGGCTAGTGCGGAGCGTAGCGGAGCGACGCACTAGCCCATCAGGGTTGCCCCGAAGGTCGCGGGGGGGTGCGGGGGGCGAAGCCCCTCGCGGTACGGTACATATTGTTTATGTGTGCATGTGTGTTATCCTATATTCTAATGATGGGTATGCTTTCATGTGTTTAGGTATGCAAAGAAAAAGCTATATGATGCACATGTAGTGAGTCAGCAGAAATAATACTCCAGCAACTAAGAGGCTTGACAAGATAACCCAGCCGGGGCTGGACATGAAAAGAATAAAACACCCAGCTGGGGCTGGGTACCCTTCTGTTTTCGCAGCATACAACCCAGCCGGGGCTGGCACCTTACAGCACTAAAAACCCAGCCGGGGCTGGATATCCAATTAATACACGGCAGTTGGAGCAGTTCAGTTCGGTAGTTGCTGTCCAATTCCCTTGCAACTTCAACCTCTTACCATCCACATCAGCTACGGCAATTAGTACACGGCAGTTGCTGTCCAAATTCCATCATACTTCATCTTCATACCAGCCCACACCTTCACAACCTACACCCACGATCAACAATCCCACTCCTCACAACAATCAAACACAATCCCACTCATCCCACCTAGTCACCCACTACCCACTCACATAAATTCCTCTTCTTCAAACCACCCATTCACCACACAATCTAACAACCTAAATTCACACCAATTGGAAGTTCAAGGATAGGATTTGTACAATTCTCTACAAACAAATTCGACATATATTGAAAGTAAGAAGTTGGTTTGCTAATTCTTCATCTTCTATCACCACAATTCAAGCCAAATAACCAAGTTTGTGGGAATTTCAAATCTTGCACACCAAGTGTTCGACAAATTGCTTAAGTAAAGTTTGGGGGAAAAAACTCTTCAATTCCAAATCAATGGCACCTAAACCGACATCAAAAAGGCAACGAGGAGAGAGTTCGGGGACCACAAAACCAACAAGAACCTTTGATAGGCGAAAATTCATAAGTGCCGCCGCCGCCGACCGTTACAATTATATGGTAACAAAAGCACTCACACCTGAGCGGGGGTTGGCACCTGAGCCTGAGGATGGCGAAATGATGCAACAAATATATCAAAAAGGTTGGAATAAATTAACAGCAGAACCCGAACCCGCAGTTATAAGTGTGGTCAAAGAATTCTACGCTAACGCCGAGGATAAAGCCCCATACAATGCTTTTGTACGGGGTAGGTTAGTGCCTTTCAGTGCCGACGCCATCAACACGTACTATCAGTTACGAGTACCGAGACACTGCCAGTACCAAGACTTACGTGATAATGATCCAGATTATGAGGCTATTATGCAGGAGATGACAAAGCCGGGTACCTCATGGAAAAAATCAAATAATGGTGCCACTGGCTTTCGCAGTAAGGATCTCAGTCGATATGGGAAAATATGGTACGCCTTCCTGTGCGCTAAATTACTTCCATCTACACACACGTCAGACGTGTCTAAGGATAAGGCAGTGTTATTATATGCTATGGTACAAGATTTCATCATGGACATAGGGGCTGTAATTAACTTTTCAATCCGAAGATGCCTTCGAGGACCATTCTCTAGCGGATTGCCACACCCATCACTTATCTGTGGATTGTGTATACAAGCGGGAGTGCGTTGGTCAGATGATGAGATAACACAGATGCCGCTGAAGACACTTGACTCAAAAATGATTGCAAGATATGCTGTGTGGCCCGGAGGCGAGTCGCACCCGAGAGGAGTCGGATTTGAATTTCCTTCAGCCTCGGAGGACGAGGCTGACGCTGAGGACACCTCAGATGACGATGAGTTTCAGGGGAATGAGGCGTTGGGAGGGACATCACAGCAGCCCGGAGTAATATCTAGCCCTCAATTCCTCAATCTTTAACGGCAATTGGATGAACACACCAAGGAAGCACGAAGAGAAATGCGGAGACTAGCAGCAAGGCAGGACCACATGTTTGAGGCCATGAATGTATCTTTTGCCTCATTGAACACTACGCTCCAGAGCTTCAATCCTACTGCCCAATTTCCTTACCAGCAACCAGCACCAATGCCACGGTTCCCACCCAGCGATTCCGATGAAGAACAACAACCATCACCAACCCAGATTTAGGCGATTACAGGGAAGTCCTCTCTTATTTATTGCTTTATCTATACAATGTGGACATTGTAATTTTCAAGTTTGGGGGATTTAGTCGCATGTTACAGGTTGCATATTTTATTTCATTAGTTAGGTTTGCACATGTTAGTTCATGGTTTATGTTTAGGATTGTTTAAGTGTTGCATTCAAGTAATCATGTAGTTGCATAGTAGCTTAGGAATGTATATAGTTTTATTCATTGTTGCAATCATTTTTTGTTTAGCATATATTTCAAAAAAAAAAAATTAAAAAAAAAATACAAACAAATACCAAAATAATAGTTAGTTAATACGTTCATCTTGCATTAGTCCAGCTGTTTGATAGTTCAGTTTAGTTTGGCCAATGATGAGATTGGAATTGAGTAGACAAGTATAATGCTGATTATTAGAGCTTTTGATGTGATTTCTTGTTATGAATTGGATCTTGTGCTTGTTTGAAACTGGTATAAAAAGGGTAGCACGTTAATAACACCTATGTTGACTGATTAGTTCAAATTGATACATAAGGAGTTTCAAGAGGATAATGCTAGTGTAAATGAGAAAATGACAAGGATAGGCAGTAAAGACGAAGAATTAAACAAGAACTAAGTTTGGGGGGATAAATGTGGGGTACATAAGCTTTATAAAAAAAAATAAAAAATATATATATATATATATATCGTGACTAGTCTTGTTTTGGGGCCTTTGTTACTTGAGCAAGTACGCCCGTAGGGGTGTCTTAACACCTAGCGCCCTAAGGTCTTTTATGATCTGGGAGTCGTTGGTTGAAAGCTCGCTAAGGGGTAGCACTGTTACCCTAATGGAATGAGGCATTGCACAGTCATGTTAAAATATCTATGAAAAAAAAAACGGGAAAAGAGCAAAAAGCCCCCGTGATAGCAATAAAAAAAAATATAAAGTATAAGTACCCTATGTAAACCCTTGAAAGTGGTAATTGTTTAGTTTTAGTTGGAACTCGTCTACTTTTGAATTTTTTGATGTTTGCCCTGTATATTTCTTCCTAAGAGATTGGTTATGTATTGAATTTGAATTTGTATCAATTAGCATGGATGTTGAACACACACACACACTATACCAGTGATAACATTGTAAGATTTGAGGATTGATAGGGAATTATTGAATAGTTTTTATATGAAGTGTTGTAGTGTTTGCTTGATTTCTCTGAGGCCGAAAAAAATAATTTTGATTCTATGATATTGCTGGATTTGTAAGCATGTATATTAGTTGCATTCCATTCCATTCCATTCCATTCCATTGCATTGTGTTGCATCTTTATCTTTATTTTGTTTTTGCTTGAGGACAAGCAAATGTTTAAGTTTGGGGGTATTTGATAAGTCGGTTTTATACCTACTTATCCGGCATCTATTACTTGAATTATTTGCTTAATCTCATGTTTCTTAGTGACTTTTCATGCATTTTGTTTCCATTTTGTAGATTATATGCTTGGAAGCGGCATGAGCGACTATTGGTATAAAATTTGCAAGGAAAAACAATTCCGGTTAAAGTTCGGGTTTTCATGTTTATTTTGTGTGCATTTCTTGTTTGTGGCGTGGAACTTGGATCATGTGAAGAGATTTTTTATTGGCAATTCCGGAACATCTTACATCATTTTAATTAGAAGCTCGGATGCGAGAGTATGGTTTCTAGCAACAAAGACAAAGTTTTGAGTTGTTTTGATTGTCGTTACACAGTAGCAGCTGCTTCCGATGCGATTTCGACAGTCATCTGTTTGTTATTTCTGAAAGATCAAAGAACAAAAGTTGTAGATCTCGTCGATAGCTTCGATTTGATAGGTCGCGGGCCCCGTAACTCCTCCCGGTGTAAAAGTTATGACAGTTTTAACAGAAGAGGTTCCAGCAGAAAACGTAGTTCGCAGATTAGTACCCAGCCGAGGCTGGGCCTTTTTAAGTGTTACCACCCAGCTGGGGCTGGGTGTCTGGGCAGAAAAATCAGAATGGTATCCAGCTGGGGCTGGCTTGTGCAATGGAAAATGTCCAGCTGGGGCTGGGTACTCAGAAATAAAGACTCCTAGTTGGTTTCTAGTACTACAAGTGTGGAGTTTTAGAGATAGTAATGACTTGGGACTTGTATATGCATGAAATTATAGTCAAAATACATGTGGTAGCATATATATGGATACAAAAACTCTGAGATTAGAGGAGACACAAGGAAAAATTACGAAGAAAAATCTCAGTTTTTCTAGCAAGCATAGGAGGAGTATTTTAAGGCGATTTTCGAGACGATTGCGATTCTAGGCTACGTGAGGGGTGTTTTTCAATATTCTTCATATTAGTTTATTATTTGTAATTGAAAAGATGATTTCCATGATTTATTCAGTGTTTATTTCGTTTATTATGAACTAAATCACTTTTTAGGCTTATGATGGATCTTTTAAGTGAATCTATGGTTTTATAAACTTTGATTTCCAATTTAATAAGCTATTTCCAGTTTATCTATATTAATTTGTGCTTGAATCTATGAATTGCCTGATCAACAATTCTTTGTGGAGTTGGATGGAATCGAGAGAGGATATTCAAATCTAGACCTAGTTGATATAGCACGTGTTCAGGATTTTGTTAATAGCTTAAACTTGATGAGTGTTAAGGTAGAGATATGCTTGACATCGCATGTAATCGTATAGAGAACTTATTCTTCAACCTTCTTCAATTGTAATTCACATAGAGATATAGTGAGTTAGTTGCTTAAGGTGTTTAACAGATTTCTATCTTAATTGTGGATTGACGTTAATATGGTATTAGTGCATCGAGAGGTGGTTAATACTACGTTCGTGTTCTTGATTAATAAACTGGAATAGTGAGTTAAATTGGAATAAAAGTGTTAAAATCAGAGTGAAGCTTAGGGTGAAATCATAAGTCTAATTCTCCATTAATTGTTTGAAATTCTAGATTTTGATATTTGTGATTAGTTTGTGATAGTTTAATTACTTTTTAATTTAGAATAGTTATTTTTTAATCATTGAATTTGATTTGTTTAATAAAATTAGGGTTAATAGAAGAGTGGTAATTGTAAGTTGAGATTTTTGCTAATAAGTCTCTGTGGGAACGATACTCTACTCATCACTTTATTACTTGTTGACCACGTATACTTGCGTGTTGTGCGTATAAAGATTTTACCCAACAAGTGGTCAACCTGAAATCGATATGGATCGAAGATTGATGATTCAAATCATGAATCAGGAGTACGACGAGGCAGTTGAGGGAAGAATATGTCCTATAGAAAAGTATATTCAACGGTAGTGATGACACCAAATACTGCCCCAGACAAGTCAAAGCCAAGTAGTTCAAGGGATAGCGGTTGTCATGACTTCCCAACAAGTGAAGAACCCAAATGAAGTTATCACAAGAGATGAGCAATGGAGAAATCATGATGATCTGGGAGATAAAATCTGAAATGAAAGCAAGGTATTCTCAACTTTTTGAAATACCTGGTACGTAAATTTCGGGGACGAAATTTCATAAGGAGGGGAGATTGTAAAACCCCGAATTTTATGAAATAAAAATATTCAATTTTTCTTATAATTATTATTCAGTAAATGGTTAAATTGATAAAAGTTAAAGTTAAGGGTGATATTTGATTTTTTTTCAAAATACGCAAATGGTTATAAAATATTCATTGTTGTCGGGGAATATTCGTTTAGTCGTGGAATATTCTTTCTGTCGAGGAATATTCGTACGATGGCACAGCTATTTATGGGCCCCATAACGAATAACTGTAGGAAGAAGAAAACGATAAAATTGAATAACGGAGTAGTGGTTACCGTTAACACTGTTGGAATACCCGGTGGTTAAAATAAAGTAATATGTGTTATTGCACAGTAGCACACGGTATTACACAATATTTTTAAATTATTGATTCTTACGTAAGAAGGCACTACTCAATAATTGTTACAATAATTACTGTTTAATATTTTATTTTATTGATTCAATAATTTCTGCGTTGATATTTTATATTATTGTTGTTTTAATAATTATTATTGCACAATATTTCTCATTATCAGATCAATAATTCATATTATTTGAATAATATTATTAGATAGCATTATTGGCAATGTCTAGAAAGTTTTGTCAAGGAGAGGTTTGGTCACCTAATTGTGCGCCAGTAAGGACAAATTTTTATTGGAAAGCCCCCTCTTTCCTGGGAACGGCCTGGTTGTCATAATCGTGATTCTGTAATATTATTTGTGAATAATTAATTATTGATTCATATGATAAGGAAATATTTTTTGATGTTGATATAAATGATGGATTTATTTATGTGATTATAAATGAAAGAGTTAATATTGAGGTGTTTTATCAGTATTTTTATCGGAATGAAGGTATTAAAAATTAAACCAGTATTTTTGAGATATATTGCGTGAGATATAATTTTTAATCCGATCGTTGAATCGTTGTAATTTTTGGATATGTTATACATATATAAGTTGAGTATATGTCCACAAATTTTGAACCGTTAAAAATGAACGTATGATTTGTTATAAATTTTAAGAGGTGACTAGTTCAGAAATTATTGAAGTATCCGAATTTAGTATTTTGGTAGAAAATTCTAGAATTGAGTGGGCCCCACTTTTGGTTGTTGGGGATAGTGGCTGATTTTTTGTTGGTGGAATAGTAGCAGGTAAAGCCATCAGGTTGCAGGTTAAGTCTGTTTCGGCGTGCTAACATTTTCGTATAAATAGATGGCTAAGTTAGAATTAAAAATCACACCAGAAACATAAGCTTTCTCTCTCTAGATTATCGAGTGTATTTTGTGAGTATTTAGATACTTGATGAGTTGCTATTCATCAGTGCAAGTTTTCTTCAGCGTCATATCCGATATCTAGTCAAAAGTGCTGCTCTTTTGAGGTAAGGGATGGTAAGGAATGCTATTTTCTTCGTAAATAGATATTATTTCTTTCAATATCATTATACCGAAAATATTGATATGAATATTATTGTAGAATTTCTACCTTTTTGTGTCGGGTTACTATTCACGTATACGACACTATTCACGTATACAGTACTATTCACATATACGACACTATTAATGTGTATGACATTATTTACGTATACGGTACTATGTACGAATACGGAGTACTATTCATGAGTTACTATTCACGAGTTACTATTCACGGGTACTGTTTACGATAAAATTGGTTTCTTTTTCTGACCAAATTATCGTTGATTTATGAATCTTACTCTTGAAATTAAATCCATGTTTTGATGATATTGTTTTTATTATCATATATAACATTTTTATAATCCTGGTGAAGAAATTTCTATTTGACTTGAATGTAAAGATGGGTAGATTATTGGTATGATCATGACTATGGGTTCTCTTTGGCCAGTAGTGCAAAGATGAATTGTGACTAGTATGATCATGACCATTGAATTTACAATTGAATATTTTTAGCTTAAGTGCAAAGGTGAATTGATCAACATGGTTATAATTATGGTTTATATAGATTTTGAAATGATTATATATTTCTTTGAGATGTGAATATCTTTAGCCCGTAGTGCAAAGATGAATTATTGTTGAATATCTTTGGCCTGTAGTGCAAAGATGACCTGTTGAATATCTTTGGCTTGTAATGCAAAGATGACCTGTTGTTGAATATCTTTGGCCTGTAGTGCAAATATGACTTGTTGATGAATATCTTTGTCCCGTAGTGCAATGATAAATTTATTAGTATGATTATGAACATGAACTTTGATTTGGTATAACCATGATCTTTGATGTTTCAGGTGATGAAAGTTATCTTTGTCCTGGATGAGAAAAGGAATTTAGAACTACAATTACGATTATGAGTTATACACGTGATTGTGGACAGGAATTATTGATTGATGTTACAGGGATAAAACATTGTTGCTGGACTTTTAACATGGAGAAGATAATAGATTTTATGGTCTATTTGACTCTTCTAATGGATTGCTCATTCCGCTGGAAGTATGGTTGAAAAGTTTTATCATCTACCATATGTTCTAAATCTCTGATTTACTACTGATGAAAGCTATTGATAATTTAATTATCTTTAGTCATGATATTCTTTACTGGGCTAGTTGTGCTCACCCTTTTGCTTCATAATTCGTTTTAGGTAATAAGAGTGTAGCTGGGTCGAGCGGGGGTAACAAGGGAATAGAACGGTGGTCTCTAGCTGTGGAGTTCTCCCTAAACAGTTTTTGACTATACCTTTATGTAAGGTGTCATTGTGACGTGTTATCCAAGGTTGGGATGAGAGTCACAGTTGGTATATATTTGTATCCAAACTCACAACATATTTGTTGTTGTATTTTGTACGACAATTGTTGTAATAAAGTTGTAGTTGTTTTTTGTACCATGTATTTGGCGACTCAGAATAGGTTGGATAGATTGGACCTATTTTGGGGGTGTCACAGTTATTGTAAGACCCCAAATTTTATAAAATAAAAGTATTCAAGTTTTCTTATAATTACTATTCAGTAAATGGTTAAATTGATAAAAGTTAAAGTTAAGGGTGATATATGAATTTTTTTTCAAAATACGCAAGTGGTTATAAAATATTCATTGTTGTCGGGGAATATTCGTTTAGTCGTGGAATATTCTTTCTGTCGGGGAATATTCGTACGATAACGCAGCCATTTGTGAGCCCATAACAGAATAATTATCGGATGAAGAAAACGACAAATTTGAGTTTTTATAAATAACATCGTAGTTGTTAACGTTAACACTGTTGGAATACCTGGTGGTTAAAATACAGTAATACACGTAGTTGCACAGTAGCACACAGTATTGTACAATATTTTTTTCAATTATTGATTCTTACGTGAGAAGGAACTACTCAATATTTGTTACAGTAATTACTGTTCAATATTTTATTTTATTGATTCAATAATTTTTGCGTTGATATTTTATATTATTGTTGTTTCAATAATTATTATTGCACAATATTTCTCATTATCAGATCAATAATTCATATTATTTGAATAATATTATTAGATAGCATTATTGGCAATGTCTCGAAAGTTCTATCAAGGAGAGGTTTGGTCACCTAATTGTGCGTCAGTAAGGACAAATTTTTATTGGAAAGCCCCCTCTTTCCTGGAAACTGCCTGGTTGTCATTATTGTGATTCTGTAATATTATTTATGAATAATTAATTATTGATTTATATGATAATGAAATATTTATTTGATATGGATATAAATGATAGATTTATTTATGTGGTTATAAATAAAGGAATTAATGTTTAGGTATTTTATCAGTATTTCGTCGGATTGGTGGTATTAAAAGATCAAATCGGTGTTCTTACAGCTTTATTGTGTGAGTTATAATATTTAATCCGACAATTGGATCGTTGTGTTTTTTGGATATGTTATACATATATAAGTTGAGTATATGTCCACAAATTTTAAACCGTTAAAAATGAACGAATGATTTGTTATGAATTTTAAGAGGTGACTGATTCGAAAATTAGGTTCATAAATGATTTTGGTGGAAAATTCTAGAAATGGGTGGGCCCCACTTTTGGTTGTTGGGGAAGATGGCTGATTTTTGGTGGGTGGAATATTAGCAGGTAAAGCCATCAGGTAGCAGGTCAAGTCTACTTCGGCGTGCTAACATTTTCCTATAAATAGAGGGCTAAGTTAGAATTGAAAATCACACCAGCATTCATAAGTTTTCTCTCTTTTTCTCTCTAAATTATTGAGTGCATTTTGTGAGTATTTAGATACTTGGTGAGTTGCTATTCATCTGTGCAAGTTTCCTTCAGTGTCACATCCGATATCCAGTCAGAAGTGCTGCTCTTTTGAGGTAAGGGATTTTAAGGGATAGTATGGGATTTTAAGGGTTGTTATGTTTTTCAGTTTCGTAATTTTTCTGACCTTCAAAAATTTTGGAAAATTTGAAATGATAATTTGATGAGTTTTCTTGAGTGTGTCCAAAAATGGCGATTTTTGGATGTATAGATTAAGAGTTGTGAATTTTATGAGAAAAGACTATTTTAAAAGTAACCGCTTATAACTCCTTGTGGTTAACTCCAAAATTGATAAAAATTTTATTGGAAGTATATCTATATAATATCAGTGTATTCTGTGAATTTCAAAATTTTTGGATAAAAGTACAATTTATGATAAATGTCTAAATATTCAGCGATTTTGGTCATATGAAAAATAGTAAATGAATTTTAAAAATTTCGGGAAAACTATATGTTCAATATGGGACTATATTCTGCTAAATCCCAGAAAAGAAATATTTTTGGGACTGATTTGGTATTTTTCATGAAAATAAACTAGTTATGAGTAAATGAATTAAATATGTTAGGTGAAGGAAGAAAATTGGAAAATATGATTTTATGGCTTGAGAATCCTATATGAGGTATATGCAGATTTTTTATGAGGGTTTTGGTTATTGGTGATGAAATCTTATAAGTTTGGCATTCAAGGATGATTAAATGCATTATTTAGTAAAGTGTAAACAATTAAAATAAATTTTTTATAAGTTTAAGAAAATTTATTCTTTTAATATCAGTATACCGAAATATTGGTATAGATTTTATTGTGGAATTTTTATCTTTTTATGTCGGAGTTACTATTCATGAATTACTATTCACGAGTTACTATTCATGACAAATTTGGTTTCTTTTTCTAACCAAATTATAGTTTATTTATGAATATTACTCTTGAGATTAAATCTAGATGTTTTGATTATATTGATTTTACTATTATATATAACATTTTTATAACCCTGATGATGATATTTCTCTTTGACTTGAGTGTAAAAATAGGTAGATTTTTGGTATGATAATGACTATGGGTTCTCTTTGGCCAGTAGTGCAAAGTTAAATTGTTGACTGGTATGATCATGACCATTGAATTTATAATTGAATATCTTTAGCTTAAGTGCAAAGGTGAAATGATCAACATGGTTATAATTATTGTTTATATAAATTCTGAAATGATTATATATTTCTTTGAGATATTAATATATTTGGCCTGTAGTGCAAATATGAACTGTTGATGAATATATTTGGCCTGTAGTGAAAATATGAACTGCTGAGGAATATCTTTGGCCTGTAGTGTAAAGATGGTCTGTTGATGAATATCTTTGGCCCGTAGTGCAAAGATGAATTTATTAGTATAATTATGAACATGAACTATGATTTAGTATAACCATGATCTTTGATGTTTCAGGTAAAGACATGTGATGAAAATTATCTTCTTCCTGGATGCGAAGAGGAATTTAGAATCAGAATTACGATTATGAGTTATTCATAAGATTGTGGACCAGAACTGTTGATTGATGTTACAGGGATAAAACATTGTTGGTGGATTTTTAACATGGAGAATATAATAGATTTTATGGTCTATTTGACTCTTTTAATGGATTGCTCGTTCCGCTGCAACTATGGTTGAAATTTTTATCATCTACCATATGTTCTAAATCTCTGATTAATTATTGATGTAGGCTATTGCTAATTTAATTGTCTTTAGTCATGATATTCTTTACTGAGCTAGTTATGCTCACCCTTTTGCTTCACAATTCCTTTCAGGTAATAAGAGTGTAGTTGGGTCGAGCAAGGGTAACAGGGGAATAGAACGATGGTCATCATTTAGTAGTTATATTTGGTGAATCAAATAGGGTGAGGAGAACCCAACGTTAGAAGGGTGTTTTATCACTATCATACAAGATGTGTAAGACCCCAACTTATTATAAATAAATTAAATTTTCCTCTATTCATTATTCTAAATTAATAAGGGTTAATTTGATATAATGCTTTGGTTATGGGTGAAATATGCAAAGTTTACAAAATAAGTAAGTGGTTATAAAATATTCATTATTGTCGGGGAATATTCGTTTGGTCGTGGAATATTCTTTTTTGTCGGGAATCTCCGTACGACGACGCAGTCATTTGTGGGCCCCATAACGAAAAACGGTTGGATGAAGGAAAATGACAAGTATGTGTTTTTTATAAATAACGGTGTAAATTGTTACCGTTAACACTGTTGGGTTACCTGGTGGTTAAAATATAGTAATACGCGTGGTTGCACAGTAGCACAAGGTATTGCACAGTATTATTGAATTTTTGATTCGTACGTAAGAAGGCACTACTCAATAATTATTACAGTAATTACTGTTCATTATTTTATTGATTCAATAATTGCTGCGTTGATATTTATATTATTATTGTGTCAATAATTGTCACTGCACAGTATTTTCCATTATCAGATCAATAATTCATATTATTTGAATAATATTATCAGATAACATTATTGGCAATGTCTAAAAAGTTCTGTCTAAGGAGAGGTTTGGTCACCTAATTGCGCGCCAGTAAAGAGAAATCCTTATTGGAAAGCCCCATCTATCCTAGGAACGGCCTGGTTGTCAGTACTGTGATTCTGTAATATTATTTTTAATAATTAATTATTGATTATTATGATAAAGAAAATATTCATTTTATGTGGATATAGATGGAGAAATTTTTTTAATGTGACAATTGTTGAAAATTAATATTTTATCTTTTTCTGATAAAATAATTCATTTAAATATATTATTTTAATAATATATTAACGGTGATATTTTTACAATGAATGTGGGATATATGAGTATATGAGGAGGAAGAGTATTTTTGTGGCATTAAATATTTAACATATGTTTTGTGTGTCGGTGGATACAATTCTTGACTGAAAATTGATTATAGACTGTAAAATCACTCGTTTGTGAATTTTGGATAATTTCTGTTTGGAATTTGTAAAAACTTCCTTCTGCAAAGTTGTAGAGAGTTGAATTTTCTATAAAAACTCGCGAGATTCGAATTTTCTGATAAAAGGACTATTTATCATGAATTATTGAAGTTTCGGAGTTCCTAAATAATTGATTTTTGGAAGTTTTAATTATTTTATATAAGAAAAACGTTTTTGTGGTTGTTGGCACATGGGTGGCTGATGTTTTTGACCAAAGAAGGCATGCTAGAGTTTTCAAAACATGTGTGTAGGAATTTTGAATAAATAATAATATATTTTATTAATTTAGTCTCCTTTGGCGTTCTAAAATTTTCCTATAAATAGAGGGCTAAGTTAGAATTGAAAATCATACCAGAAATAAAATTTTCTCTCTTTCTCTCTCTATATTATCGAGCGTATTCTTGTGAATATACTTTGAGTGTTGCTATACGGTGCGAGTTTCTGTAAGCACTATACCGAAATTCAGTCAGAAGTACGGTTATTTTGAGGTAAGGGGTGTTTTTTTTCTTAAATGATATTATCTTCTTCAATATCATTATACCGAAATATTGTTCTAAACTTTTTATCAAATTTGGAACTTTTTCATGTTGGGGTTACTATTCATGAGTTACTATTCACGAGTTACTATTCATGAGTTACTATTCACGAGTTACTATTCACGAGTTACTATTCACGAGTACTATTCATGAAGCGTGATGATGTTTTTGTGAAATTTCTATCTTTTGGTGTCGGAGTTACTATTCACGTGTACGACACTATTCACGAATACGACACTATTCATCGAAAAATGAAATTTCTTCTTTTTGTCCAAAATATCTATTTTGGCTACTATCTTTGATTGTATCCATGTTTTGATCGTTATTTTTGAGTTCTGCTTCAAAATCAGTTGTTATGAAGTATTATTGATCTTGGACAAACTGTGGTACGAATCCCTAATATTTGTCCTTCTATCTCACTAGATTCGATCTTAAAAATATTTTTCATCATCCTCAGTCCTTAATGGTGATACTTGATGAATATCTTTGGCCTGTAGTGCAAAGATGAATTATTAAACTGATGAATCTCTTTGGCCCGTAGTGCAAAGATGAACAGGTGTTGAGATGAACATGACCAACTGGTGATACAAATGAATATCTTTGGCCTGTAGTGCAAAGATGATTAAAGATGTATATTGATTGTTGTTACAGGGATGAAATATTGATGTTGGACTTTTAAATCTTAGAAGACAATAGAATTCATTCTCTACGTAACTCTTCTAATGGATTGCTGTTTCCGCTGTATTTGTTGATCTAAAACTTGTTGTCTATTGTATTCTATTAGATTTTTCCTTGTTGAAGACTAACGATAATTTGTTGTATATTATCTTAGTCATAATATTCTTTACTGCGCTAGTTGAGCTCACCCTTTTCCTTGTTGTTCCATTTTCTTCTCAGGAGGTGAGATCATAGCAGGATCGAGTCGGGGTATGAAATGAAGGTTCTAGAGAGAGTTGTTTAGTAGTCCTCACCATTTTTGTAAAATAATGTATCAATAATTATGATGGGGATTTATTTGCGTGTGGATATTGTCTAGACGGCAATATCTGTATTTAAACTCACAATATGTATTGTCGTATTTCACACGACATTTGTATTATTGAAGTTGTAGTTATTTCTATACCATGTATTTGGCGACTCAGAATGGGTTGGGTGGAATGGACCTATTTTGGGGTCGTCACAGTTGGTATCAGAGCTTAGGGATATGATCTCTGGCAGAGATCGGGGAATAGAACTAGGAGGGGAAGACGAGTAAATCCTTCGCTAGTGTGTCCTACCTAAGCTTATTTGTTGATCGGTCATAATATAGGGATATTATGTGATATGTTAATTTTTTTCATTAACCCTTGTTTTATTGCAGTATTTAAGAATGGCTGCTGAGAACGTTAACAATGGAGTATACGAGACTGTGGAGCAACCTTTAGTCACAAACCAGGAGAACGTGCAACAGGAAGGAAATATTCCTCTTGTAAACAACGTTACCGAGCAAATGATGAAGATTGGAATGTTTAGGAGCTTTTTGCAGTTCATGCAAAATCAGACGAGAGAGACTCGTGTACAAAATACGGGTGGAAATGATGGCAACGCATGGTCTGTCACAGCCAAGCAGTTCAAGGAGTTGGGACCACCAGATTTCCATGGAAAGCCGGATCCGATCAAGGCAGAAACGTGGGTCAAGCAAATTACCAAGATATTTGATGTATTGGGATGCACGGAGGAACAGAAGGTTTCATTCGCCACCTTTATGTTTCGTGGTGAAGCAGATTACTGGTGGAAATCTGTGAAGCGTACCCAGCCAGATGCACTCAACATGTCTTGGGAAATATTTCAGAAACTTTTCAATGACAAGTACTTTCCTTAAAGTATTCGTCATATGAAAGAGGTAGAGTTTATTAGACTGGAGCAGAACAACATGACGGTGTCCCAGTATGAAGCGAAGTTTGCGGAGTTGTCCAGGTTTGCACCTCATTTAGTGGAGAATGAGGAACGAATGACGCGTATGTTTCTGAGAGGTCTAAAACAAGAGATTCGTCAATACCTTATCTCTCATAAATTTTCTCTGTATTTAGATGTTGTCAACAGGGCTCAGTTATTAGAGCGAGATAGTGAGTATACTCAACCGAGGGACCATAACCAGGGTAGTCATCAGAACGATGATAACCAGCGAGGAGGAAAGAATACAGACAAAGGCGGTAACCACTCAGGTGGTAATCGCGGACATGATAATAGGAGAGGTGAGTCAAGTGGAAATTTCAGAAAGAGGAGATTCAACAACGACGGGAAGACATCAATAGTAGTACCGGCACCAACAACAAATTTTAGGGGAGGAGAACGACCGCCAGTTAGATGTTACAAATGCGGGAAGGAGGGACATATCAGCCCAAACTATCCACAACAATCCAAGGTATGTTACAACTATGGAAAGGAAGGCCACATCGCTCGAGATTGTTCTATAGCGAAACCAAGTTCAGCAAAAGTGGTGATTCCAAGGGCTGTCCCGGATAAGTCGAAATCAGCAGTTCCTGGAAGAGCGTTTGTTGTGACCGGTCAAAATGCGAGGAACCCGAATGAAGTTAACACGGGTTAGTTAATTATAAATTCTTGCGAAGTTTATACCTTACTAGATACCGGTTCTACCCATTCTTTTATCTCTCTTGCTTGCGCTCAACGTTTGAACTTGACTACAGAGAAATTAGACTTTGACCTATTTATGGAGACTCCGTTAGGAGAAACTTTCATTACATATGTTGTTTAGAAATCTTCCTTGATTCAGGTTGGCACTATCACATTACCTGTTAACCTTATTTCTATAAAGATATTTGCTTTTGATGTGATTTTAAGGTTAACTACTCATCATGCCGAAATTGATTACTTTCGTAAGGTTGTTAGTTTTCATATTCCTAAGCAACCTGTTATTCGAATTTAAGCAACCAAACCATTGAAGTCAAACACTTTCACATCATGCCATAAATTCATTCGTTTATGTTATGGACTTGAACAAAAATATGTCAGATTTGAATGATATTTCTGTTGTTAGTAAATTTCCTGACGTATTTCCTGAAAAATTTCATGGCTTACTCCTAAAGTGTGATATTGAATTTTGTATCGACTTTGAACCCGGTACAAAACCCATTTCTAAAATCTCATGGCTCCTATTGAACTTCAGGAGTTAAAAATTCAACTGTAGAAGTTTTTACCCGAGCCTTTATCTGGTGACTTCCTTTGTGGAATACACCGAAGCCAGACTCTCCGTAGGAGATGCCATATTCGTGCGATAGTAAACTGATAGGTGTCATTGTGACGTGTTATCCAAGGTTGGGATATGAGTCACAGTTGAGAGCAACCTAAGTTAGTAATCGAAATACATAGCTTTCTAGGCTTAGTTGGTTATTATTGGAAATTCGTTGAAGGATATTCTCAAATCGCTATTCCATTAACTCAGCTGACTCGTAGAGATACAAAATTTGAATGAAGCGAGGAATGTGGGAAGTCCTTTGAAGAACTCAAGAGGAGACTCATTTCAGCACATGTTCTGACCATGTTATCCTGAAAAAGCGAACGCGGTAGCTGACGTGTTGAGTAGAAGATCGTATACGAGTACGAGTACGATATTGTCAAAGACTCATTTCGTATAACTTACAAATATTAGAGATGGAGATGAAAACTCTAAGTACCCACGTGATGATATACGAGTATAATCGACTTTTATCGATAAAGTTAAAATCGCTCAGGCTACACACCGGAGCTGATGAATATGAAGAAGGAGGTGCAAGAAGTTGTTACTCCAAAAGTGAGAATTGGCGATGTGAGGAAAGCTCAAACCTTCGATTTATTGATTTATTTGAAATCCTCGATCGAGTAGGAACTGTGGCCTATAGACTCATTTTATCGCCAAGTATAACGCGTGTTCATAACGTTTTTCACGTATCGATGTTACATAAATATGTGGACGACCCGAACCACATTATTGAGTTAGAACCAGACGAAATAGCCGAAGACTTAATATACGAGGAGGTACCTGTCAAGATTTTGGATAGGAAAGAGCATGTCTTACGCACGAAGGTTATACCACAAGTTAAGGTTTTGTGGAGAAATCATGCAATTGAGGAAATGACATGGGAGTTGGAATCGGAAATAAAAGCGAGGTACCCTCAACTGTTCAAAACACCAGGTACGTACGTTAATTTCGAGGACGAAATTTTATAAGGAGGGGAGGTTGTAAGACCCCAACTTATTATAAATAAATTAAATTTTCCTCTATTCATTATTCTAAATTAATAAGGGTTAATTTGATATAATGCTTTGGTTATGGGTGAAATGTGCAAAGTTTACAAAATAAGCAAGTGGTTATAAAATATTTATTATTGTCGGAGAATATTCGTTTGGTCATGGAATATTCTTTTTGTCAGAAATCACTGTACGACGACGCAGTCATTTGTGGGCCCCATAACGAAAAATGGTTGGATGAAGGAAAACGACAAGTATGTGTTTTTATAAATAACGGCGTAAATTGTTACCGTTAACACTATTGGGTTACCTGGTGGTTAAAATACAGTAATACGCGTGGTTGCATAGTAGCACATGGTATTGCACAGTATTGTTGAATTATTGATTCGTACGTAAGAAGGCACTACTCAATAATTGTTACAATAATTACTGTTCATTATTTTATTGATTCAATAATTGCTGCGTTGATATTTATATTATTATCGTGTCAATAATTGTCACTGCACAGTATTTTCCATTATCAGATCAATAATTCATATTATTTGAATAATATTATCAGATAACATTATTGGCAATGTCTAGAAAGTTCTGTCTAAGGAGAGGTTTGGTCACCTAATTGCGCGCCAATAAGGAGAAATCCTTATTGGAAAGCCCCCTCTATCCTGGGAACGGCCTGGTTGTCAGTACTGTGATTCTGTAATATTATTTTTAAATAATTAATTATTGATTATTATAATAAAGAAAATATTCATTTTATGTGGATATAGATGGAGAAAATTTTTTAATGTGACAATTGTTAAAAATTAATATTTTATCGTTTTCTGATAAAATAATTCATTTAAATATATTATTTTAATAATATATTAACGGTGATATTTTTACAATGAATGTGAGATATATGAGTATATGAGGAGGAAGAGTATTTTTGTGGCATTAAATGTTTAACATATGTTTTGTGTGTCGGTGGACACAATTCTTGACCGAAAATTGATTATAGACTGTAAAATCACTCGTTTGTGGATTTTGGATAATTTTTGTTTGGAATTTGGAAAAACTTCCTTCTGCAAAGTTGTAGAGAATTGAATTTCCTATAAAAACTCGCGAGATTCGAATTTTCTGACAAAAGGGCTATTTATCATGAATTATTGAAGTTTCGGAGTTCCGAAATAATTGATTTTTGGAAGTTTTAATTATTTTATATATGAAAAACGTTTTTGTGGTTGTTGGCACATGGGTGGCTGATGTTTTTGACCAAAGAAGGCATGCTAGAGTTTTCAAAACATGTGTGTAGGAATTTTGAATAAATAATAATATATTTTATTAATTTAGTCTCCTTTGGCGTTCTAACATTTTCCTATAAATAGAGGGCTAGGTTAGAATTGAAAATCACACCAGAAACAAAGTTTTCTCTCTTTCTCTCTCTATATTATCGAGCGTATTATTGTGAGTATACTTTGAGTGTTGCAATACGGTGCGAGTTTCTGTCAGCACTATACCGAAATTCAGTCAGAAGTACGGTTATTTTGAGGTAAGGGATGTTTTTTTCTTAAATGATATTATCTTCTTCAATATCATTATGCCGAAATATTGTTCTAAACTTTTTATCAAATTTGGAACTTTTACATGTCGGGGTTACTATTCATGAGTTACTATTCACGAGTTACTATTCACGAGTACTATTCACGAAGCGTGATGATGTTTTTATGAAATTTCTATCTTTTTGTGTCAGAGTTACTATTCAAGTGTACGACACTATTCACGTATACGGCACTATTCACGAATACGGCACTATTCATCGAAAAATGAAATTTCTTCTTTTTGTCCAAAATATTTATTTTGGCTACTATCTTTGATTGTATCCATGTTTTGATCGTTATTTTTGAGTTCTGCTTCAAAATCAGTTGTTATGAAGTATTATTGATCTTGGACAAACTATGGTACGAATCCCTAATATTTGTCCTTCTATCTCACTAGATTCGTTCTTAAAAATATTTTTCATCATCCTCAGTCCTTAATGGTGATACTTGATGAATATCTTTGGCCTGTAGTGCAAAGATGAATGATTAAACTGATGAATCTCTTTGGCCCGTAGTGCAAAGATGAACAGGTGTTGAGATGAACATGACCAACTGGTGATATAAATAAATATCATTGGCCTATAGTGCAAAGATGATTAAAGATGTATATTGATTGTTGTTACAGGGATGAAATATTGATGATGGACTTTTAAATCTTAGAAGACAGTAGAATTCATTCTCTACGTGACTCTTCTAATGGATTGCTGTTTCCGCTGCATTTGTTGATCTAAAACTTGTTGTCTATTGTATTCCATTAGATTTTTCCCTGTTGAAGACTAACGATAATTTGTTGTATATTATCTTAGTCATTATATTCTTTACTGGGCTAGTTGAGCTCACCCTTTTCCTTGTTGTTCCATTTTCTTCTCAGGAGGTGAGAACATAGCAGGATCGAGTCGGGGTATGGAATGAAGGTTCTAGAGAGAGTTGTTTAGTAGTCCTCACCATTTTTGTAAAATAATGTATCAATAATTATGATGTGGATTTATTTGCGTGTGGATACTATCTAGACGGCAATATCTATATTTAAACTCACAGTATGTATTGTCGTATTTCACACGACATTTGTATTATTGAAGTTGTAGTTATTTCTATACAATGTATTTGGCGACTCAAAATGGGTTGGGTGGAATGGACCTATTTTGGGGTCGTCACAAGATGTCTAAAGACATACAACCTCATGTCATCATAAGACAGGGTTGTGCACTTCCACTTACTAAGTATATCTAAGAGCACTACCTATATGATCTTGGAGTTCATTTGAAGTATAATTCTCAATTAGAGACAGTTGAGATAATTATATGTCAAGAGAAGACTCACAATTAGAAAGAATATGACAGTAATCTTCTCATTTTTTTTTGGGGTCTATTGGGTCAACCAAGGATAATTCTGTGGCCATATGATATCTATCATAACCTAGACGCATCGCCTCCCATGTACGAAGGTTTCCTTGAGCATTTCACAAAGATTTTAATTTCTAAAACTGTTTTTGACTATACCTTTTTGTAAGATGTCATGGTGACGTGCTACCCAAGTTGGTGTCAAGAGTCACAGTTGATATTTATATTTGTATCAAAACTCACAACACATGAGTTGTTGTATTTTACACGACAATTGTTGTAATAAAGTTGTAGTTGTTTTCTGCACCATGTATTTGGCGACTCAGAATGGGTTGGATGGAATGAACCTATTTTGGGGTTGCCACAGTAACCTATTCTGAGTCGCCAAATATATGGTACAGAAAATAACTACAACTTTATTACAACAATTGTCGTACAAAATACAACAACAGATATGCTGTGAGTTTGGATAAAAATATATACCAATTGTGACTCTCATTCCAACCTTGGATAACACGTCACAATGACACCTTACATAAAGGTATAGTCAAAAACTGTTTAGGGAGAAATCCAGAACTAGAGACCACCATTCTATTCCCTTGTTACCCCCGCTAGACCCAGCTACATTCTTATTACCTGAAAGGAATTGTGACGCAAAAGGGTGAGCACAACTAGCCCAGTAAAGAATATCATAACTAAAGATAATTAAATTATCAATAGCCTTCATAAGTAATAAATCAGAGATTTAGAACATATGGTAGATGATAAAACTTTTCAACCATAGTTGCAGCGGAACGAGCAATCCATTAGAAGAGTCAAATAGACAATACAGTTTATTATCTTCTCCATGTTAAATGTCCACCAACAATATTTTATCCCTGTAACATCAATCAACAGTTCCTTTCCACAATTATATGAATATCTCATAATCATAGTTGTAATTCTAAATTCCTCTTCGTACCTAGGACGAATATAATTTTCATCACATGTCTTTACCTGAAACATCAAAGATCATTGTTATACCAAATCACAGTTCCTGTTCATAATCATACTAATAAATTCATCTTTGTACTACGGCCAAAGATATTCATCCATAGTTCATCTTCGCACCACTGGCCAAAGATATTCAACAACAGGTCATCTTTGCACTACGGGCCAAAGATATTCATTAACAGTTCATCTTTGCACTACTGGCCAAAGATATTCATCAACAATTTATCTTTTCACTATAGGATAAATATATTAATATTTTAAAGAAATATATAATCATTTCAGAATTTATATAAACAATAATTATAACAATATTGATCAATTCACCTTTGCACTTAAGCTAAAGATATTCAATTATAAATTCAATGGTCATGATCATACCAGTCACAATTCAACTTTTCACTACTGGCCAAAGAGAACCCTAGTCATGATCATACCAATAATCTACCCATCTTTATACTCAAGTGAAAGATAATTTCAACATCAGGATTATAAAAATGTTATATATGATAATAAAAACAATATAATCAATTTATAGTTTTAATTTACAAAGTAATATTCATAAATCAACTATAATTTGGTTAGAAAAAGAAATCAATTTTGTAGTGAATAGTACCCGTGAATAGTAATTCGTGAATAGTAACTCGTGAATATTAACTTTTGAATAGTAACTCATGAATAGTAACCCTGACACAAAAAGGTAGAAATTTCACAATAAAATCCATACCAATATTTCGGTATAATGATATTTAAAGAATAACATTTCTTAAACTTATAAATAATTTATTTTAATTATTTACACTTTACTAAATAATACATTTAATCATCATAAAATGCCAAACTTATAAGATTTCATCACCAATAACCAAAACCCTCATCAAAAATATACATATACCACATATATGATTCTCAAGCCATAAAATCATATTTTCCAATTTTCTTCCTTCACATAACATATTTAACTCATTTATTAATAACTAGTCTATTTTCACAAAAAAAATACCAAATCAGTTCCAAAAATATTTCTTTTCTTGGATTTAGCAGAATATAGTCCCATATTGAACATATATTTTTCTTAGAATTTTTAAAATTTATTTACTATTTTTCATATGGCCAAAACTGCCGAATATTTAGACATTTATCATAAATTATACTTTTATCCAAAAATTTCGAAATTCACAAAGTATATTGATATTATATAGATGTACTCCCAATAAAATTTTATCAATTTTGGAGTTAACCATAAGGAATTATAAGCGATTACTTTTAAAATAGTCTTTTCTCATAAAATTCATAACTCTTAATCTATACATCCAAAAATCACCATTTTTGGACATAATCAATAAAACTCATCAACATATCATTTCAAAATTTTCCAGAATTTTCTGAAGGTCAGAAAAAGTACGAACTGAAAAACATAATAACCCTTAAAATCCCTTACTATCCCTTACCTCAAAAGAGCAGCGCTTCTGACTGGATATCGGATATGACGCTGAAGGAAACTTGCACTGATGAATATCAACTCAACAAGTATCTAAATACTCATAAAATACACTCAATAATCTAGACAGAGAAAGGGAGAAAGCTTATGTTTCTGGTGTGATTTTCAATTCTAACTTAGCCCTCTATTTATAGGAAAATTTTAGCAGACTTGACCTGCAACCTGATGGCTTTACCTCATACTATTCCCACCCACCACATTTGAAATAAAATTCAGCACACTTCTTCACCTACCACAATGGGGGGCCACCAATTCTAGAATTTTCCAACAAAATCATTTATAACCTAATTTCCGAATCAGTTACCTCTTAAAATTCATAACAAATTATACGATCATTTTTAACGGTTCAAAATTTATGGACATATACTCAACTTATATATGTATAACATATCCAAAAATTACAACGATCCAACGGTCAGATTAAATATTATAACTCACACAATAAAGTTGTAATAACACCGATTTGATCTTTTAATACCTCAAATCCGATAAAATACTTATAAAACACCTCAACATTAACTCCTTCATTTATAACCACATAAATAAACCCATCATTTATATCCACGTCAAATAAATATTTCCTTATCATATAAATCAATAATTAATTATTCATAAATAATATTACAGAATCACAATTATGACAACCAGGCCGTTCCCAGGAAAGAGGGGGCCTTTCGATAAGGATTTCCCCTTACTGGCGCGCAATTAGATGACCAAACCTATCCTTGACAGAACTTTCTAGACATTACCAATAATCTTATCTAATAATATTATTCCAAATAATATGAATTATTGATCTAATAATGAGAAATATTGTACAGTGATAATTATTGAAACAACAATAATATAAAATATCAACGCAACAATTATTGAATCAATAAAATAAAATATTGAACAGTAATTACTGTAATAATTATTGAGTAGTGCCTTCTTACGTAAGAATCAATAATTTAAAAATATTGTGTAATACCGTATGCTACTGTGCAACAACGCGTATTACTTTATTTTACCAACCGGGTATTCCAACAGTGTTAACGGTAACGATTACGCCGTTATTTATAAAAACTTAATTTTGTCATTTTCTTCATCCGACAGTTATTCTTTTATGGGGCCCACAAATGGCTGCGCCGTCGTACGAATATTTCCTGACAGAAAGAATATTCCACGACCAAACGAATATTCCCCGATAAGAATGAATATTTTATAACCACTTGTGTATTTTGAAAAAAAATTCATATATCACCCTTAACTTTAACTTTTATCAATTTAATCATTTACTGAATAGTAATTATAAGAAAAATTGAATACTTTTATTTCATAAATTTCGGTGTCATACAATCTCCCCTCCTTATGAAATTTTGTCCCGAAATTTACGTACCTGATATTTCAAAGAGTTGAGAATACCTTGCTTTCATTTTAGATTCCATCTTTCCTGTCATCATGATTTCTCCATTGCTCATCTCCTGTATTTCAGATATCATTCTAGAATACAACTTCAAAACAAAGGTTAATTGAACAAATTAACATATCACATAATATCCCGATATTATAACTGACCAACAAATAAGCTTAGGTAGGACACACTAGCGAAGGATTTACTGATCTCTCGCCTCCTAGTTATATTCTCCGATCTCCGCCAGAGATCATATCCCTAAGCTCTGATACCAAATACATGGTACAGAAAACAACTACAACTTTATTACAACAATTGTCGTGCAAAATACAACAACACATACTGTGAGTTTGGATACAAATATATACCAAATGTGACTCATGTCCCAACCGTTGATAGCACCTCACAGTGACACCTTACATAAAGGTATAGTCAAAATATATTTTAGAAATTAAAATCTTTGGAAAGTGCTCAAGGAAACCTTCGTACATGGGAGGCCATGCGTCTAAGTTATGATAGATATCATATGACCACAGAATTATCCTTGGTTGACCCAATAGACCCCAAAGAAAAACGAGAAGATTACTATCATATTCATCCCAATGGTGAGTCTTCTCTTGATTTATCATTATCTCCACCGTCTCAAATTGAGAATTATACTTCAAAAAAACACCAAGATTATATAGGTAGTGCTCGTAAATATACTCAGCAAATGGATGAGCACAACCCTGTCTTATGATGACACGAGGTTGTATGTCATTAGACATCTTGTATGATAGTGACAAAACACCCTTCTAACGTTGGGTTCACCTCTCCCTATATGATTCACCAAATATAACTACTAAAAGACGTATACAACATACTTGTCTATACTGTTTAGGAAGAACTCCACAGCTAAAGACCACCGTTCTATTCCCTTGTTATCCCCGCTCGACCCAGCTACACTTTTATTACCTGAAAAGAATTGTGAAGCAAAAGGGTGAGCACAACTAGCTCAGTAAAGAATATCATGACTAAAGATAATTAAATTATCAATAGCCTTCATCAATAACAAATCAGAGATTTAGAACATATGGTAGATGATAAAAATTTCAGCCATAGTTGCAGCGGAACGAGCAATCCATTAGAAGAGTCAAATAGACAATACAGTCTATTATCTTCTCCACGTTAAAAGTCCACTAACAATGTTTTATCCCTGTAACATCAATCAACAGTTCCTTTCCACAATTATATGAATATCTCATAATCATAATTGTAATTCTAAATTCCTCTTCGTACCTAGGACGAATATAATTTTCATCACATGTCTTTACCTGAAACATCAAAGATCATGGTTATACCAAATCACAGTTCCTGTTCATAATCATACTAATAAATTCATCTTTTCACTACGGCCAAAGATATTCATCTACAGTTCATCTTCGCACCACTGGCCAAAGATATTCAACAACAGGTCATCTTTGCACTACGGGCCAAAGATATTCATTAACAGTTCATCTTTGCACTACATGCCAAAGATATTCCTCAACAGTTCATATTTTCAATACAGGGTAAATATATTAATATCTCAAAGAAATATATAATCATTTCAGAATTTATATAAACAATAATTATAACCATGTTGATCAATTCACCTTTGCACTTAAGCTAAAGATATTCAATTATAAATTCAATGGTCATGATCATACCAGTCACAATTCAACTTTTCACTACTGGCCAAAGAGAACCCTAGTCATGATTATACCAATAATCTACCCATCTTTATACTTAAATGAAAGATAATTTCAACATCAGGGTTATAAAAATGTTATATATGATAATAAAAACAATATCATCAAAACATGGATTTAATTTCAAGAGTAAGATTCATAAATCAACGATAATTTGGTTAGAAAAAGAAACCAATTTTGTCGTAAACAGTACCCGTAAATAGTAAATCTTGAATAGTAACTCGTGAATAGTAACTCATAAATAGTACTCCGTATTCGTACATAGTACCGTATACGTAAAAAATGTCATATACATGAATAGTACCGTATATGTGAATAGTACTATATACGTGAATAGTGCCGTATACATGAATAGTAATCCCGACACAAAAAGGTAGAAATTCCACTATAATATTCATATCAATATTTTCAGTATAATGATATTGAAAGAAATAATATCTATTTACGAAGAAAATAACATTCCTTACCATCCCTTACCTAAAAAGAGCAACACTTTTGACTGGATATCGGATATGACGCTGAAGGAAACTTGGACTGATGAATATCAACTCACCAAGTATCTAAATACTCACAAAATACACTCGATAATCTAGAGAGAGAAAGAGAGAAAGCTTATGTTTCTGGTGTAATTTTTAATTCTAAGTTAGCCCTCTATTTATAAAAAAATGTTAGCACGCCGAAGCAAACTTAACCTGCAACCTGATGACTTTACCTGCTACTATTCCACCCACCAAAAATCAGCCACCAACCCCAACAACCAAAAGTGGGGCCCACACATTTCTAGAATTTTCCACCAAAATCATTTATAAACCTAATTTCTGAATCAGTCACCTCTTAAAATTCATAACAAATCATTCGTTCATTTTTAACGGTTCAAAATTTGTGGACATATACTCAACTTATATATGTATAAGATTTCCAAAAATTACAACGATCCGACGGTCGAATTAAATATAATAACTCGCACAATAAAGTTGTAATAACACCGATTTGATTTTTTAATACCTCCAATCCGATAAAATACTGATAAAACACCTCAACATTAACTCCTTCATTTATAACCACATAAATAAACCCATCATTTATATCCACATCAAATAAATATTTCCTTATAATATAAATCAATAATTAAATATTCATAAATAATATTACAGAATCACAATTATGACAACCAGGCCGTTCCCAGAAAAGAGGGGGCTTTCCAATAAGAATTTCTCCTTACTGGCGCACAATTAGGTGACCAAACCTCTCATTGACAGAACTTTCTAGACATTGCCAATAATGCTATCTAATAATATTATTCAAATAATATGAATTATTGATCTGATAATGTAGGTACTTTGCAGTGACAATTATTGAAACAACAATAATATAAAGTATCAACGCAACAATTATTGAATCAATAAAGTAAAACATTAAACAGTAATTACTGTAACAATTATTGAGTAGTGCCTTCTTACGTAAAAATCAATAATTAAAAAATACTGGGCAATACCATGTGCTACTGTGCAACCACGCGTATTATTGTATTTTAACCACCGGGTATTCCAACAGTGTTAACGGTAACAACTACGCCCTTATTTATAATAACTCAATTTTGTCGTTTTCTTCATCCAACAGTTATTCGTTATGGGGCCCACAAATGGCTGCGCCGTCGTACGAATATTCTCCGACATAAAGAATATTCCACGACCAAACGAATATTCCCTGACAATTGAATATTTTATAACCACTTGCGTATTTTGAAAAAAAAAAATCATATCTCGCCTTTAACTTTAAACTTTTATCAATTTAATCATTTACTGAATTGTAATTATAAGAAAAATTGAATACTTTTATTTCATAAAATTTGGGGTCTTACAATATGTGACAACCCCAAAATAGGTCCATTCCATCCAAACCATTCTGAGTCGCCAAATACATGGTACAGAAAACAACTACAACTTTATTACAAAAATTGTCGTGCAAAATACAACAACACATATACTGTAAGTTTGGATACAAATATATACTAAATGTGACACATGTCCCAACCGTGGACAGCACCTCACAGAGATACCTTACATAAAGGTATAGTCAAAAATTGTTTTAGAAACTAAAATCTTTGGGAAGTGCTGAAGGAAACCTTCGTACATGGGAGGCCATGCTTCTAGGTTATGATAGATATCATATGGCCACAGAATTATCCTTGGTTGACCCAATAGACCTAAAAGAAATACGAGAAGATTACTATCATATTCTTCCCAATGGTGAGTCTTCTTTTGATTTATCATTATCTCCATTGTCTCAAATTGAGAATTATACTTCAAACAAACACCAAGATTATATATGTGACAACCCCAAAATAGGTCCATTCCATCCAACCCATTATGAGTCGCCAAATACATGGTACAGAAAACAACTACAACTTTATTACAATAATTGTCGTGCAAAATACAACAACACATATATTGTGAGTTTGGATACAAATATATACCAAATGTGACACATGTTCCAACAGTGGACAGCACCTCACAGTGACACCTTACATAAAGGTATAGTCAAAAAATGTTTTAGAAACTAAAATCTTTGTGAAGTGCACAAGGAAACCTTCGTACATGGGAGGCCATGCTTCTAGGTTATGATAGATATCATATGGCCACAGAATTATCCTTGGTTAACCCAATAGACCCCAAAGAAAAACGAGAAGATTACTATCATATTCATCCCAATGGTGAGTCTTCTCTTGATTTATCATTATCTCCGCCGTCTCAAATTGAGATTTATACTTCAAACAAACACCAAGATTATATAGGTAGTGCTCGTAAATATATTCAGCAAGTGGATGAGCACAACCCTGTCTTATGATGACACGAGGTTGTATATCATTAGACATCTTCTATGATAGTGGCAAAACACTCTTCCAACGTTGGGTTCATCTCTCCCTATACGATTCACCAAATATAACTACTAAAAGATGTATACAACACACTTGTCTATACTATTTACGGAGAACTCCACAGCTAGAGACTACCGTTCTATTCCTTTGTTACCCCCGCTCGACCCAGCTACATTTTTATTACCTTAAAGGAATTGTGAAGCAAAAGGGTGAACACAACTAGCTCAGTAAAGAATATCATGACTAAAGATAATTAAATTATCAATAGCCTTCATCAATAACAAATCAGAGATTTAGAACATATGGTAGATGATAAAAATTTCAGCCATAGTTGCAGCGGAACGATCAATCCATTAGAAGAGTCAAATAGACAATACAGTCTATTATCTTCTCCACGTTAAAAGTCAACTAACAATATTTTATCCCTGTAACATCAATCAACAGTTCCTTTCCACAATCATATGAATATCTCATAATCATAATTGTGATTCTAAATTCCCCTTCGTACCCAGGTCGAATATAATTTTCATCACATGTCTTTACCTGAAACATCAAAGATCATGGTTATACCAAATCACAGTTCATGTTCACAATCATACTAATAAATTCATCTTTGCACTACGGGCCAAAGATATTCATCCACAGTTCATCTTCGCACCACTGGCCAAAGATATTCAACAATAGGTCATCTTTGCACTACGGGCCAAAGATATTCATTAACAGTTCATCTTTGCACTACTGGCCAAAGATATTCATCAACAATTTATCTTTTCACTACAGACCAAAGATATTCCTCAACAGTTCATATTTCCACTACATGCCAAATATATTCATCAACAATTCATATTTGCATTACAGGCCAAATATATTAATATCTCAAAGAAATATATAATCATTTAAGAATTTATATAAACAATAATTATAACTATGTTGATCAATTCACCTTTGCACTTAAGCTAAAGATATTCAATTATAAATTCAATGGTCATGATCATACCAGTCATAATTCAACTTTTCACTACTGGCCAAAGAGAACCCTAGTCATGATCATACCAATAATCTACTCATCTTTACACTCCAGTGAAAGAGAATTTCAACATCAGGGTTATAAAAATATTATATATGATAATAAAATTAATATAATCAATATATAGTTTTAATCTCCAGAGTAATATTCATAAATCAACTATAATTTGGTTAGAAAAAGAAAACAATTTTTTATTGAATAGTAACTCGTGAATAGTAACTCTGACACAAAAAGGTAGAAATTCCACAATAATCTATACCAATATTTTGGTATAATGATATTAAAAGAATAACATTTCTTAAACTTATAAATAATTTATTTTAATTGTTTACACTTTACTAAATAATGCATTTAATCATCATAAATGCCAAACTTATAAGATTTCATCACTAATAACCCAAACCCTCATCAAAAATCTGCATATATCACATATATGATTCTCAAGCCATAAAATCATATTTTCCGATTTTCTTCCTTCACATAACATATTTAACTCATTTATTTATAACTAGTCCATTTTCATGAAAAATACAAAATCAGTTCCAAAAATATTTCTTTTCTGGGATTTAGCAGAATATAGTCTCATATTGAACATATATTTTTCTTAGAATTTTTAAAATTCATTTACTATTTTTCATATGGCCAAAATCGCCGAATATTTAGACATTTATCATAAATTGTACTTTTATCTAAAAATTCTGAAATTCACAGAGTACACTGATATTATATAAGTGTACTCCCAATAAAAAATTTATCAATTTTGGAGTTAACCATAAGAAATTACAAGGCGTTACTTTTAAAATAGTCTTTTCTCATAAAATTCATAACTCTTAATCTATACATCCAAAAATCACCATCTTTGGACACAATCAATAAAACTCATCAACAAATCATTTTAAATTTTTCCAGAATTTTTTGAAGGTCAGAAGAAGTATGAACTGAAAAACATAATAACCCTTAAAATCCCTTACTATCCCTTACCTCAAAAGAGCAGCACTACTGACTGGATATCGGATATGACGCTGAAGGAAAATTACACCGATGAATATCAACTCACCAAGTATCTAAATACTCACAAAATAAACTCAATAATCTAGAGAAAGAAAGAGAGAAAACTTATATTTTTGGTGTGATTTTTAATTCTAACTTAGCCCTCTATTTATAGGAAAATTTTAGCAGACTTGACCTTCAACAATTTCTGAATCAGTCACCTCTTAAATTTCATAACAAATCATACGTTCATTTTTAATGGTTCAAAATTTGTGGACATATACTCAACTTATATATGTATAACATATCCAAAAATTACAACGATCCAACGGTCGGATTAAAAATTATATGTCACGCAATATATCTCAAAACACTAGTTTAATTTTTAATACCTTCATTCCGACAAAAATACTGATAAAACACCTCAACATTAACTCTTTCATTTATAAACACATAAATAAATCCATCATTTATATCCATATCAAATAAATATTTCCTTATCATATGAATCAATAATTAATTATTCACAAATAATATTACAGAATCATAATTATGACAACCAGGCCGTTCCCAGGAAAGATGGGGCTTTCTAATAAGAATTTCTCCTTACTGGCGCGCAATTAGGTGACCAAACATCTCCTTGACAGAACTTTTTAGACATTGCCAATAATGCTATTTAATAATATTATTCAAATAATATGAATTATTGATCTGATAATGAGAAATATTGTGCAGTGATAATTATTGAAACAACAATAATATAAAATATCAACGTAACAATTATTGAATCAATAAAATAAAATATTGAACAGTAATTATTGTAACAATTATTGAGTAGTGCATTCTTACGTAAGAATTAATAATTCAAAAATACTGTGTAATATCATGTGCTACTGTGCAATAACGCGTATTACAGTAATTACTGTTCAATATTTTATTTTATTAATTCAATAATTGTTACGTTGATATTTTATATTATTGTTGTTTCAATAATTGTCACTGCACAGTATCTCCTTTATCAGATCAATAATTCATATTATTTGAATAATATTATTAGAAAGCATTATTGGCAATGTCTAGAAAGTTCTACCAAGGAGAGGTTTGGTCACCTAATTACGCGCCAGTAAGGAGAAATCCTTATCGGAAAGCCCCCTCTTTCCTAGGAACTGCCTGGTTGTCATTATTGTGATTCTGTAATATTATTTGTGAATAATTAATTATTGATTTATATGATAATGAAATATTTATTTGATGTAGATATAAATGATGGATTTATTTATGTGGTTATAAATGGAGGAATTAATGTTGAGGTATTTTATCAGTATTTTGTCGGATCGGAGGTATTAAAAAATCAAATCGGTGTTCTTACAGCTTTATTGTGTGAGTTATAATATTTAATCCGACCGTTGGATTGTTGTAATTTTTGGATATGTTATACATATATCCGATATCCAGTCAGAAGTGCTGCTCTTTTGAGGTAAGGGATAGTAAGGGATAGTTAAGGAATTTAAGGGTTGTTATGTTTTTCATGTTTGTAACTTTTCAAACCTTCAAAAATTCTGGAAAAATTTGAAATGCTATTTTGATGAGTTTTATTGATTGTGTCCAAAAATGGTGATTTTTAGATGTATAGATTATGAATTATGAATTTTAAGAGAAATGACTATTTTAAAAGAAAACCCTTATAACTTCTTGTGGTTAACTCCAAAATTGATGAAATTTTTATTGGGAGTGCATGTATATGATAGAAGTATACTCTGTAAATTTTGGATAAAAGTACAACTTATGATAAATGTCTAAATATTCGACAGTTTTGGCCATGTGAAAAATAGTAAATGTATTTTAAAAATTCTGAGAAAAATATATGTTCAATATGGGACTATATTCTGCTAAATCCCAGAAAATAAATATTTTTGGAACCGATTTGGTATTTTTCATAAAAATGGTCTAGTTATGAATAAATGAATTAAATATGTTATGTGAAGGAAGAATATTGAAAAATAGGATTTTATGGCTTGATAATCCTATATGAGGTATATGTAGATTTTTGATGATGGTTTTGGTTATTGATGATGAAAACTTATGAGTTTGGCATTTTAGGATGATTAAATGCATTATTTAGTAAAGTGTAAACAATTAAAATAAATTGTTTATAAGTTTAAGAAATGTTATTCTTTCAATATCATTATACCGAAATATTGGTATGGATTTTATTATGAAATTTTTACCTTTTTGAGTCGCGGTTACTATTCACGAGTTACTATTCATGGGTACTATTCCTGATAAAATTGGTTTCTTTTTCTAACCAAATTATAGTTGATTTATGAATCTTACTCTGGAGATTAAAACTATAAATATTGTTTTTATTATCATATATAATATTTTTATAACCCTAGTGATGGAATTTCTTTTTGACTTGAGTGTAAAGATAGGTAGATTATTGGTATGATCATGACTATGGGTTCTCTTTGGCCAGTAGTGCAAAGTTGAATTGTTGACTGGTATGAACACGACCATTGAATTTATAATTGAATATCTTTAGCTTAAGTGTAAAGGTGAAATGATCAACATGGTTATAATTATTGTATATATAAATTCTGAAATTAGTATATATTTCTTTGAGATATTAATATCTTTGGCCTGGAGTGCAAAGATGAATTATTGATGAATATCTTTGGCCCGTAGTGCAGAGATGACATGTTGTTGAATATCTTTGGCCTGTAGTGCAAAGATGACCTGTTGTTGAATATCTTTTGCCTGTAGTGCAAAGATGAAATGATAATGAATATCTTTAGCCTGTAGTGCAAAGATGAATTATTGATGAATATCTTTGACTCGTAATGCAAAGATGACTTGTTGTTGAATATCTTTGGCCTGTAGTGCAAAGATGATTTGTTGATGAATATCTTTGGCTCGTAATGCAAAGATGACCTGTTTTTGAATATATTTGGCATGTAGTGCAAAGATGACTTGTTGATGAATATCTTTGGTCCGTAGTACAAAGATAAATTTATTAGTATGATTATGAACATGAACTGTGATTTGGTATAACCATGATCTTTGATGTTTCAGGCGATGAAAATTATTTTTGTCTTGGATGAGAAAAGAATTTAGAACTGCAATTACGATTATGAGTTATACATGTGATTGTGGACAAGAATTGTTGATTGAGTTTACAGGGATAAAATATTGTTGGTGGACTTTTAACATGGAGAAGATAATAGATTTTATGGTCTATTTGACTCTTCTAATGGATTGCTCGTTCCGCTGCAAATATGGTTGAAAAGTTTTATCATCTACCATATGTTCTAAATATCTGATTTATTATTGATGAATGCTATTGATAATTTAATTATCTTTAGTCATGATATTCTTTACTGAGCTAGTTGTGCTCACCCTTTTGCTTCACAATTCTTTTCAGGTAATAAGAGTGTAGCTGGGTCGAGCGGGGATAACAATGGAATAGAACGGTGGTCTCTAGATGTTGAGGTTCTCCCTAAATAGTATGAAAATAATTTTATTGAGACTTTAGATAAGTGTGTCGTATTATATACGTCATTTGATATTTAATTTTGGTGAACCGAATAGGGTGAGGTGAACTCAACTTTGGAAGGGTGTTTTGCCACTATCATACAAGATGTCTAATGACTTACAAACTCGTGTTATCATAAGACAGGGTTGTGCACATCCACTTGCGGAGTATATCTACGAGCACTACCTATATAATCTTGGTGTTTGTTTGAAGTATAATTCTCAATTAGAGACAGTGGAGATAATGAAATGTCAAGAGAAGACTTACCATTGTGAAGAATATGATAGTAATCTTCTCGTTTTTCTTTGGGGTCTATTGGGTCAACCAAGGATAATTTTGTGGCTATATGATATCTATTATAACCTAGACGCATGGCCTCCTATGTACGAAGGTTTCCTTGAACACTGCCCATAGATTTTAATTTTTAAAACAGTTTTTGACTATACCTTTATGTAGGTATCACTGTGAGGTGCTGTCCACTGATGGGACATTTGTCAAATTACGGTTGGGGACACGAGTCACAGTTGGTATATATTTGTATCCAAACTCACAGCTTATGTGTCGTTGTATTTTGCACGATAATTGTTATAATAAAATTGTAGTTGGTTTCTGTACCATGTATTTGGCGACTCGGAATGGACCTATTTTGGGGTCGTCACATTTGGTATCAGAGCTTAGGGATATGATCTTTGGCGGAGATCAGGAAATAGAACTAGGAGGGGAGATGTGACAACCCGAGAAATTAGACAATTTATGAAAATCTTAAATGATTGATTTAAGGTCAAATAATAGACCTAGACAGAAAATAAGTGTATGCGTTTAATGTTATTGAGAAGGAATTTTGAGGGTTTCAAAATTCTGTGAAGGATATAGGTGAATTATTCAGGATTAAGGATTTATGGAATTATGTTATGTGTTTAAGGTTAATGATGTGTTCGGAATGTGGTTAAAGGTCATGGGTTGATCAGATAAATTACATCTATGATAAACCCTAAGTTTATATTAAGAACGACAATGTTCGGTTAGAAAACTCTAACGTCTAATAAGAAACCCTAGAAATCGGTTCTGGAAATCCTAGTTTCAGTTCTGGGTGTACGAAACTCTAATTCGGATATCGAAAACCCTAGATTGGGAATGCAATGTTATGTACAAGGTTAAACGTCATTAATTAGGAAAAATCCTAATTAATTACTGGAAATTCTAATTGATTATTAGAAAACCCTAATACAAGATCTGAAAATCCTAGTTTCAGATTCTGATAAGTGGAAGCCCTAATCTGGGAATAGAAAGGAGAATTATAATGCTTATGTGGTATTAATTATACTACTAATTAGGGCAAAGCTTAATTATTTAGCAAACCATAATTTCAAATTTAGAAACCCTAATTTTGAATTTAGAAAACCCTAATTTAAGGATTTGAAACCCTAATTTTATAATTAGAGAAAAACGAAAGTGTTAATTGAATACTTTTAATGATAATTAGGATATATTAATTCTAATTTTCAAGATTTAGTAATTAGAAAAATGTAATCTAATTACGAATATTTAATTTTTTTATTTTAGAAAATTAATTTTTCTATTAGAAACCCTAATTTGTGGGTTGAAAACCCTTATGACCATTTTGAACCCTAATTGTTCAGTGGTGGATTTAATTGCTATATTAGCAATGTTAATTAGGAAATATAAATCCTAATTGTCAAGTTATTAGAAACCCTAATCTAATTGGGAAATCTAATTCTAAAAATTGAAATATTATTATTTTTCTATTTTAAACCCTAAAAAGTGGTTTGAAACCTAATGTGCAATTGTGAGCCTAAGTGCTAAAATTAGCGATTTTAATTAGGATAAATTGGTGCTAATTAGCAAAGAATGATTTATAACTAGAAGATTATGATATAATTAGGAAGCCCTAATTATAATTTAGAAATCAAAATTTTCTATTTTAAATTTAAATTAGAAAATTTTTGATAATCCAAGTTGCTATATATGTGAGGGTTAAAGCCTAAACTCTAAATTTGTTCAAACCCTTAATCTTAGCATGCTCAAACCCTAAACCCTAAGGGTTTCATCAATTGGCCTAAATCTAGAAAATAATGGAAATGTCCAAAATGCCCTTTGTGCATTATTTTATATGATAGCTTGTAGATCTTGCTAAATCTTGGAGTTGTTAACCAACTATTGACTTGTTATGGCCTAAATGTCCAGCAAATCAGCCTACCTTCCTAGCAATATAGCAACATGCAATGAATCAAAGATTATATAAGATTTTGGAGAGAGAAAATGTACAAAAAACTTAGCCAAATTCATTTCTTGCTCTCACCAACTATCTCTCTCACCACACTTCGAAATATATTGCTAGATCAGTCCCAAAATCCAGTCCCACGTGTACCAGAATCAGATCAAGGCAGAAAATGAAAATTAAAGCTTAAAAGGTATAAATTCCTAAAATTTGAAATCCTTCAATTCTTTGTTAAAAGTTGCAATTGATTGTGCAAAGTTGTGTAATTGGGTGTCAATTGATGTTCTGGGTTGTTAAATCCATGACCCATAACATCAAAGTGCACGAATTTAAAGTTTTTCAAAATCTGGAAATCTGGAAAATTATGTTTTTCAGACAAATGTCAGATCTGATATATCCGTCTGTGTTATGAGTTTTTGATGTTTAAAACTTTTCAAGTGTAGCCTGGTATGTGTTCTTTAAGATGCAAAAAGAATCAGACCTAGATCTATTATAGATCGCAAGATATAAACGGTCAAAACCCGTTGACCGAACTGCTAAAACCGCGAACCCAGAAAATAGAGAAACAGTGTCCGTGTTCTACTTTGACCGGCCATATCTTGTTCATGCTTTGATGTTTTTGTGTTATTTTGCTTTATAGTTGTAGTACTACATGTTATTTACAAACTGTAATTGATGGATCTCATAAACGTTGCTCGATCACCAAGTTATAAGGGATCAAAGTAGGTACCTAAGACTGTTCTTCAAATCTGGAAAATCCAGAATTTGAAGAACAGGACTGGCATCATTTTTGGAAGTCTGGATCTCTCTGTTATAGTGTTGTTTGGCCATGAAATTGGTTTCTAGTTGTAGTATTGCATAAGTACTACAATATGAAAGTTTTTGTAAGACCAGAAACGCAATAATCAAGGATTTAAGTCCGGTCAAAGCACCCACCCTCGTCACTGCCAGAAAATCTGGGCAGGCCTCAAGAACACCTATAGCGACAGAAAGCGTCGCTATAGGTCTTTAGCGACAGTTTTAATTATTATTTTTCGGAAAATGATTAAAAATTTGAAAAAATTGGTTTTTAATTATTAAAAATACATAATAAATTATGAAAAATTATTTTAAAGCATTAAAAATAGTTTTTAACTATTTTGAGTATATTTCGAAAATAATTAATATTTTTGGAATATAAATGGTATTTATTTATTAAATTGCAATATTAAATAAATTATTTAAAAATAGTTTTTAATTCATGAAAAATCATGAAAAATAATATTATGGTATAAGAAAATATTTTAAGTTATTCTTGATAACTTTTGATATTTTGTGATGAGTTTCATTAATAATTTATTATTAATGGTAATTAATTTATTTAATGAATATATTAAATAAATTATGGAAAAATAGTATTAATGATTTAAAAATCATATAAAAATGATTTACGTGTAATAAAAATATTTTAAGTTATAAAATATAACTTTTGATATTTTGACATGAAAATATTAATATTTTAATATTAATATTAATTATCGGATAATGGATTTAAGTGTTTAAAAATCATATAATTATGATTTTAAGGTATTAAAAATACTTTGATATATTATAATTATATTATAATATTATGTAATGATTTTCATTAATATTTTATATTAAATGAATATTAATGATTACGAAATTATGTTGTATTTAATTAATTTAAATACGGTTTTAATGATTAAAAAATGTGGTAAATGGTAATAATTATCCAAAAATTATTACGAGCTTAGGAAAAATGTTTTGACTGATAAAGAAATTATCGGTGTTAATGGTTAAGTGTTCAGGAAGAGTTTAACTGAACTTAAACTCAAGTATTGACCGACTAGATTGTCGGGATGTTTGAATTGCGTCGATTTCAAGTCAGACTGAAATAGTTTGACCTGATGCTAAGTATTATGTGTTGTATAGACTGATAGAGTTGTTTTATGGATATAAATATAACAATAGTATACTGTGATGATACCATTCTAATATTGGAGATCTATATTGCTAATATTAGGTCTTCGAGTAAAGCGTTATAAAATGCGTTGCGGTAATCAACGGTGCAGGCAAGTTTTTCAGTTCTATTATGTTTGTGGATGGAATATGTTATATGTTAAATTACATATCATGCTCTATGAATTGTTAAAAGTCAAAATATGACTAAGTTAATTGAGTTATGGAACTCAATCTATATGTGATTACATGTTGTATGATGTAACTCGATAAATTAGAAATGTATACTGCATGAATGAATGTTTTGTAAGGAATTATTGATGCATGTAGGTTATGCATAGTAAAGAATATATGATGCATGTATATATGCATGTTAAAGGAATTTTAGTGCATATAGAATTGTGTGCTATGTGAAACATGATAGACTGTTAAATTTGCTGGGCTGTCGAGCTCAATCTTGCAAAAACAAACTTTTTGCAGGTTAATGATGTTAGACAATATTATTTGTTATGCGGATGATGAAGATTGATCGATGCGCAAAATGAATACATTTTCTTGATTTAGAAATGGTATAGATCTATGATTGATAATTTGTCAAATGTAATTGTCAGCTATGAACAGTTTGAAATGAGAATAGATATGATTCTTAAACAAATGAATCATCGATAGAAAGTTAATGCCAAGTTCAGCTTGGAATATAAAGTGCGGCTAGTTTGTAATAGCGTATTTTAATAAATGTGTTATAAAGATTATGAATTATGTTTAAGTTAAGGTTACTCGACCTTGGGGTAATGTGTAAAATTTAATGTATAAACAATTTATGTTTATATCTTCCGCAAATAATGATAGAAATAGTATACCGGATCCGAGGCGATTCGGGGCCCGGATTCGGGGCTACTACAGTTGGTATCAGAGCTGTTGGTTATGAAGCTTAGGTAAGAATACCTGAGACCAATAACCACAGTGATTAGGATTAAGTACAAACTCAAATCAAGTTAGTATGTCAGTAAGATTCAAAGATGAATCTCAGCGAATGTAAAGACACAGAGTTCCCTAACTCTGATAATAAAGTTGAACAGTAAAAGAAAATAGATCGAGTCTAAAAGACTGAAAGTGCAGGAATAGGAGATCGTAAAACAAAACGATCAATGCATAGAAATAAATCGTAATATATACGATAAGATCACCCCGTGATCTGATAAGGTTATGATATGGGATAAGAATCAATCTAATGATTGAAAAGTTTACAGCAAGATGATGTGTATCAGTTGTACTATGAAATAGTACTATGAAAACTCATAAAAGAGTTATGGATTACGAATACGAATTGAATTCGTATTGAAAAAAAAAGTGTAAAGATTAGGTGGGGATTTCAATTGAGGACTCATGTCGGCAGCTGAATTGTATGATTCCTTGTATGGGCGGGGAATTTGTACTTGGTTTTAGAATCACTTAGCTCCCTGGTCGATGTAGTGGTTAGGTTGATCAATTCTTCGTATGGGCGGGTAATTGTTCGCTTTGTTTCCTATATTGATTAGTGGCCGAGTTTGGTTTGACAACCACTTAGTTTCTGGCACTGATAATCATTGAAATGTTTGTGTCGCGCTATTTGCTATATGCGTGTTAAGAGGGTGATTCCTTTCTCATGTGTATGACAAATAGATAGGTCATAGGTAGAGTATATAAGGTTAAGTACGAGTTCTTAAAACTCATACTTATGTGACATTCGCTAGTGTGTCCTACCTAAGCTTATTTGTTGGTCAGTCATAATATGGAGATATTATGTGATATGTTAATTTGTTCAATTAACCCTTGTTTTGAAGCTGTATTCTAGAATGGTATCTGAAATACAGGAGATGAGCAATGGAGAAATCATGAGGACAGGGAAGATGAAATCTGAAATGAAAGCAAGGTATTCTCAACTCTTGAAATACCAGGTACGTAAATTTCGGGGACAAAATTTTATAAGGATGGGAGATTGTAAGACCCCAAATTTTTTGAAATAAAAGTATTCAATTTTCCTTTTTAGTAAATGGTTAAATTGATAAAAGGTTAAAGTTAAGGGTGATATATGATTTTTTTTTTTCAAAATACGCAAGTGGTTATAAAGTATTCATTATTGTCGGGGAATATTCGTTTGGTCGTGGAATATTCTTTCTGTCGGGAAATATTCGTACGACGGCGCAGCTATTTGTGGGCCTCATAACGGATAACTGTCAGAAGAAGAAAATGACAAAATTGAATAACGACGTAGTTGTTTTCGTTAACACTGTTGAAATACCCGGTGGTTCAAATACAGTAATACACGTGGTTGCACAGTAGCACACGGTATTGTACAGTATTGTTGAATTATTGATCCTTACGTAAGAAGGCACTACTCAATAATTGTTACAGTAATTACTGTTCAATATTTTATTTTATTGATTCAATAATTGATGCATTGATATTTTATATTATTGTTGTTTCAATAATTGTCACTGCACAGTATCTCCATTATCAGATCAATAATTCATATTATTTGAATAATATTATTAGATAGCATTATTGGCAATGTCTAGAAAGTTCTGTCAAGGAGAGGTTTGGTCACCTAATTGCGCGCTAGTAAGGAGAAATTCCTATCGGAAAGCCCCTCTTTCCTAGAAACTGCCTAGTTGTCATTATTGCAATTCTGTAATATTATTTGTGAATAATTAATTATTGATTTATATGATAATGAAATATTTATTTGATGTGGATATAAATGCTGGATTTATTTATGTAGTTATAAATGAAAGAATTAATGTTGAGGTATTTTATCAGTATTTTGTCAGATTGGAGGTATTAAAAGATCAAATCGGTGTTCTTACAGCTTTATTGTGTGAGTTATAATATTTAATCCGACCGTTGGATCGTTGTAATTTTTGAATATTTTATACATATATAAGTTGAGCATATGTCCACAAATTTTAAACTTTTAAAAATGAGCCTATAATTTGTTATGAATTTTAAGATGTGACTGATTCGGAAATTAGGTTATAAATAATTTTGGTGGAAAATTCTAGAATTGGTGGGCCCCACTTTTGGTTGATGAGAAATGTGCTCAATTGAATTTTCAAATGTGGTGGGTGGGAATAGTAGCGGGTAATGCCATCAGGTTACAGGTTAAGTCTGCTTCGGCGTGCTAACATTTTCCTATAAATAGAGGGCTAAGTTAGAATTGAAAATCACACCAGAAACATGTTTTCTCTCTTTCTCTCTCTAGATTATCGAGTGTATTTTGTGAGTATTTAGATACTTGGTGAGTTGCTATTTTTTAGTGCAAGTTTCCTTCAGCGTCATATCCGATATCCAGTCAGAAGTGCTGCTCTTTTGAGGTAAGGGATAGTAAGGGATAGTTAAGGATTTTAGGGGTTGCTATGTTTTTCATGTTTCGTAACTTTTCAGACCTTCAAAAATTCTGGAAAAATTTGAAATGATATTTTGATGAGTTTTATTGATTGTGTCCAAAAATGGTGATTTTTGGATGTATAGATTATGAGTTATGAATTTTAAGGGAAAAGACTATTTTAAAAGAAAACCCTTATAACTCCTTGTGGTTAACTCCACAATTGATGAAATTTTTATTAGGAGTACATGTATATGATAGAAGTATACTCTGTAAATTTTGAAATTTTTGGATAAAAGTACAATATATGATAAATGTCTAATTATTCGGTATTTTTGGCCATATGAAAAATAGTAAATGTATTTTAAAAATTCTGAGAAAATTATATGTTCAATATGGGACTATATTCTGCTAAATCCCAGAAAATAAATATTTTTGGAACCGATTTGGTATTTTTCATAAAAATGGTCTAGTTATGAATATATGAATTAAATATGTTATGTGACGGAAGAAAATTGGAAAATAGGATTTATGGCTTGATAATCCTATATGAGGTATATGCAGATTTTTGATGAGAGTTTTGGTTATTGGTGATGAAAACTTATGAGTTTGGCATTTTAGGATGATTAAATGCATTATTCAGTAAAGTGTAAACAATTAAAAAAAATTGTTTATAAGTTTAAGAAATGTTATTCTTTCAATATCATTATACCGAAATATTGGTATGGATTTTATTATGAAATTTTTACCCTTTTGAGTCGGGATTACTATTCATGAGTTACTATTCATGACAAAATTGGTTTCTTTTTCTAACCAAATTATAGTTGATTTATGAATATTACTCTGGAGATTAAAACTATAAATTTAATTTATTATCATATATAACATTTTTATAACCCTAGTGATGGAATTTCTCTTTGACTTGAGTGTAAAGATGGGTAGATTATTGGTATGATCATGACTATTGGTTCTCTTTGGCCAGTAGTGCAAAGTTGAATTGTTGATTGGTATGATCATGACCATTGAATTTATAATTGAATATCTTTAGCTTAAGTGCAAAGGTGAAATGATCAACATGGTTATAATTATTGTTTATATAAATTCTGAAATGATTATATATTTCTTTGAGATATTAATATCTTTGGCCTGTAGTACAAAGATAAATTATTGATGAATATCTTTGGCCTGTAGTGCAAAGATGACCTGTTGTTGAATATCTTTGGCCTGTAGTGCAAAGATGACCTGTTGTTGAATATCTTTTGCCTGTAGTGCAAAGATGAAATGATAATGAATATCTTTATCCTGTAGTGCAAAGATGAATTATTGATGAATATCTTTGGCTCGTAATGCAAAGATGACTTGTTGTTGAATATCTTTGGCCTGTAGTGCAAAGATGATTTGTTGATGAATATCTTTGGCTCGTAAAGCAAAGATGACCTGTTGTTGAATATATTTGGCCTGTAGTGCAAAGATGACTTGCTGATGAATATCTTTGGCCCGTAGTGCAAAGATAAATTTATTAGTATGATTATGAACATGAACTGTGATTTGGTATAACCATGATCTTTGATGTTTCAGGAGATGAAAATTATTTTTGTCTTGGATGAGAAAAGGAATTTAGAACTACAATTACGATTATGAGTTATACATGTGATTGTGGACAGGAATTGTTGATTTATGTTACAGGGATAAAACATTGTCGGTAGACTTTTAACATGGAGAAGATAATAGATTTTATGGTCTATTTGACTCTTCTAATGGATTGCTCATTCCGCTGTAACTATGATTGAAAAGTTTTATCATCTACCATATGTTCTAAATCTCTGATTTATTATTGATGAAGGCTATTGATAATTTAATTATCTTTAGTCATGATATTCTTTACTGAGGTAGTTGTGCTCACCCTTTTGCTTCACAATTCCTTTCAGGTAATAAGAGTGTAGCTGGGTCGAGCGGGGATAACAAGAGAATAGAACGGTGGTCTCTAGATATGGAGTTTTTCCTAAGCAGTATAGAAAAGTGTGTTGTATGCATCATTTAGTAGTTATATTTGGTGAATCAAATAGGGTGAAGCGAACCCAACGTTGGAAGGGTGTTTTGCCACTATCATAGAAGATGTCTAATGACATACAACCTCGTATCATCATAAGACAGGGTTGTGCACATCCACTTACTGAGTATATCTACGCGCACTACCTATATGATCTTGGTGTTTGTTTGACATATAATTCTCAATTAGAGACAGTGGATATAATGATATGTCAAGAGAAGACTCACCATTGGAAAGAAGATGATAGTAATCTTCTCGTTTTTCTTTGGGGTCTATTGGGTCAACCAAGGATAATTATGTGGGCATATGATATCTATCATAACCTAGACGCATGGCCTCCAATATACGAACATTTCCTTGAGCACTTTCCAAATATTTTAATTTCTAAAACAGTTTTTGACTGTACCTTTATGTAAGGTGTCATTGTGACGTGCTATCCAAGATTGGGACATGAGTCACAGTTGGTATATATTTGTATCAAAACTCACAATATATATGTTGTTGTATTTTGCACGACAATTGTTGTAATAAAGTTTTAGTTGTTTTCTGTACCATATATTTGGCGACTCAGGAATGAGTTGGATAGAATGGATCTATTTTGGGGGCGTCACATTTGGTATCAGAGCCATAAGTGTGAAGAGCCCCGGCCTCTCGCTGGTGACTTCTTGTTGATGGAGGATGCACCAAAGCTAGACTCTCCGTAGGTGATGCCGTCTTTCGGTGGCAAATTGATAGGTATCACTGTGAGGTGTTGTCCACTGATGGGACATTTGTCACATTTGGTATCAGAGCTTAGGGATATGGTCTCTGGCTGAGATCGGGGAATAGAACTAGGAGGGGAGAGATGAGTAAATCCTTCGCTAGTGATATGTTAATTTGTTCAATTAACCCTTGTTTTGAAGTTGTATTCTAGAGTGATATCTGAAATACAGGAGATGAGCAATGGAGAAATCATGATGACAAGGAAGATGGAATCTGAAATGAAAGCAAGGTATTCTCAACTCTTTGAAATACCAGGTACGTAAATTTCGGGGACGAAATTTCATAAGGAGGGGAGATTGTAAGACCCCGAATTTTATGAAATAAAAGTATTTAATTTTTCTTATAATTATTATTCAGTAAATGGTTAAATTGATAAAAGTTAAAGTTAAGGGTGATATTTGAAATTTTCAAAATAAGCAAGTGGCTATAAAATACTTATTGTTGTCGGGGAATATTCGTTTGGTCGTGGAATATTCTTTTTGTCGGAGAATATTCGTACGACGGCGCAACCATTTATGGGCCCCATAACGAATAACTATCGGATGAAGAAAATGACAAAAATTGAGTTTTTATAAATAACGGCGTAGTTGTTACCGTTAACACTGTTGGAATACTCAGTGGTTAAAATATAGTAATACGCGTGTTTGCACAGTAGCACACAGTTTTACACAATATTTTTGAATTATTGATCCTTACGTAAGAAGGCACTACTCAATAATTGTTACAGTAATTACTGTTCAATATTTTATTTTATTGATTCAATAATTATTGCGTTGATATTTTATATTATTGTTGTTTCAATAATTGTCACTGCACAGTATTTTCCATTATCAGATCAATAATTCATATTATTTGGAATAATATTATTAGATAACATTATTGGCAATGTCTAGAAAGTTTTGTCAAGGAGAGGTTTGTCATCTAATTGCGCGCCAGTAAGGAGAAATCCTTATCGGAAAGCCCCCTCTTTCCTGGGAATTTCGGGGTTGTCATAATTGTGATTCTGTAATATTATTTATGAATAATTAATTATTAATTTATATGATAAGGAAATATTTATTTGATGTGGATATAAATGATGGGTTTATTTATGTGGTTATAAATTAAGGAGTTAATGTTGAGGTGTTTTATCAATATTTTGTCGGATTGGAGGTATTAAAAGATCAAATCGGTGTTATTACAGCTTTATTGTATGAGTTATAATATTTAATCTGACCTTTGGATCGTTGTAATTTTTGGATATGTTATACATATATAAGTTGAGTATATGTCCACAAATTTTGAACCGTTAAAAATGAACGAATGATTTGTTATGAATTTTAAGAGGTGACTGATTCAGAAATTAGGTTTATAAATGATTTTGGTGAAAAATTCTAGAAATGTGTGGGCCCCAATTTTGGTTGTTGGGGATAGTGGCTGATTTTTGGTGGGTGGAATAGTAGCAGGTAAAGCCATCAGGTTGCAGGTTAAGTCTGCTTCGGCGTGCTAACATTTTCCTATAAATAGAGGGCTAAGTTAGAATTAAAAATCACACCAGAAACATAAGCTTTTCTCTCTTTCTCTCTCTAGAATATCGATTGTAGTTTGTGAGTATTTAGATACTTGGTGAGTTGCTATTCATCAGTGCAAGTTTCCTTCAGCGTCATATCCGATATCCAGTAAGAAGTGCTGCTCTTTTGAGGTAAGGGATGGTAAGGAATGCTATTTTCTTCGTAAATAGATATTATTTCTTTCAATATCATTATACCGAAAATATTGATATGAATATTATTGTGGAATTTCTACCTTTTTGTGTCGGAATTACTATTCACGTATACGACACTATTCACGTATACAGTAATATTCACATATACGGCACTATTTATGTATATGATATTATTTACGTATATGGTACTATGTACGAATACGGAGTACTATTCATGAGTTACTATTCACAAGTTACTATTCATGAGTTACTATTCACGGGTACTATTCACGACAAAATTGGTTTCTTTTTCTGACCAAATTATCGTTGATTTATGAATCTTACTCTTGAAATTAAATTCATATTTTGATGATATTGTTATTATTATCATATATAACATTTTTATAATCCTGGTGAAGAAATTTCTCTTTGACTTGAGTGTAAAGATGGGTAGATTATTAGTATGATCATGACTATGGGTTCTCTTTGGCCAGTAGTGCAAAGATGAATTGTGACTAGTATGATCATGACCATTGAATTTACAATTGAATATTTTTAGCTAAAGTGCAAAGGTGAATTGATCAACATGGTTATAATTATGGTTTATATAGATTTTGAAATGATTATATATTTCTTTGAGATGTGAATATCTTTGGCCCGTAGTGCAAAGATGAATTATTGCTGAATATCTTTGGCCTGTAGTGCAAAGATGACCTGTTGAATATCTCTGGCTCGTAAAGAAAAGATGACCTGTTGTTGAATATCTTTGGCCTGTAGTGCAAAGATGACTTGTTGATGAATATCTTTGGCCCGTAGTGCAAAGATAAATTTATTAGTATGATTATGAACATGAACTGTGATTTGGTATAACCATGATCTTTGATGTTTCAGGTGATGAAAATTATCTCTGTCCTGGATGAGAAAAGGAATTTAGAACTACAATTACGATTATGAGTTATACATGTGATTGTGGACAGGAATTGTTGATTTATGTTACAGGGATAAAACATTGTCGGTAGACTTTTAACATGGAGGAGATAATAGATTTTATGGTCTATTTGACTCTTCTAATGGATTGCTCATTCCGCTGCAACTATGGTTGAAAAGTTTTATCATCTACCATATGTTCTAAATCTCTGATTTATTATTGATGAAGGCTATTGATAATTTAATTATCTTTAGTCATGATATTCTTTACTGAGGTAGTTGTGCTCACCCTTTTGCTTCACAATTCCTTTCAGGTAATAAGAGTGTAGCTGGGTCGAGCGGGGATAACAAGAGAATAGAACGGTGGTCTCTAGCTATGGAGTTTTTCCTAAGCAGTATAGAAAAGTGTGTTGTATGCATCATTTAGTAGTTATATTTGGTGAATCAAATAGGGTGAAGCGAACCCAACATTGGAAGGGTGTTTTGCCACTATCATAGAAGATGTCTAATGACATACAACCTCGTATCATCATAAGACAGGGTTGTGCACATCCACTTACTGAGTATATCTACGCGCACTACCTATATGATCTTGGTGTTTGTTTGACGTATAATTCTCAATTAGAGACAGTGGATATAATGATATGTCAAGAGAAGACTCACCATTGGAAAGAAGATGATAGTAATCTTCTCGTTTTTCTTTGGGGTCTATTGGGTCAACCAAGGATAATTATGTGGGCATATGATATCTATCATAACCTAGACGCATGGCCTCCAATATACGAACATTTCCTTGAGCACTTTCCAAAGATTTTAATTTCTAAAACAGTTTTTGACTGTACCTTTATGTAAGGTGTCATTGTGACGTGCTATCCAAGATTGGGACATGAGTCACAGTTGGTATATATTTGTATCAAAACTCACAGCATTTAAGTTATTGTATTTTGCACGAAAATTATTGTAATAAAGTTGTAGTTGTTTTCTATACCATATATTTCGCAACTCAGAATGGGTTGGATAGAATGGACCTATTTTGGGGGCGTCACATTTGGTATCAGAGCCATAAGTGTGAAGAGCACCGAGCCTCTCGCTGGTGACTTCCTATTGATGGGGGATGCACCGAAGCCAGACTCTCCGTAGGGGACGCCGTCTTTCGGTGGCAAACTGATAAGTATCACTGTGAGGTTTTGTCCACTGATGGGACACTGTGACGACCCCAAAATAGGTATACAACACCCATTCTGAGTCTCCAAATACATGGTACAGAAAGCAAACTACAACTTCAATAATACAATTATCGTGCAAAATACGACAACACATACTGTGAGTTTAAATACAAATATTGTCTTCTAGACAATATTCACACTCGAATAAGTCCTCGTTACAATTATTCAAACACTATTTTACAGAAATAGTGAGGACTGCTAAATATATTTCTAGAACCATCACTCCGTACCCCGACTAGTTCCTGCTATGTTCTCACCTCCTGAGAAAAATGGAACAAAAAGGAAAAGGGTGAGCTCAACTAGCCCAGTAAAGAATATTATGACTAAGATAATATACAACAAATTATCGTTAGTCTTCAACAGGGAAAAATCTGATAAAATATAATAGCCAACAAGTTTTAGATCAACAACTGCAGTGAAAATAGCAATTCATTGGAAGAGTCAAGTAGAGAATGAGTTCTACTATCTTCTAAGATTTAAAAGTCCATCATCAATATTTTATCCCTGTAACAACAATCAATATACATTTTTTTTTATCAAATATTCATCTTTGCACTACAGGCCAAAGATATTCATTTGTATCACCAGTTGGTCATGTTCATCTCACACCTGTTCATCTTTGCACTACGGGCCAAAGATATTCATCAGTTAATCATTTATCTTTGCACTACAGGCTAAAGATATTTAGTAATATCGTCATTTAGGACTGAGGATGATGAAAAATATTTTAAAGAAAATGAATACAGTGAAACGGAAGGATAAATAGTAGGGATTCGTATAACAGTTTATCCAAGATTAATAATACTTCATAAATACCAATTTTGAAGCAGAATTCAAAAATAAAGATCAAAACATGAATACAATCAAAGATAGTAACCATAATAAATATTTTGGACAAAAAGAATAAAATATAATTTTTAAGTGAATAGTGTCGTATACATGAATAGTGTCGTATACGTGAATAGTAACCCCGACACAAAAATTTCAAAATTTGATAAAAATTCAAATCAATACTTCGACATAATGATATTGAAGAAATAATATCATATATGTAGAAAATAACATCCCTTACCTCAAAATATTAGTACTTCTGATCGGAATATCGGTATAAGGCTAAAGGAAACTTACATTGATGAATAGAAACTCACAAAGTATCTAAATACTCACAAAATACACTCAATAATCTAGAGAGAGAAAGAGAGAAAACTTGTTTCTGGTGTGATTTTCAATTCTAACTTAGCCCTCTATTTATAGAAAAATGTTAGCAGACTTGACCTGCAACCTGATGGCTTTACCTGCTACTATTCCCACCCACCACATTTGAAATAAATTCAGCACATTTCTTCACCATCCACAAGTGGGGCCCACTCAATTCTAGAATTTTCTACCAAAATCATTTATAAACCTAATTTCTGAATCAGTCACCTCTTAAAATTCATAACAAATCATACTTTCATTTTTAACGGTTCAAAATTTGTGGACATATACTCAACTTATATATGTATAACATATCCAAAAATTACAACGATTCAACGGTCGGATTAAATATTATAACTCACACAATAAAGCTGTAATAACACCGATTTGATCTTTTAATACCACCAATCCGATAAAATACTGATAAAACACCTCAACATTAACTCCTTTATTTATAACCAAATAAATAAACCCATCATTTATATCTATATCAAATAAATATTTTCTTATCATATAAAAAATAATTAATTATTCACAAACAATATTACAGAATCACAATTATGACAATCAGGCTGTTCCCAAGAAAGAGGGGGCTTTCCAATAAGAATTTCTCCTTACTAGCGCGCAATTAGGTGACCAAACCTCTCCTTGACATAACTTTCTAGACATTGCCAATAATGCTATCTAATAATATTATTCAAATAATATGAATTATTGATCAAATAATGAGAAATATAGTACAGTGATAATTATTGAAACAATAATAATATAAAATATCAACGCAGCAATTATTGAATCAATAAAATAAAATATTGAACAGTAACTACTGTAACAATTATTGAGTAGTGCCTTTTTACATAAGGATCAATAATTTATCAATACTGTGCATCCACGCGTATTACTGTATTTTAACCACCGGGTATTCCAACAGTGTTAACGGTAATAACTACACCGTTATTTATAAAAACTCAAACTTGTCATTTTCTTCATCCGACAGTTATTCTATTATGGGGCACACAAATGACTGCGCCGTCGTATGAATATTCCCCGACAACAAGAATATTCCACGACCAAACGAATATTCCCCGACAACAATGATTATTTTATAACCACTTGCATATTTTGCAAAATTTGCACATTTCACCCATAACTAGAGAATTATATCAAATTAATATCTCATTATTCACAAATATAATTAGAGGAAATTCGATTTTATTTATAATAAGTTGGGGTCTTACAACCTCCCCTCCTTATGAAATTTCGTCCTCGAAATTGACATACGTACCTGGTGTTTCGAAAAGGTGAGGATACCTCGCTTTCATTTCTGATTCCAACTCCCAGGTCATTTCTTCAATAGCATGGTTTCTCCATAAAACCTTAACTTGTGGTATAATCTTGGTGCGTAGGACATGCTCTTTCCTATCCAAGATCTTAACAGGTACTTCTTCGTACGTTAAATCTTCGGCTATCTCGTCTGGTTCTAACGCAATAATATGGTTCGGGTTTCCTATTCGGTCAAGAATCTCAAATGGACCAACAAATCGTGGATTGAGCTTTCCTCTCTTCCCAAATCTTGTAACTCCCTTCCATGGTGCAACATGTAACAATACATGCTCCCCAATATTAAATTCCACGTCTTTTCGATGAAGATCCGCATAACTCTGTATGACTTGAAAAGGATGTAGGTAGAATTAAAGACTCCAGGGACCCACATGATGATGGAGAATATACGAGTAGAACCGACTTTAATCGATAAAGTTAAAGCTTGCTCAAGCTATGGACCTGGAGCTGATATGTATGAAGAAGAAAGTGCAAGAAGGAGTTATTCCAGAAGAGAGAATCGATGAAGAAGAAATACTTAGATTCAACTCTAGACTTTGTGTTCCTAACGATTATGACTTGAAGCATAGAATCATGATGAAGGCACACAATACCCCATTTGCAATCCATCCTGGGAGTACCAAAATGTATCATGATATTCGACATACATTTTGGTGGAACAATATGAAGAGAGAGATCGCGGAGTGTATCTCGAGGTGTTTAACTTATCAACGTGTAAAAGCGGAGCATCAAGTGCCAAAGGGTCCATTACAACCACTTGAGATTTCGAAATAGAAGTGGGGACACATTACTATGAATTTCGTTACAGGTCTTTCCAAAGTTTCTCAAGGCACAGATGTGATTTGGGTTATTGTTGATAGATTAACCAAGTCTGCCCATTTCTTACCGATACGTGAGACTTATTCCTTTGAACGTCTTGCTCGTATGTACGTGAATGAGATTGTGTAATTGCATGGCATGCCAGTATCCATAGTTTCGGATCGTGACCCAAGATTCACTTCACTATTTTAGGTTAGCTTGCAAAAAGCTATGGGCACGGATTTACGATTCAGTTCGGCATACCATCCTCAAACGGACGGACAATCAGAGAGGACTATTCAAACCCTTGAAGATCTATTAAGACTTTGTGTCCTAGATTTTAAAGGAAGTTGGGATAAGTACTTGCCACTGGTGGAATTCTCCTACAACAACAGTTATTAAGCAAGTATAAGCATGGCTCCATTTGAGGCGTTGTATGAACGAAAGTGTCGTTCTCTAGTATGCTGGGAGGAGGTGGGAGAAGCAACTTTGTTGGGACTAGAATTAGTACGCGTGACTACAGAAAAGATCCAAATGATTCGACAACGTATACAAACGGCACAAGATCGACAAAAGAGTTATGCTGATCTTCATCGAAAAGACGTGGAATTTAATATTGGGGATCATGTATTGTTACGTGTTGCACTATAAAATGGAGTTACAAGATTTAGGAAGAGAGGAAAGCTCAATCCACGATTTGTTGGTCCATTTAAGATTCTTGACCGAATAGGAAATGTGGCCTATAGACTCGCATTACCTCCAAGTATGTCTCGTGTTCATAATGTTTTTCATATATCCATGCTTCGTAAATATGTGAAAGACCCGAACCATATTATTGCGTTAGAACCAGACGAGATAGCCGAAGATTTAACGTACGAAGAAGTACCTGTTAAGATCTTGGATAGGAAAGAGCATGTCCTACGCACCAAGGTTATACCACAAGTTATGGTTTTATGGAGAAACCATGCTATTGAAGAAATGACCTGGGAGTTGGAATCAGAAATGAAAGCGAGGTATCCTCACATTTTCGAAACACCAAGTACGTATGTCAATTTCGAGGACGAAATTTCATAAGGAGGGGAGATTGTAAGACCCCAACTTATTATAAATAAAATCGAATTTCCTCTAATTATATTTGTGAATAATAAGATATTAATTTGATATAATTCTCTGGTTATGGGTGAAATGTGCAAATTTTGCAAAATATGCAACTGATTATAAAATAATCATTGTTGTCGGGAATATTCATTTGGTCGTGGAATATTCTTGTTGTCGGGGAATATTCTTACGACGGCGCAGTCATTTGTGGGCCCCATAACAGAATAACTGTCGGATGAAGAAAACGACAAGTTTGAGTTTTTATAAATAACGGCGTAGTTGTTACCGTTAACATTGTTGGAATACCGGTGGTTAAAATACAGTAATACACGTGTTTGCATAGTAGCACATGATTTTACACAGTATTTTTGGAACTATTGATTCTTACGTAAGAAGGCACTACTCAATAATTGTTACAGTAATTACTGTTCAATATTTTATTTTATTGATTCAATAATTGTTACGTTTATAGGTTATATTATTGTTGTTTCAATAATTGTCATTGCACAGTATTTCCCATTATCAGATCAATAATTCATATTATTTGAACAATATTATTAGATAGCATTATTGGCAATGTCTAGAAAGTTCTGTCAATGAGAGGTTTGGTCACCTAATTGCACGCTAGTAAGGAGAAATCTTTATCGGAAAGCCCCCTCATTCCTGGAAACTGCCTGGTTGTCATTATTGTGATTATGTAATATTATTTGTGAATAATTAATTATTGATTTATATGATAAGAAAATATTTATTTGATGCGGATATAAATGATGGATTTATTTATGTGGTTATAAATGAAGGAATTAATGTTGAGGCATTTTATCAGTATTTTGTCAGATTGGAGGTATTAAAAAATCAAATTGGTGTTCTTACAGCTCTATTGTGTGAGTTATAATTTTTAATCCGACCATTGGATCGTTTTGATTTTTGGATATGTTATACATATATAAGTTGAGTATATATCCACAAATTTTGAACTATTAAAAATAAACGTATGATTTGTTATGAATTTTAAGAGGTAACTAATTCGAAAATTAGGTTTTGGTGGAAAATTCTAGAATTGAGTGGGACCCCCTCTTGGTTGTTGGGGAAGATGGCTGATTTTGGTGGGTGGAATAGTAGCAGGTAAAGCCATCAGGTAGCAGGTCAAGTCTGCTTCGGTGTGATAACATTTTCCTATAAATAGAGGGCTAAGTTAGAATTGAAAATCACACCAGAATTCATAAATTTTCTCTCTTTCTCTCTCTAGATTATCGAGTGTATTTTGTGAGTATTTAGATACTTGGTAAGTTTCTATTCATCAGTGCAAGTTTCCTTCAGCGTCATATCTGATATCCAATCAGAAGTTCTGCTCTTTTAAGGTAAGGGATATTAAGGGATGTTATATTCTTCATAATGATGTTATTCTTTCAATATCATTATACTGACATATTGGTATGGATCTTATTGTGGAATTTCTACCTTTTTGAGTCGGGGTTACTATTCACGTATACAGCACTGTTCATGTATATAGCACTATTTACGAATATGACATTATTTACGCATACGGTACTATGTACGAATACGGAGTACTATTCATGAGTTACTATTCACGAATTACTATTCACGGGTTACTATTCTCGAGTTACTATTCATGAGTTACTATTCACGAGTTACTATTCACGGATTACTATTCACGAGTTACTATTTATGAGTTACTATTCACGAGTTACTATTTACAAGTACTATTCACGAAAAAAAATTGATTTCTTTTTCTAACCAAATTATCGTTGATTTATGATTGTTGCTCTTGAAAATAAATGCAGTTGTTGATCATATTGTTTTTATTATCATATATAACATTTTTATAACCCTGATGTTGAATTTCTCTTTCACTTGAGTGTAAAGATGGGTAGATTATTGGTATGATCGTGACTATGGGTTCTCTTTGGCCAGTAGTGCAAAGTTGAATTATTGACTGGTGTGATCATTACCATTGAATTTACAATTGAATATCTTTAACTTAGATGCAAAGGTGAATTGATCAATATGGTTATAATTATTGTTTATATAGATTCTGAAATGATTATATATTTCTTTGAGATATTAATATATTTGTCATGTAGTGCAAATATGAACTGTTGATGAATATATTTGGCCTGTAGTGCAAATATGAACTGTTAAGGAATATCTTTGGCCTGTAGTGCAAAGATGACCTGTTGTTGAATATCTTTGGCATGTAGTGCAAAGATGGTATGTTGATGAATATCTTTGGCCCGTAGTGCAAAGATTAATTTATCAGTATGATTGTGAACAGGAACTGCGATTTGATATAACCATGATCTTTGATATTTCAGGTAAAGACATGTGATGAAAATTATCTTCGTCCTGGTTGCGAAGAGGAATTTAGAATAACAATTATGATTATGAGTTATTCATATAATTGTGGAAAGGAACTGTTGAGTGATATTACAAGGATAAAACACTGTTGGTGGACTTTTAATGTGGAGAAGATAGTAGACTTTATGGTCTATTTGACTCTTCTAATGGATTGCTCGTTCCGCTGCAACTATGGTTGAAAAGTTTTATCATCTACCATATGTTCTAAATCTCTGATTTATTACTGATGAAGGCTATTGATAATTTAATTATCTTTAGTCATAATATTCTTTACTGAGCTAGTTGTGCTCACCCTTTTTCTTCACAATTCCTTTCAGGTAATAAGAGTGTAGCTGGGTCGAGCGGGGGTAACAGGGGAATAGAACGGTGGTCATCATTTAGTAGTTACATTTGATGAATCAACTAGGGTGAGGCAAACCCAACGTTGGAAGGGAGTTTTGCCACTATCATACAAGATGTCTAAAGACATACAACCTCGTGTCATCATAAGATAGGGTTGTGCACATCCACTTACTGAGTATATCTACGAGCACTACCTATATAATCTTGGTGTTTGTTTGAAGTTTAATTCTAAATTAGAGACAGTGGAGATAATGATATGTCAAGAAAAGACTCACCAATGGAAAGAATATGATAGTAATCTTCTTATTTTTCTTTGGGGTCTATTAGGTCAACCAAGGATAATTCTGTGGACATATGATATCTATCATAACCTGGAAGCATGGCCTCCCATGTACGAAGGTTTCCTTGAGTACTTTCCAAAGATTCTAATGTCTAAAATAGTTTTTGACTATACCTTTATGTAGGTATCACTGTGAGGTGCTGTCCACTGATGGGACATTTATCACATTACGGTTGGGACATGAGTCACAGTTAGTATATATTTGTATCTAAACTCACAGCATATGTGTTGTTGTATTTTGCACGATAATTGTAGTAATAAAATTGGTGCATTTGAGATTTTTGACCGAATTGGAAATGTGGCCTATAGACTCGCATTACCTCCAAGTATGTCTCGTGTTCATAGTGTTTTTCACATATCCATGCTTCGTAAATATGTAAAGACCCGAACCATATTATTGCGTTAGAACCAGACGAGATAGCCGAAGATTTAACGTACGAAGAAGTACCTGTTAAGATCTTGGATAGGAAAGAGCATATCCTACGCACCAAGGTTATACCACAAGTTAAGGTTTTATGGAGAAACCATGCTATTGAAGAAATGACCTGGGAGTTAGAATCAGAAATGAAAGCGAGGTATCCTCACCTTTTTGAAACACCAGGGACGTGTGTCAATTTCAAGGATGAAATTTTATAAGGAGGGGAAGTTGTAAGACCCCAACTTATTATTAATAAAATCGAATTTCCTCTAATTATATTTGTGAATAATAAGGTATTAATTTGATATAATTCTCTGGTTATGGGTGAAATGTGCAAATTTTACAAAATATGCAAGTGGTTATAAAATAATCATTGTCGTCGGGGAATATTCGTTTGGTCGTGGAATATTCTTGTAGTCGGGCAATATTTGTACGACGGCGCAGTCATTTGTGGGCCCCATAACAGAATAACTATCAGATGAAGAAAACTACAAGTTTGAGTTTTTATAAATAACGGCGTAGTTGTTACCGTTAACACAGTTGGAATACCCGGTTGTTAAAATACAGTAATACACGTGGATGCATAGTATTGATGGATTATTAATCCTTACGTAAGAAGGCACTACTCAATAATTATTACAGTAGTTATTGTTCAATATTTTATTTTATTGATTCAATAATTGCTGCGTTGATACTTTATATTATTGTTGTTTTAATAATTATCACGGCACAATATTTCCTATTATCAGATCAATAATTCATATTATTTGAATAATATTATTAGATAAGATTATTGTCAATGTCTAGAAAGTTCTGTCAAGGAGAGGTTTGGTCACCTAATTACGCGCCAATGAGAAGAAATTCTTATTAGAAAGCCCCCTCTTTCCTGGGAACGGCCTGGTTGTCATAAATGTGATTCTCTAATATTATTTGTGAATAATTAATTATTGATTCATATGATAAGAAAATATTTATTTTATGTGGATATAAATGTTAGATATATTTATTGTGGTTAAAAATGAAGGAGTTAATGTTGAGGTGTTTTATCAGTATTTTTGTCAGAATGAATGTATTAAAAATTAAACCAGTGTTTTTGAGATATATTGTCTGCGTTATAATTTGTAATCCGACCGTTAGATTGTTGTAATTTTTGGATATGTTATACATATATAAGTTGAGTATATGTCCACAAATTTTGAACCGTTAAAAATGAACGTATGATTTGTTATGGATTTTAAGAGGTGACTGATTCTGAAATTAGGTTTATAAATAATTTTGGTGGAAAATTCTAGAATTGAGTGGGCCCCACTTGTGGTTGGATGAAGAAATGTGCTGAATTTATTTTAAATGTGGTGGGTGGGAATAGTAGCAAGTAAAGCCATCAGGTTGCAGGTCAAGTCTACTAACATTTTTCTATAAATAGAGGGCTAAGTTAGAATTAAAAATCACACCAGAAATAAGTTTTCTCTCTTTCTCTCTCTAGATTATTGAGTGTATTTTGTGAGTATTTAGATACTTTGTGAGTTTCTATTCATCAATGCAAGTTTCCTTAAGCCTTATACCGATATTCCGATCAGAAGTACTAATATTTTGAGGTAAGGGATGTTATTTTCTTCATATATGATATTATTTCTTCAATATCATTATGCCGAAGTATTGATCTGAATTTTTATCAAATTTGGAACTTTTTGTGTCGGGATTACTATTCACGTATACGGCACTATTCACGTATACGGCACTATTAACGAATACGGCACTATTCACCGAAAAATAAAATTTTCTTCTTTTTGTCCAAGATCCTATTATGGTTACTATCTTTGATTGTATCCATATTTTGATCTTTATTTTTAAATTCTGCTTCAAAATTGGTATTTATGAAGAAATATTGATCTTAGATAAACTGTTATACGAATCCCTACTATTTGTTCTTCCGTTTCAATGGATTCGTTTTCTTTAAAATGATTTTCATCATCCTCAGTCCTAAATGATGATATTACTAAATATCTTTGACCTGTAGTGCAAAGATAAATGATTAACTGATGAATATCTTTGGCCCGTAGTGCAAAGATGAACAGGTGTTGAGATGAACATGACCAACTAGTGATACAAATGAATATCTTTGGCCTGTAGTGCAAAGATGAATATTTAATTAAAGATGTATATTGATTGTTGTTACAGGGATAAAATATTGATGATGGACTTTTAAATCTTAGAAGATAGTAGAACTCATTCTCTACTTGACTCTTCTAATGGATTGCTGTTTCCGCTGCAGTTGTTGATCTAAAACTTGTTGGCTATTATATTTTATCAGATTTTTCCCTATTGAAGACTAACGATAATTTGTTATATATTATCTTAGTCATAATATTCTTTACTGGGCTAGTTGAGCTCACCCTTTTCCTTTTTGTTCCATTTTTCTCAGGAAGTGAGAACATAACAGGAACTAGTCCGGGTACGGAGTGATGGTTCTAGAAAAATATTTTAGCAGTCCTCACTATTTTTATAAAATAGTGTTTGAATAATTGTAACGAGGACTTATTTGAGTGTGGATATTGTCTAGAAGACAATATTTGTATTTAAACTCACAGTATGTGTTGTCGTATTTTGCACGACAATTGTATTATTGAATTTGTAGTTTGCTTTCTGTACCATGTATTTGGCAACTTATAATGGGTGTTGTATACCTATTTTGGGGTCGTCACAGTTGCTCTGATACCAAATGTGACAAATGTCCCATCAGTGGACAGCACCTCACATTGGTACCTATCAGTTTGCCACCGCAGAACGGCGTCCCCTACGGAGAGTCTAGATTCGGTACATCCCCCATCAACAGGAAGTCACCAGCGAGAGGCTCGGGGCTCTTTACTTATAGCTCTGATACCAAATGTGACAATCCCAAAATAGGTCCATTCCATCCAACCCATTCTGAGTCGCCAAATACATGGTACAGAAAATAACTACAACTTTATTACAACAAATGTCGTGCAAAATACAACAACACATATATTGTGAGTTTGGATACAAATATATACCAAATGTGACACTTGTCCCAACCGTGGACAGCACCTCACAGTGACACCTTACATAAAGGTATAGTCAAAAACTGTTTTAGAAACTAAAACATTTGGAAGTTCTCAAGGAAACCTTCGTACATGGGAGGCCATGCTTCTAGGTTATGATAGATATCATATGGCCACAAAATTATCCTTGGTTGACCCAATAGAACCCAAAGAAAAAAGAGAAGATTACTATCATATTTTTCTCAATGGTGAGTCTTCTCTTGATTTATCATTATCTCCACTGTCTCAAATTGAGAATTATAATTCAAACAAACACCAAGATTATATAGGTAGTGCTCGTAAATATACTCAGCAAGTGGATGAGCACAACCCTGTCTTATGATGACACGAGGTTGTATGTCATTAGACATCTTGTATGATAGTGGTAAAACACCCTTCCAACGTTGGGTTCGCCTCTCCCTATATGATTCACCAAATATAACTACTAAAAGATGTATACAACACATTTGTCTATACTGTTTAGGGAGAACTCTACAGCTAGAGACTATCGTTCTATTCCCTTGTTACCCCCGCTCGACCTAGCTACACTTTTATTACCTGAAAGGAATTGCGAAGCTAAAGGGTGAGCACAACTAGCTCAGTAAAGAATATCATGACTAAAGATAATTAAATTATCAATAGCCTTCATCAATAACAAATCAGAGATTTAGAACATATGGTAGATGATAAAAAATTTCAACCATAGTTGCAGCGGAACGAGCAATCCATTAGAAGAGTCAAATAGACAATACAGTTTATTATCTTCTCCATGTTAAATGTCCACCAACAATATTTTATCCCTGTAACATCAATCAACAGTTCCTTTCCACAATTATATGAATATCTCATAATCATAGTTGTAATTCTAAATTCCTCTTCGTACCTAGGACGAATATAATTTTCATCACATGTCTTTACCTGAAACATCAAAGATCATTGTTATACCAAATCACAGTTCCTGTTCATAATCATACTAATAAATTCATCTTTGTACTACGGCCAAAGATATTCATCCATAGTTCATCTTCGCACCACTGGCCAAAGATATTCAACAACAGGTCATCTTTGCACTACGGGACAAAGATATTCATTAACAGTTCATCTTTGCACTACTGGCCAAAGATATTCATCAACAATTCATCTTTTCACTACAGACCAGAGATATTCCTCAACAGTTCATATTTTCACTACAGGCCAAATATATTCATCAACAGTTCATATTTGCATTACAGGCCAAATATATTAATATCTCAAAGAAATATATAATCATTTCAGAATTTATATAAACAATAATTATAACCAGGTCGATCAATTCACTTTTGCACTTAAGCTAAAGATATTCAATTATAAATTCAATGGTCATGATCAGACAAGTCATAATTCAACTTTTCACTACTGGCCAAAGAGAACGCTGGTCATGATCATACCAATAATCTACTCATCTTTACACTCCAGTGAAAGAGAATTTCAACATCAGGGTTATAAAAATATTATATATGATAATAAAACCAATATAATCAATATATAGTTTTAATCTCCAGAGTAATATTCATAAATCAACTATAATTTGGTTAGAAAAGAAACTAATTTTGTAGTGAATAATATCCGTGAATAGTAACTCGTGAATAGTAACTCATAAATAGTAACTCGTAAATAGTAACTCATAAATAATAACTCATGAATAGTAACCCTAACACAAAAAGGTAGAAATTCTACAATAAAATCCATACCAATATTTCGGTATAATGATATTGAAAGAATAACATTTCTTAAACTTATAAATAATTTATTTTAATTGTTTACACTTTACTAAATAATGCATTTAATCATCATAAAATGCTAAACTTATAAGATTTCATCACCAATAACCAAAATCCTCATCAAAAATATGCATATACCACATATATGATTCTCAAGCCATAAAATCATATTTTCCAATTTTCTTCCTTCACATAACATATTTAACTCATTTATTCATAACTAGTCCATTTTTATAAAAAATACAAAATCAGTTCCAAAAATATTTATTTTCTGGGATTTAGCAGAATATAGTCCCATATTGAACATATATTTTTCTTAGAATTTTTAAAATTCATTTACTATTTTTCATATGGCCAAAATCGCCGAATATTTAGACATTTTTCATAAATTATACTTTTATCCAAAAATTTCGAAATTCGCAGAGTACACTGATATTATATAGATGTACTCCCAATAAAAATTTCATCAATTTCGGAGTTAACCACAAGAAATTATAAGCGGTTACTTTTAAAATAGTCTTTTCTCGTAAAATTCATAACTCTTAATCTATACATCCAAAAATCACCATTTTTGGACACAATCAATAAAACTCATCAACATATCATTTCAAATTTTTCCAGAATTTTCTGAAGGTCAGAAGAAGTACGAACTGAAAAACATAATAACCCTTAAAATCCCTTATTATCCTTTATCTCAAAAGAGCAGCACTTCTGACTGGATATCGGATATGACGCTGAAGGAAACTTGCAATGATGAATTTCAACTCACCAAGTATCTAAATACTCACAAAATACACTCAATAATCTAGAGAGAGAAAGAGATAAAGTTTATGTTTCTGGTGTGATTTTCAATTCTAACTTAACCCTCTATTTATTGGAAAATTTTAGCAGACTTGACCTGCAACCTGATGGCTTTACCTGCTACTATTCCCACCCACCACATTTGAAATAAAATTCAGCACATTTCTTTACCAACCACAAGTGGGGCCCACTCAATTCTAGAATTTTCCACCAAAATGCTAAATTCGGATACTTCAAAAATTTCTGAACCATTCACCTCTTAAAATTCATAACAAATCATACGTTCATTTTTAACGGTTCAAAATTTGTGGACATATACTCAACTTATATATGTATAACATATCCAAAAATTACAACGATCCAACAGTCGGATTAAAAATTATAACTCACGTAATATATCTCAAAAACACTGGTTTAATTTTTAATACCTTCATTCCGATAAAAATACTGATAAAATACCTCAACATTAATTCCTTCATTTATAACCATATATATAAATCCATCATTTATATCCACATCAAATAAATATTTCCTTATCATATAAATCAATAATTAATTATTCATAAATAATATTACAGAATCACAATTATGACAACCAGGCCGTTCCTAGGAAAGATGGGGCTTTCCAATAAGAATTTCTCCTTACTGGCGCGCAATTAGGTGACCAAACCTCTCATTGACAGAACTTTCTAGACATTGCTAATAATGCTATCTAATAATATTATTCAAATAATATGAATTATTGATCTGATAATGAGAAATATTGTTCAGTGATAATTATTGAAACAGCAATAATATAAAATATCAACGCTGTAATTATTGAATCAATAAAATAAAATATTGAAGAGTAATTACTGTAACAATTATTGAGTAGTGCCTTCTTACGTAAGAATCAATAATTCAAAAATATTGTGTAATACCGTGTGCTACTGTGCAACAACGCGTATTACTTAATTTTACCAATCGGGTATTCCAACAGTGTTAACGGTAACGATTACGTCGTTATTTATAAAAACTTAATTTTGTCGTTTTCTTCATCCGACAGTTATTCTGTTATGGGGCCCACAAATGGTTGCGCCGTCGTACGAATATTCCCCGACAGAAAGAATATTCCACGACCAAACGAATATTCCCCGACAATAATGAATATTTTATAACCACTTGTGTATTTTAAAAAAAATTCACATATCACCCTTAACTTTAACTTTTATCAATTTAACTATTTACTGAATAGTAATTATAAGAAAAATTGAATACTTTTATTTCATAAATTTTGGGGTCTTACAATCACAATATTGACAACCAGGCAGTTCCCAGGAAAGAGGGGCTTTCCAATAAGAATTTCTCCTTACTGGCGCGCAATTAGGTGTCCAAACCTCTCCTTAGACAGAACTTTCTAGACATTGCCAATAATGCTATCTAATAATATTATTCAAATAATATGAATTATTGATTTGATAATGAAAATTACTGTGCAGTGACAATTATTAAAACAACAATAATATAAAATATCAACGCAGCAATTATTGAATCAAAAATAAAATATTGAACATTAATTACTGTAACAATTATTGAGTAGTGTCTTCTTACGTAAGAATCAATAATTTGTGCAATATCGTGTGCTACTGTGCAACAACGCGTATTACTGTGTTTTAACTACCGGGTATTCCAACAGTATTAACGGTAACAACTACGCCGTTATTTGTAAACAACTTATACTTGTCATTTTTTTAATCCAATCGCTTTCCATTATGGGGGCCCACAAAAGGCTGCACCGTCGTATGAATATTCCCCAACAGGAAGAATATTCCACGACCAAACGAATATTCCCCGACAACAATGAGTATTTTATAACCACTTGCTTATTTAAAATATTTACGTATATCACCTTTAACTTTAAACTTTTATCAATTTAACCATTTACTGAATAGTAATTATAAGAAAATTGAATACTTTAATTTCATAAAATTCAGGGTCTTACAACTTCGGTGGTAATCATGGTCAAAACAATAAGAATGGACATTTCAAGAAGAGGAGATTCAACAATGATGGAAAGACTTCAGCACCAGCACCCGTTGTTAAGGAAGGAGAACGACCACCTATCATATGCTTCAAATACACATCAGTCCAAACTGCGCGATGCCGTTCAAAGCATGTTATAATTGTGGAAGAGAAGGTCACTTAGCCCGATTTTGTCGTTCACCGAAGACAAGTTCAGCTAGGATGGAGGCACCAAAGGCCGTCCTAGAAAAGTCAAAGTCGGAAGTTTAAGAGAGAACATTTTTTTTCGTGACAAGGAACCTGAATAAAATTATCACGGGTATGTTAGTCATAAACTCTTGTGAAGTCTATACCGTGTTAGATACCGGTTCTACTCACTCTTTTATTTCACGTAGTTGTGTTCAATGTTTGAAGTTAACGCCGGAGAAGTTAGACTTTGATATATCTGTTTAAACTCAGTTGGGAGAAACCTTCGTTACCTCCACTATTTATAAATCTTGTTCAAATCAACACTTTCACGTTACGTGTCGATCTTGTCTCTTTGAAAATACTTGCCTTTGATGCGATTTTAGGAATCGATTGGTTAACTACTCATCATGATTTTCGTAAGGTTGTTAGCTTTCATATTCCTAACCAATCTGTTATGCGAATTCAAGCAACCAAACCACTAAATTCAATCATTGTCATATCAAGCCATAAGTAAAAAGCCCCGGTCCTTTCATTGTTGACTTTCTTATGTGGAATGCACCGAAGCCAGACTTTCTGTAGGCGACGTCGTGAATGACGATGTCAAGTTGATAGGTATCAATGTGACGTACTATCCAAGTCTTGGATGAGAGTCACAGTTTTGAATGATATTTCTATTGTTAATAAATTTTTTGACGTATTCTTGAAGACTTCTTAGCCTACCCTAGAGCGTGAAATCGAATTTTGTATTAACCCCCAGTACAAAACCCATTTCTTAAACCCTCAAATATTTTCTTCACCTAAAACGAACGTAACATGTGCCAAAGACGTTGGCTCGAGCTATTGAAGATTACGTTCATATCATACCATCGTGGAAAAACGAACGTGGTAGCCGACGCATTGAGTAGAAGATCGTATGCGTTTACAAGTGCGAATATATGAACCCCAGTGAAGATAAGGAATATACGAGTAGAATCGACTTTAATCGATAAAGTTAAAGTCGCTCAAGCTACACACCTGAAGCTGATGAATGTGAAGAATTAAGAAGGTTTAAGAGGGCGTTATTCTAGAAGCAAGAATCGACGAAGAGAAGAAATCTCAACCCTCGATTTAATTGGCCCATTTAAAATCCTCGATAAAGTAGGAACTGTGGCCTATAGATTCGTTTTACCGCCAAGTATGTCGCGTGTTCATAAAATTTTTAACGTATCGACGTTATGTAAATATGGGGATGACCCGAACCACATTATTAATTTAGAACCGGACGAGATAGCAGATGATTTAACGTATGAGGAGATACGTGTTAAAATCTTGGATAAGAAGGATTATATTCGACACTCAAATGTTATACCTCAAGGGTTAGAATTTGAAGTGAGGTCAAGGTATCCTCACATGTTCAGCATACCAGGTACGTACGTAAATTTTGAGGGCAAAATTTCATAAGGAGGGGAGATTGTGAGACCCCAGATTTTATGAATAAAGATTTAATTTTTTCGAAATAATTTTTTAAATATTATGGTGTGGATTTGATATAATGTTATAGTTGTGGGTAATATTTATAAATTTTTCAAAGTACGCAAGTTATTATATAATATTCGATTAGTCGGGAAATATTCTTTTTGTCGGAGAATATCCGTACGACGGTACAATCATTGGTGGACCCCACAACAAAATTATTGTCGGATTGAGAAAACGACAAAAATACTTTATAAAAATAACGACGGAAGTTTTATCGTTAACTGTTGAAACACCCGGTGTTAAAAGTACATTAATACGCGTGGTTGCATAGTAGCACACGATATTGATTATTGATGCTTACGTGAGAAGTCACTCAGTTATACTCAATTATTGCTACAGTAATTGCTGCATCGTATCTCTCATATTATTGATTCAATTATTGTCACAGTATCATCTGCATAATATTTATTATTATTAAATCAATAATTGAGACGACAAAGTTATTCATATTATTATTTACGATATTGACAATGTCTAGAAGTTTTGTCAAGGAGAGGTTTGGTCACCTAATTGCGCGTCAATAAGGAGAAATCCTTATCGAAAAGCCCCCTCTTTCCTAGGAACGACCTGGTTGTTAAATATTGTGAGTTATAATATTAATGATGAATAAGTTGTGTTGATTAAAGATGAAATTGATTGTTCCATTGTATTGGGATTATTAGTGTTAGTGGAAATTGACATTTATTTCGATGATAATTGATGTCTGGAGGTTATATTGTTCACTCGGGTATTCGGAGCACTTTTCGTGTTGGAGTACTATTCACGAGTTACTATTCACGAGTTATTATTCACGGGGTACTATTGATTCACATTCTTATACTATTAGGGGTGGTGGTGCAAGATTGATAAAACTTTCATGACTAAGTTAAAAATAGAGGTATAGTTGAAGGTACTATACTGTAATTAATTTTTTCACATGATTATACTATTTATTCACATGATTGTACTATTGATTCACATGATTTACTATTAGGGGAGTTGGTGCAAGATTGATAATACTTGTAGGACTAAATTAAAAATGAAAGAAAAGTTGGAGGTATTGTATTATAATTTTTTGAGCCCCAAAACGTGCAATTATCGAAACTATATTTTCCTATAAATAGAAGCTCATTATTCCTTCATTTCCCACCAATTCACTAAAGCTATAGAGCAGTTATTATAGAGAGAAATTATAGAGAAAAAGAAAAAAAGTATTATGCTACTTGACTACTTCTATATCCAGTTTCTTCTAAGGTAGGGAGTATTATTTCTTTTTTTCGACTTCATGAAGAGATTTTCCGTTATTCCATTCTTTATTATTCTGTTGGAATATCCTGTCTTTACGTTCTACGCCGGACCTGATTCCGTTATTTATTATTCTGTTGGAATAACCTGCATGTGCGGTCTATCGCATGCATGATGATTTCTTTTGTTATTTCGTTCTTTATTATACTCAGTTGGTTAAAGTTTTGACTTCTATAATCCATAAAATTAGTGGAATATCCTTGATATTTGCGTTTCATCCAGTATCTTTTCATGGAAATATTCTTCTGAGCATTCTTGAATTTTACTCCACAAAGAAATATCATGTTGACAATTTGGACGTTATTGGTTTCTGGACAAATTAATTCTTGAACTTGTTTTATTGAATTCTTATATCATTGTCAATACCCTCATGTTTATATTTTGTTGAAAGTCATTTGTGGCCTGTAGTGCATAGATAGACTTGGTATGATTATGACCAGAGATTATTCGGTGTAATCATGACTGTAATATTATAAATGATGTGGTAAAAGTCCTCATTGGCCCGTAGTGCATTAATGGACTGTTGTTGGCATGATCATGACCATTAATGAATACACGAATGTCCTTGGCCCGTAGTGCATGAATAATTTGTGGTCGTGATACTAAAGAGTATCCTTAGCCGTAGTGCAGGGGTGATTCGATGATGTGGATTATTTATTAAGCTGAGTCCCAGCGATAAAAGTGATGAAAAACCTTTTAAATAATAGAAGATAATAGATTTTATTCTCTACTTGACTCTTCTAATGGATTGCTTATTCCGCTGCAGTTTTTGATCTAAAACTTATTGTCAATTATATTCTATCAGTTTAACACTATTGAAGGCTATTGATAATTTATTCTGCATTATCTTAGTCATAATATTTCTTACTAGGCTAGTTGAGCTCACCCTTTTCTTTTATTGTTCTCTTCAGGAAATGAGAACGTAGCTGGGACTAGTTAGGGAACAAAGTGATGGTCCTAGATGATAGCATTAGTAGTCCTCACTATTCTGTGAAATAGTGTGATAATAATTATAATAAGGACTCATTTTGAGTTTGTATACTCTCTAGTAGACAATATTTGTATTCAAACTCACAGTTTATGTTTTTTCGTATTGTACACGACAGTTGTATTTGAATTATGTACCATGTATCTGCGACTCAAGATGGGTGATGTATTCCAATTTTGGGGACGTCACATGTGACATGTCTTACTTTTCTGACACTGCAGTCTGCTATTTCACCTACCCTCCAGAGATGTCACTTTAATGTCTTGGGTAGGTTGAAGACTTTGTTTTCTCCTTCTGATTTCTCGGTCAGAGGTTGTCCTTTTGCATCGATGCTCTCAATAAGCTTTTGTGCAAATATCAACCTTTAGATTGAACTGTTGTCAATGCTTCAATCTTCAGCCATTTGTACTCTACGATTCTGATGCATGTCTTCATGGACCTGATCGTAGTGTTTTATTGACTAGTAGAGACAACACTACGATCTTGAAGAGTGTTGATTGGATCTTCAATGTATAACACTTCTTCCTTCCGTTGTGCAGTGCTTCAACACTTCTATTTGCCTCAACAGCTCTCAGATACTGATGACTTAACTTCTTTGTTCTGGCCTCTTTTGAATAACAAGACACTTCAGATTTGTGGCGTGTCTAGCTCGCTTTCTCCTTGTGATCTCCCGTTCACTTATCATCAATGGACTGGCCCAATGCTTAATCAATTTAGCCTTGTTCTTCAGAAGCTGTCCAGTTTCTCTGTATGCACTTCATCAGTTCTTTCTTTGTTGGGCAAACACTAGGATCCTGGTTGCTTCCAAGATCGTCGTCTTCTGTTCATTTGACAGCTACTGCACTTGCTGACTTTCCTTAGTCAGTTACTGAAGTCTTCGTCTGATTTCCTTGTGGAAGACTTCATCCTGAATGGCTTCACAACTCAATCTGGATGCTGATTGGGTTAGTGCTTAGATCTTCTGTTAGCTTGCATTCAATTCGTTGAATGCTCTCTGGTTTCCTTTATGATGGGATGAATCTTTGCAGTGCCAACCAGAGGCTTCATTCCTTTGGATATTCTGGGAGTGCTCATTTGTGGAGAATCGTATTTGATCTACGATTCTGCCTTGGCATTGTGAGCACAATAGTTGAAGTAGTAGTTCTACACTCTACGATTCTTCCTTGGTTGTGTAGACACTACGACTCCGAGATTAGATCTCGACACTTTACGATTTCGGCCTTATGCTTGTTGTCTTCATCTGTTATTGCTCGACTACGATTTCTGCATGTACTCAATAGACTCTACGACTCAGAGTGTAGTCTACGATCCTTGACTTGACTTTGGCATTAGTAGACTCTACGACTCCAAGTGTAGTCTACGTTTCTGACTTGGCTTCGGCATATGTTCGGTCGGCTCGTAGGCAGGCTATCTATACGATTCTGAACATAACTTCCTCAGAAGACTTCGGCTCAGAGAAAATTCTACTTGACACACTACGATCCTTCATCGTTTCTCCTGGAAGTCTACGAACTCCGAGATCTACTATCTTGCAGACTACGATTCTACTGTCATCCCGTCGCCAATGACCCCCTTTAAAAAAAATAATAAAATTGCAAAATTCCCCTGTTCATTTACATATACATTGTACCTGTTATAAACTAAGAAAAATAAATAATGACAATATACGCATATCAATAACAATCACATCTTTTACTATCAACAATTAATATAATTAGATACCAAACTCAAATCTATACAACTCAAAAGCTAAATACATACATGAAAGTCAAAATATAAATATAAACAACTACTGCCCAAGATCAGGAATCTCTGTCCCATCGCCAGTCCCATCCTCCATAGTCTCATCCGCATCAGCTCGGAAATCATCACCATCTCCTCCACGAGCATCACCTGTGCCGCCATCTCCACCTCCACGAGTCTCATCAACAAGACCCTACAAAATTAAAATATTAATAACGGAGTCCCCAAAATAGATCATATTTATATCATTTTAGTTTGTGTTCTACAAGTGTGGTTCAGTTTCGCAAGTGTGTTTGCGTGGCGTTCGGACGGACGATGCGGGTTTCGGGCTCTTTTTCGGCTTTTTGGCTAACTGTGGTTCAGTTTCGCAAACTAGGCGATAACTCGGCCTTCGTATGTCGGAATCGAGTACCGTCAGTTATAACGCGTGTCTAATACCTACGCGGTGCTATGTGTGTGTTTGCGTGGCGTTCGGATGGACGATGCGGGTTTCGGGCTCTTTTTCGGCTTTTTGGCTAACTGTGGTTCAGTTTCGCAAACTAGGCGATAACTCGGTCTCCGTATATCGGAATCGAGTACCGTCAGTTGTAACGCGTGTCTAATACCTACGCGGTGCTGTGTGTGTGTTTGCGTGGCGTTCGGACGGACGATGCGGGTTTCGGGCTCTTTTTCGGCTTTTTGGCTAAGTGTGGTTCAGTTTCGCAAACTAGGCGATAACTCGGTCTCCGTATGTCGGAATCGAGTACCGTCAGTTGTAACGCGTGTCTAATACCTACGCGGTACTGTGTGTGTGTTTGCGTGGCGTTCGGACGGACGATGCGGGTTTCGGGCTCTTTTTCGGCTTTTTGGCTAACTGTGGTTCAGTTTCGCAAACTAGGCGATAACTCGGTCTCCGTATGTCGGAATCGAGTACCGTCAGTTGTAACGCGTTTCTAATACCTACGCGGTGCTGTGTGTGTGTTTGCGTGGCGTTCGGACGGACGATGCGGGTTTCGGGCTCTTTTTCGGCTTTTTGGCTAACTGTGGTTCAGTTTCGCAAACTAGGCAATAACTCGGTCTCCGTATGTCGGAATCGAGTACCGTCAGTTGTAACGCGTGTCTAATACCTACGCGGTGCTGTGTGTGTGTGTTTGCGTGGCGTTCGGACGGACGATGCGGGTTTCAGGCTCTTTTTCGGCTTTTTGTCTAAGTGTGGTTCAGTTTCGCAAACTAGGCGATAACTCGGTCTCCGTATGTCGGAATCGAGTACCGTCAGTTGTAACGCGTGTCTAATACCTACGCGGTGCTGTGTGTGTGTTTGCGTGGCGTTCGGACGGACGATGCGGATTTCGGGCTCTTTTTCGGCTTTTTGGCTAACTGTGGTTCAGTTTCGCAAACTAGGCGATAACTCGGTCTCCGTATGTCAGAATCGAGTACCGTCAGTTGTAACGCGTGTCTAATACCTACGCGGTGCTGTGTGTATGTTTGCGTGGCGTTCGGACGGACGATGCGGGTTTCGAGCTCTTTTTCGGCTTTTTGGCTAACTGTGGTTCAGTTTCGCAAACTAGGCGATAACTCGGCCTCCGTATGTCGGAATCGAGTACCGTCAGTTGTAACGCGTGTCTAATACCTACGCGGTGCAGTGTGTGTGTTTACGTGGCTTTCGGTCGGACGATGCGGGTTTCGGGCTCTTTTTCGGCTTTTTGGCTAACTGTGGTTCAGTTTCGCAAACTAGGCGATAACTCGGCCTCCGTATGTCGGAATCGAGTACCGTCAGTTGTAACGCGTGTCTAATACCTACGCGGTGCAGTGTGTGTGTTTGCGTGGCGTTCGGACGGACGATGCGGGTTTCGGGCTCTTTTTCGGCTTTTTGGCTAACTGTGGTTCAGTTTCGCAAACTAGGCGATAACTCGGTCTCCGTATGTCGGAATCGAGTACCGTCAGTTGTAACGCGTGTCTAATACCTACGCGGTGCTGTGTGTGTGTTTGCGTGGCGTTAGGGTTTTATCTTATGTTTATCTAAGCAATACAATTACAAATTACATAAATTAAATAAGGAAATACATAATTTAATTATTTTTACATGTCGAATATGTGGTGGGAAGATGTTGGCCAAGACAACTGCACACACGCGGATGGCCTCCTCCCGTACTACACCCATGAGATCATCAACGGCAGCTGTAGTATCGATAGAGCCGTGGACAACCTCCTGAGCTAGCTGATAGATCCGCTCGCGTGATGGTGCGCCTGACTGCACTACAACGCTTGACATGCACCCCTCTATGATCCGCCGGAAGAAGTCGTCGGATAATGAAGGGCCGGCGCCCGATCCACTCGCACCACTACCTCCAGTGGGAGGGCGTCGTCGAGATCTCGCAGCAGGGACTAGGGTGTAAGCTGGGACATGGGGAATGCCCACAACTCTACCCTTCTTCGGCCCCCCTGTAGCCTGCAGCCAGTCCTCTATCTCCTCGTCTGCACGCGTAGACTCGTCTACTGGAGTGTCACCTCTCTGGCTGCTCCGGGCCACTGCAAGATCTTCGAACCGTCGCTGACAAAAAACACAGTAGTGGATGGGATGTTACGCAAAGTATAAATGAAATAATATAAAAGAATATTCGAATTTTAAATACATATTAAATAAGAGAATTAAATAACTTACAGCAATGTGTTCTGCCTCAGGTGAGATATAACCACCGTCACCTTTCTTTTGGTGGGTGTGCCACCAAAACTCCAAGCGGGAGGGTGCATGCTTTAAACTCACCTCAAGTCTCTCCCGGTATAGGTCGTACGACTGAGACCCAGTGCAGTGTGGGAGACGACTCTGCTGTCGGGCAGCTGAACGCTGTGCCGACATCTTCTTGAAGGCCTCGCCGTCCCAAATGCTGCACATCTGGTCCCACACTGCAGCAGATATGAAATATGGCCGGACATCCTTAAGTGTCTGTCCATCAGCCATCTTCGTCTGGGCCTTTTTCTTCCAATCGTAGACCCACTTGTGCCAATTCATCTCTAGGTATCTGTGCAGAACAGTCATGCCATGGGCTTCCTGCCCGTCCTCAAAACGATAATATCTCTGCACATTACACATTAAGAAGTTTAGTAGACAACATAAATCAAAGAGATTACATAAATCAAAGAGGTAACAGCATATGAATGATTGACATCCTACCTTAAATTCAGCAATAATCAACTGACGTGTACGATCATCCACATCTGCCCACCTCATCCACGGGCTTGAGAATCGGTTGCGGACGATCCCAAGCAACGTGTTCCTTGGCGTGGCGTCAAGGATACTACAGTTGAAATTGAAAATTACAAAGAATATATAAGAACTAAATACGATATATTATAGTAATATTATATAGGATTATGAAATTACCTATGAGTCCCAACACGACATATAAGAGGCGCCTGGGGGGGATTCCCTAGCAAGCCACGTGCTAGTCCCCGCGGAGGCCTACGTCCATCACCTATGTATTGAAATACATCAATATTTATATAAACGAATATAATGTCAATACAATATAAAATAAAAAATAATAAGGTGTATCCCAATAACATATATAATTATACCTGACGATCTCGCCTGATCATCACGCGTAGAATCTCCACGGCCCCCACGACCTGCACGCCCACCACGATCGCCGTGTGGTGTGCGCGCCATATGTATGTATACTGTCAACTAAAAGAATGCAACATACAGTAAAAGAGGGATAACATAGAGGATAACATACAGATACAATTAAAAGAATGCAGCATAAATAGTAACCTACATACAAATACAATTAAAAGAATGCAACATAAATAGTAACCTACATACAAATACAATTAAAAGAATGTAACATAAATAGTACATACTCATAAAACAACTCAACGCCTTATTTAGTAGATTAATATAAGTTGAAGATAATGATTGCACTACTACAAACTATTACATTTGAATACAACTAAACTGACACAAATAGTACATACTCCTAATCATTTATATCGTCAAAGCCATCAATATCAGAATCGTCATCTTCGAGCAGTAGATCTTCACTATCGTTGTCATCACCATCTTCGTCGTCTTCAACGATTTCTTCAATTATATTTACCTCCTCAACAACATCATCTTCACTTTCGACAGCGATAACATCATCCTCTTCTTCACTAGACTCACTAATAATTGTCACAACAGCAGGTGTGACACTAGTAGACTCGACTTGTAAAGGTTCATCGTCTGGACGAGGAGTTGTGCCTTGAAAACCACGGGCTTTGGTGGTTATAACAGCATGCCATGGGCTTGAAGGAGTCTTAACACTCCGCGCGTAGTACACCTGTGTCACTTGACTTGCTAAAATAAAAGGCTCGTCCATACCACTCATCAGTCTTAGTTTTGACTTAACATTAACAGTCACCCGTCCTGATTTTTTATCTACTTTAACTCCATTCTGAACATCAAACCAATGACATTTGAAGCAAACTAATTCTTTATGACCCTAATATTTGAGAACGATAACTTCTAGCAATCGTCCATACCAGTCATCCCAAATGTTATCGTAGCAGCTACCTTTCACCACAACACCAGAATCAGCAGAAGCGACTTCCCCAATATCGCAACACTTAAATCTGTAACCGTTGACAATGCAACATGTATAAGTATCTACAGATCTTTCAGGGCCGTCAGCTATAAGCTTTAGTCGATTGTCAGCTAACTCATCAGCGAGGACCTAATGTACATTAACACAACATATTCTAAAGTTAATTACGCCATAAGAATATGTCTATGATGGTAGATTCATTGAACGTTTAAAGGTTAGACTTACATGATCCTTAAACCATTGCACAAATTCTCCATTTCTCAAATTTTGCAAATCCTTGTCCGATATACTCTGATTCGTTTCACGTACTTCAACATCATATTGACTGCACAACAGTTATATACTCAATGTGTTTGGAAAGGAACTTGACACAATTACACCAGACATATATAGTTATGACTACTTACTTAATGTATGGCGCTACTTCATTCATGTTGACAAGTGCATACAATGTGGCAGCTGCATACTCACTATCGGTCAAGAATCGCCTTTTTTTACCGCCGAATGGGCGTACAGGATGACTAAAGGCAGTTAATTCTCCATTTTCCTCGTGCGCAACAGCCTGATTCCGACGTAAGCGATTGTGCTTCGTATGAACATTCGGCTCAAAGTACAACGAGCAGAAATTAACAAGTTCCTCCATAACATAACTTTCAGCAATCGACCCCTCTACACGGGCTCTATTCTTCACCTTTTGCTTTAAACGTCGCATATACCTATGTGATATATAGATTAACAAAAAAATAATGAACATTTTACCGTATTAAAAACATTAATGTCATTACCTCTCAAATGGATACATCCATCTATATTGTACGGGACCGCCAAACTTAGCTTCGTATGGCAAGTGAATAGGTAAATGCTCCATTGAATTAAAAAACGATGGAGGGAAGATCATTTCTAACTTGCACATTATTTCCACTATCTGCATCTCCATTTTATCTATGTCTTTGACCTGAAGCTCCGTCAAGCATAGATCTCTGAAGAAATTAGAAAGCTCTGTCAGTGCTTCAACCACACGTTTCGGTAACAAGTCGATAAATGCCACAGGGATCAGCTTCTTCATGAATACGTGACAATCATGACTTTTGAGACCCCGAAACTTCAGCTCTTCAACTTTACAACACCTTGCTATATTCGAAGAATATCCATCTGGGAGCTTCAGTCCACTAATCCAATTACATATCAATATCAACTGTTCCCTGGTCAAAGTATATTCAGCTTTAGGCGTTACCGTCTTACTACCCTCCTGATACAGCCACAAATCTTCCCTAATGTTCATTTCTACCAAATCAAGCCTCGACTTGTTGTTGTCCTTTGTTCTACCAGTGGCATCTATGACTGTATAAAAAATATTATCAAATACGTTCTTCTCAGTATGCATCGGATCTAAACAATGACGGATGCAGAGTGTAGCCCAATAAGGCAGGTCAAAGAACATGGATCTGTGTGTCCAGTTGTGAACCTTACCGTAACCATAAGCTCGCTCTAATCTGTGATTCTTCCCTGGAGGTGGAAACTTCAAATGACTAATCCAACTCAACACTGCTGACCCAGAAATACGGCCAGGTACTTGACGTTTCACTGTTTTTCGATTGAATTGTCTACTCATCCGTCGATAACGATGTTCAATCGGCAAAAACTGTCTGGATGTTGCGAAGAAACTCATTTTCCCCCCATGTTTGAGCCGCACAGCTTTAACTGACCCCATGCACACGGGACATGATAAGCCCCCATGATTCGACCATCCGCTGATCATTCCTAACGCCGGGAAGTCATTTATTGTCCACAGTAAAGCTGCCCTCATGTCAAAGTTCTGCTTAAGAGATACATCATAAGTTTGAACCCCTTTTTCCCACAACATCTTCAACTCATCAACTAACGGCCTGAGGTATACATTGATGTCTTTACTCGGACTCTTATCACCCGGAATCAGTAAAGGCATGAACATGTAGGGATCTTTCATGCACATCGAAGGCGGGAGGTTATACACCACAATAATCACCGGCCAAGTTGAGTAGGGCTTTGTGTAAGGCCCGTTAAACGGATTAAACCCATCCGTAGCAAGTCCAAGCCTAACATTGCGAACCTCTTCAGCAAACGAGGGGTGCTTGTTATCAAAATTTTTCCACTCAAGCCCATCTGCCAGGTGCGTCAGTTGACCTTCGACTATGTCCCGTGTAGAGTGCCACCTCATATCCTCGGCGGTATGTATTGACATGAACAACCGCTGAAGCCTCGGGGCAATGGGAAAGTAACGTAAGATCTTTCTCGGCACGTCTTTTCCCTTTTTCTTGCGCTGCTCATAGTATCTACTTGTACCACAAATATCACACGACCTCTTATCTTTATTGACATCACCGTAATACAACATACAGTCATTCTCACAAGCATCAATCTTCTCATACCCTAGATTAAGCCTTTTGACCATTTTCTTCACATCATAGTACGACTCCGGTAACTTATTGCCTGCAGGTAAACACTCCTTCACAATGCTTAAAAGTTCATTAAAACCTCTCTCGCTACAGTCATGCTCATTCTTGAAGTGTAAAAACTTAGTCACAGCAGATAAGACGGTGTGTTTTTCGTGCCCATCATACAGTGGTGTCGCTGCTTCATGCAATAACTCATAGAAACCCTTAGCCCCATCATTCGGCTCTTGCTCGACGCTACTGCCATCCCTGTCTGTATTCCACTGAAAGTACGAACCAGCAGCTTCGACTATCATGTTAGTACAGTCAAAGTTTTCGTCACCTCTGGATTCCGGTTTTGATTCATGTTCATCCAACCAGGTTTCCCCATGATAGATCCATGTCGTATAACCCTGCTTGAACCCATACGCAAATAAGTCGCACATGACATCACTCCTTTCCTTCCACACTTCATTCACACACCTCTTACAAGGACATCTGATCTCATCGCCGCTGACTTGCTCAAACGCGAAGTTGAGAAACTGTTCAACCCCACTACGATACTCAGAGCTAAGCCCATTCCTATCAGTGGCTACCCTACGTTCCATCCAACTTCGATCAACAGACATCTCGGACAACTGTCTGCTATATATATGGAAAGTTAGACAAACACAATCAAGTCTCTAAGTTAATGTATATGCAAGCTTATGAGTTTCCTAACTTCATCTCCTACTCTAACGGGTCAGGCTTCTATCCCATTCCCGGATGTGTCGCCTCACTGATGCCAACAACTTGAACACATCTTTACATTTTTCAGAATTTTCGGTAGCACCTCCCCATGGTCTTCAAGTACACGAAATAGACTAACACATCGTAGTCTAAATATGCACCCGAAGAACATCAAGAGATATATACTGACCGAAAATTCAAAAAATATAAAGACGTGCTCAAGTCGTTAACACCGACCTAAGTGAGATCGAAACATACAAGAACAGTCCCAAAACGGGGACTATTTGAGATTCACTCCTACTAAGTGAATCTCAAACGGGTTTCTAAGCTTCCTAAACTATATGAAAATATATGTGCATGTCAAAGTAAGGATTATTTTTGTATAACAAAAAGAATACTAGTTTTTTATCAGGTCACAAACTATTATCACAGACTGAGTTCACCATCAATGAAATAAATCTATGTTATGAAGTTTTAACTTTTAACTTACCAAAAAAAGTAACTAATACACATTTACAATATTGAAAATAAAAGAACAAAGGGAAACATCTATAGATGTTACCTTTTGTGATCATGTAGCCACTACAATAGAAAGTTGACCAAGGAATGTAGAGATTATGCATGATGCGTCAAACACTGAATATATTTGCTTATAAGGGATCTTAATCTGAAACTGATACTAATAATGAATCATCATTTGGTAAAACATACCTAGTTATCTTTTGTCCCGTAATTTTGATATTTTTCAAACAAGTAGCCATGCTTACTATGAGGTCAAAATTTAAGCATCAATATACACCAAAAACTAGAATTTATAGAACACAACACGGATATAGAAACATGTAATTGTAGATACTCAAAAGAAATCAAAAAGTCAATATGAAAAGCATTATAAAAGATAAATAAAAACATGTAATTGAATTTAAAGAACCCTAGAATGCAAGAATATCCAAACCTTTCAATGCCATTACACAACACATCGAAAGTTTCCAAAAAATATGAGGTTTGAAATCCAAAAAATATCCACGTTTCACCTTTCAAACCATTAATGCCAACAATGTGAAGCAAAATAACCAATGAGAATTATCAAACTGACTATAAAACATGGTAAGGAAAACATGAGAAGTATAAACTTTTAATGCGAGCATGGTAAGGAAAATAATTAATAAAGTAAGAAAGGCAAATGAGCAGAATTATATATACTAAGTACTCACTCTGTCCCAATTTAACTATCAAATGGCCACTGCCTTCCTGCCTGCTTCGGTGTTTTAATCGACAACAACAATTTCAACCAATTTGTCCTTGTGTTTTGAATTAAATGAAATACACAGTTGAATAAACACATGAAGGAAAGTGGAATAAGCAAAAAAAGGAACTGCCAATATATATATATATATATATATATATATATATATATATATATATATATATATATATATATATAGAAGTGTTGATTTGAATTTAAAAATTTACCAAAATGAAGTGTAGAACAACTGTAGAATCAACTGAGGGCGAAATGGGGACGAAATGATGAACTGGGCGGTGCACAAGTGGTCGGTGAACTGGTGGCAGCCGGCGAACTACTCTTGGAACTGGCGATTACTTTGGGCGAAACTGATGAAGGAGATTCAATTGGACAAATCAATAGAGCTAGCTGAGAATCAATTGAGATATGCTAGCTTAGAATCAATTGTGATTATCACAATTGTGATATATATATCTAAACATACTTAATGGAGAATGTAGCAAATTGTGATAAATCAACGTCTTGTAATGGAAAAAACTTTACAACGTAAACTTCAACATTGAAGATTATCACAGATATAGATGCAAATGTAATCAAAAATTTAATTAAATGTAGTCACATTTACCAAATTTATATCACTATTCCAACAGAACAATACTTATGATATAGCTAAAGTAGAATGGGTAATTAACACCAAATCAAATATATACTCACTATTAACACAAACTTATCAATAAAAATGGAACTATTAACACAAAAGGACATAAAAATCATATGTATATCACCATTACCATATATAAAATCACATCCAAAACTTAAAAATTAGGAGATTAATTATGCATAGAAGACATTAATGACATCAATATCATACCCACATCAAACTGAAAAGTATTGCATTATAAATGAATATCATACCCACATCAAGTTCATCTATTCAACCCACTTAAACAACACCCAATGTGAAATCAAAGTTAACACTGATAGAATTTTATGTTAATAATAGGAGCAATAAATCATGTTCAGTGGCTATTAAGAGAAGAAACATTACCTTTAAGAGAACAGGGCTTGATAAGTCGCCGATGAACAGTGCCGACGAGGAGGGGAGAAGTAACAGAGCATGCAAGAGGGAGGAAAGGGGCGGCGAACTGCAGTGATGGGTGAAATCAATCGAGCATTTGGACTAGTTAAAGCCAACTGAGTATTCAATCGAGAGGGAAACGAGTAAATTGAGAGGGAAATGAGAAAATTTCAGACAGAGGGAAAAGGGAAGAAGAAGACGTTGCCGTCGCGAACGAGGGTTTTAAAATATATTACTCATTCTCGACGGCGAGTCCCGTCGCTAGATACCCGTCGTCCGTGAGTCATTAGCGACGGCACTGCCGTCGCCTATGTATTTTATGTCCGTCGCCAATAAGTTTTCCCTCCACCGCCAAATTTTTGCGCCTATTTTTGCTGGGGAAAAGGGTATTATCGATGGCACTTATTAACGACGGCTGTGCCGTCGGCAGTGAAGTCATTATCGACGGGTTAATAGCCGTCGCCAATACGTCCGTCGCCAATGACCAATTTCCTTATAGTGTGATAACAATGCGCGGCTTGTCATAACTAAGCAGTTCAAAGAGTTGGGACCACCAGAATTTGCGGGAAAGCTGGATCCGTTCAAGGCAGAAATGTGGGTCAAACAAATTACCAAGATATTCGATGTCTTGTAATGCACGGAAGAACAAAAGGTTCCATTTGCCACCTTTATGTTCTGCGGTGAGGCAGATTACTGGTGGGAATCTGTGAAGCGTACCCAGCCTGCCGCACTCATCATGTCTTGGGAAACATTTCAGAAACTATTTAATGACAAGTACTTTCCTGAAAGTATTCGTCATATGAAGGAGGTGTAGTTTATCAGACTGGAAGAAAACAACATGACGGTGTCCCAGTACGAGGCAAAGTTTGCAGAGTTATCTAGGTTTGCACCTCATTTGGTCGAGAATGAGGAACAAATGACGAGGAGGTTTCTGAGAGGTCTAAAACCCGAGATTTGGCAATATCTTATCTCTCATAAATTTTCTTTATATTCAGATGTTGTAAACAGAGCTCAATTATTAGAGCGAGATAATGAATATGTTCAACCAAGGGACCACAACTAGGGTCATACCGGTGGCGGCAGTCATCGGAGCAATGAAAACCAGCAGGGAGGAAAACATTTGGACAAAAGCGGTAAACACTCTGGTGATAATCGTGGCCGTGAAAATAGAAGAAGTGAGTCGGGAGGAGATTTCAAGAAGAGAAGGTACAACAATGATAACGTGAAGACTTCAGCACAAACAACAACTATTTCTAGGGGAGGAGAACGAGCACCGGTTGTTTGTTATAAATGCGGGAAAGAGGGACACATCAGCCCAAACTGCCCACAAATATCCAAGGTGTGTTATAACTATGGAAATGAAGGTCATATAGCTAGAGATTGTCTAGTTGTGAAACCAAGTTCAACGGGGATGGTGACTCCAAAGGCTATCCCAGATAAGACAAAATCGGTGGATCTTGGAAGGGCGTTTGTCGTGACTGCCCAAAATGTGAGGAACCCAAATGAGGTGCACACGGGTAAGCTAATCATAAACTCTTGCAAAGTTTATACCTTATTAGATACTGGTTCTACCCATTCTTTTATCTCTCCTTCTTGTGCTCAACGTTTAAACTTGACTCCAGAGAAATTAGACCTTGACTTATCTGTTGAGACTCCGTTAGGAGAAACTTTCATTACATCAACTGTTTATAAATCTTCTTGATTCAAGTTGGAACCATAACATTACCTGCCGATCTTATTTCGTTGAAAATTCTTGCATTTGATGTGATTTTAGGGACTGATTGGTTAACCACGCATCATGCTAAAATTAATTATTTTCGTAAGGTTGTTAGTTTTCATATTCCTAACCAACCTATTATGTGAATTCAAACAACCAAGCCATTAAAGTAAATCACTGTCATGTCAAGCCATAAAGCTATTCGTTTATTAAAAAATGGATGTCAAGCTTTCTTAGCCCATGTCACGGACTTGAACAAAAACACGTCAGATTTGAATAATATTTATGTTGTTAGTGAATTTCCTGACGTATTTCCAAAAGAACTTCCCGGTTTACCCCTAGAACGTGAAGTTGAATTCTTTATTGATCTTGAACCTGGTACAAAGCCCATTTCTAAAACCCCATATCGAATGGCTCCTATTGAACTTCAGGAATTAGAGGTCGAACTACAGGAGTTGTTGGACATCGGTTTCATTCGTCCTAGTACATCTCTTTGGGGTGCTCCTGTGTTATTCGTAAAGAAGAAAGATGGGAGTATGCGACTTTGTATTGACTACCGAGAATTAAACCATGTTACCATTAAGAATAGGTATCCACTACCTCGCATTGATGACTTATTCGACCAATTACAAGGAGCACAATTCTTTTCAAAGATCGATCTTCGTTCTGGATATCATCAGTTGAAGATTAAAACTGAGGATATTCCAAAGACTGCCTTCAAAACTCGGTACGAGCATTATGAATTCTTAGTTATGTCTTTTAGATTGACTAATGCTCCTGCTGCTTTCATGGATATGATGAACCGTGTGTTCAAAGAATATTTGGATCAGTTCATTTTTGTCTTTATTGATGACATCCTCATCTATTCCAAAAGTCGTGAAGATCATGAGCACCATTTGAAGATGGTACTGCAAAGGCTTCGTGATAACAAGCTATATGCCAAGCTAAAAAATGCGAGTTCTGGCTTGAGAAAGTAGCATTCCATGGGCACGTGGTGTCAAAACATGGAGTATCTGTCGACCCGGCGAAAATTGAAGCAATACAAAGTTGGGAGCAACCAAAGTTGGTGACCGAAATACGTAGCTTTCTGGGCTTAGCTGATTATTATTGGAGATTCGTGGAAGGATTTTCTCGTATCGCTACTCCATTAACTCAGCTGACTCGTAAAGATATAAAATTCGGTTAGAGCGAGAATTGTGAGAAGAGTTTTCAAGATCTCAAGAGGAGACTCTATCGGCACATGTTCTAACAATACCATCTAGTTCGGATGGATTTGTTATCTACAGAGATGCTTCAGGCAAAGGGTTAGGATGTGTTCTCATGCAACATGGGAAAGTCATAGCCTATGCCTCGCGACTACTCAAAGAATATGAGAGGAATTATCCTACTCATGATTTAGAGTTGGCAGCATTCGTTTTCGTATTAAAGATCTGGAGACACTACCTGTATGGGGAGAAAGTGGAAATCTATACAGATCATAAAAACCTCAAATATTTCTTCACCCAAAAGGAACTTAACATGTGCCAACAATGTTGGCTCGAGCTGTTGAAAGATTATGATCACACCATCCAATATCATCCTGGAAAAGCAAACGTGGCAGCTGACGCATTGAGTAGAAGATCATATGCGGATACGAGTGCAATGTTTTTCACCCAAATACCCACGTGATGATATCAAATATACGAGTAGAACCGACTTTAATCGATAAAGTTAAAGTTGCTCAAGCTACAGATATGGAGCTGATGCGTATGAAGAAGAAAGTGCAAGAAGGTGCTATTCCAGAATAAAGAATTGATGAAGAAGGAATACTTCGAGTCAACTCCAGACTCTGTGTTCCTAACGATTCTGAATTGAAGCATAGAATCATGATGGAGGCACACAACACACCGTTTACAATCCATCCTGGGAGTACCAAAATGTATCATGATCTTCGACATACATTTTGGTGGAACAATATGAAGAGAGAGATCGCGGAGTTTATCTCGAGGTGTTTAACTTGTCAACGTGTATAGGCAGAACATCAAGTGCAAAAGGGTCCATTGCAACCACTTGAGATTCCAAAATAGAAGTGGGAACATATTACTATGGATTTCGATACGGGTCTTCCCAAGGTTTCTCAGGACATAGATGCGATTTGGGTTATTGTTGATAAATTAACCAAGTCTGCCCATTTCTTGCCTATACGGGAGACTTATTCCCTTGAACGTCTTGCTAGTATGTACGTAAATGAGATTGTGAGATTGTATGGAATGCCAATATCCATAGTTTCTGATCGTGACCCAAGATTCACTTCACGATTTTGGGTTAACTTGCAGAAAGCTATGGGCACAGATTTACGATTCAGTTCGGAATACCATCCTCAAACGGATGGGCAATCACAGAGGACTATTCAAAACCTTGAAAATCTATTAAGACTCTGTGTCCTAGATTTCAATGGGAGTTGGGATACGTACCTACCATTAGTGGAATTCTCCTATAACAACAGTTATCAGGCAAGTATAGGCATGGCTGCATTTGAAGCATTGTATGGATGAAAGTGTCGCTCTCCAGTATGCTGGAATGAGGTGGGAGAAGTAACATTATTGGGACCAGAATTGGTACGCATAACTACAGAAAAGATCCAAACGATTCGACAACGTATACAAACGGCACATGATCGACAAAAGAGTTATGCAGATCATCATCGAAAGGACGTAGAATTTAATATTAGGGATCATGTATTGTTACGTATTGCTCCATGGAAGGGAGTTACAAGATTTGGGAAGAGAGGAAAGCTCAATCCAAGATTTGTTGGTCCATTTGAGATTTTTGACCGAATAGGGAATGTGGCCTATAGACTCGCGTTACCTCCAAGCATGTCTCGTGTTCATAATATTTTTCATATATCTATGCTTCGTAAATATGTGAAAGACCCGAACCACATTATTGAGTTAGAAACAAATGTGATAGCCGAAGATTTAACGTACGAGGAGGTACCCGTTAAGATCTTGGATAGGAAAGAGCATATCCTACGCACCAAGGTTATACCACAAGTTAAGGTTTTGTGAAAAAACCATGCTATTGAAGAAATAACCTGGGAGTTAGAATCAGAAATGAAAGCGAGGTATCCTCACCTTTTTGAAACACCAGGTACGTACGTCAATTTCGAGGATGAAATTTCTTAAGAAGGGAAGGTTGTAAGACCCCAACTTTTTAATGAATAAAATCAAATTTCCTCTATTTATTATTTTGAATAATAAAGTGTTAATTTGATATAATACTTTGGTTATGGGTAAAATGTGCAAATTTTGCAAAATAAGCAAGTGGTTATAAAGTATTCATTTTGTCGGGGAATATTCGTTTAGTTGTTGAATATTCTTTCTGTCGGGGAATATTCATACGACTGCGCAGCCATTTGTGGGTCCCATAACGGATAACTGTCGGATGAAAAAAACTGACAAGTTTGAGTTTTTATAAATATCAGCGTAATGGTTACCGTTAACACTGTTGGAATACCCGGTGGTTGAAATACAGTAATACGTGTGGTTGCACAGTAGCACACGGTATTGCATAGTATTTTTGAAATTATTGATTCTTACGTAAGAAGTCACTACTCAATAATTGTTATAGATTGTTAATAATTTCCTCTCCAACATCAGATTAAATGCAAAACTACGCAATCCAAACAGGACTGATATGAATATATAAATAAATGGCAGATTATATAATAAATAATTCAAATACCATAAAATTATTATTAATTAATACAATAATAATTAATTAAAATATATTGAAGATTGCAATAAAAACAAATAGTTCTTGTAGCTCAGTTGGTTTGAACTCTTATTTATTTACTTACAAGTCTTGTGTTCAAGCCTCACAACCCAGAAGTAGTAACATTGTATTTTTTAAAAAAAAAAGTTTATAGGCCACTTGGCCAGGCCGGGCTAAAAACGGGCCGGGCCAAAAAGGCCCGGGTTTTGGTGGGCTGGAAAAATGCGGCCCAAAGCCCAGTTTTTGGTGGTCGGGCCGGTCCATTTGCCAGGTCTAGTTGCGTAGAATTTATTTTAGAAATAATATTATTTTATTATTTTAGTCTCCTTTGGTGTTCTAGCATTTTCCTATAAATAGGTGCATAAGTTAGAATTGAAAATCAGACCAGAAACATAAGTTTTCTCTTTCTATATTGTCGAGCGTATTTTTGTGAGTATTTAGATACTTTGAGAGTTGCTATTCAGTGCAAGTTTTCTTTGGCTTTACATCCAATATTTCGATCAGAAATACTGTTATTTTGAGGTAAGGGATGTTATTTTCTTCTTAATGATGTTATTATTTCAATATCATTATACCGAAATATTGGTATGGATTTTATTATGAAATTTCTACCTTTTGTGTCAGAGTTACTATTCACGTATACGATACTATTCACGTATACGTCACTATTCACGAATACGACACTATTCACAGAAAAAATAAAATTTTCTTTTCTTTGTCCAAGTTGTCTATTTTGGTTACTATCTTTGATTGTATCCATGTTTTGATCTTTATTTTTGAATTCTGCTTCACAATTGGTTATTATAGAGTATTATTGAATTTGGATAAACTGTAATACAAATTCGTAATAATTGTTCTTTTATCTCACTAGATTCGTTTTCTTTAAGATATTTTTCATCATTCTCAGTCCTAAATGATGATACAAATGAATATCTTTGGCCTGTAGTGCAAAGATGAATGATTAACTGATGAATATCTTTGGCCCGTAGTGTAAAGATGAATAGGTGTTGAGATGAACATGACCAACTGGTGATACAAATTAATATCTTAGGCCTGTAGTACAAAGATAAATATTTGATTCAAGATGTATATTGATTGATATTACAGGGATAAAATATTATCATGGGCTTTTAAATCTTTGAAGATTGTAGAATTCTTTCTCTACTTGACTCTTCTAATGGATTGCTATTTCCGCTGCAGTTGTTGATCTAAAACTTATTGTCTATTATATTTTATCAGATTTTCCCTGTTGAAGACTAATGATAATTTGTTATATATTATCTTAGTCATAATATTCTTTACTGGGCTAGTTGAGCTCACCCTTTTCTATTTTGTTCAATTGTTCTTCTTAGGAGGAGAGAATTTAGCAGGAACTAGCCGGGGTATGGAGTGATGATTCAAGATAGTTGTTTTAGTAGTCCTTACTATTTTGTAAAATAGTGTATCAATAATTTTAATGAGGACTCCTTTTGAGTTTGTATACTGTCTATTAGACAATATTTGCATTCAAACTCAAAATATATTTGTTGTCGTATTTTGCACGAAAATTGTATTACTGAAATTGTATTTGTGAGACCCCAGATTTTATGAATAAAGATTTAATTTTTTCGAAATATTTTTTTGAATATTATGATGTGGATTTGAGATAATGTTATAGTTGTGGGTAGTATTTATAAATTTTGAAAAGTATGCAAGTTATTGTATAATATTCGGTTGGTCGGGAAATATTCTTTTTGTCAGAGAATATCCGTACGACGGTACAATCATTGGTGGACCCCACAACGGAATTATTATCGGATTGAAAAAATGACAAAAATACCTTATGAAAATAACGGCGAAAGTTTTACCGTTAACTGTTGAAACACCTGGTGTTAAAAGTACAGTAATACGCGTGGTTGCGTAGTAGCACACGATATTGATTATTGATACTTATGTGAGAAGTCACTTAGTATTGTTCAATTATTGCTATAGTAATTGCTGCATAGTATTTTCAATAGTAAAATCTTTTTATATAAAACAGAATACTTTTATAAAGTTATTTGTTTTATTAAATAATAATTAGAATATATTATATTTTATTATGCATAGTGTTGCATAGTGCTTACATTGTGTTTTTCATAGTAAAATCTTTTTATATAAAATAGAATACTTTTATAAAGTTATTTATTTTATTAGACAATAATTAGAATATATTATATTTTATTATGAATAGTGTTGCATAGTGTCTGCATAGTATTTTGCATAGTAAATTCTTTTTATATAAAACAAAATACTTTTATAAAGTTATTCATTTTATTAGATTATAAATAGAATATATTATTTTTTATTGAAAAGATTATGTTTTAAATCTGGACCGTCCGTTTAAAGTAAATCAATCTGGACCAGTTTATGAATTAGTTACTATGCAGTCCATTCTTCTATAAATAGAAGCTCATTCCTTCATTATTTCTTACAAATTCACTGAAACTCTAGAGAGAGAAACTATAGAGAGAAAGAAGAAAAGTGTTCTGCTACTTCACTACTTCTATATCCAGTACTCTTCTTTTTAAGGTAGGGGGTATTATTTCTTTTGTATTCATGAAGAGAACTTATGTTATTCCAATCTTTATTATTCTGTTAGAATAACCTGTATACGCGGGCTACCCTATACTTGCTTAAATTCTTTTGTTATTCTATTCTTTATCATTATGTTGGAATAACATGTCTATACTAAGTACCACATGCATGGTGATTTCTGTTATTATTCCGTTCCTTATCATTCTGTTAGAACATCATGTATGTGCTCTACGCATGACCTGGTTCTGTTCTTTATTATTCTATTGGAACATCCTGTCTGTGCGTCTACGCATGACCTGGTTCCATTATTTATTATTCTGTTGGAATATCCTGTCTGTGCGTTTACGCATGACCTGGTTCTGTTATTTATTATTCTGTTGGAATAACCTATTTGTGCGGTCTATCGCATGCCTGGTTATTTCTTTTGTTATTTCATTCTTTATTATACTCAGTTGGTTAAAGTTTTGACTTCTCTACTCCATGAAATTAGTGGAATATCCTTGATATTTGCACTTCATCCAGTATCTTTTCATGGAAATATTCTGCTGAGCATTCTTGAATTTTTACTCCACAAAGCAGTATAATGTTGACAATTTGGACGTTATTGGTTCCTGGATAAATTAATTCTTGAACTTGTTTTATTGAATTATTATGTCATTGTCATCATCCTCATATTTATATTATGTTGAAAGTCATCTGTGGTCTGTAGTGCATAGATGGACTTGGTATGATTATGACCAAGGATTATTCGGTATAATCATAACCGTAATATTACAAGTGATGTGAAAAAAATCCTCATTGGCCCATAGTGCATTGATGGAAAAATTTTGGTATGATTATGGCTATGGATTCTCTTCGGCCAAGGGTGCAAAGATGAATTATTTTATGGCATGATCAGGACCGTTGATGAAAACATGATTATCTTTGGCCCATAGTGCATGGATAAATCGTGGTCGTGATACTAAAGAATATCCTTGGCCTGTAGTGCAGGGATGATTTGATGATGTGAATTATTTTTTAAGTTGAGTCTTAGCGATAAAAGTGATAAAAAAAACCTTTTAAATCATAGAAGATAGTAGATTTTATTCTCTACTTGACTCTTCTAGTGAATAGCTTGTTCCGCTGCAGTTAAACTTGATGTTTATCATATTTTATCAGTTTAACACCGTTGATGGCTATCGATAAAGTATTCTGCATTATATTAGTCATAATATTTCTTACTGGGCTAGTTGAGCTCACCCCTTTTGCTTTCATTTTTCTCTTCAGGAAATGAGAACGTAGCAGGGACTAGTTAGGCAACGGAGTGACGGTCCAGATGATTACATTAGTAGTCCTCACTATTCTATGAAATAGTGTGATAATAAATGTAATGAGGACCCCATTGAGTTTGTATATTGTCTAGAAGACAATATTTGTATTAAAACTCACAGCTCATGTTGTATAATTAAGATTTTATTTGTATTGTGTACCATGTATTTGGCGACTCAAGATGGGTGATGTATACCTATTTTGGGGGCGTCACAGTTGGTATCAGAGCTTAGGGATATGATCCCTGACTGAGATGTGAGACAAGAACTAGGAGGGGAGAGACGGGAAATTCCTTCGCTAGTATGACCTACCTAAGTTTATTTGGTATTTAATTGGTCGGTCAGAGTATAGAGATAATATGTGATATGTTAATTAACCCTTGTTTTGTGGCAGTATTTGAAAATGGCATCTGAAAATGTTGAGATAAGAAATGGAGCACAGGAGACCGTTGAGTCTCCACAGATCAATAATCAGGACAATGTGCAACAGGATGGCGAAAATCCTCCTGTAAACTACAACACTGATCAATTGACGAACGACGATACGTTTAGGAGCTTTTTAGAATTCATGGAATATCAGGTGAATGCGGCTCCTATTCATAATGCAGGAGGAAACAATGGCAACCCACGGTTGGTCACCGCTAAGCAATTCAAGGAGCTGGGACCACCAAAGTTTTTGGGAAAGCCAGAACCACTTAAGACGAAGACGTGGTTAAAGCAGATCACCAAGATATTTGATGTCTTGGGATGCTCTGAGGAGCAAAAGGTTCCCTTTACCACCTTTATGTTGCGTGAAGAGGCAGATTACTGGTGGGAATCTGTAAAACGTACCCAGACTAACGCACTCAAGATGTCTTGGGAGACGTTCCAAGAGTTGTTCAATGACAAGTACTTTCCCGAAAGCATTCGTCATATGAAAGAGGTAGAATTTATCAATTTGGAGCAAAACAACATGACTGTGTCGCAGTACGAAGCCAAGTTTGCCGAGTTGTCCTGATTTGCGTCCTATTTGGTTAATAATGAGGAGAGAATGACGCGAAAATTTCTTAAGAGGTTTGAAACCTAAGATACGTCAATATCTTATCTCTCATAAACTGTGTTTGTATTCAGATGTTATTAATAGGGCTCAGTTATTGGAGCGCGATAATGAGTCAACCCAACCAAAAGAGAGCAGCCGGCAAAATGATAATACCGATGATAACAGTCATCAAAGCGGTGAAAATAAGCATGGAGGGAATAAACATGCTAGAAATGGTAACCACTTCGGTGGTAATCATGGTCAAAATAATAAGAATGGATATTTCAAGAAGAGAAGGTTCAACAATGACGTGAAGACGTCGGCACCAGCACCCGTTTCAAAGGAAGAAAAACGACCACCGGTCGTATGTTTCAAATGCGGACAAGAGGGACACATCCGTTCAAACTCTATTCAGCAATCCAAAACGTGTTTTAATTGCAGAAGAGAAGGTCACCTTACTCGATTTTTTCGTATGGTGAAGTCAAGTCCAGCTGGGATAGTGATGCCGAAGGATGTCCCAGACAAGCTAAAGCCGGTAGTTTAAGAGAGAGCATTTTTTTTCGCCACCTGAATGCTCAGGAGCTCCCTATGAGGGACATGGGCAGTAGGACCGGGATCCTCAATCGGAATATCTGCCTCCTCGTCCTCAAAGTCTGGAACATCTACCTGGACATGACGAATCACGGCCTCCACCAACCGACGAGGCTGTTTGACAGAACGGGGACGAGGCACTTCGGAAGCCCTCCTGCCGTACGCCAGAAGTGGGCCTATAGGAATTGCTCGGCTGATCCGGATCCATAATATCTAGACCACAAGTCTCCAAATCACCTCAGAAAGGGTGTGGTATTTCCTTACCTGGAGCTTTTTAAAATGCATTTATGACTATATGCATTTACTTTAACATATGATAGAGTTAAAATTCATGACTACCCAATGCCTACATTTGGAAAAAAATTTCCATAGTCCCCTTTGAAAATAGGACTATCCACATGCACATAGGCATGTCTAGGTGGCCATTCAGTAGCACACCTGCCGCAAAGTTATATACACAATATATGCATTAAAAATCAAAATCATCATGCATAAGGTCAACCTCAATACTAGGAGTATTTTGCCTTTCTACCTTGTGCTCATTGGACCTCAAATAGGACAGAAAATAGCAGAAAAAGGTGCCAATTTGACAGTCTCAAAAGTCAAATTTTTCACATCATTATGTTCAGCATGGTTTAATACTAACATTTACTATGTTGAATATTTTTTATCAAGTTATTTATGCATACATAATCACTACTATGTGTTTAGATGCATTTCGTGCGATAACTCACAATCCAACGGATTGAAACTGGAAAATAATACATGCATACGTTACCAGGATAATGTAGAATACTTGTACGGTGGAAGAATATGCAGAAAGCAGCCCGAACTCAGCAGATCTGAAGATGGCTCGCGGTTTTCTCTATGCAAAGCAAGTTGAAAATGACTTGTAAAGACCAACCTACAGGATTTATGATCCACGATTGGCCGCAGGCCCACCTGCGACTATAGTAAGTGGACCTGCGGTACCCCTATATGGGTCCCACCCCTCCGGCTCGGTCCAGTTCGAGTTCCAAAGGAGTTCTCACAGACTGGAAAGGTCAAATTGAGAATAAAAACGCCACGCGATTGAGAAAAACAGCATACAATCCTGGTCTTCTCAGATAAAACTTTGAGTCTATACATCACTCATTGGTAGTCACCTGAACACAAGGTATACCATGCCGATGATCTCATTTTGCTACAAATCACATTCGGTAATACCTTATACAGGTCTGATGCCACCAACTCCGGGTCGTTATCCTAAATGAGTCCCCGATGAGTGTTACAACGTAGATCCCTGGTGGGGGTTACAACACGTCCATCCGTTGACACCTCTATCAACGAAGGTCAAGCAGCCTTGACGTTATTTCAGCCGATGGCAAGTAAACCCATCGAAGCATTGAGAGATGTCCGATAATTGCGTACGTACTCATGAGTCCCCAGTATGTCCCCGACGGGGGTTACAACGTATATCTCCGGCGGGAGTAACAACGCATGCTCAGCCGTTGACATATATCAACGAAGGTCAAGCAGCCTTGACGTCATTTCAGCTGATAGCAATTAAACCTATCAGAGCTCTAGAGCTATTTGAGGTTTTCATACCCAACTGCTCGTATTCCCCAGCAGATCCCCGACGGGGGTCACAACGCAATGCTCCGTTGATTCACACGTCAGCGAAGGTTCAAGCAACCTTGATGATCTACTCACAGAGTCTCAGCCGTTGATTCACACGTTAGCGAAGGTCAAGCAGCCTTGATAGTATATCCCACAGGATTTTCCAGCCGTTGAATCACATGTCGGTGAGATACACGTCAACAAAGGTCAGGCATCCCTGACAACATTTGCTGTTGGCAATAAATCCAACAGAATCTTGACATGTCCTGGCGATACCAACCAGGAAAGGTCAATGTTATCAAAGAGGATAAATGATGGAATATGTTATACACATCCTCAAACTTATCAAGATTTATCCCCACTGATCTCTTGCACATAAGAGGTACCTCTTTGGGATTAAGTCGTTATCAAGAACACAGAAATTTGGTGATAACTCCAACATCAACATCCTAACAGATTTGGCTTATACATCAAAACTGGTCAGCATTGCCAATCCCCAGTTGAAGCAACAGGGATCCAGCAATCATCCCCAGCATGTTGGGCTACAACCCCGTACACATGCCTCATACATTTGTATCATTTTGCCACCCATAGTACCACGTTTGTCTTGCTGCGTTTCAAGTGTCTAGGATTCTTTATCCTACCCATGCATCGCCATGCATGAGTATGATAAAGAGGGGCATCTATAGACACTCAAAATTTTCTGTACTATTGTCACTAACATTGCAGGAGGACAGATTCGTCTTTTAAGAGAGAACCCTGAAAGACAATCCAAATTCATACCGGATACTACCTGAAGTTCAGCATCAACTCCAGATCACATTCTGGGAGTAACAATTCCAACCTCGGATGTAACCCCGAGGCATGCAGATCCAATACCGAAACACACACCGGAGAAGACCGATTAATCTCATAGATAACCTCGAGGTATCCAGTCTCAGTCCCAACCATGGGAATAGCCACCAACCTTGGTGATAACCCCAAGGAATGCAGTTTCGGCGATAACCCCGGAAATACTTATTTCAAATGTGACCAACTTCAATCTCGACGCTCACAGCGAGATACACTGCACCAACTCGGCAATAATATCGGGAATATAGGCACACCTCAAAGATGACAATGAGGACCTTCAACAAATTGCAACAGTCCAATCTCAGCGAAGTCTGAGCAATGTCTGCTTTATCAGCCCAATCCGACGATAACACCGGTGAGGGGAAACATCGTCATCTCGTCAACATGATGCCATTTCATGTCATCTTAACATCTTTACGCAACAATGTCCCACAAGACTAAACCAATCTCGAGTGACTATTGTGCGGGGTAATGGATGAAAGTTGAAGCTTGAAGACCGGAGGGCATCGTCCCATCTTTAATGACTTCGTAAAAGCTCTAATCCCTATGCCATCGTACAACTCTTGACAACGGTGGTCCGAAATAGGCCATGTATAACTCAAACGGATGCTCGGATTCCACTTCTAAAAGTTCGAGTGGACATTACAGTGCCTGAGTGCACGTACTTCGAGACGACACGACCCGAAAAACCCGGGCCCACCCGAGATGCCTCTGGTACACCTGCGGCTCAGCCGCAGATACACCTGCAGATAAAATGCCTTTAAATAGAGGGCTTGGGCTGCCATTTTTACAAGAGAAAAAGGTGAGGAAGCTCTACCCAATTTGCTCTGCACTTACCCCATGCAGTGTACTTTCCCCTTCTAAACACCTGTGAGTTCATATATAGCCCTTTTGTACCTACAAAAGTCAGTGTTTACCCACTCTAAAGATATAGAAGTCTTCTTTAGTAGTCAGCTGTAAGCATTCTCACACACTTTATAGTCTTTCTCTTCATCTTTACACACACCCTTCTACACGTTGAGAGTCGTGTTGCTTGCTTTTGCCCGGACTTCGGTCCGTGGTTTCATTTCAGTCTATATATATATAATATATATATATATATATATATATATATATATATATAGAATAAGATCAGGTCCGGACTCCCGGACGGGAGAAAATCCGGACCTGAAAAAAAATTTTTTTTTTTTTTTTTTTTTGTAGAACAACTAAAAAAAAAAAAAAATTTATGGAAGTGAAATTTTTCCAAAATAAAGTGTTTTGGGTGTGTTTTTAACACCCACACCAACCAATGTATGTACAGTCTGCCCAGACTGTACAGACATGTTTTGTTATAGGCATCCAAATCACGCCCAAAACACTGTATAATGTAAAAATTCCAATTCCATAAATTTTTTTTTTTTTTTTTAGTTGTTTCAAAAAAAAAAGCAAAAAAAAAAAAAAAAAGGTCCGGATTTACACCTGTCCGGGAGTCCGGACAGGATCCGGACCCTATATATATATATATATATATATATATATATATATATATATATATATATATATATATATATATATATATATATATATATATATTAAAGCAAATAAACGCTCCAGACCGAAGTCTAGGCTCAATCGAGGCATAACTCGATAATGTTAGTCAATATATATATATATATAAATATATAATATATATATATATATACATTTATATATATTAACTGTGTTTCGAACATTGTTCGATGAGCCTAGACTTCTGTTTGGTGCATTTACTGCTTTAATATATATATATATATATATATATATGAAATGTGGTCGAACTTTGTTCGATGAGCCTGGATTTTACATCGGATGCGTTTATTTCTTATATATATATTTATTTACTTTTTGTCCCGCCTGGAGTTTCCTCAGTGGCGGTTGATAGCTTTTAACAGCTTTATTTACATTTCTGATCCCCCATGGAAGTGCTTCGTGGTTGGTGATCCTGTCTGTATATATATATTTACAGCTTTTATATATATACCTGCTTACTGCTTTCATAAAAATTGCAGTATCTTGTGCGCCTAGGAATCATGTGATCACAGATTCATCCCATTGAATCTAGATTCGGTTCCCGTGATGGACATTTTCAGCTGTAAGCAGCTTGTAAATTATTCTGCGGTGTCTGAATTTCCTCAGATGGTTTCCATACCCACGAGGAAGTCTGCATTATTTGAACATTATTTTCATATGGATGCCTCGTATTCGTAAAATAAAATCAATCAAGCCGAACACTTAACAAAATGGGAGTGTAAAAGGTCTCAATTATTATTGAGCATCAGGGTTTGAAAAAAAAACCTTTTTATAAAACATCCTTGCTATATCTTGTTAAAAACTGAATTTTTACATAAATTCAAACCCTATGTATATAGGTTCGAACGAGACCTTGCACTACTTCTAAATAACAGCACATTGACCCACACACACATTCATTCAGAGAATAGTTTCTTGAAAAGAGGCAGTCACCGTGGTAACACGGATTTCGGAGGGTGCCTAACACCTTCCCCCCGCATAACCAAGTCCTCGGACCCTAATGAATCTCGGTTTCACCGACCCGTTTAGCAGTGTCACATCACTGGGTCAATGTGCAAACCTTTTCTCGGTTGTGTTGGTACAACCATTTAAAAAACAAACTAGCGACTCTTAATAGTCCATCGTCAACATTATACATGTCGGACCTTTTTCACTTGTTTTTTCAAACAAATCTCACCTAAAATGAGAACACCAAAGAACAAGTAATGGAAAGGGACATCCAAAAATCCCGACGTTGATAGGTGGCGACTCTGCTGGGGACTCCAGTAAGAGGACTTAAGCTGCTATTTCAATCTTTTCAAAACTGTTATCTGCTTCTGTGTGGATGTTGCATTTACATTTGATGAATGTGTACGAATGCATTTCCTTATTGCACTTAGTGCTTCGTACCATAACTACTTGTGATAATAGTTCTTCGCACCATATCTGCTTGTGATATTAGTGCTTTGCATAATATCTGCTTGTGATATTAGTGCTTCGCACGTGTCATCATTTTTCATACGGTGAGACGCGATGTATGTGAATGTATGTCGTGTGGTCCCTCCACCAGGAGGCTATCCCATCGGTGTTTGATTACTGGACTCGTGAGAAGACTAATTCTCCGAGGCTCAGGAAAGGCACCACCCAAATTCGCTCCAGTTGAAAGACCGGATTAACTTCCCGTCAAGTAGATTGCGATGATTTGGGAACCTTCATGCCAAAAATCCGCCAGAGTAACCTAAGATAGGTCAGCCTCTGATAAACCCAAAACGGAGGAAAGTCTCTTCATGCTCTCATTTCAAATTACTTGTAAACACAAACTACTTATAATTTCATTCCATATCTATCTCCATGTAATGAGAAATATGAAGAAGTGTGTACACATACATATTTTAATTAACATGCTACAAACAACTGACATCCGTTTTACAGAATAAAAATTCCTAAAAAGGACACATCACATAACATGTTATTGTATACATTCCCTAAAGACTAAACTATGCAAGTCTTTCATAGGGAATCAATCGGACCTACTACCCGTTTAAAGTCCAAAAAGGCAACAGGCCTGCAGTCAATCATGTTGTCATCCGACCAGACTGAACTTAATCCAGTTTCTCACAAAGAATTTGACGGATTAAGCAAACAGATTACAGATTTGGTTGTTCTACTCAAAGAATTACACCAGTCTACACAGGGTCAGAAAATACCCGTACATGCTGAATCCTCCACACAGGGAAGGAATCCCGATCATTACCATACCTGAACTATAGTTGGATACGACCAACAAAACTCATGATGTTGCCCATCCCACTGGAGATCCAGACACTGGTGACATCAAAAAGAAAGTCCTCCAAATGGAAGAGACCCTTCGCACTATCAAAGGAATTGGAACACACGGGAGTGTTTCATATACTGATCTGTGTATTTTCCTGGGGTTCATTATCCAAAAAAATTTAAAACACCTGACTTTGAAAAATATGACGGGTTAGGAGATCCTTACACACATTTAAAAGTATTTATTGTATAACTTGGATCTTATGCAGAGGACGAGGAAGCTTAGAATGCAATTGTTCCAAAAGAGTCTAACTGGAGAAGCCCGTTCGTGGTACACAAGATTAGACAAATCCAAAATCCATAGCTGGGAAGAGCTAGCACATGCTTTCCTCACTCAATACAGCTTTCAAATTCAGATGGCTCCTGATCGGTATCAAATTACCAAGATCAAGAAACAGTCTAACGAGTCTTTCAGAGAGTATGCTCAAAGGTGGAGACGCCTGGCTGCCCAAGTTAGTCCTTCCATGACAGAATCAGAAATGGTCATGACTTTCATAGACATATAAGAAGCTCCTTTCTATGAGAGAGTTTTAGCCGGCATCGGCAAACCATTTTCTGAAATGGTCAAACATGGGGAGATGGCTGAGATGGGATTGAAGTCCGGAAAGATTCAAGACCTAGCTACACTCAAAGCTGTTGCTGATCACATCCAATCTGGAAATTATGGGAACAACCCCCAGAGGGTCCATAAAAAGAAAGAGGAAGATGTTTCCCTGATACTACAGGGGCAAAAAAGCAATCAGAACATGTCTATTCAAAGGAAGAAACTTACACTCCCTTTTCAGCATAGTTTGTAAACCCTCCAATACCAAAAGGTGGAGAAGTCAAATGACCTCGAGTGTTTACACGCTTAGGGGATACCCTCGAGAACATCTTAAATATTCTGACAACACAGAAGAAAATTACACATCTTCTTCCACCAGCCAGCCCTAATAGACGGGGTTTCAATGCTGCTAGGAAATGTGCTTATCATGCCGGGGCACCTGGACATGATACTCAGGATTGTTGGGCTTTAAAACACAAGATCCAGGACCTGATAGACAATGGAGAGATCGTGGTCACCAAACCAGATCAGCCTCACGTACAAGACAACCCTCTTCCTCAACACAAAGAAGAAGAGGTCAACATGATTAACTGGAGTAATTGACAGAGTTCTAATTTCAGCTGTGATTCTTCCCAGACCATCAAAGCCGGTGATGACAGATGGGATTATGCTAAGTTCCAGTTCACAATGGAACGAAAGATGAAAGCTCTCTGTAAGCAAATTGAACAAATGGCGGAACTGGTGACTTATCAACATCAAGTGACTCGTCAGTTAATCAGCCAGGAGCATGCCAGTCTCCTACCTATTGTCATGAATATTCCCTCATCACATTCAGAAAATGAAATGCTGGAAGATAAAGTGACAAAGAGAGCAAATGCCAAAGCCCGTCGGGATTTCGCCAATAAAAGGGAATTCACCTATCTAGGCCAACCTATGGAGGAAATCCTTCATATTTTAATCAATGAAGGAAGGATCAGTTCCCTTCTACCTCCAATCAAACCCCGTTCAGGGCGATACAACTCTGATGGAGTATGTCAATATCACTCCCAGTCTCGCGGTCACAGCACAGAAGAATGCTGGGCACTCCGCCACCTTATTCAAAATCTAATTGACAGTGGTGTCCTGCGCCTAGCGGACGACGATACTGTGTTACGTGCAACTGAGAATGCAGGCCCTACTAAGTGGAAAAGTGTGGTAGCAATCATATCCACTGAAACTGATGGGATTAATACATTACTCACAATGTCAACAATTCAACTCAAGGGATGCAACAATCCTTTAAAAGTGGCCGCTCCCGAGCCAATCAACTTGCCGTGCAGAGCACAATATCCTATTGTTAACTTGCACACAATTCCGTGGAAATATGGAGAAGGTGAAAGATCCACCTCACATACAACTGCTACAGTGTCGAAGGAAAATCCACTTGTATCTTCGTCAACGGGTGATGAAGCCTACCACCAAATCAAAGGGGAAAATACCCATGGAGAAGATTAAAAAATTCCTCCGCGCTGTGGGTCATAATGAAGCTACGGGGGTTTTAAGCTTGAAAGAAGCTCCACAACAAATATCAATTTTGGATTTGGTCTTAACTTCCGAGAATCATCGAAAGGTCTTATTAAAGGTTTTAGAAGAAGCCTATCTCCCGACATTAGTGGATACGGAAAAGTTTCAACATCTGGTTGATCACATTTTCAACAACAATGTGATATCCTTCACTGATGATGACATACCACCTGAAGGGACCGGTCATTACAAGTCGTTGCACATTGCGATCTTGTCCTCCGGATATATGGTAGCTGGAGTCTTAATAGATGGAGGTTCCTCTCTGAATATCTGCCCATATGCTACCTTGGTAAAGATGAACATCAATCTTAACCGAATTCGGAGTAGCCATACTATCATCAAAGCTTTTGATGGAGCCCGGGGAAATTCGATCTGAGTAATTGAGCTGCCAATCGAAATTGGTCCTCACACATTCTGTGTATCTTTCCATGTGCTCAAGATAGATTCGGGATACAACCTGCTCTTGGGACGACCATGGATTCACATGGCTGGGGCAGTCCCCTCCACTCTTCACCAACAGTTGAAATACATTATCAACAATAGCCTAGTCACAGTCAACATTGAACCGGAGATTCCTAAGCACGGAGACATGTCATTCATCAATGCCAATGCAGATGTGGAACCGGTCAGTTTTCATACTTTGAAAATAAGCAACACCCAATACCATGCTATTGGAGCATCATTGCCCGAACCCAAGATTTCTGCCGAGGTAATGTCAGCCACTCAAGAAATGATGTCGTTGGGTCATAAGCCAGGACAAGGGTTGGGTAAAGATTTCCAGGGTATCAAGTACCTAATTCGCTTAACCAGGAAAACTGGAACAGCTGGGCTAGGCTATTCTGCCAATTCTAGTCACAGGAATCCTCATAAACATCAGCAGATTCCTTCATCTTCAACCATGTGGCGTTTATCTTTGCCTTCAAACTATGAGTCCGCACAACCTCCCATAAAGGTGCCAGCCAATGTAATGGTTTTGTTATGTCCCAAGACGGTATCGGTGAAAGGAAAAGAAATCTTTGTTCCAAATCCCGCAGTGGAAGAAGAGGAACGAAGAATCAAGCAAGACGTCATACGGATGATGTCTGGTATACGCATCATCGTTCACAATGAACATACCAACAGATACACCCCAGACGATGATTGCCCAGATGTAATGGCCATTATTCGGGACAGAGAGGTTGATGATAATCCCTCCATCACTGCGGTTCACCCGGACTTTGCCCTTACCAATTGGAACAGCATTCCTTGCATTGGTCGTCAAGTGTAAAGCGGGCAGAAACTCTTTCTGCCCTGTAGATATAATAACTGCTTACTTTTATGTACAGTATTAGCAGTTTATTTTGCCAGTATATGCTAACACTGTGTATGATCAACACATTTCATATATACTAAGTGAAAGCATATTTTGTTTCAGGACTCTAAATTTAGATGTGCCTGTACTTGGTAATACGATGCCTCTTCTCCACAAGGATTGTACCTTTGATGTAGAGATGAATTCAGCCTTGATGGATATATAGGATGACATTGAGGTGCCTCCAGAAATTCAAGAATGGGTCAAAGACAAACCCAAACCCATCCTTGATCAAACCACTTCTTTCAATCTCGGAACCTTAGAAAGCCCTAAGTTAATCCAGATTGGTTCAGACCTTACCCCAAACCAATGGAATGACATGGTTACGCTATTAACCCAATTCCAGGATGTGTTTGCATGGTCTCATGAAGACATGGTGGGTTTGTCCACTGACATTGTCCTTCATCGCCTTCCCATTAACAAGGGATTTAAGCCAGTCAAGCAAAAGCTCAGGCTATTGAAACCTAAATGGAGTTTAAAGGTGAAAGAAGAAATTGTGAAACAATTTCAAGCTGGCATCATAATGGTGTCTACATATCCTGAGTGGATATCCAACATTGTGCTCGTACCTAAACCTGGAGGGAAGGTGCGAGTTTGCGTGGATTACCGGGATTTGAACAAAGCTTGCTTAAAAGATAGCTTTCCCGTACCATTTATCCACATTCTCATTGACAATACTGCGCGATACGACATGTACTCCTTTGCTGATTGCTTTTTGGGGTATCATCAGATCATGGTTGCCGAGGAAGATCGTGATAAGACTACTTTCATCACTCCGTGGGGAACTTTTTGCTATAAACTGTTGTCATTCGGCCTCATCAATGTCGGAGCCACCTATCAACGAGCTATGATGGCTCTTTTCCACGACTTAATGCACAAAGAGATCGAGATCTACGTGGATGACATCATTGTCAAGTCCCGGAAGGAGGATGACTATATAGACCATCTCAGAAAGTTGTTCAACAGGTTGCGTAAGTACAACTTGAAGTTGAATCCAGCTAAATACGCCTTTGGTGTTAAATCGGGCAAGTTGCTAGGATTTTTAGTTAGCCACAAGGGGATTGAGTTGGATCTTGCCAAGATTCAAGCCATCATAGAAATGCCCATTCGTCAGACAGAGAAGGAAATACGGGGATTTTTGGGTAGAATCAACTTCATTAGCAGGTTTATCTCCCAACTCACAGCAACTTGTGAGCCAATTTTCAAGCTATTAAGGAAGAACTCCTCCATGAAATGGAATGATGAGTGTCAGAAGGCCTTCCTTACAATCAAGAAATAGCTAGTCAAAGCTCATGTCTTGGTACCACCCAGGGATGATGTTCCCCTGTTTATTTACCTGTCCATAAGTGACAATGCCATGGGCTGCATGCTGGGACAGAAGGACGATAAAGGCCAAGAATGAGCTATCTATTACCTCAGCAAAAGGTTCAGCAGCAGTGAACACAAGTACACTCTGATCGAAAAGACGTGTTGTGCTTTAGCATGGGCTTCCATGAGGTTACAACATTACCTCCATGGTCACACAACCCATCTCATATCCCGCGTGGATCCTCTCAAGTACGTGTTCAACAAACCTATGTTAAATTACCGACTGTCCAGATGGCAATTGATCATACAACAATTTGACATTGTATATGTGACTCAAAATTCCGTCAAAGGTCAAGGAATTACGGATCAACTGGCCGCCGCACCTTCAAGGGATTTCAAACCCTTGGAAACATATTTCCCTGATGAAGGAGTAATGACAGTGCAACAACACCATCAGTACGATACGCACCAATCATGGAAGATGTATTTTGATGGAGCTGTTAATATGGAAGGTTCTAGAGCTGGAGCAGTTCTAGTATCTGGTACGGGGGAGCAGTATCCCATTGCCGTCAAGTTACAGTTTGGCAGCACCAACAATACAGCTGAGTATGAAGGCTGTCTCATGGGCCTAAAACTCGCCCGTTCAATGGGCATCCAACGATTAACTGTCCTTGGAGATTTAGAGCTAGTAATCAGACAATCCACCAGAATCTATCAAACCAAGGAACTACATTTGCTGCCTTACCATCGACAGGTTTTGAAGATGGCTTTGGAGTTCTAAGAGATCTCTTTTCTACACATTCCTCGTAATAGGAATGACTTTGCAGATGCATTAGCAACTTTGGCTTCCTTGATTCGTATATCAGACAAGGAACACTTGCCAAGCGTCACAATTTCCCTGCACAAGGCCCCAGCCTATAAAAATTACATTGTAGAAGTAACGGATGAGCTACCTGCCATCCAACATCCTTGGTATCAACATATTAAGTAATATCTACGAGACAGATCTACTCCCGCTGACGCGAGCTCGACTGAAAAAAGGCGGATCCATCAAATTTCTATGAAATTCTACCTGAGTGGAGATGCGCTCTATAAAAGAGATGCAGGAATAGGTCTCCTCAGATGTTTAGACAAAGATCAAGCCCAAAGGCTTATGGATGAAATCCACGATGGAGTCTGTGGCCCCCACATGAGTAGCCCCCTCCTTATTAAGAAAGTCCTCAGGATGGGACATTATTGGCTATCTCTCAAAGTTGATTGCAATGACCACGTCAGGAGATGCTATCAGTGCCAAATTCATGGGAATGCTATACACGCCCCTCCACGGGAACTCCACAATATGAGTTCACCTAGGCCCTTCTCAATGTGAGGAATAGACGTTATCGGGCCCATCGAGCCTAAAGCCAGTAATGGTCACCGATTTATCTTCACCATGATCGACTACTTCACCAAGTTGGTAGAAGCAGCCTCCTTCCCCAGGGTTACTAAAGAAGTCATCATTGATTTCATCAGAAACAATGTCATTTGTCGATACAAACAACCAGAGGTGATTGTGTCAGACAATTCCAAGAACCTCAACAACAAAATGATGGACGAATTATGTAGTAAATTCCACATCAAACATCTTAACTCTTTCATCTATCGTCTGAAGATGAACGGTGCTGTTGAAGAAGCTAATAAAAACATCAAGAAGATTATGCAAAAGATGTCCGCCAACCACAAAGATTGGCCTGACCTATTGCCTCTTGCTCTGTTAGCCTACAGAACCCCAATGCGCACTTCCACTGGGGCAACCCCCTATGCATTAACCTATGGGATGGAAGCAGTACTCTCTATAGAAGTTGAAATGGAATCCCTCAGAGTATTGATAGATGCTCAACTGGATGAAGACCTATAGGTACAAGACAGGTATCACCAATTGTCTCTAATTGACGAAAGGCAAACCGCGGTTATCTTCCATGGTCAGTTATATCAACAAAGGATCGCCAGATCCTACAACAAAAAAAGTCTGGCTACGGCAGTTTAAACAACATGACTTGGTTTTGAAGAAAATCCTTGATAACTAAGATCATAAGGGAAAATTCGCTCCTAACTGGGAAGGCTCGTTTGTTGTCAAAGAAGTATTGATAGGAGGCGCTCTCAGATTGCAAGAAATGGATGGCGATGAATTTCCACAAATCATCAACTCGGACGTCGTGAAACGGTACTATGTCTGAAGTAATTCGCAAACATCCTGGTGCCAGACCATCAGATCATCAGTCATTCCGGTTCTTTAACCCTTTACAACCTATAACTTTTCTTACACTTTGCCCCTCAGGGAAACATACATTTCGAAGCCAGCAGCCTGACTTTCTCCTTTACGTTCCTACAACTTAGGTCATCCCACCGCGGATTGAACCTCTTGCGTTTGCAGTTTGGCTACCCATACCTGGGATCAAACTTCTCATGCCTGTAGTTTGTCCTCAACCTAGGATTAAACTTTCTCCTCCCCGCACTCTGACCTGCACATGGGATTATGCTTTTCATCTCGCCCTGAGGGGCGAACTATGTCGACCTAATCTCCTCTTCAATAGGAGTACGTAGGCAACCATGTTACATGGCCCAGTCGCAATAAAACAAAAACAACAAAAACATTTCTACCCTTACAAAAACAAAAACAACCAAAAACATTTCTACACCATTTCTGCCGTATACAGTGTTGAGCCTCTTACACCAGGTTCGAACTACGCAGACCTGATCTCCTCTTCAATAGGAGTACGTAGGCAGCCATTCATGGTGCGGTCTCACCCCCTACCAAAACACAAACCCTTGTCAGTTGGTACTGGGATCATCCTTCAATCCACTACATTTCATTTGGCTTCAGACCAAAGGGATGGAATTACCTGAACTCCTCCTGAATAGGAGATTGGGCGACCATCTAAGCTGCGATCATACCTTGAAGAGCAACACCAATCTATAAGAGATGAAATTAAAAAGGCTTCTCCTAAATAGAAGTGCTGGCGACCATCTGTGGTGCGGTCAATCTTAGAGAGGAAAGCCACACTCCTCTCCATATTTCCTTCCAAAAATAAGTCCCAAGACACCAAAGATGGTAGGGATACACAGAGATCGATGATCCATTCTGAATTATCCAGAGACAACTCAACGTCCATCCACCCATGAGGAATTCAGAATACATCTAGACCACAAGCCCTGAAGCAACAGACAAAATATCAAGCCCCGGCGCTCCATGAAGCATATATCACAGCGCCCCGGCGATGTGGGGCGTTCCAAGAGTCCTACACATTTTTATAACTGCTGAACGATTCCCTAATTTACTTCTTTTAAGTATCACGATTCCACCCATCCATCTCATTCACGACTCTTAATCTCTCAATTGGATATACCAAAAATTGTAAGCCTTACTCATCAAATTCTAGGATTAAGACCTGCAATAGTGCCATAATTCTCATCTCTCTCACGATCATCTACCAAGGTATGTTGTATGTTCTAATTCCATTTTTGTGCAACAAGCATGGGTATTGATGTAATTGGTGAGTGTTTTTCATCTGGATATGCATCATCCTTCTCTTGTTTCTATATTGCATAATAGCCATAATTTGCTCACTTGTAAGTAGAGATTGCAGTCATGGGATATTTTTGACTAACAAGAGGTATGAATTGATAGTAACTTAGTGAAATTCTAAGTAATGTATGAGTTGCCTCTTAGATGTTTGATGAATTACCTGAACCATTGATCTTGTCCACATGCACGTGTATCACCATGTCCAAGCACTACTATTCTAGACCATCTTGCCACCACAATGGTTTCACTCTACTGTAGCACATATTCATGGCTATCATTGCACATAGTAAATTGGAGTGGGGAGAATTACACTATATTGATACATGCATGTCTCCTATTGAAAACCATAATAAACCTTTTGGGCATCTCTTGTGTTGGTTTTGCTAATTCTAGTAACTGAAGAGTCCATGACTCCAATCGGTACAATTGTATATGCGCTAGCATTTTTCTGTCAAGCACCACCCCCACCAATATGCTCAATTTCCACATATTTTTCATACATAAGTTTATCAAAATTCAAATTATGTTCAACACTAATATATATATATATATATGCTTGTAATTGCAGAATTTCTGACATGGCATCCAAACGCCAGCGTGGTGAAGGGTCAGGGACCACCTCAACTCCACCTCAGAGATTTGACAACCGCCGTTTTGTCAGTCTTGTGGCTCAGGAAAGATACAACCGCATGGCTACTCGTTCATTGGTTATGGAACGTGGGTTGAGACCGGATCAATCAAAGGATGGCGACATGGCAGTCATGATAGCCAAAAGAAACTGGTTCACACTCACCGCGCAGCCCGATCCTGCGGTAATTACAGTGGTGAAAGAATTTTACGCCAACGTGCCCGAACATGATCACTATACGGTATTTGTAAGGGGAAAAACAGTGGAAATTAGCGAAGAGGACTTCAATGAATGTTATCAACTGCCAGTAGAGGGTTTTCATGATGAGTATGCTAGTTTTGTGAGTGATGGGCCAAATTATGAGCAGATAATTCGTGAGCTTTATCAGCCGGGCACCACATGGACAGTACATGAATGTGGAAACATGACTTTCCCACTATCAAATCTCAGCTTATATGGGAAGGCATGGTATGCGTTCATTTGCGCAAAACTCATGCCATGCACCCATGTGAGTCATGTTACCAGGGGACGTGCAATGCTTCTATACTCAATCATTAAATGATTTAAAATTGATGTGGGCCATCTCATTTTGCAATCTATCCTCCGAGCATCTCGTGGAAGTACCACTGGAGGGTTACCACATCCGTCTCTTATCTGTGTATTATGTGATAAGTTCAGAGTCAAATGGAACTCAGACGAGATGATCCAAAATCCAATGCCAGTGCTGGACCATAAATTGATCAGCAGGTACTAAGTGTGGACTGGTGGGGCAAATTACCCTATAGGATTGGGTTTCATAATTCCCCAAGTTGCACCTACACAAGAAATACCACCTCAGGCTCCACCTACTTATGGCCCATCTACAGCAGCTCATCGAGGTTTGGTCCCCAAAGCTGTCCAGCGGGAGATAGACGGTTGGTTTTACAATATGGAGTCCCAGAATGTGCGCTTGTCGGAACGTCAAGACGTGATTTTCAAGTTTTTAGTTGACCAGTTTGCTGCACAGAATGCACTGACTGTCCAATCACATCCGGGCGTTCAACTTAGCCATTTCCCAACTGCTCCTGTTCTGCCAGTATTTCCCCCTTCCGATCAAGAGATGAGCGAGGACGATGATGCTCCACCCGAGGAATAAGCTCGTCAGGGAAGTCCTCTATTTTATTTTGCCTTATTTTTCGCATGAGGACATTGCTCTAGATTAGTTTGGGGTAGTTAAGTTTTATTTTCGAAGTTGTAGTTTGTTATTAGTTTGTGGATTGATTGTTAGTAATGTTGCATTTAGGATTGCATGTTAATTCCAATTTTTGATAGTACGTATATTTGGGGGCCAGTGATGAAATTAGAATTGCATGAACAAGTCTAGTAAGGATTGTTGAGTCAGTGATATGATTTTCTTGACATGAATTGAATCTTTATCTATTTGTCATTGATATTATAGGAAAGCACTTTGAAAAACGACCATGTTGGCTATGATAGTTTAAATGGTTAGATAATAGAGTTCTAAAGGATGATTGCTAGTGAAATGAAAGGACAATTTAAATAGCTAGAAAAGACTGAATTTATGCATAAACTCGAGTTTGGGGGAAAAATATTTGGAATATAAAAATATAAAAAAAGTATACATGGTGACTAATCTTGTTTCGGGGCCTTTGTTACTTGAGCAAGTACGCCCGAGGGGATTGTCTTTACACCTAGCGCCCTAAGGTATTTCATGGTCTAGGAGTCGTTGGTCGAAAGCTCGCTAAGGGGTAACACTGTTAGCCTAATGGGATGAGACATTGCACAGTCATTTATGTATATTTAGAAGAAAAAAAAGAAAAAAAATACAAATAAAGCGAGAAAAGTGAAAAGAGCCCCCGTTATAAAAAAAAGAAAAGAAAAGAAAAGAATAATTTTTCCATTTTGACTCTTGAATTCGGGTAATTGTTTGATTTCAGTTGAAACAAGTATATTTGATGAGTTCTCAAGTTTACACGGTATGATACTTACTAAGAAATTTATTATCTTTCAGATTTTTGCTTGTCATTGGTTAGCATGGTTGTTGAACACACACTCACAATATCAGTAATAACAGATTTTGATTGATTGATTGTCGGGATATTATTGATCTGCTTTATCATGAGGTATTAGTAAGTTTTTGTGATTTTTCTGAGGCCTATGAATATTCGTCAACTATTGAATTGCTGGAATTAAGGTCATTTGGTTTATTTGTATTTGCATTGTGTTTAGTTATTCGTGTTGGTTGTGTTTTGTTGCTTGAGGACACGCAACGTTTTAAGTTTGGGGGTATTTGATGATTGGGTGATATACTCAGGAATTGGTTATGTTTAAACTTAATTTGTTATGTGTCCAAAGCATTTTAGAGTCATTTTACTTGTTCAAGTTGTGTTGTGGCAGGATGTGCGCTGTTGGAACGTTTGGGAGCATTTGGGCAAAAAGTGGAAGGATGGTCAAAGTTCTGCATGATAGAGCCGGGGCGCTGCCTCATAAGCTAATTATAGCGTCGGGGTGCTAAGGCTCGGCTGGGCTGGTCAATGGACGCGCGTTGACTGACATTGACTTTGCATTAAAATAATATGGAGGTGGTTATTTGAGGAGGTTGATGGGCAATTGGATTGTGGATCAAGAAGGGGAGTATATAAGATTTCTTTTTATTGAATTGGGACGGGATTCTACACAATTGGAGATTAATCAAGGAGCAAGAGAATATCTGGATGCTTACAACTTGGAGTTCTTCTTCTTCTTTATTCTTTTAAAATTGTGTAACTCATTAAGGATGATTTGTCAATTATTTGTGGTTTTTATTTCCATCATGAACTAATTCCTTTTATTAAGATTCCAATGGAACCTTTTATGGTTATGAATTGATTATCTAATTTATTCCAATTATTTATGTTGAAGTGAATTGTTTATCATGCCTTGTATTTATTGATTAATTATCTGGCCGATAATTACCGTGTTACTCTAGAAGGAATCGAGAGAGGAATTCTAAAGTTAGAACTGGGCAGGGTGACATGTGACTTAGTTATTTGCATTGTGAATAATTAGGTTTGTGAATAGAATGAGAATATCTATTTGTCGCATGTAACATAAAAGGAATTGGATTTGTAACGAGTTTAATTAAATTGTTTTTCATAGAGATATAACAAAATTAATCTGGGTTAAATAGAAGGCAATTGATCACTTGAGAGAGGGCTTTTGGCATTTGAGAATTCCTGTTAACAATTCAATAGATATAATAATTGGAATAATTGGATAATTGATTTAATAATCATAATTAGGGAAATTGGAGTCTTAATTGTCATTTATCTGCATTTAAATAATTCTTAATTTGTTCTTTGTTTTCTTTTAGAATAATTTCTTGCTTTATTAAAATTAGTTTTTTTAGTTTTAAAAATCACAATTTTTGGTTGTTTAAATAAAATTGAATTGATACCGTACTAGTAGTTGGAGTTTATTAATTGGAATTCTCTGAGGAATCGACACTCTAATTTATCACTATATTACTTGTTGATCGTGTATACTTGCACGTTTGCTTTGATTGTGAAATCAACCAACAATAATATAGTTTTGTTTGCATAGTTAGTAGTTTAGTATTATAAATAGTTTTATGTTTCTATTTTTATTAAAAAACTGAAAATTGAAAATCTCAAAAATATTAGTTAGTACTGTTTGTGTCTTGCATTTAGTTCATAGTTGCATGATTCCAGTTGTTAGATGGTTAAAGTTTGTTTGGGCCAATGATGAGATTGGAATTTCATAGACAAGATTAGTATTAATTGTTAAGGCTTTGAGGTGATTTCTTAGCATGAATTAGATCTTTGTTTGTTTGAAACTGGTATAATCAGGATATCACATTAAGAAGCGATTATGTTGACTGATTGGATTGAAATCAGCTCATAATGGAACTCTTAAGGATAATGCTAGTTTGAATGAAAAAAAGTCATGAATAGGTAGTGATGGCTAAGATTAGACTGGAACCTAAGTTTGGGGGAAAATTTGGGATATTTAAGTGAAAAAAAGAGAAAAAGAAAAAGAAAGAAAAAGTATTAATAAACATCGTGGCTAGTCTAGTTTTGTAGCCTTTGTTACTTGAGTAAGTACGCCTGAGGGGATGTCTCTACACCTAGCGCCCTAAAGCCTTACGGTTTGGGGGTCATTGGTTGAAAGCTCACTAAGGGGTAGCACTGAAAAGCCTAAGAGGACTAGACATTGCACAATCATGAGTAAAATAAAAAGTAAAAATAGGTAAAAGAGCGAAAAAGCCATCGTATGTGAATAAATAAAGCATAAGTATCCCATGTTGACTTCTAGATTTGGTAACTGTTTGGTTTTAGCCGGATCTTGCTTATTTTTGGAATTCTTGACTTTACGCTATTTTGATACCTTTAAATAGGCATATTATGTGTTTTATTTAACTTTATGTCAGTTAGCATGGTTTTTGAGCACACACGCACTATATCAGTTATAATAGGGAAAGATTTGGCTATTGATATGGAGTTAATGATCTATCTTGGTATGATATAATGTCTTGTCTATTGTGATTTCTCTGAGGCATTTGAATAAACTATGTTCTGTCTGATAGTTGGATTCGTAGGCATGTAGTTAGTTGTGTTGCATTGCATGTTATTGTGTTCGAGGACTAGCACGGTTTAAGTTTGGGGGAATTTGATGAGTGGGTTTCATACCTACGAATCGAGTTCCTATTTGGACTTAAACAATGTTTAATCTGTCTGTTTTAGTATCATTTGTTGTGTTTTGTATGTGTTTTTTTTTACAAGTTTCAGTTTTTATTAGCTAAGATATGATGGTGGCGATGTGGCGGGAATTGGCATGAAAAGCAAAGAAAACTGCAGAGTGCAACATAGTACCCCACTGGGGCGGGCATTTAACAAAGGAAACACCATGCTAGGGCGGGGGTGCACGTGGCATAGACTAAGTACCCCGTTATGGCGGGGGTTCCCAAGGCCAAATATCTCGTTGGGGCGGGGGTACGCGGACAGAAAGGAAGAGTTTTATTACATTTCTACTGCTTCTATGGCGTGGACTAAATGACTTTGGCTTCGATTGGGATTGGACAGAGGTCGTAATTAGCTATGATTTCAGAGACTTAAGCTATTTAATTCATAATTCAATCATACAATCATCAATTTTCAATTTGAAGCCCTAATTTTGGAGAAGATTATGAAGGAGCAGAGTGAAGAAGCAAGGATCACAAAGATTGCAGAATTGAGTGAGGAGAAGGGTGGTTCTATACTATTCTTGTTCTTTTATTTTAGTTTCTATAATTGGGATGATGTTTTCTTTAATCTATTCAGTGTTTAATTCATTAATTATGAACTAATTATCTTATTAAGCTTGCAATGGATCTTTAATTGGAACGATGATTGTCATGCTTTGATTTCAGTTTAATAAATTTATCTTTTCAATTCATCTATTGTGATTTGTGCATAACTTATGAATTGCTTGATCACCAATTCTATGTGGATTTGTATGAATTCGAGAGATGAGATATGAATCTAGACTTAGTCATAATAACACGTGTTTATGATTTCTGTGTTTTGATGGAATTCATGATGTATGTTTAGGATAGAGATATACCTAACATCGCATGTAATCGTGTAAGAACTTGGGATTTCAACCTTCTTTAATTGTAATTCACATAGAGATATAGTGAATTAGTTAATTAGGGTGTTTGACTTAATTCTATCAATTATGGATTTAAGTTGATAGGGTATTAATGCATTGAGAGATGACTAATTCTACTTTTATGTTCTTGATTAATGAACTGGAATAGTTAATTGGATTGAAAAGAAGTGTGATAATATGATTGAAGCATAAAGTGAAGTTGTAGGCTTAATTCTCCATTACCTGATTAAAATTTGTGGTAATTAGTTGAGTTGATTTGTTTTGATTTTTATTTATTAGTTTTTCATTATTTTAAATCATTATTTTGGTTAGTTTAATAAAATTGAGATAATATAAAGCTGGTAATTGTTAGATTAAAATTAATTCTTTTCATTGTGGGAACGATACTTGACTTATCATTATATTACTTGTTGATCACGTATACTTGTGTGTTGTGCTTAATTAGATTACACCCAACATCGCACGACCCTGAACACCACCAAACCCCTTACTGGCTTCGGCCCAATGGGCTCGACAAGTCCAACACAACCAAGGCCTCCGACCCATATAAGGGTCGACAGATCACACCCGAGCATTGCCCCCCAGTCTTTTGTTATAAAAAATTATAATGAGAGACTTTAAAGTGCAGCATGGGGAATCCAAACGATCTTTTTAAACAGCACACGAAATCAAAGAAATGGGCCCCACACAACATCCTTAGTCGCCTTAGGGATTCGTGCCACACCAAAATATAAAACCACCATCCAAAAAATGACCGTCACTCTTTCTAGAAACCTTCTCTCTCATTTTCTCAGCAATCTCATTTTCTGACGAAAAACCACCCTCACCAGTTTTCTCCGATCAAAGATTTTATTTCCACATATCATCACATCTCTTCCATTTAAGCTTCAATGGAAGATTCTAGCATTCTATCCACCTCAAACACTGAGCAAAATCTAGTTATCGACAACATCCCCAAACCTAACACCATTATCGCCACCGATCTGGTTCTGGTTGATTTACCGGCTCCTCCAAATGACACTACCACCCCTTCATCTTCTACAACCACTAATGACATAGAGATGATAATACGAACTGTTTACGCATCTGAGGGCGATTTTGATAAGTCGATTTTATACCTACTTATCCGGCATCTAGTACTTGAATTATTTACTTGATCTTATGTTTCTTAGTGACTTTTCATGCATTTTGTTTCCATTTTGTAGATTATATGCTTGGAAGAGGCAATGAGCGACTATTGGTATAAAATTTGCAAGGAAAAGCAATTCCGGTTAAAGTTCGGGTTTTCATGTTTATTTTATGTGCATTTCTTGTTTGTGGCGTGGAACTTGGATTATGTTAAGAAACTCTTTATTGGCATCCTGGAACGTCTTACATCATTTTAATTGGAAGCTCGAATGCGAGAGTATGGTTGTTAGCAACAAAGACAAAGTTTTGAGTTGATTCGGTTGTCGTTACACAGTAGTAGCTGCTTCCGATGCAATTTCGACAGTCATCTGTTTGTTATTTATGAAAGCTCAAAGAATGAAAGTTGTAGATTTTGTCGATAGCTTCGATTTGATAGGTCGCGGACCTCGTAATTCCTCCCGGTTTGAAAGTTATGGCAGTTTTAGCAGAGGAGGTAATAGCAGTAAAATTAATAGACAGTTGGTGCCCAGCCGGGGCTGGGCCTTTTTAAGCGTTACCACCCAGCCGAGGCTGGGTGTCTGGGCAGAAAAATCAGAATGGTATCCAGCCGGGGCTGGCTTGTGCAAAGGAAAATGTCCAGCTGGGGCTGGGTACTCGGAAATCAAGACTCCTAGTTGGTTTCTAGTGCTACAAGTATGGAGTTTTAGAGATGGTAATGACTTGGGACTTGTATATGCATGGAATTATAGTCAAAATACATGTGGTAGTATATATATGGATATAAAACTCTGAGATTAGGAGACACAAGGAAAAATTACGAAGAAAAATCTCAGTTTTTCTAGCGAGCATAGGAGGAGTATTTCAAGGCGATTTTCGAGACGATTGCGATTCTAGGCTACGTGAGGGGTGTTTTTCAATATTCTTCATCTTAGTTTATTATTTGTAATTGAAAAGATGATTTCCATGATTTATTCAGTGTTTATTTCGTTTATTATGAACTAAATCACTTTTTAGGCTTATGATGGATCTTTAAGTGAATCTATGGTTTTGTAAACTTTGATTTCCAATTTAATAAGCTATTACCAGTTTATCTATATTAATTTGTGCTTGAATCTATGAATTGCCTGATCAACAATTCTTTGTGGAGTTGGATGGAATCGAGAGAGGATATTCAAATCTAGACCTAGTTGATATAGCATGTGTTAAGGATTTTGTTAATAGCTTAAACTTGATGAGTGTTAAGGTAGAGATATGCTTGACATCGCATGTAATCGGATAGAGAACTTAGTCTTCAACCTTCTTCAATTGTAATTCACATAGAGATATAGTGAGTTAGTTGTTTAAGGTGTTTAACGGATTTTTATCTTAATTGTGGATTGACGTTAATATGGTATTAGTGCATCGAGAGGTGGTTAATACTACGTTCGTGTTCTTGATTAATAAACTGGAATAGTGAGTTGAATTAGAATAAAAGTGTTAAAATCAGAGTAAAGCTTAGGGTGAAATCATAAGTCTAATTCTCCATTAATTGTTTGAAATTCCAGATTTAGATATTTGTGATTGGTTTGTGATAGTTTAATTATTTTTTTAATTTAGAATAGTTATTTTTAATCATTGAATTTGATTTGTTTAATAAAATTAGGGTTAATAGAAGATTGGTAATTGTAAGTTGAGATTGTTGCTAATAAGTCTCTGTGGGAACGATACTCTACTCATCACTTTATTACTTGTTGACCACGTATACTTGCGTGTTGTGCGTAATTAGATTTTACACAACAGATTTCTCCCACATCAACACTAAATCCTCTATTCTCCCCTCCCAGGTATCTGACATCCAAACCCTATTCACCATCTTGAAAGAATACAAGCTTCAGGTGCCAGAGGCTAACGAAAGGATGTACTGGCGTCCCGAAGGTGAATGGGTCGCCATTCCTCTTTGGGCTCTGAAGTATGGAGTTTGGTTCCCATTACACGAATTCATTTCATCCTTCCTCGACTTCGTGGGCATCAGGTTCGCACAACTCGTGCCAAAATCCTACATCCACCTGATAAGCTTCACCGCCCTATCCCAGGAGCAAGGAATCGCTCCCAGGCTCGACTTCTTCTTTGTTTTCTTCAGTTTTGGTAGATCCAAGGAACCGGGGCTTCGATAGCTGAACCGAAAACCCAGCTGAGTCACCTTCATCAAAACCCCCTCCAGCAACAAAGGTTGTCACCCACAATGGATCTTCATCAAGGGGCCTGACGTCAAACTTCTCCCAAACTGGGCCACCCCCCGAAGATCCAATTGTCAAGGTGTCCAAATTCCCGAAGGACCATCAGGACGCCTTCAAGGAGTTCTACCAGAGACTGAAGAAAACTGAATGGGGATTAAAGGTCTTGTCCAATGAGACCTGGCAATAAAAACACAGATGTAAGTCCTTTACCCCGAACCCATTCAATCTTTAATTGCATTCTTCAATTGGCTTTTCGAATCAACCTTCTAACTATTTTTATCTTTCTGCAGTAACGATCTTTAAACCCGAAGGAGTAGAAGAAACCTTTGTTCCTCTACCCATCAAGCTCAAACCAATCCGCCAACCCATCACCGAAGAGTCCCCCAAAGAAGATACCATACCCATATCTGAGCTTTCCACCAGTTCTACTTCGGCCGCAGCTCCCCTAAACTCAAAAAATCCTAAGCCTTCCAACAGGAAAAATATAATGAAGATGGATAGGTCAGAGAAGATGGCCTTAATAAAGAAGAGTAAGAAGAAGCTCCCCATCAAGGACCCCTCCAAGCCATCTTCCCCGATCTTCCCAAAACCTCCCACTTTACCAACTCCACCAATCGTCGACCTCGAGGCTCTTAAGGAAACCGAACAGTAAACTTTCGAACAATTTTCTAAGAGGCCATGCCGAACTGAAGAGCCCAATTTGTAAATAATAGAAATCACCCCTTCAACAGAAATGACCCCTTCAACCCAACATACTTCTGACACCGGGTCGTCCCAAGGAACACCTTCAACATTCTGGCCAAAGAGCCCTTTAGAAGTATTCCTTTTCGAACAGCTGAAACACTTCAGACTACCTGGAGATGACGAGCGGTTCAAAGGATACATTTTTGTGGAGTATCTTGTAGAGTATGTCAAGCTCCAGTGTCAGGTAAACCCGATAGATTAAATTTACCCTTGATTACCCTATTTTCACCATGTCTAATATATATCTCTACTTTATTACAAGCTAATGTTGTCCTCACCTGAGCCATTCCACATCTGGCAAAAACCACTAAAAAAGAAACAAGGCTAAAGTTTGAGGTGGAATCGCTCAAGGCTGAGGTTCGAGGCTTGGCATCGGATCTGAGGAAGGAGAAAGATCTTCATACTGATACCCAAAATAAGTTGACACAATTCGAATATCAGGCCAGCGAACTTAAAAAACACCATTATATACTTCAGAAGGAATACGTTGGCCTTGACAACCATTCCAAACAACTCCTCGAAAAGAGAGCAATTTTGTAGAATAAAGACAAGGAACAACAAAGTGCCATTCTAACCATTGAAGGAAAGGTATCCGACATGCACACCCAGATGATGGCGTTGATGTGGGAGAATACTGCAATGAGGAAGGAATGTGCCAAAGCAAAGAAGCAAGCTACCAAAGATTATAAAGAATCACCTGAACTTATAGATAAAATCATGACCCAATTTGCCGAAGGCTGTGAGGCTTATAGGGAAAAGGTTGGGGCGAAGATGACAACTGTTGAGCTGAACACCTCTGTCCTTGACTCTTCAGACGAATAATCCAAAGCTGAAGATGAGGCCCTGAATGAATAGTCATTTTAGAACTTTTACTTGTAATTTTTATGATCAATTTCGTTTGTAACTTTCCTGATAAGTTATGTTTATAACTTTTCTGATCTAAATTGTTTGTAATTTTTTTGATTGATTTTGTTTTTAACTTGTCTGATCAGATTTGTAAAAACATATGATCATAAATGAAGTACAAATTTTCCGAAGAGAAATTCTCATTTAATTTATTGATAAATGAAAGAATTTACAAAAATAAAGGAAAGAACAACATAACTTTTACTGATAATATTTCCTAAGTCTTCTAGCATCCCATGTGTTCTTTATCTTCGATCCATCCATTGCTCGAAGCCGATAAGTGTAAGACCCCAACTTTTATAAATAAAATTGAATTTCCTCTGATCATTATTTTTAGTAAGGGGTGGATTTGATTAATGTGGTTAGTTATGGGTAAAATGCGCAAATATCTTTAACTAAGCAAGTGGTTATAAAATATTCATTTTTGTCGAGGAATATTCGTTTGGTAGTGGAATATTTTTATTGTTGAGGAATATTTGTACGATGACGTAGCCATTTGTGGGCCCCATAACGAAAAACTGTAGGATGAAGAAAATGACAAGTATGAGTTTTATTTATAAATAACGGCGTAGTTGTTTCCGTTGACACTATTGGAATACCTGGTGGTTAAAATACAGTAATACGCGTGGTTGCACAGTAGCACACGGCATTGCACAATATTTTTGGATTATTAATTCTTACGTAAGAAGGCACTACTTAATAATTGCTACAGTAATTACTATTCAATATTTTATTTTATAGATTCAATAATTGCTACGTTGATATTTTGTATTATTGATGTTTCAATAATTGTCAGTGCACAATATTTTCCATTATCAGATCAATAATTCATATTATTTGAATAATATTATTAGATAATATTATTTGCAATGTCTAAGGAAGTTCTGTCTAGGAAAGGGGTTTGGTCACCTAATTGTGCACCAGTAAGGAGAAATCTTTATCAGAAAGCCCCTCTTTCCAGGGAACGACCTGGTTGTCATTATTGTGATTCTGTAATATTATTTGTGAATAATTAATTATTGATTTATATGTTAAGAAAATATTTATGTTATGTGGATATAAATGAAGGAATTAATGCTGAGGTGTTTTATCAGTATTTTGTCGAAATAGAGGTATTAACAATCATTCGTATGTGGATTTAGATCATTTTCTGTTTGGAATTTAGAAAAACTTTCTTCTACAAAGTTGTAGAGAATTAAATTTCCTATGAAATGGACATAAATTCGTATGTTTCTGAAAAGGGGCTATTTATTATGAATTATTGAAGTTATTGAATACTGTTTAAATTTAAAACATTTTGGAGATTTTCTAGAATGTGTGGGCCCCACTCTTGTTCTTTTTTGGTGTGCTGAGAATTATTATGCTCATTTTCAAGGATGGAGTGCTGTAAAAGCCTCCGTAGGTAACTTTAGTCTGCTTTGGCGTTCTGATATTTTCTAATAAATAGGGTACTTATGTTAGAATTGAAAATCACACCAGAATCAGAAGTTTTATCTCTATAATATCGAGCGTTTTTTTGTGAGTATTTAGATATCTTGAGTGTTGCTATTCAGTAAAAGTTTCCTTCAACATTATATCCAATATTTTAGCAAGAAGTACTATTCTTTTGAGGTAAGGGATGTTATTTTCTTCGTAAATGATGTTATTTCTTTCAATATCATTATATCGAAATATTGGCATGAATTTTATTATGAAATTTTACCTTTTCATGTCGAGGTTACTATTCACGTATATGACATTATTCACGTATACGTCACTATTCACGAATATGGTACTATTCACGAGTACTATTTATGAAGTATGGTTTTTCTTATGAAATTGTTACCTCTTGTGTCGGGGTTACTATTCATGTATACGTCATTATTCACGTATATAACACTATTCACGTATACGATAGTATTCACAAAAAAATTAAATTTTTTTTTCTTTGTCCAAGTGGTCTATTATGGTTACTATCTTTGATTGTATCCATATTTTGATCTTCATTTTTAAATTTTGCTCCACAATTGATTATTATGGAGTATTTTTTAACTTTGATAAACTGAAGTACGAATCCCTTTTTTTGTTCTTTTATCTCACTGGATTCGTTTCTTTAAAATATTTTTTATCATCCTTAGTCCTAAATGATGATATAACTGAATATCGTTGGCCTATAGTGCAAAGATGAATGATTACCTAATGAATATCTTTGGCTCGTGGTGCAAAGATGGACAGGTGTTGAGATGAACATAACCAACTGGTGATACAAAATGAATATCTTTGGCCCGTAGAGCAAAGATAAATATTTGGTTCAAAGATGTATATTGATTGATGTTACAGGGATAAAATATTAATGATGGACTTTTAAATCATAGAAAATAGTAGACTTCATTCTCTACTTAACTCTTCTAATGAATTGTTATTTTTGCTGCGAATATTGATCTAAAATTTGTTGTCTATTATATTTTATCTGATTTGTTGAAGGCTAACGATAATTTATTTTTCATTATCTTAGTCATAATATTCTTTACTGGGCTAGTTGAGCTCACCATTTTCCTTTTTGTTCTATTTTTCTTTTCAGGAGGCGAGAATATAGCGGGAACTAGTCGGGGGTGTGGAGTGATGTTTCATGGAAGTTGTTTTAGCAGTCCTCGATATTTTGTAAAATAGTGTATCAATAATTGTAATGAGAAATTATTTGAGTTTGAATATTGTCTAGAAGACCATATTTGTATTTAAACATAACATATGTGTTATCGTATTTTGCATTACAATTGTAATAATGAAGTTGTAGTTCTTTTCTGTACCATGTATTTGACGACTCAGAATGGGTTGTGTGCACCTATTTTGGGGGTGTCACAGTTGGTATCAGGATATGGTCTTTGGTGGATATCGGGGAACAGAACTAGGAGGGGAGAAACGAGTAAATCATTCACTAGTGTGTCCTACCTAAGCTTATTTGGTATTTAATTGGTCGATCAGAATATATGGATAATATGTGGTATGTTAATTTTTTTTAATTAACCCTTGTTTTATGGCAGTATTTGAGAATGACAGCTGAAAATGTTAACAATGGAGTGAATGAGACCGTGCAGACACTTTTAATCACCAACTAGGAGAACGTGCAGCAGAACGACAATGTTTCTCCTGTAAACAACACCACTGATCAAACGATGAATTATGTGATGTTTAGAAACTTATTACAGTTCATGCAAAATCAGACGAGGAAGACTTGTGTACAAAATACAGGTGGAAACAATGGCAACACGCGGCTTGTCACAGCCAAGCAGTTCAAAGAGTTGGCACCACCAGAATTTTTGGGAAAGCCATATCTGATTAAGGCGAAAATGTGGGTTAAATAAATTACCAAGTTATTTGATGTCTTGGGATGCACAGAGGAACAGAAGGTTCCATTCGCCACCTTTGTGTTCCGTGGTGAGGCAGATTACTAGTGGGAATCTGTGAAGCGTACCCAGCCAGCCGCACTCAATATGTCTTGGGAAACATTTCAAAAACTATTCAATGACAAGTACTTTCCTAAAAGTATTCGTCATATGAAGGAGGTAGAGTTTATTAGACTGGAACAGAACAACATGACTGTGTCCTAGTATTAGGCTAAGTTCGCGGAGTTATCTAGGTTTGCACCTCATTTGGTAGAGAATGAGGAACGTATGACGTGAATGTTTCTAAAAGTTTTGAAACCAAAAATTCGTCAATACCTTATCTCTCCCAAATTTTCTCTATATTCAGATGTTGTGAACATAGCTCAATTGTTAGAGCGAGATAATGAGTATGTTAAAATGATGGACCACAACCAGGGTCATACCGGTGGTAGCAGTCATCGGAGCAATGATAACCAGCGGGGAGGAAAATATCCGGACAAAAACAGTAACCACTCTGGTGGTAATCTTGGCCATGGTAGTAGAAGAAGTGAGTCGGGGGGAGATTTCAAAAAGAGGAGGTACAATAATGACAACATGAAGACGTCAGTACCAACATCAATTATTTCTAGGGGAGGAGAACGACCATCAGTCGTATATTATAAATGCGGGAAAGAAAGAAACATCAACCCAAACTGCCCATAACAATCCAAGGTGTGTTATAACTGTGGAAAGGAAGGTCATATAGCTAGAGATTGTCTAGTTGCGAAACCAAGTTCAACGGGGATGGTGACTCTAAAGGCTATCCCAGATAAGTCAAAATCGGTGGTTCCTGGAAGGGCGTATGTCCTGACTGCCCAAAATGCGAAGAACCCAAACGAGGTGATCACGGGTAAGCTAATCATAAACTCTTGCGAAGTTTATACCTTATTAGATACCGGTTCTACCCATTCTTTTATCTCTCCTGCTTGTGCTCAACGTTTAAACTTGACTCTGGAGAAATTAGACCTTGACTTATCTATTGAGACTCCGTTAGGAGAAACTTTCATTACATCTACTATTTATAAATCTTGCTTGATTCAAGTTAGAACCATAACATTACCTGTCGATTTTATATCGTTGAAAATTCTTGCACTTGATGTGATTTTAGGGATTGATTGGTTAACCACGCATCATGCTAAAATTGATTGTTTTCTTAAGGTTGAAGTTTTCATATTCCTAACCAACCTATTATGCGAATTCAAACAATCAAACCATTAAAGTCAATCACTGTCATATCAAGTCATAAAGCTATTCGTTTATTGAAAAACGGATGTCAAGCTTTCTTAGCCCATGTCACGGACTAAAACAAAAACATGTCAGATTTGAATAATATTTCTGTTGTTAGTGAATTTTCTGACAGTATTTCCTGAAGAACTTTCCGGTCTACCCCCAGAACGTGAAGTTGAATTCTTTATTGATCTTAAACCTAGTACAAACTGTTCAATATTTTATTTTATTGATTCAATAATTGTTACGTTGCTATTTTATATTATTGTTGTTTCAATAATTGTCAGTGCACAGTATTTCTTATTATCAGATCAATAATTTATTTTATTTGAATAATATTATTAGATAGCATTATTGGTAATGTCTAAGAAATTTCTGTTTAGGAAAGGGGTTTGGTAACCTAATTGCGTGCTAGTAAGGAGAAATCCTTATCGGAAAGCCCCCTCTTTCCTGGGAACGACCTGGTTGTCATTATTGTGATTCTGTAATATTATTTATGAATAATTAATTATTGATTTATATGATAAGGAAATATTTATTTTATGTGGATATAAATGAATGAATTAATGCTGAGGTATTTTATCAGTATTTTGACGGAATTGAGGTATTATCAATCATCCGTATGTGGATTTCGGTCATTTTCTGTTTGGAATTTGGAAAAACTTTCTTCTACAAAGTTGTAGAGAATTAAATTTTCTATAGATTGGACATGAAAATCATATTTTTCTGATAAAAGGGCTATTTATTATGAATTATTGAAGTTGCTGAATATTGTTTAAATTTAAAATATTTTGGAGATTTTCTAGAATGGGTGGGCCCCACTCTTATTCTTTGATGGTGTGCTGAGAATTATTGTGCTCATTTTCAAGGATGGGGTGCTGCAAAAAGCCTCCGTAGGTAACTTTAGTGTGCTTTGGCGTTCTGGCATTTTCCTATAAATTACACTAGAATCAGAAGTTTTTTCTCTCTATAATATCGAGTGTATTTTTATGAGTATTTAGATATCTTGAGTGTTGCTATTTAGTGCAAGTTTCCATCCGATATTTCAGCCAGAAGTACTATTCTTTTGAGGTAAGGGGTGTTATTTTTTTTGTAAATGATGTTATTTCTTTCAATATCATTATACCGAAATATTGGTATGAATTTTATTATAAAATTTTTACTTTTTCATGCCGAGGTTACTATTCACGTATACGACATTATTCACGTATACGATACTATTCATGAGTACTATTTACGAAGTATGATTTTTCTTATGAAATTGTTACCTTTTGTGTCGGGGTTACTATTCACGTATACGACAATATTCACAGAAAAATTAATTTTTTTTCTTTGTCCAAGTGGTCTATTATGGTTACTATTGTGACAACCCGAGAATTTGGATATTTATAAAATCTTAAAATATTGAATTAAGGTTAAATAATAAACCTAGACAGAAAATAAGTGAATGGATTTGAGATTTTCGATAATGAATTCTATGGATTTACAAATCTTTGGGTGAATTATTCACGATTAAGGATATACGTAAATATGTTCTGTGTATATGGTTGTATATGTGTACAGTATGTGGTTATGGGTCAAGGGTAAACCAGATAACCTATATCGATGGCCAACCCTAATATTATATTAAGAACGTCAACGTTCAGTTAGAAAATTCTTACGATTTATAAGAAACCCTAAAACCGATTCTGGAAACCCTAATTTCATTTATGGGAATTTGAAATCCTAATTCGAAAGTTGAAAACCCTAATTTCGTAATGTAAATGCTAGAATAAGGTTTAAACGTTATTAATAATAACCTAATTAGGGATAACCCTAATTGATTTAGAAAACCCTAATTTCTGAATTAGAAACCTTAATTTTAATTAGGGAAAACCTAATTGTTAATTTAATAATTTTAATGTTAATTAGGAAATATTAATCCTAATTTTCAAGTTATAAGTAATTAGAAAACCTAATTTCTAAATTAGAAAAAAAATATTTTTTTTATTTAAAACTCTAATTCTTGGGTTATAAACCCTAATGTACCATTTTGACCCTAATTGCTAAATTAGCAATTTTAATTAGGGAATAATAATCCTAATTAGCAAGATTGAATTTATGATTAGGAAATCTTAATATAATTATCGAATCCTAATTATGATTTAGAAATATTAATTTTCCTATTTTGAAAACCTAATTTGGAAATCTTAAATTTGATTTTTGAAAACTTTAGGTTTTAACCCTAAGGGTTAAACCCTAAGGGTTGTAGCAAATTACAATTATAACATTATAAATGGAAATCAAATGACCATTTTGCTCTTTTTCATTCTTTATTTAGCTAACTTGTAAATCTAGTCCTATCTTGGGTTGGTGAACCACCCTAAGCCTAGCATGTGACTTAATACAACACCAATCAGCCAATTTTGACAGCTACCTCAGCCATATACACGCATCCAAATTTTATAATTAAGAAAGTAAGAAACATCTCTTACTTTACTTAGAAAAGCAACTTAGACCTTCTCTCTCTTCAAACTTCGATATTTAGAGTGAGAGAGTGAGATAAGATAAGCCAATATCATTCCTTAACTTGGCAGGAACAGATCACAAAGATTAGATCGAAGAATCAAAGCTAGAAAGGTATAAACCCTAAAATTTCAAAAATCATGTGATCCATGTTGTTTGATGTTAGTTGTTACTTAAAGTTGTGTAATAGTGTAATAGGGTGTCTTTTAATGATCTGGGTTGTTGGATCATGGATCCATAACACTTAGATGCACGAGGATAACATTTTTAGAAATCTGGAAAAATTAAAAAATAAGGCCTGACAGCCGAATTTTAGAGCCTCTAGATCTTTTTGTGTTAAGTGTTATGTGTGTTTTATGTTCTACACTTGTTCTTGGCTATGAGGAGAGTATACTAGAAGTGGAATCACCTCCATACCATGTCTAGATCTTCAGTTATAAGCGGTCAAAGTACGTTGACCGAGCACAAAATCGATTTCTAGGTTACCCATATTTTTCCAGAAAGTCTGACATGCATTTTGTTAGCCTCTGATCTTGCTTCTGGTAATGAGTTAAGACATGTTGTTGGTTTGATCTTGTAGTCTAACATGAGAACTACACTTTCAAGCCTTTATATCACCCATACCCGTATGAGGATCAAAGATAAAACCGGTAAAACTTAGGTTGACCATCTACCGAAGAACATTTCTGGAAAACCCAGAAATGTTCAACGACAGTTTTTATGGCACACTTTGACCAGCCTTGATCTTGGACATGTGATGTCATTAGGTTTATTTACTGTTATTAATTTGTTCTATGACATAAGTATTGCAATCTGGTATCTTTAAACCACCTAAAACATGACTAGAGACCGGAGTAATTAAGGCTCAAAAAGAGACATGGGCACTGCTTGAGTTTTTGGGCAGCCCAGAAACTAAAGAACACGCCTGACTATGATTTGCTCAGGCTTTGATCTTTCTGTTATGATGCAGGATGGACATTAAACTTGTTACTTCTTATAGTATTACATATTTACTATAACTTTGATGCACTAGACTGCCCAGAAAACACTAAGAGCTAAGATCAAATGATGGTAAGTACACCTATAGCGACGGTTCTGTTGCTATAGGGCCCTTTATTAATAATTAATTTTCAAAAATTAATATTTTAATTAAATAAATCGAAATAAATAGTTTTTAATTATTAAAAATACAAAATAAATTCCTAAAAATTATTTTAAAGTCTAAAAATTAGTTTTTAATTATTTGGAGTATATTTAATAAATATTTAATATTTTTGAAATATAAATGGTATTTAATTTATTTAATTATAATATTAAATAAATTATTTAAAAATAATTTTAATACATGAAAAATCAATGAAAATTATATTATGGTAAAAGAAAATATTTTAAGTTATTTTTAGTGACTTTTAATATTTTGTGAGGAATTTTATTAATTAATTAATATTAATGATAATTAATTTATTTAATAACTATATTAAATAAATTATGAAAAAATAGAATTAATGTTTTAAAAATCATATAAAAATTATTTGAGTGTTATAAAAATATTTGAAGTTATAAAATATAACTTTTGATATTTTGTCCTGAAATTTTAATATTTTAATATTAATAGCAATTATCGGATAAAGAATTTAATTGTTTAAATAAATATTAATGATAAAGGAATTATGTGGTATTTAATTCGTATAAATACTTTTTTAATGATTGAAAATTTACGATAAATGATAATAATTATTTAAAAATTATTATGAGACTTGGAAAATTATTTTGATTGATATTAAAATTATCTGAGATAATTATTAAGTGTTAGACATAGTTTAATTGAACTTAAACTCGATTATTTTCTGACTAGACCGTCGGGATGTCAGAATTGTACCGATCCCGACTCAGACTGTCAAAGTTTGACTTGAGGTTAGGTCTTATGTGTGTTATAGACGGATAGGATTATGTGATAATGTGTTTAGATTATTTTAAATATTGTGATGATATTATTCTAATTTGTATATCGATATTATTTATATATTAGGTTCAGACAAAGCTTAATAAAAATTGCATAGTGGTAATCTACGGTTCAGGCAAGTCCTTCTTAACTCAACCTCGAGTTGTATTATTCAATTATATTTATGGTTAATCATTTCTGATTGCCATGTCTAAGAACTGTTTAATTACACTCTGTGTGTATTGCATGTGTTCATTAGGTATGAAAGGCTGATCACCTTCATTACCATTCGGTCCAGATATATTTGTTCATGTTAAATGCTTGTTGAGTCAGAAAATTTATTCATGCTAATTCACAAATATATTGTTGAATTATAGCCAGCTTATTATTCAAATTCTTTCAATCATGCTATATCCTTAAATAAATTTATACTTGATGGGCAAACTTATGCTCACCCTTGCTATATCATGATTAACATTGTAGATTAAGATGAATACGTCGGATACAAGGAAAGGTCAAAGACAGTTCCAGCTTTAGTATATGTGTGCAGTTAGATTTACAACAGTATTGTATATTAATGTTATTGTAATTCAAATAAGTTATGAATTGTGTATTAAGTGAAGGTTACTCGACCTTGGGGAATAGTGTGTAAAGTTTATTGTATAAACAATCTATGTTTATATCTTCCGCAAATGGTAATAGTGATAGAATGATTGAACAATATCTGTTGTGATTTAGGACCCGAATTTGGGGTTGTCACAGTTTGTATCTAAGCTGTAGGTTATGAACCTTAGGTAGGAATACCTGAGACTAATAACCGCAGTGATTAGGATAAGTACTAATTCAAATAGAGTTAGTGTGTCGGTAAGATTCTAAGATAAATCTGGGCGGGTTATAAAAGATACAGAGTTCTCTAACTCTGATAATAAAGTTAAATAGTAGTGGTGAATAGATAGAGTCTAAAAGACTAAAAGTACAGAGATAGGAGAGCGTAAAACAAAACGATCAAGACATAGAAATGAAAAGTAATATATGCGATGAGATCACCCCGTGGTCTGATAAGGTTATAGTATGGAGAAGGATCAGGTGAAAGATTGAAGAGTTTACAACAAGATTGTTGTGTGTCTATGAATGGGTAAGAATTCAGGAAAGGATTATGAATACGAGTTGAATAAAATTCACATTGAGAATGGAGTTAAGATTAGGTGGGGATTTCAATTGAGGACTCATGTCAGCATATGAGTTGTATGATTCCTTGTATGGGCATGGAATTTGTACTTGGTGTAAAAACCACTTAGTTCTGGCATTGATAATCATTAAAATGTTTGTGTCGCGCTATTTGCTATATACATGTTAAGAGGGTGATTCCTTTCTTATGTGTATAATAGATATATAGGTTATAGATAGAGAATATCAGGTTAAGTACGAGTTCTTAAAACTCATACTTATGGTACGTTCGTGACTCATGATTATATGAAATGTTTATAAACTCCTCAGCGAATAGACGCCAAAGGTCTGACTAGGACAAGTTCTTAAACTCATATGATTGTGGAAAGTTCATGAACTCATGAGTGTGGTTTGACGAATTAGGTAGAACTATGTGTAAACGGAATATTGAGGATTATAGGAACAGATAGATTGATTAAGAAATTGATCATTAGTGGAGACTTTAGGTTTTCCAAATCTCCTAGTTGTGTTATATTTCAATTTTTTTTGACATCAAGCTAAATACGCACTATGTGCCTTTTTTAAAATAAATTTTTATTCTCCACTTTGGGTGACCACTGTGTTAGAGTGGACTTCGGGCCACCGACACAATCGTTACCTGTTGAGGTAATAAAACTAATTTGAAATGAATTTTTGAATAGTTTAAAAAAATAGTCTATGCTACTTATTTCAGCTAGACGATAATGATTTGAAATACCAGAATATATTTTTATTTATCACTTATGTACCATGTAACCTGGTGCAGAGATGATAAAAAGTTGATGGAGTTATAAATGCAGGAATATTTAGTGTGAATTTGATCTAAAAATCAATGTTCCAATATTGTATGATGTGTTATGACAAAGTAATTCAATGACGACATCCTCAAATGGACTGTTAATACAGTACGACATCATGGCGTCATTTTCAAACTATTTTAAATTTTTAATTTCGCAACGACGTTTGGCTACACACATTCGTAATTCGATTAAAGTTGACTATTGATATGAGTCTAAGCTATTTAATTCGGCTAAACCAACGTTTATGAAAATTCTAAGCATTCTTTGAAATTTTCTCGAACCAAATTATTTTGGTGTGAAATCCAATAAGACCGAGGTAAAATTTTTGTACCTATGACAGTGACGAGAAACAGATTCGACCAGCAATACTTAATAAGTACAGGGCATACCGGGCTAATTACCCACTATGCCCATAAGTTATGACGATTTGCGGATGAATTTCCATATAACCTTTGCGAAAATGATAGACAATAGTCTGTATAACCCCTCAGCACAATTTCAAATTTTTTACTCTTGTGAGGAATGTATTGGGTATCATGTGATGATGAAAAAGAATGATGTATGGTGCATGGTGTAAGGTGTAAGGTGTAAGATAAATTTCGAGAACGAAATTTTTAGAAGAAGGGGTGAATGTGACAACCCGAGAATTTGGATATTTATAAAATCTTAAAATATTGAATTAAGGTTAAATAATAAACCTATACAGAAAATAAGTGAATGGATTTGAGATTTCCAAGAAGGAATTCTATGGATTTACAAATATTTTGGTGAATTATTCATGATTAAGGACATACATGAATATATTCTGTGTATATGGTTGTATATGTGTACATGGTGTAGTTAAGGGTCAAGGGTTGACCAGATAACCTATATCGGTGGCCAATCCTAATATTATATTAAGAACGTCAACGTTCAGTTAAAAAATTCTTACGATTTATAAGAAACCCTAAAACCAGTTCTGAAAACCCTAATTTCAGTTCCGGGAATTTGAAACCCTAATTCGGGAGTTGAAAACCCTAATTTGAGAATGTAAATGCTTAACATTATTAATAATAACCTAAGTAGGGATAAACCTAATTGATTTAGAAAATCCTAATTTCTAGATTAAAAACCCTAATTTTAATTAGGGAAATCTTATTGTTAATTTAATAATTTTAATATTAATTAGAAAACATTAATCCTAATCTAATTAGAAAACCTAATTTCTAAATTATAAAAAATTATTTTTCTATTTGAAACCCTAATTCTTGGGTTATAAACCCTAATGTACCATTTTGATCAATATTGCTAAATTAGCAATTTTAATTAGGGAATAATAATCTTAATTAGAAAGATTGAATTTATGATTAGAAAATCTTAATATAATTATCAAATCCTAATTATAATTTAGAAATATTAATTTTTTTTATTTTGAAAACCTACTTTAGAAATCTTAAATTTGATTTTTGAAAACTTTAGGTTTTAACCCTAAGGGTCAAACCCTAAGGGTTGTAGCAAATGACAATTATAACATTAAAAATGGAAATCAAATGACCATTTTGCCCTTTTTCATTCTTTATTTAGCTAACTTGTAAATCTAGTCCTATCTTGGGTTGGTGAACCACCCTAAGCGTAGCATGTGACTTAATACAACACCAATCAGCAAATTTTAACAGCTACCTCAACCATATACATGCATCCAAATTTTATAATTAAGAAAGTAAGAAACATCTCTTACTTTACTTAGAAAAGCAACCTAGACCTTCTCTCTTCAAACTTCGAAATTTAGAGTGAGAGTGTGAGATAAGATAAACCAATATCATTCCTTAACTTGGCAGGAACAGATCACAAAGATCAAATCAAAGAATTAAATCTAGAAAGGTATAAACCCTAAAATTTCGAAAATCATGTGATCCATGTTGTTTGATGTTAGTTGTTGTTTAAAGTTGTGTAATAAGGTGTCTTTTAATGATCTGGGTTGTTGGATCAAGGATCCATAACATTTAGATGCACGAAAATAGCATTTTTAGAAATATGAAAAAATTAAAAAATAAGGCCTGACAACCAAATGTCAGAGCCTCTAGATCTTTCTGTGTTAAGTGTTATGTGTGTTTTATGTTCTACACTTGTTCTTTGCTTTGAGGAGAGTATACTGGAAGTGGAATCACCTTCATACCATGTCTAGATTGTGACGTTCCCAAAATAGGTATACATCACTCATCTTGAGTCGCCAAATACATGGTACACAATACAAATAAAAACTTAATTATACAACATGAGCTGTGAGTTTTAATACAAATATTGTCTTCTAGACAATATACAAACTCAATGGGGTCCTCATTATATTTATTATCACACTATTTCACAGAATAGTGAGGACTACTAATGCACCATCTAGGACCATCACTCTGTTTCCCGACTAGTCCCTTCTATGTTCTCATTTCCTGAAGAGAACAATGAAAGCAAAAGGGTGAGCTCAACTAGCCCAGTAAGAAATATTATGACTAAGATAATGCATAATAAATTATCATTAGCCTTCAACAGTGTTAAACTGATAAAATATAACAAACATCAAGTTTAACTGCAGCGGAACAAGCAATCCATTAGAAGAGTCAAATAGAGAATAAATCTACTATCTTCTATGATTTAGAAGGTTTTTAATGACTTTTATCGCTGAGACTCAGCTTAATAAATAATCCACATCATCAAATCATCCATGCACTACAGGCCAAGGATATTCTTTAGTATCACGATCACGAATTATCCATGCACTACATGCCAAAGATAATCATGTTTTCATCAACAGTCCTGATCATCCCATAAAATAATTAATCTTTGCACCCTTGGCCGAAGAGAATCCACAGTCATAATCATACCAAAAACTGGCCATCAATGCACTACGGGCCAATGAAGATTTTTTCTACATCATTTGTAACATTACGATTGAAAGAAGAGTATTCCGACTGGTAGGGCGAGGATATACTCGAAGAAAACTTGCACTACGCTCAAAGCTTTCTTAAACTCTAAAGAAATACGCTCAAGATTATAGAAGAAGAACTCTTTCTATAGTTTCTTTCTGTAGAGTTTCAGTGAATTCGTAAGAAATAATGAAGGAATGAACTCCTATTTATAGAAGAATGGACTGCATAGTAACTAATTCATGAACGGTCCAGATTGATTTACTTTAAACGGACGGTCCAAATTTAAAACAAAATCTATTAAATAAAATATAATATATTCTATTTATAATCTAATAAAACGAATAACTTTATAAAAGTATTATGTTTTATATAAAAAGATTTTACTATGCAAAACACTATGCAACTACTATGCATAATAAAATATAATATATTCTATTTATAGTCTAATAAAACAAATAACTTTATAAAAGTATTCTATTTTATATAAAAAGATTTTACTATACAAAATACTATGCATAATAGAATATAATATATTCTATTTATAGTCTAATAAAATGAATAACTTTATAAAAGTATTCTGTTTTATATAAAAAGTTTTTCTGTTTTATTACATTAATAATACTAATAAAACAAAACTAAGTGACTTATCACGTAAGCATCAATAATCAATACCATGTGCTACTATGCAACCACTCGTATTACTATACTTTTACTACCGAGTAGTTCAACAGTATTAACGGTAAAACTTCCGTCATTATTCTCATAAAAATATTTTCGTCGTTTTCTCAATCCGACAATAATTCTGTTGTGGGGTCCACCAATGATTGTACCGTCGTACGGATATTCCTTGATAAAAAGAATATTCCCCGACCAATCGAATATTATACAACAACTTGCATACTTTTAAAAATTAATAAATACTATCCACAACTATAACACACACCATAATATTCAAAAAAATATTACGAGAAAATTAAATCTTTATTAATAAAATCTTGGGTCTCACAATCTCCCCTCCTTATGAAATTTTGCCCTCAAAATTTACGTACGTACCTGGTATGCCGAAGATGTGAGGATACCTTGACTTCATTTCAGATTCTAATTCTTGAGGTATAACCTTTGAGTGTTGAATACGGTCCTTCTTATCCAAGATTTTAACACGTATCTCTTCATACGTTAAATCTTCTGCTATATCGTTTAGTTCTAATTTAATAATGTGGTTCGGGTCATCCACATATTTACGTAACATCGATACGTAAAAAAACGTTCTGAACACTCAACATACTTGGTGGTAAAACGAGTCTATAGGTCACAGTTCCTACTTCATCGAGGATTTCAAATGGGCCAATTAAATCGAGGGTTGAGAATACTGTATAAAAGTATTCTGTTTTATATAAAAAGTTTTTCTATTTTATTACATTAATAATACTAATAAAACAAAACTAAGTGACTTATCACGTAAGCATCAATAATCAATACCATATACTACTATGCAACCACTCGTATTACTATACTTTTACTACCGAGTAGTTCAACGGTATTAACGGTAAAACTTCTGTCATTATTCTCATAAAAATATTTTTATCGTTTTCTCAATCCGACAATAATTTCGTTGTGGGGTCCACCAATGATTGTACCGTCGTACGGATATTCCTTGACAAAAAGAATATTCCCCGACCAATCGAATATTATACAACAACTTGCATACTTTTAAAAATTTATAAATACTATCCACAACTATAACACACACCATAATATTCAAAAAAATATTACGAGAAAATTAAATCTTTATTAATAAAATCTTGGGTCTCACAATCTCCCCTCCTTATGAAATTTTGCCCTCAAAATTTACGTACGTACCTGGTATGCCTAAGAGGTGAGGATACCTTGACTTCATTTCAGATTCTAATTCTTGAGGTATAACCTTTGAGTGTTGAATACGATCCTTCTTATCCAAGATTTTAACACGTATCTCCTCATACGTTAAATCTTCTGCTATATTGTTTAGTTCTAATTTAATAATGTGGTTCGGGTCATCCACATATTTACGTAACATCTATACGTAAAAAAACGTTCTGAACACGCAACATACTTGGTGGTAAAACGAGTCTATAGGTCACAGTTCCTACTTCATCGAGGATTTCAAATGGGCCAATTAAATCGAGGGTTGAGATTTTCTCTCTTCGTCGATTCTTGATTCTAGAATAATACCCTCTTGAACCTTCTTCTTCACATTCATTAGCTCCGGGTGTGTAGCTTGAACGGTTTTAACGTTATTGATTAAATTTTATTCTACTCGTATACTCGTTATCTTCACGTGGGTTCCTAGAGTCTTTAACTCTATCTTCATCATTTGTAAGTCATACGAAATGGGTCTTTGTGTTAACAACATCGCACTCGTAAACGCATACAATCTTCTACTCAACGTGTCAGCTACCACGTTCGCTTTCCCACGATGGTATTAAATGGTACGATCATAATATTCAACAGCTCGAGCCATCGTCTTTGGCGCATGTTACGTTCGCTTTAGTTGAAGGAATATTTAAGGGTTTAAGAAATGGGTTTTGTACTAGGGTCAATATAAAATTCAATTTCACGCTCTAGGGGTAGGCTAAGAAGTCTTCAAGAATACGTCAGGAAATTTATTATCAATAGAAATATCATTCAAAATTGTGACCCTCATCCAAGACTTGGATAGTACGTTGCATTGATACCTATCAACTTGCCATTGTCACTCACGACGTCGCCTACAGAAAGTCTGGCTTCGGTGCATTCCAGACAAGGAAGTCAACAATGAAAAGACCGGGACTCTTTACTTATGGCTTGATATGACAATGATTGACTTTAATGGTTTGGTTGCTTGAATTCGCATAAAAAGTTGGTTAGGAATATGAAAGCTAACAACCTTACGAAAAGCATGATGTGTAGTTAACCAATCGATTCCTAAAATCGCATCAAAGTCAAGTATTTTCAAAGAGATAAGATTGACAGGGAAACGTGAAAGTGTCAATTTGAATTAAACAAGATTTATAAATAGTGGATGTAACGAAGGTTTCTCCCAACTGAGTTTCAACAAATAAATCAAAATCTAATTTCTCTGGAGTTAAATTCAAACCTTGAACACAACTTGGTGAAATAAAAGAGTGGGTAGAACTGGTATCTAATAAGGTATAAACTTCGCAAGAGTTTATTATTAACTTACCCGTAATAACTTCGTTCGGGTTTCTCGACAAACGCTCTCACTTAAACTACTGAATTTGACTTTGTTATAGGATACATTCCACCCTTAAGTGCTTCTTCACATTTCTGATCCATGATTTGAATAATTATTCTCCGATCCATATCGAATTGGGGTTGACCGTTATGCACAGGATAATTCCAAATTCGATGTTGGATTCTCCCAATTGTTGTCCAAAAAGAAAAATCCATTTCATCTATTTTGTCTTTATTGGATCGGACGTCTTTTTCTTCAATATCTACATGTCGTGCGGCTTTTATCCATGCGTCATCTATTTTCCTTCGTTCAGTTATTTCTTCTTTCATCAAAACTTTGATCATAGCATTCTCAGATTCCAGCTCTAATATCTTATACTTTGCCAAAGATTGCTTCTGTTCAAGCGTCACACATCGGGTAACACAATTTTGAATTGTTACATCTCTTTGCTCCATGACCGCCTGCCGTTCTTTAGCCTGCTCTTCTAACTCATGAATACGATTTTGTAATTCTATGTTTCGATCATAAAATTCTTCTAACCAATTCTACTCAGGTTCCTCTTCTTCCTCACTCTCAGCTGCTACCTCTGCAACAAACTCGGGTGCAACTATTAGTTCTTCACTAACCACGTAGATATCTCTAATTTCATCTTCGTTTGACATCACATTAACCTGGTTAGTGATTAAAGGTGTCTCAACGGTCTCATTCACTCCATTGTGAACATTTTCAGCTGCCATTTTCAAACACTGCCAAAAAAAACAAGGGTTAATTAACATATCACATATTATCCCTATATTCTGACCGACCAATTAAATACCAAATAAACTTAGGTAGGTCATACTAGCGAAGGAATTCCCCATCTCTCCCCTCCTAGTTCTTGTCTCACATCTCAGCCAAGGATCATATCCCTAAGCTCTGATACCAACTGTGACGCCCTCAAAATAGGTATACATCACCCATCTTGAGTCTCCAAATACATGGTACACAATACAAATAAAAACTTAATTATACAACATGAGCTGTGAGTTTTAATACAAATAATGTCTTCTAGACAATATACAAACTCAATGGGGTCCTCATTACATTTATTATCACACTATTTCACAGAATAATGAGGACTACTAATGCACCATCTAGGACCATCACTCTGTTCCCCGACTAGTCTCTGCTACGTTCTCATTTCCTGAAGAGAACAATGAAAGCAAAAGGGTGAACTCAACTAGCCCAGTAAGAAATATTATAACTAAGATAATGCAGAATAAATTATCATTAGCCTTCAACAGTGTTAAACTGATAAAATATAACTAACATCAAGTTTAACTGCAGTGGAACAAGCAATCCATTAGAAGAGTCAAGTAGAGAATAAAATCTACTTTCTTCCATGATTTAAAAGGTTTTTCACGACTTTTATTGCTGAGACACAGCTTAATAAATAATCCACATCATCAAATCATCCCTGCACTACAGGCCAAGGATATTCTTTAGTATCACGACCACGAATTATCCATGCACTACGGGCCAAAGATAATCATGTTTTCATCAACGAACCTGATCATGCCATAAAACAATTCATCTTCGCGGTCCATAAATGTACTACGGGCCAATGAGGACGTTTTCCACATCATTTGTAACATTACGGTCATGATTATACCGAATAATCCCTTGTCATAATCATACCAAGTCTATCTATGCACTATAGGCCACATATGATTTTCAACATAATATAAACATGAGGATGATGACAATGATATAAGAATTCAATAAAAAAAGTTCAACAATTAATTTATCCAGGAACTAATAATGTCCAAATTATCAACATGATACTTCTTTGTAGAGTAACACTCAAGAATGCTCAGAAGAATATTTCCATGAAAAGATACTAGATGAAGCGCAAATATCAAGGATATTCCACTAATTCATGGAGTATAGAAGTCAAAACTTTAACCAACTGAGTATAATAAAGAATGGAATAACAAAAGAAATCACCAGGCATGCGATAGACCACACAAACAGGTTATTCCAACAGAATAATAAGATGTTCTAACAGAATAATAAACAACGGAACCAGGTCATGCATAAACGCACAGACATGATGTTCAACAGAATAGTAAATAATGGAATAACAAAAGAATTTCACCAAGTATATGGTATCCCGCGTATACAGGTTATTCCAACTGAATAATAAAGAATGGAATAACAAAAGAATTTCACCAATAAGAAAGAAGGAATACCCCTAACAAGTACAACAAATAATATCCCTTACCTTTGAAAGAAGAGTAATTCCGACTGGTAGGGCGATGATATACTCGAAGAAAACTTGCACTACGCTCAAAGTTTTCTTAAACTCTAAAGAAATACGCTCAAGATTATAGAAGAAGAACTCTCTCTATAGTTTCTCTCTCTAAAATTTCAGTGAATTCGTAAGAAATAATGAAGGAATGAACTTCTATTTATAGAAGAATGGACTGCATAGTAACTAATTCATGAACGGTCCAATTTGATTTACTTTAAACGGACGGTCCAGATTTAAAATAAAATCTTTTAAATAAAATATAATATATTCTATTTATAATCTAATAAAACGAATAACTTTATAAAAATATTTTGTTTTATATAAAAAGATTTTACTATGCAAAATACTTTGCAGGCACTATGCAATACTATGCAGACACTATACAACACTATGCATAATAAAATATAATATATTCTATTTATAGTCTAATAAAACAAATAACTTTATAAAAAATATTCTTTTTTATATAAAAAGATGTTACTATGCATAATAGAATATATTATATTCTATTTATAATCTAATAAAACGAATAACTTTATAAAAGTATTCTGTTTTATAGAAATAGTTTTTCTGTTTTATTACATTAATAATACTAATAAAACAAAACTGAGTGACTTATCACATAAGCATCAATAATCAATACAGTGTGCTACTATGCAACCACGCGTATTACTGTACTTTTACTACCGAGTAGTTCAACAGTATTAACGGTAAAACTTCCGTCGTTATTCTCATAAAAATATTTTTGTCATTTTCTCAATCCGACAATAATTCCGTTGTGGGGTCCACTAATGATTGTACCGTCGTACGGGTATTCCCCGATAAAAAGAATATTCCCCGACCAATTGAATATTATACAACAACTTGCATACTTTTAAAAATTTATAAATACTACCTACAACTATAGCACACACCATAATATTCAAAAAAATATTTCGAGAAAATTAAATATTTATTAATAAAATCAGGGTCTCACATAGATCTCCAGTTATAAGCGGTCAAAGTACGTTGACCGAGCACAAAATTGGTTTCTGGGTTACCAAGATTTTTTCAGAAAGTCTGACATGCATTTTGTTAGCCTCTGATCTTGCTTCTGGTAATGAGTTAAGACATGTTGTTGGTTTGATCTTGTAGTCTAACATGAAGACTACACTTTAAAGCCTTTATATCACCCATACCCGTATGAGGATCAAAGATAAGACTGGTAAAACTTAGGTTGACCATCTGTCGAAGAACATTTCTGAAAAACACAGAAATGTTCAACGACAGTTTTTATGGCACACTTTGACCAGCCTTGATCTTGGACATGTGATGTCATTAGGTTTATTTAGTGTTATTAAGTTGTTTTATGACATAAGTATTGCGATCAGGTATCTTTAAACCACCTAAAACATGACTAGAGACTGGAGTAATTAAGGCTCAAAATGGGACCTGGGCACTGCTTGAGTTCTTGGGCAGCCTAGAAACTCAAAAACACGCTTGACATGATTTGCTCAGGCTTTGATCTTTCTGTTATGATGCAGGATGGACATGAAACTTGTTACTTCTTATAGTATTACATATGTATTATAACTTTGATGCCCTAGACTGCCCAGAAAACACTAAGAGCTAAGATCAAATGATGGTCAAACCTCATATCTTGTTAACTGCCATGAAGTTCTGGGTTCTTGCGCAAGAACACCAAGTACACCAATAGTGACGGTCCTGTCGCTATAGGGCCCTTTATTAATAATTAATTTTTGAAAATTAATATTTTAATTAAATAAATCGAATTAAAGGGTTTTTAATTATTAAAAATATAAAATAAATTCCTAAAAATTATTTTAAAGTCTGAAAATTAGTTTTTAATTATTTTGAGTATATTTCATAAATATTTAATATTTTTGGAATATAAATGGTATTTAATTTATTTAATTATAATATTAAATAAATTATTTAAAAATGATTTTAATACATAAAAAATCATGAAAAAATATATTATGGTAAAAGAAAATATATTAAGTTATTTTTAGTGGCTTTTAATATTTTTTTGAGGAATTTCATTAATTAATTAATATTAATGATAATTAATGTATTTAATAACTATATTAAATAAATTATGGAAAAATAGAATTAATGTTTTAAAAATTATATAAAAATGATTTTAAGTGTTATAAAAATATTTTAAATTATACAATATAACTTTTTATATTTTGTCCTGAAAATATTAATATTTTAATATTAATAGCAATTATCGGATAAAGAATTTAATTGTTTAAAATCATATAAATATGATTTTAAGGTATTAAAAATACTTTGATATATTATAAATATATTATAATAGTATTTGATGATTTTCATTAATATTTGATATTAAATAAATATTAATGATAAAGAAATTATGTGGTATTTAATTTGTATAAATATGTATTTAATGATTGAAAATTCAAGATAAATGATAATAATTATTTAAAAATTATTATGAGACTTGGAAAATTATTTTGACTGATATTAAAATTATCTGAGATAATTATTAAGTGTTAGGCAGAGTTTAATTGAACTTAAACTCGATGATTTTCTGACTACACCGTCGGGATGTCAGAATTATACCGAACTCGACTCAGACTGTCAAAATTTAACTTGAGGTTAGGTTTTATGTGTGTTATAGACGGATATGATTATGTGATAATGTGTTTATGTTATTTTAAATATTGTGATGATATTATTCTAATTTGTATATCGATATTATTGATATATTAGGTTCAGACAAAGCTTAATAAAAATTGCATAGCGGTAATCTACAGTTCAGACAAGTCCTTCTTAACTCGACCTCGAGTTGTATTATTTAATTATATTTATGGTTAATCATTTCTGATTGTCATGTCTAAGAATTGTTTAATTGCACTATGTGCGTATTACATGTGTTCATTAGGTATGAAAGGCTGATCACCTTCATTACCATTCGGTCCAGATATATTTGTTCATGTTAAATGCTTGTTCAGTCAGAAAATTTGTTCATGCTAATTCACAAATATATTATTGAATTATAGCCAGCTTATTATTCAAATTCTTTCAATCATGATATATCCTTAAATAAATTTATACTTGATGGGCAAATTTATGCTCACACTTGCTATATCATGATTAACATTGTAGATTAAGACGAATATATCGGATACAAGGAAAGGTCAAAGACAGTTCCAGCTTTAGTATATGTGTGCAGTTAGATTTGTAGCAGTATTGTATAGTAATGTTCTTATAAGTCAAATAAGTTATGAATTGTGTATTAAGTGAAGGTTACTCGACCTTGGGGAATAATGTGTAAAGTTTATTGTATAAACAATCTATATTTATATCTTCCACAAATGATAATGGTGATAGAATGATTGAACTAGATCCGTGGTGATTTAGGACCCTGATTTGGGGTTGTCACGACTATCTTTGATTGTATCTATGTTTTGATCTTCATTTTTTAATTTTGCTCCATAATTGATTATTATGAAGTATTTTTGAACTTGGATAAACTGAAGTACGAATCTCTAATCTTTGTTTTTTTATCTCACTCGATTCGTTTCTTTAAAATAGTTTTCATCACCCTCAGTCCTAAATGATGATATAACTGAATATCTTTGGCATGTAGTGCAAAGATGAATGATTACCTGATGAATATCTTTAGCCCGTGGTGCAAAGATGGACAGGTGTTGAGATGAACATAACCAACTGGTGATACAAATGAATATCTTTGGCCCGTAGAGCAAAGATGAATATTTGGTTTAAAGATGTATATTGATTGATGTTATAGGGATAAAATATTGATGATGGACTTTTAAATCATAGAAAATAGTAGACTTCATTCTCTACTTAACTCTTCTAATAAATTGTTATTTTCACTGCGAATATTGATCTAAAACTTGTTGTTAATTATATTTTATCTGATCTGTTGAAGGCTAACGATAATTTGTTTTCCATTATCTTGGTCATAATATTCTTTACTGGGCTAGTTGAGCTCACCCTTTTCCTTTTTGTTCCAATTTTCTTCTCAAGAGGCAAGATTATAGCGGGAACTAGTCGGGGTGTGGAGTGATGTTTCAGGACAGTTGTTTTAGCAGTCCTCACTATTTTGTAAAATAATGTATCTATAATTGTAATGAGGACTTATTTGAGTTTGGATATTGTCTAGAAGACAATATTTGTATTTAAACTCACAACATATGTGTTGTCGTATTTTGCACGACAATTATAATAATGAAGTTGTAGTTGTTTTCTATACCATATTTTTGGCGACTCAGAATGGGTTGTGTGGACCTATTTTGAGGATGTCACAGTAAGTACTTGGCTTCGGCACCTCTATCACCTTATATGGCCCATCATAGTTTGGTATTAACTTGTCTGTGTTCTGGGGGTAGATGCCTCTGATTCTCGAAGAACCAAATCTCCAACCTCGAACCTTCTTTGTTTCACTTTCTGGTTGTAGTGTCGGGCAGTTTGCTTCTGATAGATAGCCAATCTTACCAGAGCTGAATCCCGAACTTCCTCTAGAAGATCCAAATTTAGTTGTAGGCCATCATCATTGCATAGTTCTTTGTACTGACTGACCCGAAGTGTTGGGGACCCAATCTCAACTGGTATAAGTGCATCAGTCCCATAAGCTAATCTGAATGGTGAATCCCCAGTTGTCGTCCTCGGGGTAGTCCAATATGCCCATAGCAATTCTTCAGGCCAACGCCCCTTCAATTCATTTAACCTCCTTTTAATCCCATTAAGTAGAGTCCGGTAGGTGACTTCCACTTGTCCATTTGACTGAGGATGGGCAACCGAAGTCCTCCTATGTTGAATGACCAATTCTTCTAGAAAAGCTTCGAATTTTGACCCAATAAACTGTCTGCCATTATTCGAAACTATGACACTCGAAATGCCGAACCATTAAACAACACTTTCTTTAAAAAATTTCAGACATTCCTGTTCGGTGATCTTGTGTAATGGTTTGGCTTTTATCCACCTAGTCATGTAGTCAATAGCATAATCCGAATATTATATTCAGGCTCAATCGAAGCATAGTTCGATAATATATATATATATATATATATATATATATATATATATATATATATATATATATATGTGTGTGTGTGTGTATACACACACACACACACACGTATATATATAAGCAATAAAAGTCACGAATCGACGATCCGAGCATACACACACAACACGATTCTCAACGTGAATAAGTATGTGTGAATGGATGTGAGAAAAGACTTAAAGAAATCTGAGATGTCTTACACTGGGCTGCCAAGAAGAATTCAGATAGCTTTTAATGAATGAATACTCGGTTTCCATCGGTTAAATGTAGCAAAACACGAGCTCGCAAGTGTTTGAAAAAAGAAAGCACTTAGTTTAAAGTGTGTACAAAGTAAAATGGACAATGTTTCCTCGCCTTTTCTCTTCTTAAAATGGTCACCCCAAGTCCTCTATTTATAGAGGGGGGCCGCAGGTCCACTTGCGGCTACCCGGGGTGCCCAGGGCTCTGCAGGTCCCACCGTCTCAAATTACGTGCACGTATGCTACGCGTTGTCCAATTGAACCTTCATAACAGACATCCGATTGAGGCATATAATACCTTTTCAGAATTCTGTTGTCGAGAGCTACACAATGACATGTGATAAGAGGTTGTACGAAGTCGGGGAAGATGGGTCCATGACCAGATCTTTAGGTCTTCAAAATTTATCATGTGTGCTGTCTTGTGTAATAGTCACTCGGGATTTTGAGCTATGGATTTTGAGTTATGGTTCTTGTGGGACATTTCTATGTGAAATGTGGGATGAAATGTTGTTGAGACGGCGTGAATGTAGCATCGAGGTGACAAAATGACGATTTTACCCCTCACTAGGTTATCTTTGGCTCCGGGCTGATTTAGCAGTCGTTGCTCAGGGTTATCTCTGAGATTGGGCTGCTGTGAGTACTGAATGTCCATAGGGTTGTCTCCGAGGTGTGTCTGACCTCCCGGAGTTATCTCCGTGGTTAGAATTGCATCCCTCGGGGTTATCTCCCAGGTTGGAACTGAATCTCCCGAGGTTGTCTCTCGGATTAGAACTGAGTATCTCGGGGGGTATCTCTGAGATGAAAAATTGAATATCCCGAGGTTATTTCTGGGATTGAACTGATTTCACTTCCAGGGTTATCTCTGGAAATCGATTTTGCCCTCCTACAAGATTAGTAACAGGAATGCAAAATTTCGAGTGTCTACAATCAATATTTATGTAGATCTTTTCCTAAAACGTCAACCTTTAAATAATTAAAAGATAGAAAAAGTATAAAAAGGATAGACACACATTTAGGAAAAAAAAATTAAGTCAATATGATATGAGTATCAATAAAAAAATTATAATTTGAATAAATTTAAATAATTTATCTAAATTTAAAAATTGTTTATATTGAAATCATTTATATTTTGAGTACAGCTCAAATTTTAGAGAGCGGTTATTAATCGAGTACAAATTGTTTGATTCATTAACCAATTTGTTTGATTCATTTTAGTGCGCCTTAGGGGCTGTTTGTTTAAAACTTAATGGGTCTGAATGGCTGAATCGGTAAGTGGCTGAATCATTAAGTGCGTTTGTTTTGAAAAAAATCGTCTGAATGGCTGAATCGATCAGATGTGTTGGCTGAATGGTTAAGTCCGAATTTTTGGTCTGAATGGCTGAATGGTTGGCTGAATGAAGTAAAAAAATTAAAAATAATAATAAAAATAATAATAAAAATATTAACTATTATATTATGTAATATTAAATAAATTTACAACAACTTTGAATTTTTTCAGAGGGGTAAAATATTAAAAATATGTCATTCACATCTTTAAAATATGTATTCAGATTCAAATTCAGATTTAGATTCAAGTATACCTTCACACTAACTCTAAACGGCTAACCATAAAGGCCACTTGGGTAAAATCTCCGCTCTACTCTTGTTTGTTCCATCTGAACCCAAAACTGATATCCCACCCACATCTAATTACAAACAAAAACATATCCCCACAACTACCACCGTCGCCGGTCAGAAAGAAGATGTACAGGGACGAATCAGCATGCAACACATACAACTACGGCGAATCCGTTTACTGGGACGCCCGTTACATACAGGAGGCCGCCGCCGGTGCCTTTGACTAGTACCAGCGTTACGCCGCCCTTCGCCCCTTTGTTCGCAAATATATTTCCACTTGTTCTCGTGTCCTCATGGTCGGTTGTGGCAATGCTGGTAATTTTTCTTCAATTCATTTTTTTGAGGTCAACTTTTTTTTTAATCATCTTTTGTGTATTTTGGGTTTTTGTTTTCCATCCTTCAATTTGGGTTGTTTTTCCATTTGTTAATTAATCCAGGTGCTTAATTCTTTTTATACTCCCAGCCGTCTTGGGCGAGGGGCCATCCTCCATATTAAACGTACTAAAAGTGAAAGTCCCTCCTCTCTTTAAAAATCGAGTATCTAGATGGAGCTTCAATAAACTGGAAAATGGAATTAGTTTTTTTTTTAATTTATTTTATTTATTTTTGAAAAACGATGGGAGGATCATGGGTTAGATTAAATATATTAAAATCGTAGTTATATGTTATGTTTGGTATAGAAAGATTGTTTTGTGCTTATTCTCCTATAAATATAAGTTGGTTAAGCTTAGTAGAAGTAGTTTTTAGATAAAAATTAAAATAACTAACATAGAGATAAAAAGTGTCACACATTAAGAACTCAAGAACTCATGGTTCTCAATTAGTTTACACGTGACCACTAGAGCACTAACATGGTACAAACATTTCAAAACATGGTATACTTTGTTTTGGAACATATGACAATCCAATTTTTTTTTCCATACTTGCTGAAACTTCTATTGTATAAGTGTGATTACAACGTTGTTGGATGATTTATAAATGATTAGCACCCTCTTAAAAAAACTAGGCGGCTAAAATCAAATCTAATGGAAGTTTAGAATTGCCTATCTATAACAATCCTCTAAATTATCAAAGATATTTACATAGTATAATAATGATTTCATTCAGAACATTCTATTATAAACCCTAATATAAAAGAAGATTTTAGGGAATGCAAACTAATGTTGCAAAATGAGTGCCTTGTGGGGGTCATGTACTCTGTTCTAAAAATCTCCGCCTAGGCGCTAGGCCCCCTCTTGGCGCCCCGCCTAGGACCTAGGCCCCCACTTAGAGCCTCTAAGCCCCCAGGTGCCTCACCTAGGCCCAAGGCGATAAAAAAATCCCTCTATAAAATTAGGCGGGTTCTAGGCGGAGGGATTTTTTTATTTTAATAACTACCCAAACCAAATCTTGATATGTTTATTTTTCTAATGATTACTATATTCATAATACAAGTTGTGGCATATCAAATCACAACAAGAAGTGAACAATATCAAGTCAAAATGGATAATTTTATTATAGTTGTAATTTTTTGAACTTGTACCAACTTCAAATTATATAAATGAGAATACATTTGTAATATTTAGTTTAATTCAATTTTATAATTCTTAAATTTATGTTTAGTTTCTTAAGTTTTAATATTGAATTAAATTATTGAAATTTTAAAATTTATTATTTAATAGCAATCTTATTTATAAATAAAACTAATACGTTAAAAATTTGTTTAAACTTTGAACAATTACATGTTTGTGTTTGAACTTTGACATTAGCAATATGGATGTGTTTGAACTTTGACATTAGCAATATGGATATGTGTTTGAACTTTAAGAAAATGCCTTTATTATCTTTATTATAGATTGTTTTGTTTTATATTATTATTTTGTTTGGATAAATTAAAATAAAATATTAAAATTACCTTAAAATAAAAAATCCCGCCTAGGCCCCCTAGGCGCTAGGCCCCCCTCGGCCGCCCGCCTCCCGCCTAGCGCCTTTTAGAACATTGGTCATGTAAACCATAACATTGTTGATAATGATATTATTGTGAGAGTAAGCTTAGAAATGACTCAACTAGTTTAATTATATCTTTTTAGAAAGCTATTCTGAGTATACCACGTTCTGAATATGCATATTTCGTATCAACTAAGCGATTAAAAGAAATTTACTTTTACCTTTCTTCATATCATGAAATCATACTATGAAAAGTGATAGTTTCCTTTCCCGATTTCATTTCACGTACTGCATAGAACTATATCTAGGTAATACAGACTCCATGTGTTGAGACCTTTTTGATATGTGTAACGTTCTGTAGTTTGGATAATGAAATTTTCTCTATTGCATGAATGTAGTACAGAGTAGAATGAGAACAACATAAAAAGCCATCTTGGTTCTATTTGAAATATAATTACAAAAAACCATCTTTAAAATTTGATTCTCATTTAGAATGAGAACAAAAATAATCCAATTACTAGATAATGTAGGTTTGCTGATTCCCTCTGTCAGGTTGCATGCCCTCTGGTCTTGTGATAGTTATTATTCCTTTGCTTATAGAAACTTAAATCTTAATAGAGTTACTTTTTAGTAGAACTTCCTGAGGTGATGAGAGTTTTACTTTTGTAGTCATGTCAGAGGACATGGTTAAGGATGGGTATGAAGACATAATGAATGTTGACATTTCATCAGTGGCCATTGACTTGATGAGAAGGAAGTACGAGCATGTCCCTCAGTTGAAATGTATCCTACATAACAAACAGCTTGCTTTTGTTCTTGTTTCAAAATTTGGACTATTATTTTTGTTGCTTGTGAAAAACACATGTACCTTTGGTGAACTTTTCCTTATGAAACTTAATAGACATGCAGATGGATGTTAAGGATATGAGCTTTTTCCCAGATGAATCATTTGGCAGTGTCATTGACAAAGGTATATTATGTATATATCCGTTTACTGCATGTTTTGCCAAATTTTGCAATTATTTTATAAGTTGAAAATACTTATTAATGCCTCTTATTCCCTGCATGTTTTGCTGATTCTAGGAACACTTGATTCGCTGATGGTAATTATTGTTCTGATTTTGACAATTGACGTCTCCTTATTATTGTTAACAACGTGCTGATTTTTAGTCATCCTCTTCATTTTTGAAGTGTGGTACCAATGCTCCAATTAGTGCTGCTCAAATGCTGGGGGAAGTAAGCAGGTTGTAGGTTTTATCAACTCTTTAATCTTTTTGTTTCTGATCTGTTCTAGAAGTTTAATGGTCCATATTTGCTTTAATGTACTTTTTTCATTTTCTATCTCTTATTCCAAGTTATGTATATAACAAACTGTTTTTTTGCTGTTTTTTTCTTTGCTTGTAGGCTTCTTAAACCCGGAGGAGTCTATATGTTGGTATATATTCTCCTGAGAAATCTCTTTCAAATACTTTTTCCTTGATATCTAAAAGCCTAACAAAGAAATAAAATGATGCCAACTTTCTGTTTACAGATAACTTATGGTGATCCTCAAGTCAGGGTTCCTCATCTTCGCCGACCAATATATAATTGGAAAATAGATTTGTACATTATGCGTAAGTTCTTAATCTCTTTAAGTCATGAAAGATCTGTTGCTCTTTTCTTTCCGCAATTTTTTTAATATCTCAAATTAGTTCAGTTTCAGAGCTATCTAATTTTTGCGTGAACTTTGTTATCTATTTTATCTTTAAAAAGCAGGCTTCAAGTTCATAACCTTTGACTCTATGTCTGTCTGTCTTCGCTTAAATGCTGCCAATTTGCATAAGAGAAATTTGGAAAGCATAATTGTAAAGTCATGCAACTAAATATGAAAGTCCTGTAGAGTAAACACAAAATAGTAATTATGAGGATAATAATCACATTTAAGAAAGACTAAGTACTTATACTTGTGCCTTCAGAATATCACTAATGTTTAGAAAATATCCTTTTATTTCATCCTATTTGATATGCAGCACTATTTCTACCTGTGTTCCTCTTACATGTGATAAGAAGATTTTTATGCACTTTATGGCTATATTGTTTATCTGTAGTTCCAAAATATCTTATAGGCCCACTCATAGTTGTCATGGAGTCGCCTAGGTGATAGTCGACACCTAGGCATCCCGACAATGGGGAGGATGGCATGGCGCTTGTTGTCTTGAGGTTAGGCTGCTAAAGCGTGCGCCTTGGCAGCTCGGTGTCTTAGCAATTCTAGCCCAAGACTTTAAAATATGGTTATATCCATTACCCATGGGTGACCCATAGATTAAAAATAAGGGATAAAACCCTAAAATAAAAATCAAGACTTACCCATGTGGAAATATCAATTTCCAAATAAATAATATATAAATTGCACACTATGAATGACTTGTCACCATGCGGACGTCATGACGGTTGCCTTGTCGTCTAGATGTCCTGGCAGTCGGCTATCGTCATGTTCGCTGTGGCGCCGTGATAATTATGCGCCCACTACATTATCCATCTTGTACAATTTCAGCTTTCCCTTTTTTTTTACCACTCGTCCGAGCACAATTCTCCCAATTCTTACTTCTATATTGCGGAAGGTAAGATATTTTCTAGGTTCTTTCACTTTAGCAATTTGAATGACCATGAGGGAGTAGAATATACTTTATTTATTCATCTTCTTTGTTCACCAATCACCCTCTAAGTCGTAGTCCTTTGATAGACATGTCTTGCTTCTTCATTCCTCCTGAACACTTTCTTACAGCTCTACTTTCACTTGAATTTTGGTCAGATCATCACTTCCATTGAGCATCTAATGAGGCACCCTAAAAATCAAATTTGTGTTGTCATTGACTCATGGTCTGCTTAACACTAAAGATACGTATTCGAGGCATGGGTCAATGTCTCGACTGTTTTGTTTCTTGTGTGTCGGGAGAGTGTCGGGTCTGATCCTTTAAGGTGGAAGACCTCTACAGCTCCAAGGGATCTCTTGGAGAGAAAGATAGGATAATCATTTAGAGATGTGTTTGTTTCTCCCTTCTTTAGGGATTCTGGATTGAGAAGAAATACTATAAAAAAATTGTGCTTGGGCAATGCCTGCTGTTTGGTTTGTGACGGTCTTTCTTTGCATCTATTCGAGCTTACTCAGTGGGAGCTTTCCAATAAGTTCCACTTCAAATTTTTATAGATATTAGCGACTGTTGCTGAGCTAACTGTAGTGCAAAGTCGTATTTCTTTAATTAATAAGATCCAAAATAAGGTTTATTTATCCCAGGCCGGTACTTCACTAATGTCTGGATGATTTTTCCACTTTTTTTTGTTTTCTTTTGGGAGGACCTATTCTCCTCAATATGCTTTGTAATATCTTTTTCTCATCTTTAGTGTAAAAATATAAATCTTATTTTTATGATTAGCGAGCAGTACTTCACTGACAGGGGGATGATTATTTTATATATTCTCTGGCTGTATTTTTGTATAGCTGGTTATAATCAAATGCTAAATTGGGTTATTGGTGTCCAATTAAAGTAGGTTACGTGCACACAACACACACATGCACACAAACGTTAAATTTAAACTTGATTGTGTTATAAGCTTTACTTCTTTCTTATTTCTCTTGGTAACTTGCCTACCCCAACTAGTTTGGGATAAAGGCGTTTTTGAGTTGAGTTTTCTTTCTAGCCTAAGCCCCTGTGGTCAATTCTCTGGTGAGTAAATGATTGCTGCATTTTCCCTTATAGCAACTCTTATGCATAAGTTGATGAGTTTTTGGTTTGTGGGGTCCAAACTCATGAGAAGTACCAATTTTAATTGGTGGTGTATTTAACTAATTGTGTGTGAGCAACATGGGATCCTAACTTATGTTGAATTGGGGTCCAAGTTTGTACACCGTACACAGTTTTAAACCGTATGAGGATGCATGTGGCAGTTTCTAGCCTAATTGGAAAAGGAACAAAGCTAGTGGCGGTGGAATCCTAGTTATTAAGATTTTAATGTCAACCCAATTATGGAAAGCATGATCCGAAGACTACACGGATTGGAGTTTATCATTGGGTTATATATACATGCATTGGTGTGATCAGTGTGCGACACAAGAAATATAACAATTGTGATATACATAGTCAGTGTGAGAGAGAGTGTTTTGGCAGAAGCAGTAACGCACGAAACAGTTTTGGTGAAGGTTAATTCACGGTTATCTCCATCTTATTATGAATAATTAATTGTTTAAAGACTTTAATTAATTTGGAGGATATTGGGTGGTGAAGTAATTTGAATTTTTACTCAAATTAAGGTATTTTTGTATTCTCTCAGTGAAAATCCAATAATAATCTAGAAGGTGTGTTGAATAGATTATTACAGATTAAAAAATTATCTTAGGCCTTTTTGAATATTTAGATAATTAAATTGCAGGGTTAGAAATTAATATGCAAGGCAATAAAAATTCAATTCCATAATGCACAGAGATTTGTCTTGTTCACAACATATACCCCTGGTATGTTGCTACGTTCAATCTCAAGCTCCTCTACAGGACTTTTGATCATATTACTCCCAGTAATAAATACTCATTTAACAGGCGGAGAAGTCTTTACAAAGTTTTATAGATCAACTTCCAACTATACACAATTAACTATCTTGGACAACAAGTTGTTAGCTCCTTCCTCAAGCTTAGTTGCACCTTTCCTTTGAGTTCAGTTCTACTTTATGATCTGGTCTTTAAACGACAACCTCTTCCTCACCTCACAAGTACACTAGAGACCCAACTCTCAGTTGACATTTTGAAGACTAGTCTTGGTCAAAGAATTACTCGTCTTTCTCACATGTACATAAAATAACCTAACTCTACTATTTTCATTTTTACTAAAAGATTTGACACTTTTAAGATAAGCAGATAAATTCAGTGCATATATATAAAAGTTTAAATAACTTTTATATTTAATGTTTCTCAAATAAGCAGATAACAGTTAAAGATCAAATAATTATATAAAAGTTCAATGACTTTTATATTTGTATGAAATGTTTGTGTAAGCAGATGATAATTTATGCTCAGTTATAAAAGTTTATGTAACTTTTATACTGTGTGAATATGCTTCTTGTTTAAGCAAATATAAAATTAAGCTTAGATTAAAGATGCTTCTGTACAGGTAGATATTTAATTTAGTGCAGATTTATAAATGTTTACTTTTTCTTTATAAATAAAGATTGTGTTTCTATGTCAAACATATATAACTTTGATTTTAGATATAAAAGTTTAAATAACTTTTTTAGGGACTGATATGCTTCTTTTTAAGTAGATATATTCAATGAAGTTTTTGATATAAAAGTTTAAATAACTTTTATATTATGCAACAAGTATTTTATGAATAAATGAATTTATGTTTAAATACTTGTGATGACAGATATCAAGTACAATAAATGAATCAATTAAACAATACTTGTTATAACAAATAGATTTGTTTCAGTCAAAGATATATATAATAATATATTTGATCTATGATGTGAATACGTTAAATATGGTCACTTAGGATTTTAAGATTGTTCGAATAATTATCTCTATCATTCACTCGAGAGATATACCTCCGAATTGTATCGGTAATCTCAGTACGAACCGAATTTATAGTTTCACAACTAATATTTATATAAATATTTTCGATAGACCACTTAATATTTGAAAGACCGTTTGGATAATTATCTCTATCATTTACTCAAGAGATATACCTCCGAATTGTATTGGTATTTAAGTACTGATCTATTTTACGATATTTATATAAATAAATTATATCAATAAAAAGTCACTTAGGATTTTAAAGACCGTTCGAATTATTATCTCTGTCATTCACTCTAGAGGTATAACTCCGAATTGTATCGGTATCGGTATCTAATTATTGACTTTTTATATGATATAAATAGATGAAATATAAATATATATAAATGTGGGCTGAATAACACTTCTGTCTCTCCAAGTTGTCACTCACTTTCAAAGTCGTCCCTAAAGTTCATCTTTTGTCAGTTAAGACCTTAAAGTGACATTTTTTTCCGTTTTAAGTTCCTCCCACCCATTTTGCCCCTAAACCGACCCATTTTAATCCAACCTAGTTTGACCTAATCCAAAATTTTAATATTTAAAATAAAATAATTGTTTTTAATATTTTAAAATAAAACAATTATTTTAAAAATAGTTATATTAAATATTTTAAAAGAAAATATTATTTTTAAAATAATAATTAAATATAATTATTATTTAATTTTTTTTAAATAATATTTTCTTTTAAAATATTAAAAATAACTATTTTTAAAATAATAATTTATTTTAAAATATTAAATATAATTATTATTTTAAAATTATTTTGAAAATATTAAATTATTTATTTTATTTTAAATTATAAAAAATTTGGGTCATGTTGGGTCAAAATGGGTTGGGGTCAAATCGGGTTGAAGAAACATAAACGTCAAAAAATGTCATTTTAAGAATCTAATTGACGAAAAATAAACTTTAGGGTCGACTTTGAAAGTGAGTGGCAACTTGGAAGGACAGAAGTGTCATTCAGCCTATAATTGTGTATAACAATTTATATTTGTATATCTATGAATATAGACAAGTGAGAGATAATTCAAATAAATTAATCAAATAACTTATCTCAAATACTTTGACCAATTTTCTCTTCAGCAAAATATTAGAATTTTGAGTAGAATGGCGAAAGCTACTTTAGAGATAATATGTTGGCAAGGAGTATAAGCTTTTCTTTGTTTGTTAATTGGCAAGTTGAAATGAACAAGCCTCCTATTATAGATTTTCTGAGCTTAAAAAATGAAAGGCTCGGATTCTTTGTTTCAAAAATGAAAGGCTCGGATTAAATATGACAATGATCACACGGATTGCCCAAGAGAATTGCAGAATAACATTTTCAAAATTTGGCCCAAACAAGTTAACTTCTGTTCTGTCTTAACATTAAATAAGCACATGGCTTATTTATTTTCAAATTTTTTCAAGAATCCAGCACACTTGTAGCTTCGGTCAACACTAGCAAGGCTATAAGCCTTAGCTTTTAATGATCACATGACATATACACATGTTTATATAATTCCCAAGTTTTCCTTAACATTCGGATGAAAGTGAAAGGTTAAAGCTTTTCACTTTTGCAGTTTTCTTTTGAAAATATATAAATATAATATAATCTTTCCAAGAAAATTTTAGTAAATAAAAATTATTTAGGAATAATAGGAGTTCTCCTTGTCTTAGGAAATGCTGTTTTATGAATCAATCTCTTTAACACTTGATATTAAATTATCAAGGTCAAGAAAATATTAATTCAATAAGATTTAGAAAACATTTTTGGTCAAAGTAAATAAGATAATTAAAACAATTATAATATATAAATCCTATGCGGATGATTCTACCCTTTTAATTAATCTATATACTAATTATTGTTATCATCAAAATAAACCTAAAAGTTGGAGACCCAGTTTGGTGATATTTCAAGTTTTTAGTTATAAAACTTGGAATGACTATTTGTACTCACAATTGATTATAGTTTTAGAGGGTTTTCCACGTAAGATTTGGTGTCTTGTGTTTGGTTTATTTTTCGTACTATTATTTTATGTGGTTATTATTTATTTGGTGGAATTGCATTACTTGTTTGATGTGGTCTGTTATTTAATTTATCAGAGACGGTTCTAGTTGGGGGAGTTTTCCTAACAATTAGAAGTACTGAAGTATCTATTATATTACCAGCAGAATGGGTGGAATGGTAATTCTAGTTCTTCAGTTACACACTAGCATTCTAGTCCCTAAAATTTCATCTCTCAAGGCTACCTCTCTTTTCTTCGTCCTGTTTGCTAGACAGTTATGGACGGGGAACATAGTCATTACTTTTCTCATCACTTATTTAAACTGTCCCATTACTTTTCCCTTTTGTCGTTTTATATATTAATGACAAAGGTCCCTTCTAAGAAAGACGTTTATGGGTTCCTGGTTCTTTGTAGGCTCAACACTAATGATATGATTTAGATTTGTTGTGAAATTTCAGTTCCACATCGAAAATGTGAATTGTATTGAAGTGTATCCAATTCTACTATCAAAAATACCAAATATACCAAATAACTAGTCATTACTTTTGGGTGGGCTTGTGGAGGCTTAAAATGACCCAAAAATTTCATGTTGCAGTGGATTGAGTCTGGATTTGTCCCCATTTCGAACTTGGTTCATAACAAATAATATCAAAGCAAAACCCTAAACCGTTGTGGGCACCAAGTGATATGGAATAAATGTTACATTGATGGTTGGTGGGACCCACCTCTCAAAAGGAGTCACCTCTAGAATCATACACTACTGACTGTTAATTTGAGATTGTGTGGATCCTGACACGGATTTAAGTGGAATAGATTGTATTCTAGTTCCACATTGAAATATCTTAGATGCCTATAAATGGTATCAAATTAAAACCCTATCCTAGTGTGGGAACAAAGTAAGACACTGAAAGGTGCTCGGCTCCCATAGAATCCTATTTTGCCTAGGGGGATCTTGAGATTTTGTGGAAGGGATTTAAGTTGGGCAGAATTTGAAGTCCTAGTCTTGCACTGGAAAATGTGGGGTGGATTGAACTGTGTATAAGGTGTCAATTTACTACCAATAATACAAGAATTTGTCATGATTTCTGAGTTAACGTGTAGGCTAAGAGGACCAAATTACACCTGGTAAGTGGATTGAGCCTGGATCTGCACTTGTTTTGGTCTCGGGTCATTGCATTTTCAAGCTTCATAACTTGTCCCTAGCTCATTTGATGTTCAGGTAAGATTAGTAGGATCCACTGTATTTTTATTCATAGGTCCATAAATGAGATCTCTGTTGTTATCTGCTTAGAGTTTTTAAGAAAGAATGTGCTCTCTAATGCTAGAGAATTTACTCATCAGATTTCAAGAATTTAGGGATGGTGCCATATCTGGAAATGCAGGTGCTTTGATTTCTTTGGTGCATATGGAGAGCATATACTTAATTTAATTATCTATGATTGCTATTTTGCATCAAGTTATTTAGGAATATGGTCACATTTTTCTCAGGCTGGGCATTCGCTTTATATCCTTTTTAAGTAGGGCGTGTTTTCAATTTATATTGTGAGTTGAGGGCACTCCTTCACCGGAGACGCTGTATTTCTTCCATTCGTCTGGTTCTGGAGAATTCTTTGTCCTCTCATTATAGATGTCCCAACCTTTTTAACATCTCACTTTGTAATAATACAATCTTCATTTCTTGTTAGGATGAGGATTCTATTTCTTTGAAATTTCATTTCTTTATCAATTTAATTCACGAGAAGCGGAGAAGTTATCTTCTTTGGAGCATCTTCCTTCTCCATGTTTGTTCCCTTTTATCCTCCCTGATACGACGAGATCTCAGGTTATTTTTCATACTAGTCTTACCACGCTTTACATTTCAACTTCAGGCTCCAAGTACTTTCCCTATAGCCTCTTAATTCTGCACGGTCAAGGTGACTTTTAAGATCAAGACTTTTGTTAACTAGTCAGTTTCTCTAAACACTTGAGCAGCTACTATGTCCTACTTCCGCAAGGAGTGTGTTGAATTCCTTAATTGGGATTTTGTCTGAAGCTTGGGTGTCCCTTTTGTCTCCAGAGAGTTTGTTACATATTAGGATTTGGGGGTTTTGGCAGAAACAAATACGGTAAGATTTTGTTACATTATGCCTGTTTTGTCATTTTTTGGTATTCAGACACAGGCCACAGGAATGCCAGAATCCTAAAGAACAGGATCCTTTCTCTTCCCTTATTGATGATAGGGTCTTTGGGTGCAACTTGGTTATCAGGTTTGGGAACTTTAAAATAAGGCGGAGTTTCTATTTTTAGGGGGAAAATCCATAATACACTTGGTTTATAACCCAAAACCCCAAGGGGTTGGCTCAATGGCATGTGCTCTACCATAATAAAGGAGAGGTCACATGATCAAACATTGCCAACTCCAAGGTGCACCCACATAAGCTTATGCTTGGATTTGTACGATGCTCTGATCTTTTTGTTTCTTTTCTTTTTTTGTTATTGTTTTTTTTGGGGGGGGAGGGGGTCATGTGTACATTTGGGATTAGTCGGTTTCGTATTTGAGATCACAGTAGGAATTGGCAGTGCATCCTGCATGATTAAATACTGGACTGTTTGGCATTAATATTTGTTATCCAAAATTAACAATAAATGACCTCTATGGTTTTTTTTTGTCCGTATGAAGTTAATATCATTTTTGTTCATGTTATATACTCTTTTTTTTTATTTTGCAGCTAGACCTGGATTCCAAAAGCCTGCAGGTTCTGCTCCATCTGCAAAATCATTCTTGGAACCTGTGCCTACTACAGCTAAGGGCGTACTTCCTGCAGATTTCGTTATGGAAGATCCAGATTCTCACTTTATTTATGTCTGTAAAAAGATGGACGGATCCGATTTGACACCTGATATTTTATAGACTTGTCCGCAGGTTCGAACATTGACAATACTTGTATGTTTATTGCGGCTTGTACAAACACAATTTGCTTTTTATTGTTTGCTAATTTACATGGTATGCTGTAGATTACTAGGAAATAACAGGAATAATTGACCTCCTGTGTGTATCATGCGTGTATGAATTGATCTAAGCGTAGAACTTCTGAGTACCATATTTTATATCGGTCTGATTCTTTGTAGTGTTGACATTAATACTTCTAATATTAATCTGCTGGTGGCTTTTAGATCAAAAGGAAATTTGTGTTTGTGGTTACTTGCAAAATGTATTACTCATTCTGTTCCATTTGTAGAATTTGTAAACAAAGAATGCATCTTTATTTTGTATTCCCTTGCAATTATCAGGAGTTGATTCAGTGGTGGTGGTGGTATGATAATTAAACGACATTACGTCATTTTATGTTATTATCTCCGTTTGAAATAAATTCACGTCATAATTAGATTTTAATATTTTGCAAATTAATTAGAAACGGAATTTTTTCTTATATTACCCCTACCTTCTCTCATTGTCCCAAGAAATTTTCTCCCTTTGTATTAATAGTTTTCAATTTCTCATAAAGGGATAGTGATGAAATTTCAAACAAATTTTAATTGTTACTCCCTCCATCCCTAAATAATTGACGTTATACGGGAGTTCAAAATTTCCCAATATATTTGACGTTACCAAGTTTTTAGGAAGCATTAATTACAATTTTTCCTCTATTGCCCTCAACTATATGGAATATTTCATTTATCTAGATAACTATATAGAGTACATCTTTTCTTAATTAATGCAAGGGTAATTGTGATAATACATATCAATCTTAATGACAAAATTGGAGTAATAAATAACTTAATAAGTGTGAAAACCTTCAAAACGTCAGTTATTTAGGGATGGAGGGAATAAATGATAGTATTAAATAACTTTCTTAATCCATGTGCAAAAACCTTAAATGACAATCTTTTAAGAACGGAGGTAGTATTTTTTTAATTTTTAATAAATCATCATAATTTTGAATTTGAAAAATGTTGTCAATAATGACTAATTACCAAAACCCAACAAGATTCTCTGCACTTGTTCTTAAAAGGGTAATAATTAATGATGTTATAATCTGGAACAAGACAATTAAACAAATTTTTCTTCAAAAAGGTTACTATTTTTTTTAAAAATAGAATAGTAATTAAATTATTATTCAGAACAAAGTTTATTTTCATAGAGAAAAAAAAAATTCTCAGTTAATAACTTATAAGATAATAGAAATTATAAATTCATTGAATATTAGTTTTTGAGGGTCAAGACTGTCCATTGAGCAAAAAGTATGACCAAGTCTGACTCATAATTTTCTCTATTTCACAACTATATTTGTTTATATTTTTACCCCGATAAAACAATTAAAATAATAATAATAAATATAAAACCAAAAAGAACCACCACTCCCGAATTCATCTGAAATACTGTCCCACGTAGAAAACAATATGGAGTACTTTATAATGGGAAGAAAGTCAGACCTTGATTCCAAACCGTTCAAAATGGATAGCATATTTGGACGACCTATACAAATGGCATGCATTTGTATGGCAGATTGATGCATTTTGAATGATATTTGCTATACAATTATTATACAAATGCGATATATTATAGGGAATTATTAAATTCACAATACTTTTTGTTATTTCCACAACAAAAGTGTCAGTGGCGGAACCAGAACAAAATTTGAGGGGGGGGGGGCAAAATTTGAGGGCGGTTACCGGAGGTCCGGAACAACGACGTATAGATTACAGCGGCGAGAGAGTGGAGTTAAGGTCTTTGGGTTTGATTTTGACCCAGATTGAAAAAAATAGAAAGTATATTAACGGCCCAATGCATATCGACCAGAGAATCGTGGCTCAATGCACAAGGCAGCACGTTACCGGCAAGAACACCAATAATCAGACCCAACTGGTTGATTGCAACACATATGGAAACAGTGACCTCAATTTTCTAGCTATATCTACTTGGATTTTCCTCAAGAGTCCCATACTGTTTTTTGTCTTTTTAGTTATAAGCAATGAGAGAGAATGCTCATAGCCCTAATCAACACTCGGATAATATGGTCCAAGTTATTTTAATGGGTGAGATAAACACTTTAAGCAAGACTTTCTTAATTTAAGGTATTAAACCATCTTAATTTTTATAATTACAAATAAAAACAATTATTCCTAAATTAACAGAAAATCAATTAAAACTAAAATCAATTTTTATTCTTTTTCTTATATTCCTAAATTTATTTGTCATCATCAAAATTAGGGCTGTAAATGGTAACCGGAAAATTCGTATTCGTCCGCATCCGTATTCGAAAAAAAACGGATATTATTCGTATTCGAAAAAAAACGGATATTTCCGTATTCGGTTTAAAGGTATCCGTAAATAAACGGATACGAATACGGATATAGGCGTATTCGTATTCGATTAACATCCGTCCGTAAATATATCCGGCGGATACGGATATTCGGATTCCGATATCTGAAATCCGTATCTGAATAACTTATATATATATACACACACACACACACACACACACTTAATATTTACATTAATTAAGTTATTAATTAATGTAAATTATTAATTAATAATTTACCTATATAAATTGTTAATAATTTAATATATATATATATATATATATGTATTTATTAATAACTTACATTCATTGATTAATATCTTACATTTATTTATATAAGTTATTAATATATATGTGTGTGTGTGTGTGTATATATATATATATATATATATATATATATATATATATATATAAATATATATTAATTAATCACTTTAACTTATATTCATTAATTAATAACTTACATATACATTTATATATATAAGTTATTATATATATACACATATATATTAATAACTTGCATTAATTAATTAATAAGTTACACACACACACACACACACACACACACACACATATATATATATATATATATATATATATATATATATATATATATATATATATATATATATATATATATAATGGATCAGGTCCGGACCTCCCGGACGGGAGAAAATCCGGACCCGATTTTTTTTTTTTTTGTAGAACAACTAAAAAAAAAAAAATTTTTTGGAACTGAACTTTTTCAATAATACAGTGTTTTGGGTGTGTTTTTAATACCTACACCAACCAATGTATGTACAGTCTGCCCAGACTGTACAGACATATTTTGTTATAGGCATCCAAAGCACACCCAAAACACTGTATAATGTAAAAATTCCAATTGCATAATTTTTTTTTTTTAGTTGTTTCAAAAAAAAAAGCAAAAAAAAAAAAGGTCCGGATTTTAACAAAATTCGGGAGTCCGGACCTGATCCGGACTCATATATAGATATATATATATATATATACAATATACACACATATATATTAATAACTTACATTCATTAATTAATCACTTACATTCATTTATATAAGCTATTAATATATATATATATATATATATATATATATATATATATATACACACACACACACGTTTAAGGACAACGGTCGAGAGGCGGGAGCAATGGACAATATAATTTTATTGTTAAAATGTGTTTGGTCTGAATTAATTTAAAATTAATCTAGAAGGGAGAGTTAAATAAATTAATTCACGTTTATGAATTTTTGGGTGGAGAGAGTATTTATCACTTTCATTTGCCTAATTATTTAGAAACTAGAAGTCCAAATATGTAAAATAAGTTCAATGTCAATTTTGAATCATGTTAGATTAACTAGTTGTCACACATACATAATAACTCGCACTCTCCATATATATAATGAAATCAAATAATTTCTTATAACCATGTAATTTATTTATTGAGGATACATAATAAATAAATCTCCCATAAATATTACTATTCATTTATTAAATATTATTATTTCTCTTTTTTATTATTTAATAAAATTTGAAAGAATAATATTGAGATTTTAATTTCAATTTGATACATCAAACAAAGTATCGGTTACATTATTGAATCTTTTTATTTTCACCCAAAACGTCAATTAACATGTTCCTCCCTTTATGATTAGGATGTTTAATTAATATGTATGGTCTAAATATTAAATTGTGTTTAATTAATATGTATGATTTAAACTTTAATTTTTTTTTCGTAAATATTTTGAATGAATTTTATATTAGGTTACTGATAAACGAATTCGGATATTCGGATATCCGAATAATTTGTCTATTCGGATAAAATAAACGGTAACGGATATTATCCGTATTCGAATATTTTTCCGAATACCGGATACGGATAATATTTTTAAAATCCGCCGGATACCGGATACGGATACGGATAGCGAATTAGTTTTCCGGATACGGATACGGATATACCTGTATCCGTATCCGTTTAATACCGTTTACACCCCTAATCAAAATTACATAAAAAGTGGAGACCTAATTAACAGAAAACATTAACAGTATTCATATTTAGGCTAAATTAAAATTAATAGTACCAAATTTGAAAGACATTTAGGCTAAATTAAAATTAAAAATTAGTTAAATTACTTACCAAACTGTAAAGAGGGAATAGATGAGGCGGCGGGCGGCGGCATCCAGTAGTGGCTGGCGCAGGGAAGACCGGAAGAGATGAGGCGAGCCGCGAGCCGAAGAGGGAAGACCGGAAGAGGGAGGCGGCACAGTCGCACAGACGAAGTGAAGATAGAAGACGCACAGTGAAGCTGAAGAAAAAAGAGGGAAAAGAAGCACAATTAAGACCCAAGACCTAATAAAACAAAAATATTTTTTTTAAATGAAACGACGTCGTTTCATTGTAGTTTAAAAAATAAATAAAAAATAAAAAAAAGAAGAAGAAGATCGGAAAGAACAGCTCGCAGTCGTCAATGCCTCTGCCTTGCTGAAGATCGGAGAAGATCAGTTGCTGGCCGGGGCGTCGACTGCACCCCCCCCCCCCTACTCCCCCATGCCAGCGCCACCCTACCGAAGGCAGCTGCCCCCCCCCCCCCCCGCTAGCGACGGTGAAAACCGTCGCTATATGATCTATAGTGACACTTTTATTGTGGAAATAACATTTTTCGTTTTGGATTTAACAATTTCCTATATTATATTACATAAATGTAACTCACTCTTATAGTACTGCCCAAACTGCTTGGAATCCAAATCCCTCCGGCCTTGGCACCAAAAGCAACGTACTTTCTTCATGTACTTTGAGTGGTACAAGCTCAACACTTACTAAACTAGGACTATATTTATTTGTAAAGATTATAATCCCGGGATTATAATCTATGGAATTATAATTCCAAAACTATTAATCCTAGTATTATAATTCCAAATTATAATTATAATCCCAAATTATAATTATAATCCCAAAACTATTAAACCATTTTATAATCTTTAGACTAATAGTCTCAAGTCTAAATTTGAAAATAAACAAGACACTTGATATTAATAGTCTTATCTCAAGTATAATCCTTTCAAACAAAAACATAGCCTAAATGCATAAATCTCTAAATTATACTCGTATTCTATTTATGTTGGAATCTTCTCAAATTCAGTTCCTGCGAAACTTGGAAATGCTGTAGTAATATCCTGCACTTGGCCAAGATAAATGTCAGCATACTGAAGTAACTGCAAAATATAAACATGATGGACCTTATAATAAGATACCTTAGGATATGGAAGGGTCATTATCTTCAGTGATGAAGGATTTTTTGCCACAAAATTGAGCCGTTCTTTTCTTTGATCTTTTGTCCAGATTTCACTGGCTTTGAAAAAGCTATGCTCGCAAATTTAAACAAACGAAGTGTTGAGCCAACAATTTTGTGAAATGAGACCTACCAGAAGACCAGCACGTGTTCAAACAGTGACGAAATTTTGAGGGCGAAACAAGATAACAACTAGGATACAAATTACATTCATGGATAACATATAAACTGCTTAATTATATGCAAAAGATACTAGTATAATGGATGAGTTTTTAGGAAACTGAAAACTTAAAGCCAACTGATCTCTTTTGTTGCTCAAAAATTGAAAATCCAGCCTACAAATGCATAGCAGCATTTATTCCCCTTAAAAGTGAAAGTCCCACTTGAATGCTTAAAGGAGGATGAGAGTCCAAATTAGAAAGATTTCCCAACACTGAAGATATGAAATGACCAATTCATATATCTAAAAGATATTCATTCCTCAAGTATTTCAATAACCAATATTTAACAACGGTTGCTCACCTAAACCGGTATTCTCTCAGTGGTCTCATCAACCAACTTCATATCAAACTCACATAAATGTGCAATCAGACGATGAAGATGCTGCAAATAAATTCCAATTTAACAGTTGGCATGGGTCATGAAGTTCAATCACAAGATAAAAATAGTCTATATATATGTACCCATGAAGTTTACTTTAGTGGTAGTACTCCTATGGATAGAGTACCTTATCAGTTTGGCAATTGGCTTAAGTCATGGTTCAATACTATACATTGGCAAATAAACTCCGGACACTCGTACATAATTTACTATTGGATTGCCCGGAATGCATGGTCGATGGGGTATTTGTGTACAAACCATGGTTTATCCGATACGCACCATAAGGATAGTTGTTGCCGTAATTAAGGGGAAAAAACGAAGAAAAGAAGAACTACTGGTGTGTGCTGCAAGAGTTTCACTGTAGTTATGGTTTATCCATAGCTTTTTGTTTAGTAAGCAAACAATGAAGAACTAATTAAGATTTTCCTAACTCACAAAGAAGACGATGAACACGATAACAAGCTGTTATCTGTAATATATAGTATTATTTAATAATGCATATAAATAAATTATACAAAAATGAAAAATATAAATCCGAGTCCTTTGAATTCACAAAGTCTCCTTAAAGCAAATTTATTCCCCCACAGATGCTAAGGGTTAATTGAATAATTGCTTCCCAAGATAAAACGGATTTCAATTCTTAATTAGTAGCATTACAAAATTAAGAATTCATTGAACCAATTTCAATGTTATGTACTGAACTTCCAGTAATTATGCATGTATATATGCAAGCAATAATAATGCATGCATGAAATAAAGTTGAAAAGGATTAAAATAAATCTTACAACTTGCAGAGAAGGAATCCAGGATATGCTGCAACAGGATTATATATATATATTATGTAGTGCAACGACTTTAGCAATATAAAAGGAAAATAATTTCACAAACACTCCAATGGAATTCTTCTCTTTTGTGATAATATGCGCCCAACCAATTTATAGGAAAAAATTGGCAGTTTTTTACCGTTGGAGTCATTCTCTTGATATATAATTTAATAAAAAATCTGATAATTAATTAAACAGATTTTGGCCAAAAAGATATATATAACATGACCCGACCCGACCCGGTTCGTCAATTTTCTCATTCAATTCTTAATGAATTTGAACACATAAATATATATTTTATCAAAAATATATATTTTATCAAACCCATTTCCAACAATCCCCCACATGAATATAAAATTGACTTTACAATATGCAAAATATGTTATGAATATGCAGACACTAGTTCGAGTACATGAGAAAAGATATTTCATCAGGTTAAGTAGCCTAGTGGCTTTGAACTTGCCCTAGTAAAATCTATCGGATTTACTCGGCTAATCAGTAGACTTGATGTCTTTGAACTGTCAGCTTTTAGTGTAAACCAAGATAATAGAATTCACAAAATATCTCTTCAGACATAATTGGTTCTCACGTTTGTGTTCATTTTGGCCTTGAAACACCTCTTGGTTTCGTAAGTATATTAGAGAATTCAGCCTTCAAAATTCTCACAGAAGTGGCCCCCTTCTTACTCACGTATGTGACATCTATCAAGAGTATCCTGCAATACCCCACTTGAACATATTTCAAGATATAAAAGTCATTAAAAGCGTAACTTATCCTGATTCTCGCGGCAGATGTGCACTGTCTCATCTTAGGAATGGTTAGGAGTAAATATCTCCTCAGTGCTTTATTGAGTACTACATAGTTCGGTTTGCCCATTGAACCTAAATCTTGGGATCTCCAGTCAGCTAGGTTGGGTTGCCACTATGACGACTCTTATTTAAACAGTAGGCTTTAAACCCATTCCCCTCGATAATTTTTCCACTTGCTCTCTTGTTAAACCTTTCGTAAGCGGATCCGCAATATTATCTTTTGACTTTACATAGTCAATTGAGATAATTCCATTTGAGAGCAATTGTCTAACTGTATTATGTCTTCGTCGTATATGACGTGACTTACCGTTATATAAATGACTCTGTGCTCTTCCAATCGCTGATTGGCTATCACAGTCTATACATATAGCTGGCACAGGTCTTGACCAATTTGGAATATCCTCTAAGAAATTACGAAGCCATTCAACTTCTTCTCCAGCTTTGTCTAACGCAATGAATTCTGATTCCATTGTAGACCTTGCAATACACGTTTGTTTTGAGGATTTCCAAGATACTACTGCACCTCCAAGGGTAAAGACATATCCACTTGTGGATTTCGAGTCTTTATTATCAGATATCCAATTAGCATCACTATATCCTTCTAATACTGCTGGATATCTAGTATAGTGCAGTCCATATTTTTTAGTATGTTTTAGGTATCCTAAAACTCTCAAAATTGCTTTCCAGTGATCTTTACCTGGATTACTCGTATACCTACTTAGCTTACTTACTGAATAAGCTATGTCTGGTCTAGTACAGTTCATGACGTACATTAAACTGCCTATTATACGAGAATATTCTAGTTGTGATATGCCATCACCATCATTTTTATCTAGATGAAGATTTATATCAACTGGGGTCTTATTTAGAATTATATTATACTTGTTAAAATTTTCAAGTATTTTCTCAATGTAATGAGATTGAGATAATATAATTCCATCAGAGGTTCTAGAAATCTTGATTCCTAAAATTATATCAGCAATCCCCAAGTCTTTCATGTCAAATCTATTTGACAACTTTTGTTGAGTTGATAACTTCATTGTTGCTACCCATGATTAACATATCATCCACATAAAGACAAACAATGACATATTCCTTTTGAGTGCTTTTGACATAAACACATTTGTCACACTCATTGATTTTAAATCCATTTGATAACATAGCATTATCAAATTTCTCATGCCATTGTTTTGGTGCTTGTTTTAATCCATACAAGGATTTAACAAGTTTACATACTTTCCTCTCTTGTCCAGGAGCAGTGAAACCTTCAGGTTGTTCCATATATATTTCTTCATCTAATTCACCATTTAAGAATGCAGTCTTTACATCCATTTGATGTATTTCAAGTCTATTTAAGGATGCTATTGCTATTAGCATTCGAATTGATGTAATTCTTGTAACAGGTGAGTAAGTGTCGAAATAATCCAATCCTTCCTTTTGTCTATAGCCTTTAACTACAAGCCTTGCTTTGTATTTATCAATTGAGCCATCAGCTTTCATCTTCTTTTTGAAGATCCATTTATACCCTAAAGGTTTTGAACCAGGTGGAAGATCCACCAGTTCCCATGTATGATTTTGCATAATGGACTCAATTTCACTATTAATTGCTTCTTTCCAATGAGAAGCATCAGGAGAGGATACTGCTTCCTTGTAGGTTCGAGGATCATTTTCTAACAAAACTGTTAGAAAATCCGGACCAAAAGACGTTGAAGTCCTTGCCCTTTTGCTACGTCTAGGTTCATCCAATACAGACTCTTTGTCTATATTTTCAGGATTATTACTAGTAGCATCCAAAGGTCTTTTGTTTGAATTAGAATAATTATTTCCATTATATGGAAAAATATTCTCAAAAAATGATGCATCTCTTGATTCAATAAATGTATTAACATGAATATCATTAATATCAGATTTATGAACAAGAAAGCGATAAGCACTGCTGTTATTTGCATAACCAATGAAAACACAGTCAATTGTTTTTGGTCCTATCTTAACCTTTTTAGGTTTAGGAACCATCACTTTTGCTAGACACCCCCACACTCTTAAGTATTTGTAGCAAGGTCTATGACCTTTCCATAATTCATAAGGGGTTTTGTGAGTTTTCTTATGAGGCACTTTGTTAAGAATATAATTGGCAGAAAGCAAAGCTTCCCCCCCACAAATTCTGGGGTGCTCCAGAACTGTTCAACATAGCATTCATCATTTCTTTTAATGTTCGGTTCTTGTATTCGGCAATACCGTTAGATTGAGGTGAATAAGGAGCTGTAGTTTGGTGAATAATACCATGAGTAGAGCAAATCTCTTCAAATGGTGATTCATATTCACCACATCTATCGCTTCTTATTGCTTTAATCTTTTTGTTAAGTTGATTTTCAACTTCATTTTTATAAAGTTGAAACATTTCTACGGCCTCATCTTTGCTTCTTAGCAAATATACATAACAATATCTTGTGCAATCATCAATAAAGGTTATGAAATATTTTTTCCCACCTCTAGTTTGCACAAACTTTAAGTCACATATGTCAGTGTGAATTAAATCTAGAGGTTCAGTTTTCCTTTCAACTGAGTGAAAGGGTAATCTTGTCATTTTTGATTCCACGCAAATTTCACATTTATGTTTTAGATTAATATTAAATTTAGGCAAGAATTCTAAATTAATTAATCTACGCAAAGTATTATAATTAACATGTCCTAATCTAGCATGCCATATGTTTGAAGACTCTAACAAGTAAGCAGAAGAATTAATTTTATTATTATCAATAGACTTCGGTACAACAGTCATAACATTCATCTTAAAGAGCCCATCATTCATGTAGCCCTTTCCTACAAACATATCATTCTTAGTAAGTACAAACTTATCAGACACAAACACCAACTTAAAGCCATTCTTGCTCAGTAGTGACCCAGAAACTAGATTCTTGCGAATATCTGGCACATGTAGTACTTCATTCAAAGTCAGTTCTTTGCCAGATGTCATTTTTAGTACAATCTTTCCACGTCCTTGAACCTTTGAACTTGAGGAGTTTACCATAAAGAGTTGATCATCATTTTCTACTGGTTTGTATGTAGAAAACATCCATTTGTTGGAACATATATGGCGAGTAGCTCCAGTGTCCACGTACCACTATTTAGGGTTTCCTACCAAATTACATTCAGATATAACTGCACAAAGGTTCATGTCTGAAACATCTTCAGAAAGCTTCTCCAGTTCTGTCACATTTGCTTGAGACTTTTGTTCTTTCTTGAACTTCTTTGGCTTGCGACATTCATTTGATTTGTGTCCTGGAATGCCACAGTTGAAACATTTGCCTTTGAATTTCTTCTTGGCCTTGAAAGCTTCTTTGCCTTCACGCTTCCTTTTGTTGTTGTTTGGCCTTTGTTCTATAACATTTGCCTTTGCTTCAATGAAATTCTTCCCACTCTTCTTCTCAGATCCTCGATTGTCCTCTTCAATCCTAAGTCGCACAATCAGTTCTTCAAGATTCATCTCTTTGCGTTTATGCTTCAGATAATTCTTGAAGTCTTTCCATGATGGTGGAAGCTTCTCAATCATTGCTGCAACTTGGAATGATTCACTTAATGACATTCCTTCAGAACGAATGTCATGTATAATTACTTGTAATTCTTGTACCTGAGTGATAACTGCTTTGGAATCTACCATTTTATAATCAAGAAATCTATCGACAATGAATTTTTTTATGCCAGCATCTTCAGTTTTATATTTCTTATCTAAAGATTCCCAAAGTTCCTTTGCAGTTTGAATTGTACAATACACATTATACAGTGTATTGTCTAATCCATTCATTACATAATTTCTGCACAGGAAATCTGCATGTTTCCATGCATCAACAGCAGCCACCTTTTCTTTGTCAGTTTCTCATTCAACAAGAGTAGGACAATCCTCTTGAAGAAACCGAGCCAAATTCAATGTTGTGAGATAGAATAGCATTTTTTGTTGCCAACACTTGAAATTAGTTCCATTGAACCTTTCTGGCTTTTCTCCATGAGACATACTCACGGCAGGAATGGTGCTTGTAGAAGCCATTTTTGTTATACAGATAAAGACTATTGTCAATAGACAGAAACAAATTTCTGTTTGTACAAGATGTAACAATAATATATATTAGCAATAAAAATAAACTGTTATATGAATTTAAAATCAATAACAGAATAATGATATTAATATGCAAACAATTTTCTATTTACATAAAACAATATTTAAGTTACAGAATATATATAAACAAAAGATTATATATCTATTAACATGCAATAACCTGTTAACATGCAAAAGACAAAGAACGGAAATTTAAAGATATTTCTTTGAATTCTATTGAGTTTAACTGTTATGCAATTATTGCCAAACAAATTAACATGCAATATTTACATGCTTGAATAAGAAATCTAGTGGATGATTACAGGAATCTATTGTATAATTGATTTCGATATCAATATCCACTTTAAATTCAAGATGGCAGTGTACGAAAGCTGTAACATGTAAAAGACCAAAAAACGGATATTTAAAGATATTAAAGTTACTGCACTTATTAAAGTTACTGCAACGCAAATTTTTTTTTTTTTTCAAAAATTAATGAAAAATCAAAACAATTAATTTCCAGAAATTATTGAAAACCCGGAACAATAACATAATCATTACAATAAATTAATTTTTTTTTAATGAAAACAGGAACAATAACTTTTCATTAGCATGCAATCAATTTCTAGACTTCTATGAATATAAACATGTAATATATATAATAACAAAATATATTCAATAAAATTACTATTTCCAGAATATGCAATTACTATTTCCAGAATATAATATATGAAACAAATATTCTGAGTATTAATACTGTTTATGAAACATTTCTTCCGAAAATTTATTTGAAAAAAAAAATTAAAACATACAAATTACGTTTATAAATCTGAATACTAAGTATATTAGTATGGGAAACAACCAACAAATAATACTGAGTATTATTTGTCTAATAAATTTTGTTTGTTCTGTTAGATTTATGAATACTGAGTATTAGTTCACACCAAAAAAAAAATTTGTAGTACAGAAAATTTGTTTTTAAAACTGATTTTCTGGTTTACAAAAAAAAAATACTATAATTACAGAAAATTAAATTTGCTTTAAGATTGTTATCTGTAATATATAGTATTATTTAATAATGCATATAAATAAATTATACAAAAATAAAAAATATAAATCCGAGTCCTTTGAATTCACAAAGTCTCCTTAAAGCAAATTTATTCCCCCACAGATGCTAAGGGTTAATTGAATAATTGCTTCCCAAGATAAAACGGATTTCAATTCTTAATTAGTAGCATTACAAAATTAAGAATTCATTGAACCAATTTCAATGTTATGTACTGAACTTCCAGTAATTATGCATGTATATATGCAAGCAATAATAATGCATGCATGAAATAAAGTTGAAAAGGATTAAAATAAATCTTACAACTTGCAGAGAAGGAATCCAGGATATGCTGCAACAGGATTATATATATATATATATATATATATATTATGTAGTGCAACGACTTTAGCAATATAAAAGGAAAATAATTTCACAAACACTCCAATGGAATTCTTCTCTTTTGTGATAATATGAGCCCAACCAATTTATAGGAAAAAATTGGCAGTTTTTTACCGTTGGAGTCATTCTCTTGATATATAATTTAATAAAAAATCTGATAATTAATTAAACAGATTTTAGCCAAAAAGATATATATAACATGACCCGACCCGACCCGGTTCGTCAATTTTCTCATTCAATTCTTAATGGATTTGAACACATAAATATATATTTTATCAAAAATATATATTTTATCAAACCCATTTCCAACACAAACAACTGTTAAAAAATTAAGTAAATAAGCAATACTGAAGAACCCAAAAAATGTGACACTACTCTACTTCTTCCCACATACCCACAAATACATGGATACAACAGTAACTTAACTAACACGGGGATCCAAACTAAAATTGACTGCAGGATATAACTATATAACTCCATAACAAAGGGAAACTGACATGAATGTGAGATATCAGATAACGAAAAAAAAAATTGAAAGTAATATGATGGAAATTTTTAACCAACACTACTGTATCAAAGCACAACACTCAGGAAAGCATGTTAAACCTAGCAACAAATATTAAATAGTCATCGCAGTTCTCAACTTCTTCATGTTATACTTCCAACGTTATAAATATCTACCATGTACATACCATAACTATGGAATTTTTTCATTTTAAGTCCAAAGCTAAACAAACATTTAAGATTCCTTTCACAGAAAACTCTTTAATTATCGATCTCGTGGCAATAAAATTTCAGCAAGTCAGCATATATTATATAGCAAATTACCAATGATACAACTGACACAGTGGCATTTCACAAGTCATCTCCGAAGTCCTATGAATTCCATTTTCTAAATATAGTAGACACAAGAATCTGAATTTCTTTATGGCTCCCGATTTTCTCAATTAGAACAAAGAATTTTTTTGTGAAATAAATATAAGGGTTGCCTTCATCATACTTTCTCCTACTTATATTAACTTCAACACGTTTATCAGTATTAGATATTTATTGACAGTAATTCAATATGCTTGAAAACATCTATTAAGTTCTTAATACCATTGCATCCTTGAGGGAAAACAAAAAATCCCGGATTCTGAAGAAGTTGGAACAATATTTATTTGCACGATTTGATAACAAATAACTGGATTATATCTCCGCAAGTTCTTCAAACAAAAGGATGACCTAGAACACTGGCTATGCCAATTTGCTTCAAACTCCCTGAAAAATGTACATACAAAAATTTCAATGATTTACCAGCAAGTCAGTAACATAATCTAATGACGTAGAAAAAGAAACACAAGGGAAAAGAATGTCTAACATTAGTATAAAAGCAACATAGACAACAATAGAGTTACAGTAATTCAATATACTTCAAAGCATCTGTTCATTTATTAATATCATTGTATCCTTGATGGAAGGCACAACAGATTTTTAACAAGTTGGACCAATATACATTTACATGAGTTGATAGAAAATAAATGGTTCATATCTTCCGACCATTAAGTCTTCCAAGACCAGGATGACACAGAACACTGGCTAAGCCGATTTCATTTCAAACTCATTGAAATAAACATAAAAGATTTTCAATGATTTACTAGTAACATAATCTAATGGAGGAGAAAAATGTAATACAAGGAAAAAGAATGTCCAACACTAAACGAGGGAAAGTGAGGATATGTCAAACCCTTGTTACCAGAAAATAAGAGAGAAAAAGAGACGGAGATAGAAATAAGAGAGAATTCAGAGAAATAAGAGAGAAAGGAGAAGAATTAGTGATTTATCACCGAGTTCGTGAGACTGAGAGAGATAGAGAGAGCTTAAACGAGCTTTTCTCATTTCATTCACAAATTGCGTAATATTCAAAAGCTTGGGGGTTACTCTACCCATTACACTCGTATGTATAGCTACTAAAATACTGAAAAAGTGTTAATACTCCTAACCTACACCATTCTCTTATCCTACACACACATGCTAACTAACCACTCATGTGCTTACATGGGCATACAATATATCTAACTCTAGAATATACTAACTACTCTTTCCTTCCCATTTTACCCTGACATTCCCTCCTCCTTTAGAACATTCATGTCCCCATTAATAAGTTCTGAGTTTGTTCCCTCTTCAAAAAAATTCCTAGACAAACCATCTGCAGTTGTGTTATCCTTTCCCTTTTAAATATAATCATATCCAGAAGCTTGCTCATCCATCTTTGTTGCAGGCAGGTCACAACCTTCTGTTCTAAAAAGTACTTCAAGGACTAGTGGTCTGTTTTGATAATGAATTGGACTGCCTTTGACCTAAATAAGAAGACTATCTCTTAATAGTTTCAACTACAGCCATTAGTTCCTTCTCATAGGTTGAGTAATTCTGAGCTTTTTTAGAACATAAACCTTTACTAAAATAAGCAAGGGGCATTCCTTCTTGAATTAGAATGACCCCAATCCCTGTTCCTAATGCATCAATCTCAATTTCAAAAACCTTGGTGAAGTCTATTAATGCCAAAACTGGAGAAGTAGTCAGAGCTTTTTTAAGAGCTGTGAAAGAAAGTTGAGCCTCTGGATTCCACCCAAATTTTCCTTTTTGTAGTAGAGAAGTCAGGGGTTTAGCTAGAATTCCATATCCCTTATGAATTTCCTTTAGTGTCCTGTAAGTCCAAGGAAACCCTTTAGTTACTTGATGGTTCAAGTTCAGGCCAATCCAGTACATCGTGGATTTTTGTTGGGTTCATTGTCACTCCTGTGTTAGAAATTACATGTCCTAAATAATCCACATGAGGTTGTGCAAATGTACACTTGCTCCCTTTAGCATACAACTGATTGTCTCTAGGAATCTGAAATACCTCTTGAAGATGTTTGTAGTGTCCATCCAAATCCTTGGAGTAGATTAGGATGTCATCAAAAAACACCAAAACATTTTTTCTTAGGGGCTGAAACACCTGATTCATCAAATTTTGGAATGTGGCAGGGGCACTAGTTAATCTAAATGGCATGACTGTGAATTCGAATAGCCCTTGATGTGTCCTAAATGTTGTCTTTTCAATGTCCACTTCTCTCATTCTGACTTGGTGATACCCAACCCTTAAGTCCAGTTAAGTAAAATATTTAGCACCGTGTAATTCATCTATTAACTCATCAATGAGGGGAATAGGATATTTATTTTTGATAATTAGAGAGTTGAGGTGTCCGTAGTCAACACAAAATGTGACGCCCCCAAAATAGGTCCATTCCATCCAACCCATTTTGAGTCGCCAAATACATGGTACAGAAACAACTACAACTTTTACAACCCATAAACTGTGAGTTTGAATACAAACATTGTCATCTAGACAATATACATACCAAACTATGTCCTCAATACAATTATTGATATATTATTTTACAAAAATGGTGAGGACTACTAAACAACTCTCTCAAGGACCATCAATTCATACCCCGACTCGTACTCGCTATATTCTTGTCTCCTGAGAAGAAAAATGGAACAAAAAGGAAAAGGGTGAGCTCAACTAGCTCAGTAAAGAATATCATGACTAAGATAATATACAACAAATTATCGTTAGCATTCAACAGGGAAAAAATCTAATAGAATACAATAGACAACAAGTTTTAAATCAATATTCGCAGCGGAAAATATTAATTCATAGAAGAGTTACGTAGAGGATGAAATCTACTAATGTCTATGAATTTAACAGTCCATCAACAGTATTTTTATCCCTGTAACATCAATCAATGCACAACTTGAATCATATATTCATCCTTGCACTACAGGCCAAAGATATTCATCTGTTGGTCATGTTCATCTAAACACCTGTTCATCTTTGCACTACGGGCCAAAGATATTCATCAGAAATCATTCATCTTTGCACTACATGCCAAAGATATTCAATAATAACATCCTTTAAGACTGAAGATGATAAAAAAATATTTTTAAAGAAGCGAATCCAGTGAAACAAAATGACAAGGATTAAGGATTAAGGATTAAGGATTCGTACTTTGTTTTATTCATGTCCAAAAATACCTCAAAAATAATCATAGTGGTGTAAAATTCAAGAATGATCAAAACATGGATACAATCAAAGCTAGTATCCACAATAGATATTTTGGACGAATTTTTTTTCTTCTGTGAATAGTGCCGTATTCGTGAATAGTGCCGTATACGTGAATAATACCGTATACGTGAATAGTAACTCCGGTACAAAAAGTTCCAAATTTGATAAAAAAGTTCACCAATATTCCGGCATAATGATATTGAAGAAAAAATATCATTTGAGAAGAAAATAACATCCCTTACCTCAAAATAGCCGTACTTCTGACTGAATTTCGGTATAGTGCTGACAGAAACTCGCACCGTATAGCAACACTCAAAGTATACTCACAAGAATACGCTCGATAATATAGAGAGAGAAAGAGAGAAAACTTTGTTTCTGGTGTGATTTTCAATTCTAACTTAGCCCTCTATTTATAGGAAAATGTTAGAACGCCAAAGGAGACTAAATTAATAAAATATATTATTATTTATTCAAAATTCTTACCCACATATTTTGAAAACTCTAGCATGCCTTCTTTGGTCTAAAACATCAGCCACCCATGTGCCAACAACCACAAAAACGTTTTTCTTATATAAAATAATTTAAACTTCCAAAAATCAATTATTTCGGAACTCCGAAACTTCAATAATTCATGATAAATAGCCCTTTTGTCAGAAAATTCGAATCTCGCGCCTTTTTATAAGAAATTCAATTCTCTACAACTTTGCAGAAGAAAATTTTTCTAAATTCCAAATAGAAATTGACCGAAATCCATAAACGGGCGATTTTACAGTCTATACTCAATTTTCGGTCAAGAATTATGTCCACCGACACACAAAACATATGTTAAACATTTAATGCCACAAAAATACTCTACCTACTCATATACTCATATATCCCACATTCATTGTAAAATATCACCGTTAATATATTATTAAAATAATATATTTAAATGAATTATTTTATCAAAAAAAGATAAAATATTAATTTTCAACAATTGTTACATTAAAAATTTTCTCCATCTATATCCACATAAAATAAATATTTTCTTTATCATAATAATCAATAATTAATTATTAAAAATAATATTACAGAATCACAGTACTGACAACCAGGCCGTTCCCAGGATAGAGGGGGCTTTCCAATAAGGATTTCTCCTTACTGGCGCGCAATTAGATGACCAAACCTCTCCTTGACAGAACTTTCTAGACATTGCCAATAATGTTATCTGATAATATTATTCAAATAATATGAATTATTGATCTGATAATGGAAAATACTGTGCAATTACAATTATTAAAACAATAATAATATAAATATCAACGCAGCAATTATTGAATCAATAAAGTAATGAACAGTAACTCCTGTAGCAATTATTGAGTAGTGCCTTCTTACGTAAGGATCAATAATTCAAAATACTGTGCAATACTGTGTGCTAATGTGCAACAACGCGTATTACTGTATTTTAACCACCGGGTATTCCAACAGTGTTAACGGTAACAACTACGCCGTTATTTTTAAACAGCTTATATTTGTCGTTTTCTTCCTCCAATCGCTTTCCGTTATGGGGCCCATACATGGCTGCGCCGTCGTACGAATATTCCCCGACAGTACGAATATTCCACGACCAAACGAATATTCCCCGACAACAATGAATATTTTATAACCACTTGCTTATTTTGAAATATTTGCGTATTTTACCCATAACTATCTACATTAATCAAATCAACTCTTACTATTCAAAATAATAATTAAAGGAAATTAAATTTTATTTATTAATTATTTGGGGTCTTACACAAAATCTTCAGCTGCCATCCTTTTTCTTAACTAGGAGCAAGGGAGAAGCATATGGACTGACTTGGTCTTATGATCCCTGTGTAGCATTTCCAGCACTAGTCTCTCTATTTCATTTTGGGAGAAGGTTCAAAAATGCCCCTGACTTTTACCGCGATGTCTACCGAGCACCCTACACTTTTTTTTTGTTCAAAAGTACACTTAAAAGTTACAATTTTTGGGTAGTCTGTGCCCCTGCCGTTAACAGATCTGCCAACTAGACTAACATCCATCCAAATTGATTATGTGGCTGCCACATGGAAATACTAAAAATACTAAATACTAATTAAAAAAATACTAAAATACTAAAAAAAATCAAATTAAAAAAATACTAAAATTCAAATTATTTTGTTAATTAATCAAAACAACAAAAATTCAAATTACATCATTAAAATACTAAAATACTAAAATTTTACTAAAATACTAAAATTTTACCATAGTTGTATAACATATCAAATTTTACTAATTATTAGCATTATATACTTTTTACTTTTTACTAAATATTAGTATAACATATCAAATTTTACTAAATATTTAGTATTATATTTTACTAAAAAACGAATTTACTAAAATTTAAAGTTAATTTTTTTTTCAATTACTAATTTTTTTACTAAAATACTAATATATTTAGTATTATATTTTACTAAAATACGAATTTACTAAAATTTAACGTTAAATTTGTTTCAATTACTAATTTTTTTTTTACTAAAATACGAATATATTTAGTATTATATTTTACTAAAATAAGAATTTATTTAGTATTTTAGTATTTAGCATTTTAATATATCAATTAGTTGTATAACATATCATATTTATATCATAACATACTTTCAAAAAAAAATTTGATAACGTTATATCAACTAATTGATATAATATTTTTAAAATTCAAAATACTAAATAACATTATCAATACTAATTAATATCAACCCTTGAATTTTTTTATTTCAATACTAATTGATATAATATTTAGTAATATTCAAAATATTAACGTTAAAAAAATTGATAACATTATTTAGTATTTTGAATATTAACGTTAAAAATATTATATCAATTAGTTGTATAACGTTATTTAGTATTTTGAATTTTAAAAATATTATTTAGTATTTTAAAATTTTAATATCAATTAGTAAAATATGTTATGATTTTAGTATTTTAATGATGTAATTTGAATTTTTGTTGTTTTGATTAATTAACAAAATAATTTGAATTTTATTATTTTAATTTGATTTTTTTAGTATTTTAGTATTATTTTAATTGGTATTTTAGTATTTTTTAATTAGTATTTTAATATTTTTTAATAGGTATTTAGTATTTTTTAATTACTCCCTCCGTCCCATGATAAAAGTCCTTATTATTATTTTGGATAGTCCCATGTTAAATGTCTATTTTTCTTTAATAAACGAACTTTTACACATATTTTCCTATTATATCCGTAACATTAAATATCTCATACTTTTCTTATTCTAATTCTCTCTCCATATTTAAGGGAGAAGGTTCAAAAATGCCCCTGACATTTACTGCGATGTCTACCGAGCACCCTATATTTTTTTTATCCAAAAATATCCTTAACGTTATATTTTTTGGGTCACCCGTGCCCCTGCCGTTAACAGAAGACAAACGGAGTTAAAATTGGCTAACGTGGCAGACACATGGAGGCTTAAAGGGAGAAGGTTCAAAAATACCCATAACACATGTAAATATGTCATTTAATCAAAATAAAAATACTAAAATTCAAAATAAAAAAGCATAACATATTTATATCATTTAATCAAAATATTAAAATTCAAATTATTTTGATATTAAAAAACGTTAATATTTTTTAATATTTTATTAATATTTTTTGATATTAAAAAACGTTAATATTTTAAAAATATTAATTTTTTTGATATGAGGTTAATATTAAAACGTTAATATTTTTTATATAAAAATATTAAAATATTTTAAAAAATGTTAATTTTTTGATATTAAAAATATTAAAAAATGTTAATTTTTTTTAAATTAAAAAGTTAATATTTTTTAATATTAGTTGATATGTTAAAAAACGTTAATAATTTTTGATGATGTAATTAGTTGAATTTTAAAAATATTCAAAAATTCAACTAATTCAAAATAATTAACGTTATTTAGTAAAAAATATTAACGTTAATTATTTTTTGATTATTTTAGTTGAATTAACGTTAATTATTTTGAAATTTTAAATTTGTTAATTTTTTGAATTTTAAAAATATTAACGTTAATCATCAAAATAATAAAAATATTAATTGAATTTTCAAAATACTAAAAATATTAACGTTAATTTTGTAATATTCAACGTTAATTTCGATAACGTTATTTAGTAATATTTAAAATATTAGCGTTAAAAAAAATTGATAACGTTATTTAGTATTTTGAATAATAACGTTAAAAATATTATATCAATTAGTTGTATAACGCTATTTAATATTTTGAATTTTAAAAATATTATTTAGTATTATGATTTTAGTAATTTAAAAATTTATATCAATTAGTATTTAGTATTATGATTTTAGTATCTTAATGATGTAATTTGAATTTTTGTGTTTTTGATTAATTAACAAAATAATTTGAATTTTAGTATTTTATTATTTTTTAATCTGATATTTTTAGTATTTTTTAATTAGTATTTTAGTTTTTTTTTTAAAATTAGTATTTGATATAAATATGTTATGTTTTGAATTTTAGTATTTTGATTAAATGATGTAAATATGTTATACAACTTATTTTATTTAATTAGTAGTTTTGATTAGTTAACAAAATAATTTGAATTTTAGTACTCCCTCCGTCCCAAGATAAAAGTCCTTATTACTATTTTGGGTTGTCCCATGTTAAATGTCCACTTTCTTTTAATAACCAGACTTTTACACATTTTTTCCTATTATGCTCGTAGCATTAAATATCTCATACTTTTCTTATTCTAATTCTCTCTCCATATTTAATGACATTATTATTGGCAATTTTGTCATTTTATTCCTCTTCTTAATATGCGTGAAAAGTCCACCAGAACTTTTATCCTGGGACGGAGGGGGTATTTTAATTAAATGATGTAAATATGTTATGCTTTTTTTTATTTTGAATTTTAGTATTTTTGTTTTGATTAAATGACATATTTACACGTGTCAGGGGCATTTTTGAATCTTCTCCCTTTAAGCCACCATGTGTCTGTCACGTCAGCCAATTTTAACCCCGTTTGTCTTCTGTTAATGACAGGGGCACGGGTGACCCAAAAAGTGTAACGTTAAGTGTACTTTTGGACAAAAAAAGTATAGGGTGCTCGGTAGACATCGCGGTAAATGTGAGGAGCATTTTTGAACCTTCTCCGCCATATTTAATGACATTGTTATAGGCAATTTTGTCATTTCATTCATCTTCTTAATATGCGTAAAAAGTCCACAAGGACTTTTATCTTGAGACGGAGGGAGTAGTATTTTTAGTATTTCTATGTGGTAGCCACATAATCAATTTGGACGGATGTTAGCCTAGTTGACAGATCAGTTAACGGCAGAGGCACAGACGACCTAAAAATTGTAACGTTAAGTGTACTTTTGGACAAAAAAAAGTATAGGGTGCTCGGTAGACATCGCGGTAAAAGTCAGGGGAATTTTTGAACCTTTTCCCATTTTCATTTTTCTGTTCTTAAGAGCACTTGTATGGTCTAATGGAGAAAGGTGAAGAGTTGGCTTTAAGAGGAATGCTATGATCCAGAGATCTTTTTGGTGGCATACCTTGAGGTTCTTGAAAAATATCAGAGTATTCTTCAAGCAAGGACTGTATTTTTGGGTATGTAGTGGTAGAGTTTAAGGAATAACAACTAGAGTTGATTTGGGGTGTCATACTTATTGTAAAGTCATTGGTTGGGAGTGACTGCAGAATCACTAGGAACCCATTTTCTTTCTCATTAATATGTTGGACCAAACCTTCTAGTATGATTATTTTCAGTTCTGGGAATGTATTTTTATTTTGTCCATGTAGTTGTACCATTTCTCCTCCATAATTGAATTGTAAAGTTAGCTTCTCATAGTTAAAGGTGGTTGGCCCCAACTGTTTCAACCATTGAACTCCCAACACCATGTCACATCCTACCATAGGTAGTACTCTAACTACATCCTTAAAAAAAAAAAATCTCATTTTCAATCTAAACTATGAGCATTGTTAGGCTGCTAGGGAGTTGACTACCATCTGCCACAAAAACCATCATAGGTGAGGTGGGCTTTAGAGCACATTTAAGCCTCTGTGCTGCTCTAGGATCCCAGAAATTATGGGTACTACCCCTATCTATGAGTATTGATATAGACTTTTTTCAAATATAACTAGTCATTTTCAAGGTTTGGGGACTAACTTGGCCTTCAAGGGCATTAAGGGATACCTCAATATTCTCTTTGGTTGGTAAATTTTATGTAATCTCACAGGTTGCTTCTTCATCTTATTGGGGAGTTCCAGGGTATTCCACAAACTCTTGAGAGTCCTTACAGTTCTGAAAATCCTTACAAGTGATCACGAAATTTGAGGAGCCTTGTATTGGTGTCTCATGGTGTATTTCTCACCACAATAAAAATATAGGCTCTTGATTTTTCTCTCATCTCTTTTGAGTTGCAGTAATATGTTTAGGCTTGTTAAAGTCATTTCTAGGATAGTGGGATATGTGAGCATAGGAGTTTTGGTGGTTGGTGGTGCAGGGAGTTTTTTTTTGTAATTGAGCTGAATGTTGGTGTGGTTGGGTTGTGGTTTTGGATAGTCGTGGATGTTGGCAAGTTTAGGAATAAGACTCGTAGAACTTGGCTTGTTTGGAGGCTTGGGATAGAGTTTCTGGGTCTAACAACTTTATCATTTTTTTGGTTTCATCTTTTAGTCTACCAACAAAGTTCCCTACAAAAAAGTCCTCAGTCAAGTGAGGTAACTTCTCAAGTAGTCTCCTCTTACGCCTTTCAAAATCATCATAATATACATTCACGGTTCCTACTCACTTCAACAACTTGAATTGTTCATATATATTTTCCACACCTACCTCACAGTGAATTTTTTTGCAAACTCCTATCCAAGTAAGCCTCTCTTTGCCATTGACATAAGACTTGTACCAAAATTTTGGAGAACCATGGAGGTGCATCTCAGCTATGTCAATCCTTCTTAAGAGAATGAATCTTATATATGCCAAAATACTCCTCGCAATCCTGTATCCAGCTCTTAGCATCATCACCCTCAGTAAATAATAGGAACACCAATTTAAGATATTTAAGTTCTTATCTCCTCTCCTCTTCACCATCATCATCATTTTAGTTCCTCCTCCATTGAGCATCATCTTCATGTTTCTTTACTCTTTCTTGCTCAACATTCCTAGAGTCTCTAAAGAAGCCTTTATCTCTCCTTTGCCCCATATGAACAAGCCTTTTGCCCCTTCCATTATCCGCAAAAGGATTTTCAAACCTGCCATCATTATCTGGGCTCTTCTGTCTCAACAGTTCATTCATACCTTCCATGAAGTGGTCCATTTTCTCATCAATGAGTTGTAATTTCTCATTGATGTACTACTCTCTATAGTTTTTGAAATCCTACTACAACATTTGTGAAGCACCAACCATATTTATAGATAGTAAAGAGAAAATGAGTCCCATAATAATTGTGATTTCGAGTTTGAAAATGAATTCAAGCAGTAGCAACAATACTTGAGTAAGAATAAGTGAGCTTAAGTAGTGCTATTTAATTAACAAGTTAACTTCCTCAGTGAAACAAACTGAGTATCCTTAGCCAAACAAGTTTAGTATTGGAAGACTCTACGATCGTAGACTGGAACAACTAATAAGACTCTACAATCATAGACTGAAACAACTTGTAAGACTTCACGATTGAAACAACTTGTAAGATTCTACGATTGAATCAACTTGTTAGACTCTAGGACTCAAACAACTTGTAAGACTCTACAATTGAAACAACTTGTAAGACACTACTATTAAAACAAATTGTAAGACTCTACGATTGAAACTTATTAGACTTTATGACTAAAACAACTTAAGATGAATCACCCAACACAAACAAAACAGATCAAACAAAATTAATTCATAGAATATGGAAAAATTTGACCGACAAAGAAGATCAAGGAAAATATGAATTAAAATATGTGTGGGTGATGTTGTAAATGAGTTTTATGGACTGAGCTATCTATATGTGATAGGAACGAGTATGATGAAAGTGTTTAATACCTGAAACAAGTGAATTAACACTTGAATTTGCTATGTTGCAGGTACGCTGGAAAAAAGAGCCTCCGAGGCTTATTTTCTGTTATTATGGGACAGAGATCTACAATTGCTATCGGTGGTTTTGTGTTGGTTCTAAGTAGTGTTTGAATGAAGGAAGAAGGTAGAAGAGATAGAATTCAGATAGAAGGGTATAGAAGTAGAAATCAAAGGTTGAAAATTGAGAAGAGCAGAGGATGTAAAGGATGAAGATAATGTGTTTGGATAGAGCTTAAGCTCTGATACCAATTTGTCAGGCATTTGTTAAAGCATAACCAAAAAATAAGATAGAAACCGAGATAGAGATAGAAATAAGAGAGAATTCAAAGAGAATAAGGGAGGAAGAAGGAGAAAAACTTAATGATTTATCACTGAGAGAGAGAGAGAGAAAAAGTTTAAAGAAGCTTTTCCTATTTCATTCACAAATTGCATAATATTTTAAAGTTTTTATACGCATATATATAGCAACTAAAATGTTAAAAAAGTGTAAATACTCCTAATCTACACCATTCTCTTATCCTATATACACATGCTAACTAACCACCCATGTGCATTACATGTGCATACAATATATCTAACTCTAGAATATACTTACTACTCTTTCCTTCCCAATTTACCTGACAGGATAGGCCATTGCAACATAGACAACAACAAAAATAAGGATGAATTTAAAGTGACTGGTACAAAAGTACCTTGTTTAATAGACTATCTCCTCATCCACAGAACTGCTGATGCTCTTTACAGATCAAATAGTGCTTTAACTTCACTAATACTGATTGCAGAAACAAACGGTAGGGAATACAAAATTTTCTCAACTCTTATTTTATTTTCCTGAAAAGAAACAATTTTTTTATAATTCACGAGCAAAATAGACAGACAATCTAACTGTATATAAATGCAAGAATGAAGAAAATGCACCGAGAGACTTTTTTAGTGAAGAAGTTAACAACTTACAAGTTGTTCAAACAAGTATACAGGGTCCCTCCCAAAATACAGCTTGAGACACAGTTCCATCCCTCATTCAAAGAATTTGGTCCATATTACCAATTGAATACTTCACATTTCAATGGATACCAACCCACTTTCTAAAAGCATGAACAAATTCAATTCTATTGCTCTGGACCTCATTTTTAGCATTGGATGCTTTTAAGTTCCTGTAAAGGTCCTTATGATACTTTAGAAACTCTCTTTTATACATCCACTTGTCAACGTACATACCATGCTCCTTCATATGACCGATGACCCCCATCACCCTCTCAAAGTAACCACCTCGAAGAAAATTAAATAGCAACAACTCGTACAAATCCCTGTTAATAGCTAGACTTCCACTCTCCATATTCCTCTTAATATCTCCCCATAAGATTGTAATTTCGCGATACATCTCCGGAGAAGAATACCCATAAACCATAGTAATGAAAGTTGACAATGTAGGATGGACCTTCATCTCTTGCATTCTTCGGTATGTCTTCAAGGCATCGCCAATCATATTGGCCTTCATGAAGAAGTAAATAGAAGAGTTGAGCTCGTTAACCACAAAAGGGAGCTCTTTCTCTTCTTCCCTCATTTCTCGCACAAGAGACTCGGCCAAATTTGACTTTGCACATGAACGTATTGCTGCTGACAAAGAACTCTTTTCGTTTTGTGAAAGACTCGTAGAGACAACCCTCTCATCAGACATGTTTCCAAAGACACCAGCTTTGCGGATTTGTTTCAGCAAAGCCTCTGCTTCCCTAAACATCTTTTGTTTGTAATAAGCTTTGAATAATGATGTATAAGAACTAGAGCCCAGGGGTGTCCTACAGATTCCAAGTCTTCCAAAATGTCATGAGCAGTCTCTAGCCACCCCACATGAATGCACGCATCAAATACACCAGAACATAGAAATTCTTCTTGCACTGAAGCAACATTCTTCTGAATGCTACTTAAAAGTTTTGACAGCTCGCTAATCCTCCCAGATCTCTTGTATCCCATGATAATCTTGGCCAGTGCCTTGTTGCTAAGAATGAGTTTTCCATTCTTGTACATAACAAGCTCCTGCTTACCTTCCACTTTGAGGACTGGATCCTTCTGCAGTAGCTGAGGTAAAATTTGTAATCTCATCCCTATCCTGAGATTGTGAGAACCAATTGAGACAAGGCAAGGATTCTGTGATCTCCTCCTGTCCTCTTGACTAGAAATGAACTCCTGGTATTTATACATATCCATTATCAGTCCAGAAGTAGCATCTATATCATTAAATCGGAAGTGCAAGCCGAGCAGACTTTCATAAAACTGCCGATAATGACGAGCAGAAGGAACTAAAACCTTCTCGATATGATCTTTAAATTTCTTCAACTCATCCCTCTGACAATTCATCTCGTGGATCTGTGCAATTGAAGTGACGGTGTGTGCATCAGCCACAACCCCTACTTGTGCCATTAACTCTACAATCTGATGGCCCTTAAAAGATGATCCAAACCTCACACAAGCATCAAGAACAAGGTTAAAGATCATAGTATCAGGTTTTATCTGCTTTGCATAAGTGGATTTTTTTGCACCAATTAGTTGACAGTATTCATAAATCTCAACCAATATATTTGACGCCAGACACATCCCAATCTCTGTATTCACCATATGAAGAATGAGCAGTCCCAAAGTATTCACTGAAGGTAAACTCTCTTTCTCCAACATCAATCTAAGAATCATGGATGCAGCAAGTGGCATTTGAGCTCTTGCTAACGAAAGAGACAGGTTAGTCAGTAAGTATGGTCGAAGCAAATCTGATTTCTCCTTTATAATTAAAAAGACTAAATTACATACTCTTCGAAGCCAATTGGGATCAGAGGAGTATGATAACTCAGTGATGAGCTTGCTATTTAAGATTACTGAGGAAAACCATACAGGGTTTTAAAATCAACATAGGCATCCCATGCTGCATCCACTTGATGATCTTTTAAAGCAATTTCAAGCCTTTCCAACAACACTGAGCGAGAAGATTCTTCCAACCATGTCCTTTTAGAGCTACTACTTGTACATATATGATGGTGATAAGAACCCAGATGCTGTTCATTACTTACACCTGGTACATGTAGCTTTCTGATATTGTAGCTGAGAGTAGATTCTTTGTCACAAATTGATCTTAAGGCAAACTTCTCCGTAGCTGAACCCACAAGGACAAGTGATGAATATCTTTTGACGAGAATAGTTGCTTTTGCCAACCATAGTGCCATTTAGTATTCCAATAAAAACTACACAAGTACCTGACAGAGGCTCTATTGTGGCCTAAGCAGAAAATCATCCAGTAAGCCTTTTCTTAATAACATCATAAATCCAAGAATGATACTTCCCGCAGTATAAAATATATTTGCGTTTATCCATTTCCAGAAAAAATGAATCTCATAATTTCCGTTGGAATAAGATGTATCAATAACCTGTATCAAAAGTTCAAACAAAAAAAGGCACATAAAATAATCCAAACATTGTAGACAAACTAACATGCACTTTATGTATACATGTTTGATAATTTAAAACTGAAAATAGCATAAAAAATTTATCCCGTAATAAATTACATTACCATTATGATAAATCATAACCTCAAGGATGAAAAGAATCTGATAACTGTCTCACAGTTCTACTAAAGAATTCATACAGTAACTTTTCACCAAAAGTTAATTACTAGTTGCGAGACCCCAGATTTTATGAATAAAGATTTAATTTTCTCGAAATATTTTTTTTATATTATGGTGTTGATTTGATGTAATGTTATAGTTGTGAGTAATATTTATAAATTTTGCAAAGTAAGCAAGTGGTTATATAATATTCGATTGGTCGGGGAATATTTTTTTTGTCAGGGAATATCCGTACGACTGTACAATCATTGGTGGATCCCGTAACAGAATTATTGTCGGATAGAGAAAATGACAAAAATACTTTATGAAAATAACGGCAGAAGTTTTACTGTTAACTGTTGAAACATCCGGTGTTAAAAGTACAGTAATACGCGTGGTTGCACAGTAACACACGGTATTGATTATTGATGCTTACGTGAGAAGTCACTCAGTTATACTCAATTATTGCTACAGTAATTATTGCATCATATCTCTCATATTATTGATTCAATTATTGTTACAGTATCATCTGTATAATATGATATATTGTTCAATCTATTTCAGTTCGCTCCAATTTTTCCCCCAAATTGGAACCCCTCGGGCTTTTTCTCTGATTATTGTCATCCCTTGTAATTTTGCAAATCTGATTTAGACCAAATTAGGCTCTCTCTTTTTTTATTATTATTACAATTTTTGTTTTAAATTGATGTATAGTATCATACAATTGAGATTAGTAATGATTTTGTGCAGGAAATTAGGGTTTTTAATTGGGCTATGGGGAAAGGTACGAAGAATAGTGTAGCTGGGCATCAAGTATTCAAAGACAGAGTGAAGAATCGGGTGGATGATCTTCAGGGGATGTTCTCTGATCTGCAGCCTGCGAGGAAGGAGAGCCGTTCGAACGATGTTGCTTTGCTGGAAGAGCAAGTTCATCAGATGTTTCGGGAGTGGAAAGTTGAACTTAACGAGCCTACCCCTGCTTCTTCTTTCCAGGTTTCTCTTTTTATTATTATTATTATTATTTGTATTATTTCTTCTGTCGAGCTTCGTTAGTTCCCAATTTATTTCTGCTGTGCGAGTGTTAGTTCACAATTTAGTTCACAAAGATTGGGTTTTGAAAAGGGTATCTGGAAATGTTTTTTCGAGATTGATTTGTTTTTTACTCTGAATAATAATGAAAACTTATCTGCATCTACAAGTACAGCATAGAATACCCTATCTAGCAACTGGGATGTCTCTAACTTATCGCTAACTTGGATGGCCAGATTCGAAGAGCTCTTGTTGTAGATGCTGATATAGTTTTAAAATTTATATTCTGAAATTAGATGTCTAACTTTAGCTTTGATATTAATTTTTTTGCCATATTCTTTTGCTTTGAAAAGATTATAGTATTTTTTAGCTTCTCATGCTTTGAACTCCTTGATATATAAAGTTCTCTCTCTAACTCCTTGATATATAAAGTTCTCAGCATAATTTCGAGTCTTCGACATGATAGAAACTCTGCTGGTCAAGAAATTGCGGTTAAGCCCAGCATGACCCTCAGATTTATTACACGCAACATTTACGTTGGTTAGTCATATGAATCATTGTTCATCACTGCATAATTTTAAGTCAGTTTTGTTTTTGGTCATGGGGCATTGATTAGTTGCATATATTTGATATATTTTCTGTGGTTCCAGCCTTCATAATGTTTGTTGGCATTACATTTCCTTTCTTTGGTGGTCTACTTGGATTTTTCGGAGGATTTGCTTTTGCCCCCAACAAATGAAAATCCATGTCCGCTACTGAAAGCACATATTCAAATCATGATTTACCGTAGTATATGCTTTATGTAAACTTCTATAAACATATGCTTTATCCTTGACATGTAAGCCCTGAATACAGCTGTGCTACTTTGCTTCTTTTGGTTTTTATGTGTTTGGAACTCAAGAAGTTGATGGTTGTTTGAGGGCGAGGATTTCAACTTCTGTATTCAAAAAAGTTGACTTTAGACTCGTGTCCTTGTGGACTGCAAGGAGGTGAGGTTGTGTTACCCTAAGATTTATTTTTTGATCATCTAGGGATTAATTCAGTGCATCTCCCTCTATATGCTAATGTTTCTGTTGTGGTACACTTTCTGCACAATGTGCTATGTGCCCCTACTGACCATTGATATATGTTTATGGGTGTGTGTGCGTGTGTGTTTTTGTTTACAATATATAAGCCATTTTTTACAGAAACTCGTAAGAAATATTTCTTTGGGTACAAAGAGTGATTCCAGCGTATTTGGATAGTTCTAGCTTTAGCACAGTAAAGTTGACTTACTATCAACCTCATGACACTACTTCCCCTGATTGTGCTTGATTCATACATGTTTACATGAGTTTTGAGCTTTAACTTACAGTAAACTTGACTTACTATAGACCTCATGATTGAGCTCCACTACTTCCCGTGGTTGTGCTTGATACATACATGTTTACATGAGTTTTTAGCTTTAGCTTACAGTAAAATTGATTTTTAACCATGATTGCTCTCCTATCCCTGATGTGCTTGATTCGTATCTGTTTACATGAGTTTTGAGTTACTTTCTAAATGCAGGGTTTATATATTGGTCTCATTTATTGTGTTGTGATAGTCGAGTTATTAATAAAATCACTGTCAAGTATAGGTTTCTTAATTATACCTAGCTAGACTTGATGACATGTTAGATTTCTTAATTGTTTGCTAGTTTGCTAGTATTTTGCATGGCATCTGTTAGTTTTGTCTGTTGGCTTTACTTTACAATTAATGCCTTCATCCACATGCCTATGGGGATGGGGCCTTTCTTTCTTCACATATTTACTTGATTATCATGCACTTCTTCTTCTCACTTAATATTCATTAATTCTCAATAGTATTTGTACAATTAATATTTGAATAATATGTAAACTTATTTAATTAATTTAAAAACCTGATATTTGATTAATATATATTTGATATATATGAAGTAGGGAAAAATATATCCATAATTAAGGGCAAAATTTTTATCCAATTTATTAATTTTCAACTGCCTAATCTTACATTATAATTTTACCAGTAGGTCATTATAAGGTCAAAAGATTATGATGGTTTGTGTCATGTAATTGAGGGCGTAATTGTCATTTCAGAAGAATAGAGAGCCCAATTAAATCTATCCAATTCTGCCTATAAATACGTATCCCCCTCAAATGCCACTTACTACACTCATTCTCTTTAATTTCGTGTTCCTAGCTAGCTAGAAGGAGTCAATGGCAATTAGGAAGCCAAGCCTTGTGATATTCTCTCTTGGGATAATGCTGCTGCTTCTACTTGGAGATATCAATCATGTAAGCAGTTGAATTTAGATAATTTTCTCCTCATTTCATTTACATTAATTCAAATATATGCATGCATGGCCATCAAAAACCACTAAATAATTAATCTATAACTCTAATTTAGGCATGTGTTAAAAGGGTTCAAGATAATGAATCTGGGCACAAGCATTGCACCAGACAATATTTTGATTATTGGTGTATTGACAAATGTGTAAGTCTCATTCATTTTCCTTGTTGTACTCATTGAATATGTATTTATTAAACTTGTCAACAAAAAAGAGAGAAGAAAAACAGATGCAATATTTTTTTGAGCATTGGTTATGCCAATAATGTTAATATTGATAAAATGTAGATACTAAAACTGGTAACTGGTTTTCTGATAGGTTGCACCTAAGCTATGTGCATTACTGAAGTGATTGGAAAGAGTTTGGTGAACTGGAGAATGCCAAGTTCGAGGATTTAGATTCTGTTGATGGATCTACCATTGATGGTATGGAGCATATTTTCAACTCTAACATGCAGTTGAGGTATGGCCGTGATCTGCGCGTAAATGAGGTTAGTCATGGTTGCTTTCTTTAGGTTATTGTATTGTAGCTTCAAAATACAAATATCGTAACTAAGTTGTAAGTTACTGTTTTCAAGTGAAGAAAATCATATGTTGCATGTACAAGCTACCAGAAGAGACTTGCATCCTCAAATCTTCTTTAGTATTTTCTCAATGCATAATTGCATATGCATATTGTTTCAGCATCACTAATTTTTAGAAAGAATATTTTACTCCGTTCTTAATCAAATTCTATCTACAAGATGTGGTTTATTTTCATTTATTTCACTAGGAGTGTGGTGCAGGTTGGAGTGCGAGAGGACAGAATATTACTTTTTTTCTTAAATTGTGATTGTATTTATGAATGTAGCAGTTTCAGATATTTTTTTCCTTGCACTGACCAGATATGTTTCATTGGCCTTGTACATGATATCTTCATAGGATATTGCTGTGATGGAAGAAGAGTTGAAGACAAAGACTGAACTTATCAAGAAACAGGAAAAACTGATCCAAGGATGGAGGAAGGAATTACAGGACCAATTGGAAAAGCACAAAACCAAGTTAGAGAGGGTATAATTAATGTAATCGATATCTTTTGTACTAATTGTAATGTTGTAATGTGAATGATTTTAAATGATGTATATAATATTTTTTATATTTTATTTTATAATGTATTTGTGTTTGTTGAATAAATTTGCATTATTAATTATTTTTTTTTAAAATATAAAAAGGCTATAGCGACGGTCATCGACCGTAGCTATAGTATTATATAAAGCACAGGCCTATAGCGACGGTCGCTGAGCGTCGCTATAGACATCTAAACACGATTTTGGCATGACTTATAGCGACGGTCGCCGACCGTCGCTATAGACTAAAAGACCGTCGCTATAGGTTTTAGCGACGGCTTCTACATCGAAGGGTCGGCGACCGTCGCTATAGCCTATAGCGACGGTCTTTTGGCCTATAGCGACGGTCGATGACCGTAGCTATAGGTTGATTTTCTAGTAGTGTGAGGAGACAACGGAGTTACCAAGGCGGGTTGGAGAGTTGGTGAAAGTGGGTATCGTGAGAGAAGACATGAGTTCATGTGTTGATTATGAGATCATAGTATTTAAGGAGGATGAGACAACGAGTTTGTTCGTCGATTTTGAATTGGTAAACAAGTATCGTTATTCTTTTCTTTATTTAGATAATATGTTTGATAAATTGCATAGTTCTTATGTTTTATCTACATGTGATAATGATACAATGCCTAATCAATTTAGCACAAGAGATTGTGATAAATGGAAAATTATTTTAGCATGTGAGTTATATAGGTGGTTAGTTATTTCTGTTAGATTAACTAATGCATCTAGTGTTTTTATGAGTTATTTAAAACATGTTTTGCATGCTTCCATTGGAAAATTTGTTGTTAGCTATTTTAATGGTAGAATCATTTTTATTATAAACTATGGAGGATATTTGATTGATGTTGAGTTAGTTTATGATCATGATATATATTCTTGTTTTCGATGTGTTTACTTGCATGAAATTAATTCTAGGTTTTGTTATCCAAATATTGACTTAGGGTTTCATGCTAGTCAATCTTTACATGAATTCTCGTTAGTTGACAATGGTAGTAATCATGTTGTTTCGTTAGAGCAATCTTCGTTCCATGATTTGCTATTATATGGTTTTGATTCAAGAAGTGTTTATCATCAAGATGGTTCGAGAGATGAGTTATTTGCATGTTTAGTTAGTTCACTTAGATTAGCTAAGACATTGCATACTTCCATGGAATTGTTGAATTATATTTTGCATTCTTTCATGGAAAAATTTGTTATTCTCTATTTTGATGATATTCTGATATTTGTCAATACTTTGAGAAATTCTTTAGCATGTGTTGAGTTTGTTTGTGATCATCGTCGATATGCTATTGAATTTTCAACTTATGATTGTGATATTTTTATTCCGTTGGTGCTATTTTGTGATTTTGACTGTGTTAATGTCCATGGAAGGAGAAAGGTTGGTTGTGTTTTGCAGATTCGTGATAGGATCACATTCATCGAGGGAATCATAGATCGTGCGATTCAATTCGATCAATGTATTGAGAGTCTACAGGGAAGTGTTTTGAATATTTTTCTAGTAGATTATGCATGTGATTTTGATTTATTTGATTTCTTGGTGATTAGACAAAAGGGAGTTGTTGATTTGTTTTGTTTTGTGTTTAATCTAGGAATTCAAGAGAGTTTGCGTGAGAAACATGGCAAATTTCAAAAATTGATATTTGATATAGGTGCATTAACGAATGTGTTTCTGCGAAGGGATGAGATCGTCAAATTGATTTTTGATCCAGGAATTCAAGTGTATGGGCTTATGCGACGTGATGAGTTTTAAAAGTTGACATTTGACCCAGGATCATTAACGTGGTTTTGTTTACGAATGATCGAGATCATAAGATTCATTTTTGATCCGGGAATTCGTGAATGGGAGTTTGTGATACATAAAGAGTTCTTCATACTGATATTTGATTCTGGAGGAGATAAAGCTTTTCAAATTCTTGCTTGCGTTGCTGATATTGCTTATTCAATTAATTTGTCAGGTGAGATTTGTGGTTATGTTTTATTTGATGTTATTAACTTGGTTTTTTTTTATGTAGGATCAGTTTTGTGGACATATTCTTTTCAAAAGGAGGGAATGTCAGATTTGAGGACAAATCCTTTTTAAGAGGAGGGGAATGATACAATCCTGATCGGGCTCGCATCAAACGACAATAATTCAATTCAAGTCTCAGTGGTTCATCAAATAATTTTAAATAATTGGGTTGAATTTTATTCATGGATGTTTGAAATGGAGCTCGATTCAAGCGAACTGCGATGGAAGGATAAACTACATGATTTGGGTCTTCTAAATTTAACATATTTTGCAAGTTCAAATCAATTCAAGCAATATACTATCAAAGTAAAATTCAAATGGGCTGACCCAATTTGCTATTTAATATTAATGTGGGTCACGGATGTTATGATAGCCAATTCAGCGTCCACGAATTTATACTCCAATATGGGCAGCAGGTGAACAAAAGCTATTCATTAAGCAAGCATGTTAAGTAAGTTATATTAAGCATGTGGGCCACGGTTTATTCACATATTTAGCAAGCAAGTCATGTTGGGTTTTTATCATATCATGAAGCATAGTCAGCAGCCAATTAAATTAACGGATGTATATTCACGCGGCTTGGAAACATATATTTACGCGGCTTGGAAAATGGCGTGGAAAATCTTTGTGATCTAGAATTAGTTTTAAATTCTATTGTAATTAGGATTTCTTTTCCAAATTAACTTCTATTTCCTTATAGTAATTAGGGTTATAGTTTATAAATTTCTATTAGGATTTGGATTGTTTTAAGTAGTATAAATAGAGGTCCAAGTTGATGTAATCAAACACAATATACATTATTATTATTCAATATATTTGTGAGTTTATTCTCTACTTTTGGTTCTTTGAAGAATTCCTAAGAAATTAGTAGTTTCTTAGTTTTTTTCTTTGAGATTCAATTTGACTTATCATACAACAATTCATAGTTGTGTGTGGCGTCTTCTACCGCATCAATCGTCGATTGTACCGAGATTAACGCTTCAATATAAGCGAGGGGTCAAGGTGTCGTTGGTGTCCATTCAATGCAGATTTCCAAACGCGAGCAATTGTACCAAGATTACCGTCTAAAGTATAGGCGAGGGGTTATGGTGTTGCAAGCAATTCACCCAACAACTGTGCTAGAAACGGTCCGGGCGACGACCACCTCACGCAAGCGTGCCGTGGAGTCTATCATTTGGTACCAAAGCCAAGCCTTCTTCTAGCGAGTTACCTATCTTTAATTTTCCGCCAAAATATATATTGCAAAAAAAAAATTAAAAAAAAAATATAATATAAAAAAATCAAATTCTATTTCCATTCTGCTAACCAAATTTGTAGCACACCATCAAATCATTAAATTCCAACCAAGAGTTCATACCGTTCCATCATCATCAATTCTGAAACGGAGCTACAATTTACAAATCTAAAGCGTACAAGAGGAGTACAAGGCAATCGATCGGTGATTTTGTGATATTCTGATAGTTATACCATCTATAATTTTGTTTTGTGATAAGTAATTTTGAATTGATTAGTAAAACCAAGAATTTTGCTAGGGAATTCAATAAGAACCTATAAGAGAGAATATTTGAGGTAAAAGGCAAGAGTGCAAGATTATATTAGAGGATAAAAGCCAAATTTGAGCGATACACGAGTGATTCATCATTATTTGAGCGAAACACGTAAGGGAGTGTGTGAGGAAAATTTTTATCTACTAACCTTTGTTTTACAGCAAACATGTATGGCTACAACTATGAAAGTTATTATGGGTCTCAAAGGAATACTTTCCAAGGCAATATTGATACAGAGGCATATCTGAAATGGGAGAAAAAAATGGAGCGAGAATTTGACTCTCATGATTACTCCGAGAGGAGGAAGGTCAGACGGGCAATTCAAGAGTTCTCCGGTTATACAATTATATGGTGGCAGTTTATCAAACAAAAATATGGGGAGCGTCCATTCGAGACATGGGCAGAATTAAAATCAGCAATGAGAAAGCGGTTTGCTCCAGTAGAGCGTGACAGGAAGGAGGAATATACATCTCAAAGACATGTAGAGCAACCTTCAGGGCCATCTACAGTAGGTAATAACAGGAGTGTTCGCACACAAGTAAACAAGGAAGATTATTGGATGCAACTACAATATACTCCTAAGGCGCAAAAGAAACAAGATCAGCCGGGGGAGGTGGAAGAAATTATAGAATATGCAGTCCAAGGAGAGTTATTGGGTTCAAGTGTTCAAGAGGAAATCCATGATCTAAAGCAAGATGGTGAACATCCGAAAGAAAGTAATCAATAAGATGAGTTTGTAAAAGGAAATACATGTGGAAAAGATCGACAAAAAGAAATTGTTCAAAAGATTGATAATGTAAAAAAAAATTTGAAAAGAGTGAGAATGAAAAGAAAAGAGAGATTGAGAAAAAAGAGAATGAAAAGAGTGACCTTGAAAACAAACGAGAGAAAAACAAACGAGAGGGTGAGCATAAAGAAGAGACAAAAGAAATATGTGACTATGAAAAAGAGAGTGAGTTAAAAAGTGAGTTATATTTTGAAAAGCTAATGACTGTACATTCGTACAAGACGGCGCTTTTGAATACTAACACTAATGATTCTTCTTTGTCTAGTTTTGTTTTGTCTCTTGTACAGGTTGTTGATGAAATACCCCGTAATATCATTCCGTACCGATCAGCTGATAGTATTCCCGAGGAGACAACGGAGTTACCAAGGCGGGTTGAAGAGTTGGTGAAAATGGGTATCGTGAGAGAAGACATGAGTTCATGTGTTGATTATGAGATCATAGTATCTAAGGAGGATGAGACAACGAGTTTGTTCGTCGATTTTGAATTGGTAAACAAGTATCGTTATTCTTTTCTTTATTTAGATAATATGTTTGATAAATTGCATAGTTCTTATGTTTTATCTACATGTGATAATGATACAATGCCTAATCAATTTAGCACAAGAGATTGTGATAAATGGAAAATTATTTTAGCATGTGAGTTATATAGGTGGTTAGTTATTTCTGTTAGATTAACTAATGCATCTAGTGTTTTTATGAGTTATTTAAAACATGTTTTGCATGCTTCCATTGGAAAATTTGTTGTTAGCTATTTTAATGGTAGAATCATTTTTATTATAAACTATGGAGGATATTTGATTGATGTTGAGTTAGTTTATGATCATGATATATATTCTCGTTTTCGATGTGTTTACTTGCATGAAATTAATTCTAGGTTTTGTTATCCAAATATTGACTTAGGGTTTCATGCTAGTCAATCTTTACATGAATTCTCGTTAGTTGACAATGGTAGTAATCATGTTGTTTCGTTAGAGCAATCTTCGTTCCATGATTTGCTATTATATGGTTTTGATTCAAGAAGTGTTTATCATCAAGATGGTTCGAGAGATGAGTTATTTGCATGTTTAATTAGTTCACTTAGATTAGCTAAGACATTGCATACTTCCATGGAATTGTTGAATTATATTTTGCATTCTTTCATGGAAAATTTTTTTATTCTCTATTTTGATGATATTCTGATATTTGTCAATACTTTGAGAAATTCTTTAGCATGTGTTGAGTTTGTTTGTGATCATCGTCGATATGCTATTGAATTTTCAACTTATGATTGTGATATTTTTATTCCGTTGGTGCTATTTTGTGATTTTGACTATGTTAATGTCCATGGAAGGAGAAAGGTTGGTTGTGTTTTGCAGATTCGTGATAGGATCACATTCATCGAGGGAATCATAGATCGTGCGATTCAATTCGATCAATGCATTGAGAGTCTACAGGGAAGTGTTTTGAATATTTTTCTAGTAAATTATGCATGTGATTTTGATTTATTTGATTTCTTGGTGATTAGACAAAAGGGAGTTGTTGATTTGTTTTGTTTTGTGTTTAATCCAGGAATTCAAGAGAGTTTGCGTGAGAAACATGGCAAATTTCAAAAATTGATATTTGACATAGGTGCATTAACGAATGTGTTTCTGCGAAGGGATGAGATCGTCAAATTGATTTTTGATCCAGGAATTCAAGTGTATGGGGCTTATGCGACGTGATGAGTTTCAAAAGTTGACATTTGACCCAGGATCATTAACGTGGTTTTGTTTACGAATGATCGAGATCATAAGATTCATTTTTGATCCGGGAATTCGTGAATGGGAGTTTGTGATACATAAAGAGTTCTTCATACTGATATTTGATCCAGGAGGAGATAAAGCTTTTCAAATTCTTGCTTGCGTTGCTGATATTGCTTATGCAATTAATTTGTCAGGTGAGATTTGTGGTTATGTTTTATTTGATGTTATTAACTTGGTTTATTTTTATGTAGGATCAGTTTTGTGGACATATTCTTTTCAAAAGGATGGAATGTCAGATTTGAGGACAAATCCTTTTCAAGAGGAGGGGAATGATACAATCCTGATCGGGCTCGCATCAAACGACAATAATTCAATTCAAGTCTTAGTGGTTCATCAAATAATTTTAAATAATTGGGTTGAATTTTATTCATGGATGTTTGAAATGGAGCTCGATTCAAGCGAACTGCGATGGAAGGATAAACTAAATGATTTGGGTCTTCTAAATTTAACATATTTTGCAAGTTCAAATCAATTCAAGCAATATACTATCAAAGTAAAATTCAAATGGGCTGACCCAATTTGCTATTTAATATTAATGTGGGTCACGGATGTTATGATAGCCAATTCAGCGTCCACGAATTTATACTCCAATATGGGCAGCAGGTGAACAAAAGCTATTCATTAAGCAAGCATGTTAAGTAAGTTATATTAAGCATGTGGGCCACGGTTTATTCACATATTTAGCAAGCAAGTCATGTTGGGTTTTTATCATATCATGAAGCATAGTCAGCAGCCAATTAAATTAACGGATGTATATTCACGCGGCTTGGAAACATATATTTACGCGGCTTGGAAAATGGCGTGGAAAATCTTTGTGATCTAGAATTAGTTTTAAATTCTATTGTAATTAGGATTTCTTTTCCAAATTGACTTCTATTTCCTTATAGTAATTAGGGTTATAGTTTATAAATTTCTATTAGGATTTGGATTGTTTTAAGTAGTATAAATAGAGGTCCAAGTTGATGTAATCAAACACAATATACATTATTATTATTCAATATATTTGTGAGTTTATTCTCTACTTTTGGTTCTTTGAAGAATTCCTAAGAAATTAGTAGTTTCTTAGTTTTTTTCTTTGAGATTCAATTTGACTTATCATACAACAATTCATAGTTGTGTGTGGCGTCTTCTACCGCATCAATCGTCGATTGTACCGAGATTACCGCTTCAATATAAGCAAGGGGTCAAGGGGTCGTTGGTGTCCATTCAACGCAGATTTCCAAACGCGAGCAATTGTACCAAGATTACCGTCTAAAGTATAGGCGAGGGGTTAAGGTGTTGCAAGCAATTCACCCAACAACTGTGCTAGAAACGGTCCGGACGACGACCACCTCACGCAAGCGTGCCGTGGAGTCTATCAACTTCTATTATTCCATTATTTATTATTCAGTTGGAATAACCTGTATACGCGGGCTACCCTATACATGGTGACATTCTTCTAATATTCCGTTCTTTATTATTCTGTCGAAATATCTTGTCTGTGCGTTTACGCCGGACCTGGTTTCATTATTTATTATTCTGTCGAAATATCATTTCTGTGCATTTACGCTGGACCTGGTTCAATTATTTATTATTCTGTCGGAATATCCTGTCTGTGCGTTTACGCCGAACCTGGTTCCATTATTTATTATTCTGTCGGAATATCATGTCTGTGCGTTTACGCCAGACCTGGTTCCATCCTTTATTATTCTGTTGGAATAACCTGCATGTGCGGTCTATCGCATGCATGATGATTTCTTTTGCTATTCCATTCTTTATTATACTTAGTTGGTTAAAACTTTGACTTCCATACCCATGAAATTAGTGGAATATCTTTGATATTTGCGCTTCATCCAGTATCTTTTCATGGAAATATTCTTTTGAACATTCTTGAATTTTACTCTACAAAGCAGTACCATGTTGACAATTTGGACGTTATCAGTTCCTAGATAAATTAATTCTTGAACTTGTTTTATTGAATTCTTATATCATTGTCATCATCCTCATGTTGATAAATTATTCTGCATTATTTTAGTCATAATATTTCTTACTGGGCTAGTTGAGCTCACCCTTTCTTTCACTGTTCTCTTCAGGAAATAAGAACGTAGCTTGGACTAGTCGGGGAACAGAGTGATTGTCCTAGATGGTGCATTAGTAGTCCTCACTATTCTGTGAAATAGTGTGATAATAGTTATAATGAGGACTCCTTTTGAGTTTGTATAATCTCTAGTAGACAATATTTGTATTCAAACTCACAGTTTATGTTTTGTCGTATTGTACACGACAGTTGTATTATTAAGTTGTATTTAAATTCTGTACCATGTATCTGGCGACTCAAGATGAGTGATGTATACCTAATTTTGGGGGCGTCACACTAGCCATATTTAGTTAAAAGAAAAGTCGGTTATTTGCAGTATTCTTTCATATTCTGTTCGTAAAAAAACATTTTCCATACATAAAATCTTGTTTTGAAATTGATGCATAAACCAGCTATATGTGCATCACATGATTAATTTTTATTTAAAAAGGACAGTAATTGTTTAATAGAATACCAAACAAAATACAAAAATAAAAATAAAAATTAGCTATGACATTATGGTGTATAGACTATAGTTTAAACAAACTAGCTGTGAATTCCCATCACATCAAAATCATGTTAGACACCAAAAACCTTTTTACCCAGAAAATGAAAAGGAAAAAAATAGTAATTTTGATCATTTCAAATCTAATTGACGGGCTAAATTTACATAATATGCTGTAATTTTAGGTATTAAAATTGGGTAAAATTAAATAACACCCCTGAAAAATTAAAATAGGGCTGAAGTAATCTCCAAAAACAAAATAATAGCGGAACCCACTACAAAATTCATGTTCATGAATAATACCAATAACGGCAGGACACTATTTTCATAAGCAAAATCACAACTATACTATATCCACGTTCATTCTCATAAATGAGGTATATTTGATAAATACTTGGTTCAGTCTTGCTGATTTTTTGGGAAATACATAAATACAATTTTGATCAAATTAAATTAAATACCTGAACGAATTAATGCGGGTAGATCAAATAGTTTGATGAAGAACTGATCGAGCTCAAGAACGCAAGATTTGGCTGCTCCCTGAGTCCCTCTACCCAGCGAGGCAGAGGAAAATGAAAGTGAAAGGAAAAGATGACGAGGCAAGCATGTAAACGAACCAAAGCTAGATTCAAATACACTAAAACCTCTATTTAGGAATTATAAAAAAATTTGGTCCCAATTTAGGCCAGTTATAAATAGGAATAACCTCTAAATTATAATATATTATATACTTTTTAAGTCCCGTATTAAGAAACTATACCTCTATATAGTAATAATTTCATATATATATATATATATATATATATATATATATATATATATATATATATATATGAGAGACAATATTAATTTTAAAAGTCTATATTTTCTATAAAAGACTACATTCCTATAAAGAACTACATTATCCTATAAAAGACTATATTTCCTATAAAGGACTACATTTTCTTATAAAAGACTATATTTCCTATAAAAACTACATATTTCTAGTTTGAAAATATAAATAATAAATATTAGGGAGTTCTTATTGATATTTTTGTTAAAGTGGATATTTTTGGGTGTTCAAAAAATATTTTGTACCAATACCTCTACTTAGTAATAACCTCTCACTTAGAATACAAATAGTTTGGTCCCAAGTATATTCCTAAATAGAGGTTTACTGTATCTATCAAACAAAATAAAACTATCCTAATAAATTATGTGGGTCATTCAAAGTTTGAAATAAATCTAACCGTTCATATAATATCGGAAAGACAGAGTCATGGTGGCACATGACACAACTAGTATTAATAATTTGATCCTGCTGCTCTTAAAGTTTGAACAAAGTTATCAACTAATTTAATATTCAAACTATTATATATATACTCATTTATAGACAGATTCAATTAGATTTGATGTTTTTATAATATATACAAAATTAAATCAAATTAAGATAATTAATTATTATTTTGTTTTGTTTTAAATTTTAATTGTGACTTTATATTTATAAAGTGTAATAGTAAATATATTTTCTTATTTTTAAGTAAAATAAAAAATTTAATTTATAATTATATTTATTATAAAACTAATTATTATGTTGATACTCAAATTCGAGTTAATTTGAATATAATTCGATCTTTATCGAATCGAATTCGAGTAATAAATTTTCGAGTCGAGTTGAATTTGAGTATAATTTTTTCAAATATAATTCGAATTCGAGTATGAATTTAACGTTTCGAGTCAAATTCTAGCAACCCTCTATTCACTTTGGTTCGACTCATTTACACTCTTAAACGAAACTTAGATAATTCTGTAGCGTAAAAAGTAATTTTCAGTCCTTAAAATAAAAAAATAAAATAAAGGAATTTTATTTGTAAAATTTAACAATAATAAGTTTTTTTTATCTTTAAATAAATTAAGTGTTTCTTTGGTGGTGAAATTTATGTAATGTACACTGAGAAGGGGGTTAAATGGGCGTGAATGACAGAATGAGTAACACTGATAATTTAAAATTTTTGGACTGAATAAATTCAGGATAGATGTTGAATGCAGTCGACTATTTTTTTTGTAAACTTGTTCCAAACTTAAATTTATTTTCCTTTTGTATTTTTAATATTAGGTAATATAAATTAAGTGCAAAGATTAGAATACTAAGCGGGTGTTTGTTTAGAGCTAAATCTGAATGGCTGAATCGGTTAGTGTGTTTATTTTGGTCTGAATGGCTGAATTGGTAAGATGGACGAGCTAAATGGCTAAGTCAGATTTGTTTTAGCTGAATGAGTACCTGAATGAAATAAAAAAAATTTAAAAATTAAAAAATTAAAAAAATATATTAACTATTATATTAAGTAATATTAAATAAATTTACAATAATTTTGAATTTTTTAGAGGGGTAAAATAATAAATTTTTGTCATTCAGATATTTCAAACATGTCAATTATCAAACAACTTTTTTCATTTAGATTCAACTTATTCAGATTTAGATTAAGTTCATTCAGATTCAGATTCATTCAGTTTTTATCAAACACCCCCTAAGTGTATGCACAATAGAAAAATAAAGAAAATAAAAATTACAAAACACACAGATTTATACTTACCCTTAATTCTCTAAGACCATGTTTGTTTATAAGAATTATAATCCCAAGACTATTAATTTTAGAATTAAATAGTCTTAATCACATGTTTGTTTTTATGAGATTATTCATAGGATAACTTAAAATAATCTCATGTTATGTTTGTTTTTGCAAGATTAATTAAAGGATTAGAAACTCTCATAGGTTTTATTTCATAATCTTTATTTGAACTCGATACTATTTCGAGTATTACATATTCTTTAATCCAACCATTTTTTTTTCTAAGGATCATTGTATACCATATTCGTCGCAGTCATTTAATATCATGATTTACTATCTCATACATATTCGGGATATCACATTTACCCATTTTTCTAAGAATTTCAACTTACTAATCTTCATTCCTTCAATTTATAAAAATCAATCTTTATTCACTCATTGGTTCCCCTCTACGGATCTTTCTAAAACATTGCATTCTTCACAACATTCTCTTTTAAGAATTTCGTATTTTACTTTGATAAATTCATCCCTCTCTTCTCGGAATTATTTTTATTTACTCAAGTTACTCATCATTACATGTCGTATTCTATGACTTACTTCTTTCTAAAAAATATCCTCCTTTCCATATTCACCTTTCAGAATAATAAGAATCTTCCACAATTGCTCAAAAATTAGGAAGCGATATTAATAACTCAGGAATTTAAAAGATTCCTTTAAAAGTTTTGATATTATGTATAGGAGTCGTAGAGACTTTGAATCTCCTAGCTTAACAGATATTTCAATTGTAACCTTTAACAGTCAAAAGACTATGGACCATCCTTTCTAGTACTCCAGGTGATCAGCTCTTCGTACTGTGTATTATGCACATACATATTATCGCTATTGCGTAGCTCGGAATTATAGTTTTCGATAACCTTTCCCCTTGAAATGGGGTTGGTTCACCTCAAGCTTAATACAAATTCCGCACCAGAACAATCTGGTTTGGCATAATTTCTCAAAGAATGCTTTAATTTCATAAACATCTTTCAACAATCGTCTAGCTGAATCAAATAGCTTAGACTTTTATCAATAACTCGAACATCAATCGAAATATTTTTAGCCAACTCAATTGGCATATCTTTTCATAGTTTAAAGAAAACCAAAAATCATTTTATGACATCATGATACAGTACCGTCTCACTAGTATGTTGAGGATTCCGTCATTATATGACTTCGTCATGACACATCATACTATAGTGGGTTGACGATTCCATAATCACATCCAACACTAAGTTAGTCAACATTAATGACTCCATCGATCAAAATACATTTTGATAATTTTCAAATCATTTCTGTCCAGCTGAAACAATTATCTTAGACATATAAATAATAGATGTAAGACCCCAACTTTTATGAATAAAGATTAATTTTTTTTGAAATATATTTTTGAATTTTATGGTGTGGATTTGATATAATGTTATAGTTGTGAGTAATATTTATAAATTTTGCAAAGTAAGCAAGTGGTTATTTAATATTCGATTGATCGGGGAATATTCGTTTTAACATGGAATATTCGCACGACGACACAATCATTGGTGGAGCCCCAACGGAGGTACTGCCATAGTTAGAAAACGACTGAAATATTTTTAAAAAATAACAACGAAAGTTTTACCGTTAAACTGTTGAACTACCCGGTAGTAAAAGAACAGTAATATGCGTGGTTGCATGGTAGCACACGGTATTGATTATTGATGCTTACGTGAGAAGTCACTCAGTTATACTTAATTATTGCTACAGTAATTACTGCATAATATCTCTCATATTATTGATTCAATTATTGTCACAACTCATGTTGTATATTTAAGTTTGTATTTGTATTATGTACCACGTATTTTACGACTCAGAATAGGTGATGTATACCTATTTTGGGGGCGTCACAGTTGGTATAAGAGCTTAGGGATATGATCCCTGGCTGAGGTGTGAGACTAAAACTAGGAGGGGAGAGACGGGTAATCCTTCGCTAGTATGATCTACCTAAGTTTATTTTTTATTTAATTGGTCGGTCAGAGTATATGCATACTATGTGGCATGTCAATTAACCCTTATTTTAAAACTATATTCTAGAATGATATCTGAAAAACAAGAGATGAGAAATGGGAAAATCATGATAGAGAGGAAATATCTGGGAAGGTATAATCTGAAAAGAAAGCAAGGTATTCTCATCTTTTTGAACTACCAAGTACGCACCTTAATTTTGAGGACAAAATTTCATAAGAAGGGGAGGTTGTAAGACCCCAAATTTTATGAATAAAGAATATTTTTTCTTGAAATATATTTTTGAATTTTATGGTGTGGATTTGATATAATGTTATAGTTGTGGGTAATATTTACAAATTTTGTAAAGTAAGCAAATGGTTATATAATATTCGATTGGTCGGGGAAAATTCGTTTTAACAGGGAATATTCGTACGACGACATAATTATTGGTGGACCCCAAATCGGAGGTACCGACGTAGTTAGAAAACGACTGAAATATTTTAAAAAATAACGACGAAAGTTTTACCGTTGAACTACCCGGTAGTAAAAGAAAAGTAATATGCGTGGTTGCATGGTAGCACACAGTATTGATTATTAATGCTTACGTGAGAAGTCACTCAGTTATACTCAATTATTGCTATAGTAATTGCTGCATAATATCTCTCATATTATTGATTCAATTATTGTCACAGCTCATGTTGTATATTTAAGTTTGTATTTGTATTCTGTACCATGTATTTGGCGACTCAGAATGGGTGATGTATACCTATTTTGGGTCAAAAACTTGTTGCCTCTTTTTTTAGTCTTAACAAAAGAGCTCTAACTCATGCAAGCATACATGCGTCAACAAGCAATACAGAGCAAGTAAAGTATCGATCCCACTGAGAAAGTTGTTTAATCCAAATCTCTATGCACTAATAAATTCACTATATTTATATGCTCAAACTAACAACTAAGATTGGTTTGTTCTCGAGTTGCAAATAACAACTAAAATAATAATAAGCAGAATAAATCAAATCTAGAAATAATGGGATCCTAACTTCATTTAATACTTCATTCAATCGCCACTATCATGCATGACTTGTTCACATATCACAGGAAAGTAGCCAAGAGCACTAAAAGAGTATTAGCCATTTTCAATGCACTAAGACCTACTTACACAGCATCCACAGATGATAGACTCTATGTAATCATCAATATAACCCAAATCACTATATGTCTATGTGAAATTGCAACTATATTGATTTTAAGTTCAAGCTCTTATTCTAACTTATACGGTGAAATAGTATATGTCTATCTGGTTCACGAAATACATAAGCCATATAACACAGCCCTATATACGTATACTATCATGATTACAATCCATATTTGCATGTTCATTGTCAATTCCATACAAATACTGAAACAAATGGTGATCAAGCATTCATACATGCAAAACAATCATGATAGACATCCCATATGATATTAAAACAATCCAGTATTTAAGCATGCAATCAAACTACATATTAAAATCCGTTAGAATCCCATAATGGAGTTTAGTTCATGACTGAACCAAAAGCCATTATGGGATCAAATCTAAACATGATTAATAAACAAACAATTGAAAGATGAAAGGTAGAAACAATCAAACCCAATTGCTGAAGATAGATCAATATTCAAATCCTCATAAGATTCCAGCAAAATAATAATAATAATAATAATAATAATAATCCACTCTGGTAGAAATTTCCAAGGAGGAGTAGAAAAGTAGAGTTTTGGTCTCCTCCTACGTTGGAATCTCCCCCAGAGAATAAACCCTAATTACGATGTAAAGAATATGACTAAAGTTGAATAATTGTCAAGTGATACCCTTGACACCAGTCAGAAATCGTTTTTAAACCAATTACAACCCTTAAAAATTGGAAATAAAATAAAACAAGTCAGCAGCTTCAGGCCTCGCGCGCGGACGCGCGCTCCTCCAGCCTATTAATCGCGCGGGCGCGAGACTTGCAGTAAGTCCTGATGTTCAGCCGAGTTCTCGCGTGGGCGTGCGCTCCCTAGGCTTGTTATGCTCGCGGCCACACAACTTGCAGTAGGTTCCCTGGTTTGGGTGGGTACTCGCGTGGGCGTGTGTCTTCAAGCTCTTTTGCCGCGCGGCTTGCAGTTGCTGTCTTCTGATCCTGCTCCTGAGCTTGGTTATACAATGTTGCTGCTGCTACTGAAATGTCCTATGTTTATCCATGCTTTACTCAATCCTAGCCATGCACATCCTATCTTTTGCCTCGTCTAGGTATCCATTAGCCTCGTACCTTATAACACCACCAAAATAGGCCGATTCCTGCACTTATTCACCAAAAAGGAGTTTTAAGTATGCAAAATGTAAATTAACATCAAATGCAGCTAAAACCTACTAAAATGTACTTGAGATGGGCACAATTAACCTACTAAAATGTAAAAGTCATTCGTAGATTTGGTAGGACACGCCAAGAGCCTGAGAGATATTATGGATATCTTGACTCAAAACGGCGATGTGATGCTCATAGATCAAGATGAGCCTGCTTCCTACTAAGAAGCTATGAATGGACCATATTCTGAGAAATGGCTTGAAGCCATGAAATCTGAGATGGAATCCATGTATACTAACCAATTATGGACTCTGGTTGATCCACCCGAAGGGGTAAAACCAATCGGGTGCAAATGGATTTTCAAGAAGAAAACCGACTTGGATGGTAATATACAAACCTATAAAGGCCGACTGATAGCAAAAGGTTTCAAACAAATTCAAGGTGTTGACTATGATGAAACCTTCTCTCCAGTGGCAATGGTTAAATCCATCAGGATCTTACTTGCTATTACAGCTTTTTATGATTACAAAATCTGGCAGATGAATGTCAAAACTGCTTTCCTTAATGGAAATCTCCTTAAAGATGTGTATATGACACAGCCTGAGGGTTTTGTCACTCCAAAGGATGCTGGAAATGTATGTAAGCTGCAGCGATCCATTTATGGATTGAAGCAAGCCTCTCGGAGTTGGAATCTTCGATTTGATGAAGCAGTCAAAGAATTTGGCTTTAATAAAAATGATAATGAACCTTGTGTATATAAGAAGGTTAGTGGGAGTCACATTGTATTCCTAGTATTATATGTTGATGACATATTAATTATTGGGAATGACATTCCTTCCTTACAGGCTGTAAAACATGGTTAGGAAAATATTTCTCCATGAAAGATTTGGGCGATGTTGCCTACATTTTAGGTATCCGGATCTATAGAGATAGATCGAGAAAAATGCTCGGCCTAAGTCAAAGTACATATATTGATAAAGTGTTGAAACGGTTCAGCATGCAAGAGGCGAAAAGAGGAAACTTACTCGTGACTCATGGTGTAAAGATCTTTAAGGTCCAATGTCCTAAATCACAAGATGATGAGGAGCGTATGAGAAAGATCCCTTATGCTTCGGCAATTGGATCTATCATGTATGCAATAATATGTACTCGTTCGGATGTCTCGTATGCTTTGAGCATGACGAGCAGATACCAGTCGAATCCAGGTGAAGGTCACTGGACAACAGTCAAGAATATGCTCAAGTATCTGAAACGGACTAAGGATTCTTCTTGGTATATGGATGTGAAGACGAACTAGCAGTAAAGGGTTATACAGATGCTAGTTTCCAGACTGACAATGATGACTATAAGTCTCACTCAGGTTTTGTGTTTTGCCTTAATGGTGGTGCTGTTTGCTGGAAAAGTTCAAAGCAAGAGACAGTAGCTGATTGTACAATAGAGGCTGAGTATATTGCTGCTTCTAGTGCAACCAAGGAGGCTGTATGGATTAAAAAGTTCATCACTGAACTTGGTGTTGTTCCAACCATTGTTGATCCGATTGCTCTATACTGTGATAATAATGGAGCCATTGCAGAGGATAAGGAACCCAGATCTCACCAACGATCCAAGCATATACTTAGGCGGTACCATCTCATCCGTGAAATCATTGATAGAGGAGATGTACATATAGGAAGAGTGCCAACAGATGATAATGCTGCAGATCCACTGACCAAGGCTTTGTCACAGCAGAAGCACGACGGTCACACTAGTTCCATGGGTATTAGATACATGAGTGATTGGCTTTAGTGTAAGTGGGAGACTGTTAGAGTTTATGCCCTAGAGGCCAATTATTTGATATAATTGCTTAACGTTTTGATATTATATTTGATTGAATAAATATATGATTTTATTTATTGCGTAATATAATTGTTAACATAATAAAATTCCTTAGAATAGTGATACAAATTATATAGTTTCAAGTATATGACTTGGACATGAGATTATATAATTACAATTAGTATCATTGTTCTTAAATGTCCCTAGTCGAGTATCATTATTGATGGGACAATAATGATGCATTGAGACTAGTATGTGGATTGACTGATGACCAAATCTCATTGGTCATAAATATATGAGATATTAAGTCAATGCATAGGTACATGTTAGAGAACGATGTACTGGACAGACCCACCATGAGAATTCTATATGGAGCATTATGCGAAGTGTCATTAACAATTCTCATAGTGACAATGATGTAATGGTCCTCCGACCTGAAATCGCTATATTACTACACGAGAATTTATGTACTTTGATATCATCAAATGTCACCTTTAATAGGGTGGACTATAAAGGTGATTATTGGGTTCATCATGAATCGTGTGAGAAATATGAGTGATCTAGATGGAATTTAACCATCCTATATATTATAGGTGATATCCATAGGCCTCTTGATTGAGTAGGACTATGAAATGAATGGCGTTACTCAAATAGTGATTTATTTCATATAGTCTACTCTTTGATCAAGAAAACTCAGATTAAATTATGAAGAGTATGACACATTCCATGACTCGAGTTTAATCTAGGATATTAAGGTTAAAAGGATTAAATTACATTGAAACATTGGTCACGAAAAGGTTGCATCGAATCATTGATCTTATTATTACTTGGGTAGCAGTGATGCATTACTAGATGCCGCTCACTGTTTATAATTTTATAATAAGATTTTAAAATTATTGCCAACGTAATAATAACCTATAGGGTCACACACAAAGAACCTAATTAAAATGAAATTAATTTAAATGGTAAAGATTTAAATATGTCAATATGATTGATAGAATTTTAAATTACGAATTTAAATTAATAGGATAATTTATATATAGGTATATTAATTAAGTAAGACTTATTTAAGATATATATAAATTCGGATTTTAATAATATTAGGTTTTGATTAATTCCTCCTAACTGCTATATATATGATATATATCAGTCACTTTAGGTTTTACATAAAAATACAAAACCCTAGCCGCTCTTAGAGAGAGACTAGAAGAAAATAGTTTCGAAAATCCTCATCATTGGTGGCTAGTACCGCGGTTCCTTCTTCTGCAGATCGTAGGACGATTCGCGGAGCATTCGTGTGGATACCGTAGAGACGCAGCTCGTTTGGATTGCGTTGGAGATTCGATCGTATCAATTCTAGTTTCTTAATTCGTGGATTGCGTTGGAGATTCGATCGTATCAATTTCAGTTTCTTAATCGGTATAATTTCTAACCTCTGAATTAATTAAATTTTTGCATGGATCCTATTTTAGGGTTTCGAACCACCGCCAGGGGGGAGACCCCCCTTGGACCCCCCCGTCGTAGCGCACGATGGCCGTGTCCCCTATATGTTATATATTGTTTTCTTTAATTATATATAAATTGTTATGTGCTTATAGTGATATGCGTGGCGCACAGTTATGGCCTTTTGACCCATAGGTTAATGGTTTTGGTTTTGAAATACGGCTTGCATGTCGTGCCTTTCTATAAATTCTAATGTTATATTCTCTTCTCATCTAAATCCCCTCGAATGTAACTCGAGGTTTATTTTTGTCATGTAATAATCTATAATTGATGAAGATGTGAAGATGGAGAACAAAATGGAAAGATGATGATGGAGAGGAGGCACATGCATGAGGAAGATCCAAGGAAGATATTTATCTTAAGATCTTTTACCACCTTAGATTGACCTTTAATCTTTCATTAGCTTGAAAAGATTGACAGTGGATTGGGCCATAACTGTGACACATTTAATTTTGAACTTTATTTATGCTTGTATGGGATATGATATGATAAATAATGTGTATGCTTAATAAGATTAAAATTGGTGAGATCTAAATTAATTAATAAAATCCCTCATTAAATTATTAAGTCTAAATCAGATGCCTTCCAATGAATAACACTCATCAAGACCTTGATCAATAGATGTAGGTTTGCCAAAGCAAAGTACCCTATTTATCTAGGTAAGATGTGATAGGATAATTGTGATATCCAAACTGTTAAAATCATTGGGCCCGACTTAACTAAGTTATCTCAATAGGATTGTGGACTTAGAGGCATAAAGTTTGGTAGGTACAATTAGATGGACTAGAAACAATTGTTGTTTACCAAACTATCCAGGAGTTATATATGATATAATTGACAAAGGGTTGTCTACCTAAATAATTGTGTTTTAAGAGATTAGCCAAAGCTAACTTAAGGCATAATGAAATATAGGATCTTGGCTCACTAGAAAGATTTAATAGAAAATGCGTTTCGAATTAATAGTGAGGGCTATTAATTTGAATAAAATAGTGGGAGGTATATTTTGAATGTACTATTATCAATTATATAATGTCAACTCTGCAATTTGACTTATTATTTTTGCACTTATAAATTGTAGATATCAAATGGCAAACAACAACAACACAAATAGTCTTTCATTACGATCAGTCCTTGAAAAGGACAAGCTGAGTGGAATTAATTTCCTTAACTGACATTGGAACTTGAGGATTGTCCTCAAACAAGAGCACAAGCTATATGTCTTTGATGGGCCCATTCCTGCAGCACCAGCTGTCACTGCACCACGTGCGGAGCATAATGCTTACAAGAAGGATCAAGATGATGCTCTGGACGTGAGTTATGTCATGCTAGCAACCATGAACGCTGAGCTTCAGAAGTAACTTGAGTTGATGGATGCTTATGAGATGATCGAGCATCTCAAGAAATTGTTCGAAGGGCATGCTTGACAGGAGAGGTATGATACAAGCAAGGCGTTGTATCACTGTAAAATGGGTGAACGTGATCCAGTTGGTCCACATATGCTGAAAATGATTGGGTATATTGAGTACCTTGATAGGTTGGATTTTCCAATCACTCCGGAAGCCCAAACTGACCTTGTTTTGCAATCTTTGAACATCAGCTACTCTCAATTTGTTATGAACTATCTTATGAATGAAATTGAGAAACCCCTTACTGAGTTGTTGAGCATGTTAAGAACTGCTGAGAACAACATGAAAAAGGCAGGACCCGCTCCCATAATGATGGTACAAAAGGGGAATGTTAAGGGAAATTGGAAAGGCAAGAAGAAGATAAGATCTAAATCTTTTGTCAAACCCAATTCCAAAACCAAACAGGCTTTAAAACCTAAAGGTGGGGTGGCTAAAGAAGGTGAATGTCACTTATGTGGAAAACCTGGACACTGGAAAAGGAACTGTCATGCTTATCTGGAAGAAGTGAAGAAAAGGAAAGGAATTACGACTTCTGATTCAGGTATATATGTTATAGAAGTCATCTTGTCTACTTCTACAACATGGGTATTGGATACTGGATGTGGTTCTCATATTTGTGTTAATGTGCAGGGACTCTGAAGGAGTAGGACTTTGGCGAAAAGAGAGGTTGACCTACGAGTTGGGAATGGAGCAAAAGTTGCTGCACTGGCCGTAAGAACTTATCATTTATCTTTGCCCACTGGGCTAGTTTTAGAATTAGAAGATTGTTATTTTGTGCCTGCTATAAGCAAAAACCTTATTTTTGTTTCTTGTTTGGACAAGAAAGGTTTTTCATTTATAATAAAGAACAATAGTTTTTTGCTTTATTTAAATGATATTTGTTATGGTGTTGCACAATTGTTTAACGGTCTCTATATTCTTGATTTAGAAATACCTATCTATAACATAAATACAAAATGATTTAAATTAAATGATTCAAATCCGACATATCTCTGGCACTGTCGTTTAGGCCATATAAATGAGAAACGCATATCCAAACTCCATAAAGACGGGTTCTTGGATTCATTTGATTTTGAATCATATGATAAATACGAGTCTTATTTATTAGGCAAGATGACTAAAGCCCCTTTCACTGGACATAATGAACGGGCTAGCGATGTATTGGGACTTATACATAGTGATGTATGTGGACCATTGAGTTCGTTAGCAAGAGGTAGGTTTTATTACTTCATTACATTTACTGACGACTTTAGTAGATATGGAAATGTGTATCTTATGAGACACAAATCTGAATCCTTTAAAAAGTTCAAGGAATTCAAGAATGAAGTTCAAAACCAATTTGGAAAAAGCATAAAAGCCCTTCGATCAGATCGAGGAGGTGAATACTTAAGCCAAGACTTTGATGACCTTCTAAAGGAGTGTGGTATTATATCACAACTCACTCCACCTGGAACACCGTAGTGGAATGGTGTATCTGAGAGGAGGAATCAAACCTTGTTGGACATGGTACGATCAATGATGAGTCATGCAGATCTTCCAATAAGCTTCTGGGGTCATGCCCTAGAGACAGCTGCATTCACACTTAACCGTGTTCCTACAAAGACGGTTCAGAAGACACCATTTGAGATGTGGACTGGGAAACGTCCTAGTATGTCGTTCATGAAGATTTGGGGTTGCGAGGAATTCATAAAATGTCTAGATTCTAACAAGCTCAGACCCATATCTGATAAATGTAATTTTGTGAGGTACCCAAAGGAAACAAAAGGGTATTATTTCTACAAACCTTCTGAGAACAAAGTGGTTGTTGCTCGAACTGGTATTTTTCTAGAAAGAGAATTTGTCTCTAAAGGAAACAGTGGGAGGAAAGTAGAACTCGAAGAAATTCGAGAACCACAAAATATCATTGAACCTGAGTTGGAACGTGAGCAGGAACCACAAGAAATTATGGAAAGTGAACCTGTTCAAATTACACAAGTCATTCGTAGATCTGGTAGGACACGCCAAGAGCCTGAGAGATAATATGGATATCTTGTGACTCAAAACGGCGATGTGATGCTCATAGATCAAGATGAGCCTGCTTCCTACCAAGAAGCTATGAATTGACCATATTCTATGAAATGGCTTGAAGCCATGAAATCTGAGATGGACTCCATGTATACTAACCAAGTATGGACTCTGGTTGATCCACCCGAAGGGGTAAAACTAATCGGGTGAAAATGGGTTTTTAAGAAGAAAACCGACATGGATGGTAATGTACAAACCTATAAAGGCCAGCTGGTAGCAAAAGGTTTCAAACAAATTCAAGGTGTTGACTATGATGAAACCTTCTCTCCAGTGGCAATGGTTAAATCCATCAGGATCTTACTTGCTATTGCAGCTTTTTATGATTATGAAATCTGGCAGATGGATGTCAAAACTGCTTTTCTTAATGGAAATCTCCTTGAGGATGTGTATATGACACAACCTGAGGGTTTTGTCACTCCAAAGGATGCTGGAAAGGTATGTAAGCTGTATCAATTTATTTATGGATTGAAGCAAGCCTCTCGGAGTTAGAATCTTCGATTTGATGAAGCAGTCAAAGAATTTGGCTTTAAAAAAAATGATAATGAACCTTGTGTATATAAGAAGGTTAATGGGAGTCACATTGTATTCCTAGTATTATATGTTGATGACATATTAATTATTGGGAATGACATTCCTTCCTTACACGCTGTAAAACATGGTTAGGAAAATATTTCTCCATGAAAGATTTGGGCGATGTTGCCTACATTTTAGGTATCCGGATCTATAGAGATAGATCGAGAAAAATGCTCGGCCTAAGTCAAAGTACATATATTGATAAAGTGTTGAAACGGTTCAGCATGTAAGAGGCGCAAAGAGGAAACTTACCCGTAACTCATGGTGTAAAGATCTCTAAGGCCCAATGTCCTAAATCACAAGATGATGAGGAGCGTATGAGAAACATCCCTTATGCTTCGGTAATTGGATCTATCATGTATGCAATGATATGTACTCATCCGGATGTCTCGTATGCTTTGAGCATGACGAACAGATACCAGTCGAATCCAGGTGAAGGTCACTGGACAGCAGTCAAGAATATCCTCAAGTACCTGAAAAGGACTAAGGATTCATTCTTGGTATATGGATGTGAAGACGAACATGGCAGTAAAGGGTTACACAGATGCTAGTTTCCAGACTGACAATGATTACTATAAGTCTTAGTCAGGTTTTGTGTTTTGCCTTAATGGTGATGCTGTTAGCTTGAAAAGTTCGAAGCAAGAGACAGTAGCTGATTCAACAACAGAAGCTGAGTATATTTCTGCTTCTAGTGCACCCAAGGAGGCTGTATAGATTAAAAAGTTCATCACTGAACTTGGTGTTGTTCCAACCATTGTTGATCCGGTTGCTCTATACTGTGATAATAATGGAGCCATTGCAGAGGCTAAGGAACCCATATCTCACCAACGATCCAAGCATATACTTAGGCGGTACCATCTCATCCGTGAAATCGTTGATAGAGGAGATGTACATATAGGAAGAGTGCCAACAGATGATAAAGCTGCAGATCCACTGACCAAGGCTTTGTCGCAGCAGAAGCACGACGGTCACACTAGTTCCATGGGTATTAGATACATGAGTGATTGACTTTAGTGCAAGTGGGAGACTGTTAGAGTTTATGCCCTAGAGGCCAATTATTTGATATAATTGCTTAACGTTTTGATATTATATTTGATTGAATAAATATATGATTTTATTTACTGCGTAATATAATTGTTAACATAATAAAATTCCTTAGAATAATGATACAAATTATATAGTTTCAAGTATGTGACTTGAACATGAGATTATATAATTACAATTAGTATCATTGTTCTTAAATGTCCCTAGTCGAGTATCATTATTGATGGGACAATAATGATGCATTGAGACTATTATGTTGATTGACTGATGACTAAATCTCATTGGTCATAAATATATGAGATATTAAGTCAATGCATAGGTACATGTTAGAGAACGATGTACTGGACAGACCCACCATGAGAATTCTATATGGAGCATTATGCGAAGTGTCATTAGCAATTCTCATAGTGACAATGATGTAATGGTCCTCCGACCTGAAATCGCTATATTACTACACGAGAATTTATGTACTTTGATATCATCAAATGTCACCTTTAATAGGGTGGACTGTAAAGGTGATTATTGGGTTCATCATGAATCGTGTGAGAAATATGAGTGATCTAGATGGAATTTAACCATCCTATATATTATGGGTGATATCCATAGGCCTCTTGATTGAGTAGGACTATGAAATGCATGGCCATGCTCAAATAGTGATTTGTTTCATATAGTCTACTCATTGATCAAGAAAACTCAGATTAAATTATGAAGAGTATGACACATTCCATGACTCGAGTTTAATCTAGGATATTATGGTTAAAAGGATTAAATTACATTGAAACATTGGTCACGAAAAGGTTGCATCGAATCATCGATCTTATTATTACTTGGGTAGCAGTGATGCATTACTAGATGCCGCTCACTGTTTATAATTTTATAATATGATTTTAAAATTATTGCCAACGTAATAATAACCTAAAGTGTCACACACAAAGAACATAATTAAAATGAAATTAATTTAAATTATAAAGATTTAAATATGTCAATATGATTGATAGAATTTTAAATTATGAATTTAAATTAATAGGATAATTTATATATAGGTATATTAATTATGTAAGACTTAATTCAGATATATATAAATTCAGATTTTCATAATATTAGGTTTTGATTAATTCTTCCTAACTGCTTATATATGATATATATCAGTCACTTTAGGTTTTACGTCAAAATACAAAACCCTAGCCGCTCTGAGAGAGAGACTAGAGAAAACAGTTTCGAAAATCCTCAACCTTGGTGGCTAGTACCGCGGTTCCTTCTTCTGCAGATCGTAGGACGATTTGCGGAGCGTTCGTGTGGATACTGTAGAGACACAACTCGTTTGGATTGTGATGGAGATTCGATCGTATCAATTCCAGTTTCTTAAGTCATGGATTGCATTGGAGATTCGATCGTATCAATTTCAGTTTCTTAATCGGTATAATTTCTAACCTCTTAATTAATTGAATTTTTGCATGGATTTTGTTTTAGGGTTTTGGAAATTGCTTTAAAAATTTTATTTCTGCTGTGCGTTTCTGTGCCGAAACCCCAACACTTACCCAAGTAGCCAGGGCCCCGAAATAAGACTAGCCACGTAATTGCCATTTTTCTGTTTTTTTATTTTTTTTATACACAGATACCCATGTTTTCCCCAAGTTTAAAAATTAATGTTTTATACAGTTTATACTCACTTTTCACATATTTCCCTTTTTAAAACTACATTTTTCTATCGAGCATTGCAACACATGCTTCTTATACCTACAAGCAATTGTGAACACATTTGTGCAAACCGAAAGCATTTAAACAACATTATGAATTTCGTTATGTCAAACATTATACCTCAGCTCGAATTATCCAAAATATTCAAAAATCATTTAACAAAAATTCACTATCATCATTGGCTTAGACAAGAATTTCTATATGGCAAGAACTGTGAGATAATGCAACCTAAACATGAACGTGCAAATATATATGCAAAAATAAATTATATGATGCAACAATTTAAACTAACAGGCAAGAACTAAAAACAAATTAACTAATCATGCTGACACTAAAAATAAAAAAAATTATGCTAAACATGCTAAACTACATGCACTACACTACTCCGCAATTCCCCCAAACTTAAAATATTCAATGTCTCATTGAATGAAGGTAAATGGTACGAAAAACTCCCCTAAGTATCGGTGGTGCCACCCTCCTCGGGTGGTGAATCTGGTGGTGGATATGGTGCTGCAGTTCCGAACTGAGGCCATTCTAGTGTTGTTCCTTGTTGCGCAAAAGCTTCGGCCAAGGCACTTGTGAGTCCCGTCGCAAATGTGCCCAAATTATCGTACATGGTATCGACTTTGCGCTCCAAGCCTTCGGAGCTGGCGATCGCCATAGGTGGCACGTGCGTACGTGGACGGTCCGGCCTCGTCTGTCTGCGGTGGTTGCTGTGATGGCTCTAGAAAAGTGGGCTGAAGGATGAATCCTAGTTCGCGTGGGTGTGGTACACCCCCTTCCCAGTCCTTAAATTTTTTAATCATGGCATGTGTGATGTCCTGGCTTGGGTATTGCATTTGCTCATTGCACCAGTTACATCCCTGATTAGCACAAAACATGGCAACCATGGATGCGTGTGGAATGCTCCCAATGGTTCCACCCTGTAGATAGTGCAACATATTCTCATGAATAAGATGCCCAATGTCAATGTACTTTCCAGTGATTATAACCCACAGAATAAGTGCCCTCTCCGCTGTTATTTCGTGCTGATGGGAGGAAGGCATGAGCTTGGCACATATGAACAAGTTCTATGCCTTTGCATAGCGGTTTAGGACCGCAGTTGGGAATATACGAGGCTGTGTCGTGCCAACTTTGTATGTCCATTTCATACCCAGCACACATAACTCTGCAATAACCAACTCCATGTCGGTCTCCAAATGAGCACCTGTGACCTTATTAGCAGCCCCCACTGGCAGTGCATCAGTAATTTTGAAAATTAATCGGATGGAACGGGGTCTATAATCTACCTAGATACCACGAACCAGAGATATACTGCTCATAGTGACCTTGGCGTTGGCGTAAAATTCACGGACTATGCTCATAGGAATGGGCATTGGAGTGGCCGTCAGTCCACCCCAACCTCTCTCTCGGATCATGGCGCACAACTGGTCATCCTTCCCCTCTGGCTTGAATCCTCGCTCCTTGATGAATGTCTTTACCACAATTTAGTAGTATTCTTGTTGAGCTTCCAAGTTTAGGAACTTGGTGTGATCCACAATATCAACCCCTTCACTACTCGAAGAGGATGAAAAAGACGTTGCAATAGATCGTGCTCGCTTAGGCCCCATCTGTATTTGATAGAGATTGTACAAATTATATGATGGAGAATGAAGAAAAGCTTGAATAATTGATAACCCTTAATAATCATTTCTGCAATCCAAATTAGGAACCCTAGCTTTATAGTGCACTTAGAGAAGTTGAGGAGATATTGACTTTGATTGAGGAGAGAATCGTGGCTAATTGATTGAGAGATGTACGTCACAAACTTGTAACTGATAGATAGATAGCAACGTGAGTGATGGAGAGTGAGAGAATTTTGCGTCTGTTATTAATCCAAATGAGAGTCCAAATGGTCCACAACTCTATTTAAAATGTTCAGATCTGTTTTAATCCGGTGTCGCACGCGGCCGCGCGAGTTTGTACTGGGCTGGGCGCGCGGGCGCGAGACTTGCAGAATGAACTGTTGTCAAAATTAACTTGATGTGCGGGCACGCGAGTTTGTGCTAACTAGGTCGCGCAACCGCGCGATGCTGATATCTGCAATGCTAAAATGCAATTCCGCTCTGCCTATCAGTGATGCCGTCCAATGATGGTTCCTGTATAGACATTACTGCACCTTGTTAATGCATGACTTAGTGGCCTCATAATGCTAACATCTTGTAAATATTCGCAAAGCAATTCTTGCTATACTCTTAAGTATGAACATCTAGTATCCTATTAAAAATGAATTCGATATAACTACTGAAATAACCTAAATGAATAACTAAAAACAAATCAATGGAGATAGTAATAATGGGTTGCCTCTCATCCAGCGCTAAGTTATAGTCAATTAGCTTGACTATCTCTAAGTTTCATGTCACAGATAGAATTGAGGTGCCTTCCTTCTTGTCCGCCGCACCCTGAAATTTAATGACTTCATCTTTCGTCAATTGTTCTTCCTTCAACTCTGAATTTTTACCCGTTGCACATATCAATGGTCCATAATTCCTCAATTTCTGTACTTCATCCTGTAGGCACCAATCCACCACGTCAACCAAGAAGCACTCTTTTTCATCCGTTGGTAAATTGATTGCTTTAAAGACGTTGAAGGTGATCTCTTGATCCTGGATACGCATAGTGAGTTCACCTTTTTGCACATCTATTGACGTTCTACCTGTGCCCAAAAATGGTCTCCCCAGTATTATTGGTATGTTTTTGTCTTCCTCGTATTCTAGAATGATGAAGTCAGCTAGAAAAATAAACTTGTCCACCTTAACCAACACATCTTCAACAAGTCCCCGTGGATATGTGATGGATCTATCAGCTAATTATAATGCAATATTTGTCAGTTTTGGATATGGAAATCCCAACTGGTTAAACACTGACAAGGGCATCAAATTTATGCTTGCCCCAAGATCACATAAACACTTACTGAAGTTCATCTTTCCATTGGTGCATGGAATTGTGAAGCTGCCTGGATCCTTCAGATTTGGAGGTAGTTTCTGTTGAAGCACTGCACTGCATTCCTCTGTCAAGGCTACCATTTCAAATTGATCTAGTCTTCGCTTCCTTGACAGCATACCCTTCATAAACTTGGCGTAGCTGGGCATTTGTTCCAATGCCTCGGCGAACGGTATGTTGATCTGCAGCTTTTTGGATACCTCCAAGAATTTGTTGAACTTTTTATCTTCCTTTTTTTATTTAATCTCTGCGGATATGGAACTTGGATGCGAATTGGTGGTAATGGACTCTTAAGTTTCTCCTCAGAACCTGTTTTCTCAGCCTCTTCCTTTTTAACCTCAGTCTTTTCCAGATTTTCTTCTTGAGCAACTGACTGCTGTGCCTCGCGCGGCCGCGCGCTTTCCTCAGTGCAATCTCGCACGGGCGCGCGACTTGCAGTACCTGATAAATCTTTTCCAGATCTCAATGTGATCACTTGACACTGTTCCTTCCCGTCTTTTCTTGGATTTATCTCTGTATTACTTGGTAATGAACCCTGGGGCCTGTTAGTAAGCACGTTCGCCATCTGCCCCATTTGAGTTTCCAAATTCTTTATAGCCACTGCTTAGCTCTTGATCATAGCTTCTGTGTTTGCCATGTATTTCATCATCATCTCCTCCACTTCTGATTTATTTTCTTGCTGAGGTATAACTGGAGTGTGATGTTGTTATTCTTGTTGAGAAAATCTCGGCGAAAAGGGTGGTCTAGGATTAAACTGCGGCTGCGCTGGTTGTGACTAAAATTGATTATTCGGTTGAAACTGATTCTGCTAATTCCCTTGATTAGTCGACCAACTAAAGTTTGGACGATTTCGGATTGTTGGGGTGGTATGTGTTCTGAAATTGACCTTGTTCGTTTCTATAGTTGCTCACATACTACACTAATTTTGAGCTGATACTAGATTGATCCGTCGAGTTTGTCCCCGCACAAATCTCACATATGAAGGCAACCGTCTTTACTTTTCCTTCTGCCAAAGTATCTATCTTCTTTGCAATGGCTGCCATCTGTGCTGACAACTGAGTAATAGCATCAACCTCCAACATACCTGCAACTTTGGGTTGTGGCATCCGCGATGTAGGATTCTGAAAATCGTTGGATGTCATTGTCTCGATAAGGTCATAGGCTTCTTCATAGTTCTTTGCCCATAATGCCCCTCTTGCAGCTGCATCTATAATTGGTCTCGACTGCCATCCCAATCCATTATAAAACGTGTTGATCACCATCCAATCTGGCATACCGTGATGTGGACACTTTCTCAGCAATTCTTTGTATCTCTCCTATGCTTCATATAAGGACTCGCCCTGTTGTTGCTCAAACTGAGAGATAGTTATCCTCATTTTTGTAGTCTTAGCCATTGGGAAGAACTTAGCTAAGAACTTCTGTGCTAAGTCCTCCCATGTAGTTATAGATCCTGCTGGCAAAGAATGAAGCCAACTTTTCGCTTTATCACTCAATGAGAATGGAAACAACCTTAGTCTAATTGCATCTTTCGTCACACCATTGTATCTGAATGTATCACAAATTTTGATGAAACTTAGTAGGTGTTCATTCGGATCATCTGTAGCAGCACCCCCAAACTGAACTGTATTTTGCACCATTTTAATAGTGCCAGTTTTTATCTCAAATGTATTGTTGCTATCGCTGGTCTGAAGATGCTGGACTGTAGTCCATTAATATTAGGCATGGAATATTCTTTCAGAGCCCTATGCTCCTCTCGTTTCTCTTTTCCTTGTACCTCGGCTGCCATGTTATCTGTCGTATTTTCCAACTGTATTTATAAATTTCTATGAACACCCGCTTTCCAACCTCTCCCGTTTATGTTATCCAGAACAAGTGTTAAATCGGGATTGGTTGACCGCATGCGCATAAAAATTTATCCAAATTCCTGAAACAAAAACAAAAAACTGAAATGAGATAAGACTAGAATTGTCTAAGTCATACAATATAGCTTAAAACTAATGATAGTAATAATAAATTAAACGCTTTTCCCCGGCAACGGTGCCAAAAACTTGTTGCCTCTTTTTTTAGTCCTAACAAAAGAGCTCTAACTCATGCAAGCATACATGCATCAACAAGCAATACAGAGCAAGTAAAGTATCGATCCCACAGAGAAAGTTGTTTATTCCAAATCACTATGCACTAATAAATTCACTATATTTATATTCTCAAACTAACGACTAAAATCGGTTTGTTCTCGAGTTATAAATAGCAACTAAAATAATAATAAGCAGAATAAATCAAATCTAGAAATAATGAGATCCTAACTTCATTTAATACTTCATTCAATCGCCACTATCATGCACGACTTATTCACATATCACAGGAAAGTAGCCAAGAGCACTAAAAGAGTATTAGCCATTTTCAATGCACTAAGACCTAATTACACAGCATCCACAGATGATAGACTCTATGTAATCATCAATATAACCCAAATCACTATATGTCTATGTGAAATTGCAACTATATTGATTTTAAGTTCAAGCCCTTATTCTAACTTATACGGTGAAACAGTATATGTCTATCTGGTTCACGAAATACATAAGCCATATAACACGGCCCTATATACGTATACTATCATGATTACAATCAATATTTTCATGTTCATTGTCAATTCCATACAAATACTGAAACAAATGGTGATCAAGCATTCATACATGCAAAACAATCATGATAGACATCCCATATGATATGTAAAACAATCCAGTATTTAAGCATGCAATCAAACTACATATTAAAATATGTTAGAATCCCATAATGGAGTTTAGTTCATGATTGAACCAAAAGCCATTATGGGATCAAATCTAAACATGATTAATAAACAAACAATTGAAAGATGAAATATAGAAACAATCAAACCTAATTGCTGAATATAGATCAATATTCAAATCCTCATAATATTTCAGCAAAATAGTAATAATAATAATCCACTCTGGTAGAAAATCCCAAGAAGGAGTAGAAAAGTAGAGTTTTGGCCTCCTCCTACGTTGGAATCTCCCCCAGAGACTAAACTCTAATTACAATGTAAAGAATATGACTAAAGTTGAATAATTGTCAAGTGATACCCTTGAGACCAGTCAGAAATCATTTTAAAACCAATTACAACCCTTAAAAATTGGAAATAAAATAAAACAAATCAGCAGCTTCAGGCCTCGCGCGCGGTCGCGCGCTTCTCCAACCTATTACTCGCGCGGGCGCAAGACTTGCAGTAAGTCCCGATGTTCAATCGGTCTCTCGCGTAGGTGCGCGCTCCTTAGGCTTGTCATGCTCACGGCCGCACAACTTGCAGTAGGTTCTCTGGTTTGGCTGGGTACTCGCGCAGACGCGTGTCTTCAAGATCTCTTTGCCTCGCGGCTTGTAGTTGCTGTCTTCTGATCCTGCTCTGAGCTTGGTTCTACAATGTTGCTGCTGCAACTGAAATGTCCTATGTTTATCCATGCTTCACTCAATCCTAGTCATGCACATCTTATCTTTTGCCTCGTCTAGGTATCCATTAGCCTCGTACCCTATAACACCACCAAAATAGGCCGATTTTTGCACTTATTCACCAAAAGGAGTTTTAAGTATGCGAAATGCAAATTAACATGAAATGCAGCTAAAACCTACTAAAATTTACTTGAGATGGGCACAGTTCGCATGAATTAGTACTCCATAAGTAGGTGTAAAACCTACTTATCAGGCGTCACAGTTGGTATCAGAGCTTAGGGATATGATCCTTGGCTGAGGTGTGAGACTAGAACTAAGAGGGGAAAGACAGGTAATTCCTTCACTAGTATGATCTACCTAAGTTTATTTGTTATTTAATTGGTCGGTCAGAGTATAGGGATAATGTGTGGCATGTCAATTAACCCATATTTTGAAACTATATTCTAGAATGATATCTAAAAAATAGGTGATGAGAAATGGGAAAATCATGATAGAGAGGAAATAACCAGGAATGTACAATCCAAAAAGAAAGATTAATTTTTCTCAAAATATTATTTTTTGAATTTTATGGTGTGGATTTGATATAATGTTATAGTTGTGGGTAATATTTCTAATTTTTGGAAAGTAATCAAGTGGTTATATAATATTCGATTGGTCGAGGAATATTCATTTAACAGGGAATATTCGTACGATGGCATAATCATTGGTGGACCCCACAACAAGGGTACTGTCGTAGTTAGAAAATGACTGAAATATTTTTAAAAATAACGGCGAAAGTTTTATAGTTAAACTATTGAACTAACAGGTAGTAATAGAACAGTAATATGCATGGTTGCATGGTAGCACACGGTATTGATTATTGATGCTGACGTGAGAAGTCACTCAGTTATACTCAAATATTGCTACAATTGCTGCATAATATCTCTCATATTATTGATTCAATTATTGTCACAGCTCAGGTTGTATATTTAAGTTTGTATTTGTATTATGTACCATGTATTTTATGACTCAGAATGGGTGATGTATACCTATTTTGGGGGCGTCACAATAGAGTTTTTTTAAAACACTGATTGATTCAATAACCAGATCCAATATATTTTTTAAAAAAACACAAAAGTGCAAACATTAGCACGAAGTCAATAAATTTTGAAATCTAACATAGCTAGAAGATTTGGAATATCCATTCTGCACCAACTTCAATCTCTTCTCAATTACCCCAATATTTAACAATTCTCTCTATTTCTAGCATCACTAATTCCTTTCACACTGCGAACTCCTAGTTCTCAAGTCATAACATTTCTATACTCCCGTATAGTTCATCAAACTTACCACGCGTTAGAAGTTCAGGAACTTGCCATAATAATATGAGTTTAGAAACTTTTTCTAGCAATATGTAGTCCAAGAACCAATCAGGGACTATCCATATGCTTAGGGGCTCAAAAATATACCATATGATTATGAGTCAAAAACTTGTCATAATTCTGAGTTTTAAGAACTCGCACCTAATCTTAATATTATCTAACTGTTAAATATAAATATGAGAAAAGAATTATTGTCTCATCATACATATATTGATAACGTGACACCGACATTCCAAAGATTATCAATGTGATAAGATAAATGCAAGCACAAAACCCCCAAGCATACAAAGGTTTGTACAACTCAGCTATCACATGAGTATTCAATTGAAATCTCACCTAACTCCATCTTGCTCTTAACTTTCTCTTTGTTCGATACGAAATTTTAGTATTTCATCATTTATAACTCCTCATGAGTTTACCTCGTACTATTTCATAGAACATTCCCTTTATAGTGCCAAGCTATAACTATTCAATCTTTACAGATCATCTGTCATTTCATAACTTAATTTGATCACATCGTGATCTAATTCCAAAATCACCTCTCCTTATGATTTTTTCCTATTTTATGATCTTTTTGTTTTCATAAATTCCTTTATTTCCTCTCTAATCATATTGTCTTATGATTATTCAACTCATGTGTTCCCTGGTTCTTCGGCTTTTCAAGATCCTTCTTTGGACACATTCATTTTATCCTAACTTGTCTTACATGAACTCCTAAATTCATTTACTATCAACTAAACTCTACTTGAAATTATTCTTATTATCTTTATCATTTTCATCTTATAGACATCATCTATTTAACATCATTTTTCATCTTTATTACTGGAGTCAGGTAACTCCTCATTCTCATCTTTTATAACTCTTCAAGATTCTTCTTTGAATCTTCTCATATATATATATATATATATATATATATATATATATATATATATATATATATATATATATATACTAGCTGGGTCCCGTGCCTCCGGCACTAAATGGACAATGAGATTTATCTCAAACTTTGAACGACCCAGATGATTTATTGAGTGAGCGGGAAATTCAATATAATTATTAGATAGATTAGATAGATAGATAGATAGATGTATTTTATTAGATAGATGTATGGACGGTGGGATTTATCTCAAACTTTGGACGGCCTAGATGATTTATTGAGTGAGCGGGAAATTCAAAATCATTTGTATTTTATTAGATAGATACATCTTAATTCTTTTTTTATAAATTTCCAAAATTTATATCTTATTGTTCAAACTCTATTTGAGTTTATTCTTTATCACCTTCACATTTCTTCTCTAAGTTTATAGCGTAACTTGACACCCCCAAAATAGGTATACACAACTCATTCTGAGTCGCCAAATACATGGTACATAATTTAAATACAAACTTAATTTATATAACTATCGTGCAAAATACGACAACACAATAGCTGAGTTTCAATACAAATATTGTCTCGTAGACAATATCCAAACTCAAATAAAGTCCTCATTACAATTATTTTTACAATATTTTATAGAATAGTGGGGACTACTATAGCAACCATCTTGGACCGTCACTCCATTCTCCGATTAGTCCCAACTATATTCTTTTTTCCTGAAGAGAACTGTAAGAACCCGAATTTTACGAAATGAAAGTATTCAATTTTCTGATAATTGTTATTCTATTTAGTAAATGGTTAAATTGTTAAAAGGTTAAAGTTAAAGGTGATATTTGAAAATTTTGTAAAGTAATCAAATTGATATAAAATATTCGTTGCGTTAAAGAATATTCTTTTTGTCAAGGAATATCTTTACGACGACACCATCATTGGTGGACCCTACAACGGAATAATTGTCGAAGTTAGAAAACGACATAAATATCTTTTTATAAAAATAACGGCGAAAGTTTTACCGTTAAACTGTTGAAATACCCGGTGGTAAAAAAACAGTAATACACGTGGTTGCATAATAGCACACGTTATTGATTATTGATGCTTACGTAAGAATCCACTCAGTTTACTCAATTATTGCTACAGTAATTGTTGCATAGTATCTCACGTTATTTGATTCAATTATTATCACAGTATCATCTGCATAATATTTTATATTATTAAATCAATAATTGAGACGACAAAGTTATTCATATTATTATTTGCAATATTGATAATGTCTAGAAGTTCTATCAATGAGAGGTTTGGTCACCTATGTGAGACCCCAGATTTTATGAATAAAGATTTAATTTTCTCAAAATAATTTTTTTAATATTATGGTGTTGATTTGATGTAATGTTATAGTTGTGGGTAATATTTACAAATTTTGCAAATTAAGCAAGTGGTTGTATAATATTCGATTGGTCGGAGAATATTCTTTTGTCGGAGAATATCTGTACGACGGTATAATCATTGTTGGACCCCACAATAGAATTATTGTTGGATAGAGAAAACGACAAAAATACTTTATGAAAATAACGGCAGAAATTTTACCGTTAACTGTTGAAACACCCGGTGTTAAAAATACAGTAATACGCGTGGTTGCACAGTAACATACGGTATTGATTATTGATGCTTACGTGAGAAGTCACTCAGATATACTCAATTATTGCTACAATAATTGCTGCATCATATCTCTCATATTATTGATTCAATTATTGTTACAGTGTCATTTGCATAATATGATATATTGTTCAATCGGGTATTCGGGACACTTTTCCGTGTCAGAGTACTATTCATGAGTTACTATTCACGAGTTACTTTCACGAGTTACTATTCATGAGTTACTATTCACGAGTTACTATTCATCCAATTACTATTCACTCTAGTATTGTGCATTCGGGTATTTGGATACCATATTATTCCATGAGGAGATGTGCTAATTTTTCAGACCGTTGGTTGAAGATATAATAGTAAGTCAATATGGACCGCTGGTGGAGTTATAATAGTAAATCAATATGGATCGTTGGTTTAAAGTTTTAATAGTAAATCAGTATGGACCGTTGTTTTAAGTTTTAATAGTAAACCAATATGGACCGTCCGTTTAATAGTAAATCAATCTGGACCGTTCATGAATTAGTTACTATTCATTCCATTTTCCTATAAATAGAAACTCATTCCTTCATCATTTCTTACGAATTCACTGAAACTCTAGAGAGAGAATTACAAGAGAACCTATAGAAAAGTATTCTGCTACTTCCCTACTCTTATATTTAGTTTCTTTTACGGTAAGGGATGTTATTTGTTGTACTTATGAAAAGAACTTCTGTTATTCCATTATTTATTATTCTGTTGGAATAACCTGTATACGCAGGCTACCCTATACATGGTGACATTCTTCTAATATTCCGTTCTTTATTATTCTGTCAGAATATCCTGTCTGTGCGTTTACGCCGGACCTGATTCCATTATTTATTATTCTGTCGGAATATCCTATCTGTGCGTTTACGCCGGACCTGGTTCCATTATTTATTATTCTGTCGGAATATCCTGTCTGTGCATTTATGCCGGACCTGGTTCCATTATTTATTATTCTGTCGGAATATCCTGTCTGTGCGTTTACACCGGACCTGGTTCCATCCTTTATTATTCTGTTGGAATAACTTGCCTGTGCGGTCTATCTCATGCATGGTGATTTCTTTTTTTATTCTATTCTTTATTATACTCAGTTGGTTAAAACTTTGACTTCTATACTCCATGAAATTTGTGGAATATCATTGATATTTGCTCTTCATCCAGTATCTTTTCATAGAAATATTCTTAATAAGCATTCTTGAATTTTACTCTACAAAGCAGTATCATGTTGACAATTTGAACGTTATCAGTTCCTGGATAAACTAATTCTTGATCTTGTTTTATTGAATTCTTATATCATTGTCATCATCCTTATGTTTATGACTAGGGATTATTCGGTGTAATCATGACCGTAATGTTACAAATGATGTGGAAAAAGTCCTCATTGGCCCGTAGTGCATTGATGGATAGTTTTTGGTATGATTATGGCTATGGATTCTCTTTGGCTGTAGTGCAAAGATGAATTGTTTTATGGCATGATCAGGACCGTTGATGAAAACATGATTATCTTAAGCCGTAGTGCATGGATAATTCGTTGTCATGATACTAAAGAATATCCTTGGCCGTAGTGCAAGGGTGATTGGATGGTGTGGATTATTTATTAAGCTGAGTCCCAGCGATAAAAGTGATGAAAAACCTTTTAAATCATAGAATATAGTAGATTTTATTCCCTACTTGACTCTTCTAATGGATTGCTTGTTTCGCTGCAGTTAAACTTGATAGTTATTATATTTTATCAGTTTAACACTGTTGAAGGCTAACGATAAATTATTCTGCATCATCTTAGTCATAATATTTCTTACTGGGCTAGTTGAGCTCACCCTTTCTTTCACTGTTCTCTTTAGGAAATGAGAACGTAGCTGGGACTAGTCGGGGAACATAGTGATGGTCCTAGATGGTGCATTAGTAGTCCTCAGTATTCTGTGAAATAGTGTGATAATAATTGTAATGAGGACTCCTTTTGAGTTTGTATAATCTCTAGTAGACAATATTTGTATTCAAACTCATAATTTATGTTTTGTCGTATTGTACACGACAGTTGTATTATTAAGTTGTATTCGAATTCTGTACCATGTATCTGGCGACTCAAGATGGGTGATGTATACCTAATTTTGGGGGCGTCGCAGTTGGTATAAAGCTTAGGGATATGATCCCTGGCTAGGATGTGAGAATAGAACTAGGAGGGGAGAGATGGGGAATTTCTTCGCTAGTATGACCTACCTAAGTTTATTTGGTATTTAATTGGTCGGTCAGAATATAGGGATAATATGTTACATGTCAATTAACCTTTGTTTTGTGGCAGTGTCTGAAAATGACATCCGAGAATGTTGAGAATAGCAATGGAGCTTAGGAGATCGTTGATTCTCCACAGATCATAATAAGGACAATGTGCAACTAAGATGGAGATAATCCTCCTGTAAACAACAACACTGATCAATTGATGAATGACGGTACGTTTAGGAGCTTTTTAGAATTTATGCAACATCAGGCGAAGGCGGCTCCTATTCATAATGCTTGAGGAAACAATGGCAACCCACGGTTGGTCACCGCTAAGCAATTCAAGAAGCTGGGACCACCAGAGTTTTTGGAAAAGCCAGAACAATTAAGGCAGAGACGTGGTTAAAGTAGATAACCAAGATATTTGATGTCTTGGGATGCTCCGAGGAGCAAAAGGTTCCCTTTGCCACCTTTATGTTATGTGAAGAGGCAGATCACTGGTGTGAATCTATAAAACGTACCCAACCTGACGCACTCAAGATGTCTTGGGAGAAGTTCCAAGAGTTGTTCAATGATAAGTACTTTCCCGAAAGCATTCGTCACATGAAGGAGGTGGAATTTATCAAGTTAAAGCAAAACAACATGACCGTGTCGCAGTACGAAGCCAAGTTTGCCGAGTTGTCCCGATTTGCGTCCCACTTGGTTGATAATGAAGAGAGAATTACGCTGATGTTTTTAAGAGGTTTGAAGCCAGAGATACATCAATATCTTATTTCTCATAAACTGTGTTTGTATTCAGATGTTGAAAATAGGGCTCAGTTAGTGGAGCGCGATAACGGGTCAAAGCAACCAAAAGAGAGCAGCCGAAAAAATGATAATACCGGTGATAACAGTCATCAAAGCGGTGACAATAAGCATGGAGGGAATCAACATGCTAGAAATGGTAACCACTTCGGTGGTAATCATGGTCAAAACAATAAGAATAGACATTTCAAGAAGAGGAGATTCAACAATGATGGAAAGACGTCAGCACCAGCACCTGTTGTTAAGGAAGGAGAATGACCACCTATCATATACTTCAAATGCAGAGGGGAGGGACACATCAGTCCAAACTGCGCTATGCCGTCCAAAGCATGTTATAATTGTGGAAGAGAAGGTCACTTAGCCCAATTTTGTCATTCACCGAAGACAAGTTCAGCTAGGATGGAGGCACCAAAGGCCTTCCCAGAAAAGCCAAAGCCAGTAGTTTAAGAGAGAGCGTTTTTTTTTCGTGACGAGGAACCTGAATAAAATTATCACGGGTTTGTTAGTCATAAACTCTTGCGAAGTCTATACCGTGTTAGATACCGGTTCTACTCACTCTTTTATTGCACCTAGTTGTGTTCAATGCTTGAAGTTAACTCCGGAGAAGTTAAACTTTGATATATATGTTCAAACTCAGTTGGGAGAAACCTTCGTTACCTCCACTATTTATAAATCTTGTTCAAATCAACACTTTCACGTTACCTGTCGATCTTATCTCTTTTAAAATACTTGCCATTGATGTGATTTTTGGAAACGATTGATTAAATACTTATTATGCTTTTTGTAAGGTTGTTAGCTTTCATACTCCTAACCAACCTGTTATGTGAATTCAAAGTAACCAAACCACTAAAGTCAATCATTGTTATATCAAGCCATAAATAAAGAGCCTAGATCCTTTCGTTGTTGACTTTCTTGTGTGAAATGCACCGAAGCCAGACTTTCTGTAGGCAACGTCGTGGATGACGGTGACAAGTTGATAGGTATCAATGTGACGTGCTATCCAAGTCTTGGATGAGAGTTACAGTCTTGAAGACTTCTTAGCCTACCCCTAGAGCGTGAAATCGAATTTTGTATCAACCCTAGTACAAAACCCATTTCTAAAACCCTCAAATATTTTCTTCACCTAAAACAGACGTGTAATGTGCCAAAGACGTTGGCTCGAGCTATTGAAGATTGCGATCGTACCATTCAATATCATCGTGGGAAAAATGAACGTGGTAGCTGACGCGTTGAGTAGAAGATCGTATGCGTTTATGAGTGTGATGTTGTTAACACAAAGACTCATTTCGTATAACTTATAAATGATGGAGATAGAGTTAAAGACTCTAGGGACCCACGTGAAGATAACGAATATACATTAGAATAGACTTCAATCGATAAAGTTAAAGTTGCTCAAGCTACATACGTAGAGCTGATAAATGTGAAGAAGAAGGTTCAAGAAGGTGTTATTATAGACGCAAGAATCGATGAAGAGAGGAAATCTCAACCCTCGATTTTATTGGCTCATTTGAAATCCTTGATCGGATAGGAACTGTGGCTTATAGACTCATTTTACTGCCAAGTATGTCGCGTGTTCATAACGTTTTTAACGTATCGATGTTACGTAAATATGTGGACGACCCGAACCACATTATTAATTTAGAACCGGACGAGATAACAGAAGATTTAACGTATGAGGAGATACATTTTAAAATCTTGGATAAGAAGGATCGTATTCAACACTCAAAGGTTATACCTCAAGAATTAGAATCTGAAATGAAGTTAAGGTATCCTCACCTCTTCGGCATACCAGGTACGTACGTAAATTTTGAGGGCGAAATTTCATAAGGAGGGGAGATTGTGAGACCCCAGATTTTATGAATAAAGATTTAATTTTCTCGAAATAATTTTTTTTATATTATGGTATTGATTTGATGTAAGCAAGTGGTTGTATAATATTCGATTGGTCGGGGAATATTATTTTTGTCGGAGAATATCCGTACGATGGTACAATCATTGATGGACCCCACAACGGAATTATTTTTGGATAGAGAAAATGACAAAAATACTTTATGAAAATAACGACAGAAGTTTTACCGTTAACTGTTGAAACACCCGGTGTTAAAAGTACAGTAATACACGTGGTTGCACAGTAGCAGACTGTATTGATTATTGATGCTTACGTGAGAAGTCACTCAGTTATACTCAATTATTGCTACAGTAATTGTTGCATCATATCTCTCATATTATTGATTAAATTATTGTTACAGTATCATCTGCATAATATGATATATTGTTCAATCAGGTATTCGGGACACTTTTTGTGTTGGAGTACTATTAATGAGTTACTATTCACAAATTACTATCCATAAGTTACTATTCACCCGGTTACTATTCACTCTAGTATTGTGCATTCGGGTATTTGGGTACCATATTATTCCATGAGGAGATGTGCTAATTTTTCAGACCGTTGGTTGAAGATATAATAATAAGTCAATATGGACTGCTGGTGGAGTTATAATAGTAAATCAATATGGATCGTTGGTTTAAAGTTTCAATAGTAAATCAGTATGGGCCGTTGTTTTAAGTTTTAATAGTAAACCAATATGGATCGTCCGTTTAATAGTAAATCAATCTGGACCATTCATGAATTAGTTACTATTCATTCCATTTTCCTATAAATAGAAGGTCATTCCTTCATTATTTCTTACGAATTCACTGAAACTCGAGAGAGAGAATTACAAGAGAACCTATAGAAAAGTATTCTGCTACTTCCCTACTCTTATATTCAGTTTCTTTTACGGCAGGGGATGTTATTTGTTGTACTCATGAAGAGAACTTCTGTTATTCCATTATTTATTATTCTGTTGGAATAACCTGTATACGCGGGCTACCCTATACATGGTGACATTCTTCTAATATTCTGTTCTTTATTATTCTGTCGGAATATCCTGTCTGTGCGTTTACGCCGGACCTGGTTCCATCCTTTATTATTCTATTGGAATAACCTGCCTGTGCGATCTATCGCATGCATGGTGATTTCTTTTATTATTCTATTCTTTATTATACTCAGTTGGTTAAAACTTTGACTTCTATACTCCATGCAATTTGTGGAATATCGTTGATATTTGCGCTTCATCCAGTATCTTTTCATAGAAATATTCTTCTGAGAATTCTTGAATTTTACTCTACAAAGTAGTATCATGTTGACAATTTGAACGTTATCAGTTCCTGGATAAACTAATTCTTAAACTTGTTTTATTGAATTCTTATATCATTGTCATCATCCTCATGTTTATATTTTGTTGAAGGTCATCTGTGGCCTGTAGTGCATAGATGGACTTGGTATGATTATGACCAGGGATTATTCGGTGTAATCATAACCGTAATGTTACAAATGATGTGAAAAAAGTCCTCATTGGCCCGTAGTGCATTGATGGACAGTTTTTGGTATGATTATGGCTATGGATTCTCTTTGGCCGTAGTGCAAAGATGAATTATTTTATGGCATGATCAGGACCGTTGATGAAAACATGATTATCTTAAGCCGTAGTGCATGGATAATTCGTGGTCGTGATATTAAAGAATATCCTTGGTCGTAGTGCAGGGGTGATTCGATAGTGTGGATTATTTTTAAGCTGAGTCCCAGCGATAAAAATGATGAAAAACCTTTTAAATCAATGAAGATAGTAGAATTTATTCCCTACTTGACTCTTCTAATGGATTGCTTATTCCGCTGCAGTTAAACTTGATAGTTATTATATTTTATTAGTTTAACACTATTGAAGGCTATCGATAAATTATTCTGCATCATCTTAGTCATAATATTTCTTACTGGGCTAGTTGAGCTCACCCTTTCTTTCACTGTTCTCTTTAGGAAATGAGAACGTAGCTGGGATTAGTCGGGAAACAGAGTGATGGTCCTAGATGGTGCATTAGTAGTCCTCACTATTTTGTGAAATAGTGTGATAATAATTGTAATGAGGACTCCTTTTGAGTTTGTATAATCTCTAGTAGACAATATTTGTATTCAAACTCACAGTTTATGTTTTGTCGTATTGTACACGACAGTTTTATTCGAATTCTGTACCATGTATCTGGCGACTCAAGATGGGTGATGTATACCTAATTTTGGGGGCGTCACAACCTAATTGCACGCCAATAAGGAGAAATTCTTATTGGAAAGCCCCCTCTTTCCAGGGAACGACCTGGTTGTTAAATATTATGAGTTGTAATATTAGTGATGAGTAATTGTTGAAGTATTAAGAATGTGTTTATTGAAGATAAGTGAATTACAATAGTTAGAGGGGAATAATGCAAACTTGGAAAACTTTAGGGGTACCAAAGTGTAATAAGTTAAATCAATCTGGACCATTGGTGGTGGTTTTAATAGTAAATCAATCTGGACCATTAATAGTGGTTTTAATAGTAAATCAATCTGGACCATCGGTGGTAGTTTTAATAGTAAATCAATCTGGACCGCTGTAGACACTCAAAATTTTCTTCTCATATTACTAACTATGTAGGAGGGCAAAAACGTCTTTTTCTCACTCCAAAGATAACCCTGGAAGACTACGACATCAACTTCAAACCTGGAGATAACCCCGGGAGATCCAGTTTCCAACCCCTGAGATAGCCCCGGGAAATCAGGTTCCAACCCCAGAGATAATCCCAGGAAAGTCAGTTTCAACCAAGGAGATAACCCCGGAGGTTCAAGACCAAAGCCTGGAGATAGCCCCAGGAGGTCAATCCATCCTTAGAGATAACCCTGAGGACATTCAGAGTCAACAACGTGACCACCTCAGAGATAACTCTGAGAAAAGACTGCTACAACTGTGCGAACATCGGAGATAACCCCGTGAGGGGAAAAATGGTCATTTTTCCAAGTCAACTTCACTTTAAATCAAATATACTCATTTCAACTCAAAATTCTTCAATGGAAGTCCCACAAGAACCATATTTTCACTTTCGAGCGCAAACTACACAAAACGGCTTAACGGACTGCCTGACGAAAACCCAAAAATGCCATTTTGGTCATGGACCCATCTTTCTGGAATCAAAGAAGGTCAAATCTTAGGTCATTATTTAGCTCTCGGAAAGAGCTTTTCGGAATGATATGGCACGCTTCCATCGGACTCCCGGATTGAAAGTTATGAGCGACCGAGCAAACAGCGCGTTGTCCGAATGTACGTACTTCGACACGATGGGACCCATATTTTGGGCATCCCGTGCAGCCGCAGGTAGACCTATGTCTCAATCCTCTATAAATAGAGGGCTTGGGATGCCCATTTTTCAAGAGAAAAAGGCGAGGAAACACGGCCCAATTTGCTCTGCACTCACCCCATGCAGTGTACTTTCCCCTTTTAAACACCTGTGAGCTCATATATAGCCCTTTTGTACCTACAAAAGTTAGTGTTTACCCACTCTAAAGATATAGAAGCCTTCTTTATCAGTCAGCTGTAAGCCTTCTCACACACTTTAGAGTCTTTCTCTTCATCTTTGCACACACCCTTCTACACGTTGAGAGTCGTGTTGCTTGCTTTTGCCCGAACTTCGGTCCATGGTTTCATTTCAACCTATATATATATATATATATATATATATATATATATATATATATATATATATATATATATATATATATATATATATATTTACATATATATTGACTAACATTATCGAGTTATGCCTCGATTGAGCCTAGACTTTGGTCTGGAGCGTTTACTGCTTTAATATATATATATGTATACTTAAATATATTAACTGTGTGTCGAACTTTGTTCGATGAGCCTAGACTTCGGTCTAGTGCGTTTACTCGCTTACATATATATATATATATATATATATATATATATATATATGAACTGTGGTCGGACTCTCTTCGATGAGCCTGGATTTTATATCCGGTGCGTTTATTCGCTTATATATATATATATATATATATATATATATATATATATATATATATATGAACTGTGGTCGGACTTTGTTCGATGAGCCTAGACTTCGGTCTGGTGCGTTTACTCGCTTATATATATATATATATATATATATATATATATATATATATATATATATATATATATATATATATATATATATATATATATGAACTGTGGTCGGACTCTGTTCGATGAGCCTGGATTTTATATCCAGTGCGTTTATTCGCTTATATATATATATATTATCCCACCTGGAGTTTACTTCATGGTGGTTGATCGCTTTTACAGCTTTCCTTATGTTTCGTCCTGCCTGGAGTTTACTTCGTGGCAGTTGACCGTATTTACAGCTTTATTTACATTCTGTCCCGCCTGGAGTTTCCTTCATGGCGGTTGACCGTATTTACAGCTTTATTTACGTTTCGTCCCGCCTGGAGTTTCCTCCGTGGCGGTTGATAGCTTTTAACAGCTTTATTTACATTTCTGATCCCCCATGGAGGTGCTTCGTGGTTGGTGATCCTGTCTGTATATATATATATATATATATATATTTACAGCTTTTATATATATACCTGCTTACTGCTTTCATTTAAACTGTAATATTTTGTGAGCCTGGGAATCATGTGATCATAGATTCATCCCATTGAATCTAGATTCGGTTTCCATGATGGACATTTTTAGCTGTAAGCAGCTTATAAATTATTCTGCGGTGTCTGAATTTCCTCAGATGGTTTCCATAATACCCACGAGGAAGTCGACATTATTTTGTATATTATTTTCTTACGGATGCCTCGCATTCATAAAATAAAATCAACCAAGCCGCACACTTAATAAAATGGGAGTGTAAAAGGTCTTAATTACTATTGAGCACCAGGATTTGAAAAACCTTTTTATAAAACATCATTGCTATATCTTGCTAAAAACTGAATTTTCACATAAATTCAAACCCTGTGTATATAGGTTCAAACGAGGCCTCGCATTACTTCCAAATAATAGCACATTGACCCCCACACACACACACACACACATTCAGATAATAGTTTCTTGAAAAGAGGCGGTCACCGTGGTAACACGGATGTCAGGGAGTGCCTAACACCTTCCCCCTGCATAACCAAGTCCCCGGACCCTAATGAATCTCAGTTTCACCGACCCGTTTAGTAGTTTCACATCATTGGGTCAATGTGCAAACCTTTTATCGGTTGTGTTGGTACAACCATTTAAAAAACCAACTGGCGACTCTTAACAGTCCATCGTCGACATTATACATGTCGGACCTTTTTCACTTATTTTTTCAAACAAATCTCACCTAAAATGAGAACACCAAAGAACAAGTCACGGAAAGGGACATCCAAAAATCCCGACGTCGACAGGTGGCGACTCTACTGGGGACTCCAGTAAGAGGACTTAAGCCTCTATTACAATCTTTTCAAAACTGTTATCTGCTTGTGTGTGGATGTTGCATTTACATTTTTGATGAATGTGTACGAATGCATTTCCTTATTGCACTTAGTGCTTCGCACCATAACTGCTTGTGATGTTAGTGCTTCGCACCATAACTGTTTGTGATATTAGTGCTTCGCACCATATCTTTTTGTGATATTAGTGCTTCGCACCATATCTGCTTGTGATATTAGTGCTTCACACATGTCATCATTGTCATACGGTGAGACGCGATGTATGTGAATGTATGTTGTGTGGTCCCTCCACCAGGAGGCTATCCCGTCGGTGTTTGATTACTGGACTAGTGAGAAGACTAATTCTCCAAGGCTCGGGAAATGCACCACCCAAATTCGCTCCAGTTGAAAGATCGGATTAACTTCACGTCTAGTATATTGCGATGATTTTGGAACCTTCATGCCAAGAAGCCGCGAGAGTAACCTAAGATAGGTCAGCCTCTGATAAACCCAAAATGGAGGAAAGTCTCTTTATGCTCTCATTTCAAAATTACTTGTACTTACATTCCATATCTATCTCCATGTAATGAGAAATATGAAGAAATGTGTACACATACATATTAACATGTTATAAACAGCTGACACCCGTTGTGCAGGATAAAAATTCCTAAAATGGACACATCACATAGCATGTTATTATATACATTCCCTAAAGACTAAACTATATAAGTCTTTTTCAGGGAAGCAATCGGTCCCGTTACCCCTTTAAAGTTCAAGAAGGCACTGATCCCACCGTTAGGCATGGCTACACCGGGCCAACCTGGTCCTACTCCTGTTTCCCGAGATGAGTTTGAAGGATTAAGGAATCAGATAGCAAAATTGGTTGTCTTTCTAAAAGAACAAAGTAAAAATACGCAGGGCCAGACAATGCCTACTCAACCAGATACCTAAACCTCATTCTAATAAAGAAATCACAAATCTCAGGGATGATCGAGAAACTGGGGATATAAGAAAGAAAGTCCAATAAATGGAGGATACCATCCGGTCAATTAGAGGGACTGGAAATTATGGGAGTGTCACCTATTCAGATCTCTGTATATTCCCAGGGGCTCAATATCCTACCAAATTCAAAGTCACAGAGTTTGAAAAGTACAATGGGGCAGGCGATCCCTATACGCACCTCAAAGTGTACATTGGCGAACTGGGGTCTTATGCTGAAAATGAAAGCCTTAGAATGCAACTTTTTCAAAAGAGTCTCACTGGAGAAGCTAAAGCCTGGTATGCCCAACTTGACAATGCCAAAATCCACAACTGGGAAGAAGTGGCCCACACCTTTCTAAATCAGTACAGTTTTTAGTCATAAATGGCACCAGATCGATATCAAGTGACTAAAGTGAAAAAGCAAAGTACTGAATCTTTCCGAGAATATGCCCAAAGGTGGAGACATCTAGCAGCACAAGTCATTCCATTAATGACAGGAACTGAGATGGTAATAATGACATTTATTGATATCCAAGAGGATCCTAGCAGGCATAGGAAAGCCATTTGCAGAAATGATCAAACACGACAAAATGGCAGAGATAGGCCTGAAGGCAGACAAGATTAAAGACTTCACTGCCTTGGAAACAGTTGCCAAGCATATACAAACTGGCAAGTATGCGAGCGATCCCAAGGGGGTACCCAATAAAGGCAATGAAGATGTATTCCTTGCTGTACAGGGGCAAGCTAGGAGGCCAAACTACAGTCCCCCCATTTAGAAAATGCAAGACAATCTGCCATCTCAACAACAGACTGCATTCAACCAATACCCAGACAGGAAAAGAAAATTTGAAAGAACAACAAATCAGGTATTCATTCCACTAGGCGATTCCCTTGAACATGTATTGGCGATATTAATGGATCACATGAAAATTACCGAACTAGCTCCACCTCTGGAACCAGGGAGCAAAATATACAATCCAAGCCAGAGATGTGCTTACCACTCAGGGTCTCCAGGACACGATACACAGGATTGTTGGTCCTTAAAACATAAGATTCAAAATCTGATCGAAAGTGGCAGTATTGTGGTCGAATAACCTGACCAACAAAATGTCAACACCAACCTTCCGTTACGATATGATACGGAAGAAGTAAACATGATCAGGTTAGGAAGCTCTAAAATGTATCCAATTCGTAAGTACATACGAAGGATGGAGGAATACCCCCAAAAGCACATAACAAATGTCCTAGAGTGGGAAAACTCGGAGGAGGGTATGCCAGTAATGCAAAAATTGGATACGATCTAGAATCAAGTAAACCTGCTGGCTAAGCTGATAGTGCACCAACATCAGGAAACAAGGCAATTTTTCACTCAACTATCAAAAAGCCAAGATAAAAAGGACTCCATGATGAGCCAGCTAAATGAAGAAGATCAAAGCAGGCTAAAAATACAAGAAAATGGGGATGATAAAATTGCTAGAAGATCTCGCCAGCGGAAGAATCGATCGAGGGAATGCGAATTCTCAAAGATGAAAGATCAAACAATCTCTAAAAGAGTCCAAAAATTCACCCCTCTGAGCAAATCCAATGAAGAAATGCTAAATTTTCTGATAAGCGAAGGAAGGATTACTGGGTTGCTGCCTCCTATAAATCCTAAGATAAAGAGTTATGATTCCACCAAGATATGTCTCTACCATTCTAACTCACTTGGACATACGACTGAAGAATGCTGGTCTTTGCGACATAAAATCCAGGATCTCATTGAAAATGGAGAGTTGGAGTTAGAACTTCCCATGACCAAAAAATGTAAAAAGGAAATAAAAAGCTTAAGATGTCCATTCGAGACAGAAAGTTTAAATGAGGTGAAGGCTATGAGCGACAATTCTGCCAAAACACAAAGTGGACTGATCCTAATGCAAGAAATGACAGAGGAGACAAAGGCATCCCCAAAGGAGATTCCCCCTCCAACATCAAACGTCCTATGGTTCCAAGATATCAACCACGTTCCTAATTTTATCACCTTGGATGATGCAAAGGAAATACTAATCCTTTCTAAGGAAGAAAAAACCAAAAAGGAAAGTTCTTTGGAAGAAATGCAATAACAGTTCGAGGGAGATTTCATGGTTGAATCCTTTGAAACCCATGAAGAAGGCGATGGAATAGATGAAGAAAAAGGTGGTGAGATTGTCGGGGAATCTAACCCATAAAAGAATTCAGAGTTCATCCCTTTTTGCAATGTATCCATTTCAAGCGTCCCTGGGGAATGTACTGAATCAGGAAGCGATCAAGTTATGGCCACAAGCGAAGACATTCAGAATCAAGGGATAACCTCTATCACGAGCCCTGAAGGCAACATAACCACTGACAACTAGACTATTAGGCCTCAACTAAAATTTGATTAAATTAAATTATAAAATTTAAATAAAGTATAATTTTATTTTCTCAATTATTTCTTAAATTTGATTAAATTAAATTATAAAAATTGAGAAAATAAAGTAGAATTATATTTTCTCAATTATTTTAAATTTATATAAAGTATAACTTTATTTTCTCAATTTTTTATAATTTAATTTAATCAAATTTAAGAAATAGTTGAGAAAATAAAATTATACTTTATTTAAATTTTATAATTTAATTTAATCAAATTTTATAAATAATTATTTTTATTAAAAAAAAAAACCAAAGTGCTGTTGTTGTGACGGAGAAGGAGAGGAGAGAGAGCGTTGTTTTTTTTAATAAAAATAATTATTTATTTATTTTTATTAAAAAATAAATAAAATGCAATTTTTTTAATAAAAATAAATATTTATTTATTTTTATTAAAAAAATTGTATTTTATTTATTTTTTTAATAAAAATAAAAAAATTAGTTTTTTATAAAAATAAAAAGCGTAGTTTTTTTTAATAAATGTTTTTTATTTTTATTAAAAAAAATTTACAACGCAACTTTTTTAAATAATAATAATTATTTTTAATAAAAAAAGCAATTTTTTTAATAATTTTTTAATTAAATTTATTTTAATAAAAATAATTTTTTTAATAAAAATAAAAAACAATTTTTTTTAATAAAAATTAAAAAAATGCAATTTTTTTAATAAAAATAATTATTTTTTATTAGAAAAATAATTAAATATATTATTTATTTTCTTGATTTTTTGGCTAATTTTTAAATTTTATATTATACATTAAAATATTATTTCCATTTTTTCATGAAAATTTTCCTTCAAATCCGCATCATCACTGCCACGTCGCATACTAACTGTCACATAGGCTTTTTTTGGATAACTCAGCTGCTTAGATGTACTGTTCCGTTAAGTCAACCTGACTTAACGGTTTTTTAACTCTTTGTTAGTAAAATCGAGTACAATGAGTTGACTGTAAGAAAAAAAAAGTTCAGTTATCCATCTGTAAGTTGACATATAGTACGATGACTGAAAAAGCATTTAACCCGATATTCATTAGTATCACCAATGGTCTTGAACATGTCAAACAACTGTCTATCTATGCACTACGGGCCAAAGAGGACTTTTATCACATCATTTGTAACATTACAGGTTGTTAGTTCCCGACTAGGCACACAATAGATCTAGAATGGGGGGTTGAATAGATCCTTTTTAATTACAAATACTTTTCTCGTTTATTTTGTATTGCTAATGAATTAGCATATGACAAACATAAGAATCTTTTCAAGCTCAACGAAATAAGTAAAAGATCCCCTTTATTGATATATTCATAATCATACATGTCAGGAATAAGCAGGTGAATGATATTCCTATTTATATATGATTTGATTATGATATACATGAATGAATATGCAAGTATTCTTGCATCAAGAAAAGTTGCAAAGTCCTTTGATAAATAATAGGAAAATATATACAAGGACTTAGAATGAATTGATCAAATGTGTTAGGTTGATCCTACATAAGCAAAACAACTTTGTAAAGTCCTTAAAAAGAAATGATGTACAAGGACTATAAATATAGAAAGATCAAGCATGTTAGGTTGATCTTAAAATGTAATAGATAGGCTTGTCTGATCGTCGTAGCACTACACCTGAAATCATAGTCTGCCAAGAGAGTCAAGGAAACTCGAGAGCTATCAAGGCAGAATCGTAGTCTGGAAGATAGTAGATCTCGGAGTTCGTAGACTACCAGGAGAGACAAGGAAGGATCGTAGTGTGTCGAGAAGAACTTCCTCAGAGCCGTAGTCTGCTGAGGAAGTTATGTTCAGAATTGTAGAGACAGCCTGTCTACGACCCGACCGATCATCTGCCAAAGGCAAGTCAACAAACATAACGACAAAAATTGTAGAGTGTCAAGATCTGATCTCGGAGTCATAGTGTCTACATAATCCAAGCTGAATCATAGAGTGTAGAACTAAGACTTCAACAAAAGTTCTCATAACGCCAAGGCAGAATTGTAGATCAAATATTATTCTTAACAACTGAGCACTCCTAGAATATCCAAAGTATGAAGCCTCTGGTTTGAGCTACAGAGATACATCCCACCTGAAGGCAAACCAGAGAGCACTCAACGAATGACATGCAAGCTAACAGAAGATCTAAGCACCAACCCAATCTACATCAAGATTGAGTTGGGAAGCCATTCAAGATGAAGTCTTCCACAAGATGATCAGAAGAAGACTTCAATAACTGACTAAGGAAAGTTAGAAAGTGCAGTAGATATCAAGAAAATCGAAGATAACGATCTTGGGATTAACCAGGATCGTAGTGTTTTCCAAACAAAGAAGGAACTGATGGAGTGTACACAAAGATATTGGTCAGCCTATGAAGAACAAAGCTAAAGTGATTAAGCATTGGGTCATTCCATTGATGATAAGTGAACGGGAGATTACAAGGAGAAAGTGAGCTGGACACGTCACAAATCTAAAGTGTCTTGCTATTCAGAAGGGGGCAAAACAAGGAGTCAAGCCATCAGTATCTGAGAGCAGTCGAGGCAAACATAAGTGTTGAAGCACTGTACAATAGAAGGAAGAGATGTTTTACATTGAAGATCCAATAAACACTCTTCAAAATCATAGTGTTGTCTCTACTTGTCAATGAGCAACATTCAACAAGACACTACGATCAGGTCCAAGAAGATATGCATCAGAATCGTAGAGTTCGGTCATCTAAAGGTTGAAGCATTGACAACGGTTTAATCTGAAGATTGATATTCGAACAAAGCTTATTGAGAGCATCGAAGCAAAAGGACAACCTATGATCGAGAAATCATAAGGAGGAAATAAATTCGACTACCTGCCCGAGACATTAAAGTGACATCTTTGACAGGGTAGGTGAAACAGTAGACTGCAGTGTCAGAAAGTCATAAAGGAGCTGTCATGTCACATATGCAATCTACATCAAATAACTCGAGATCTACGAAGCAATTTAAATAACTTTCAACGGATATATACCAACGAGAAGATTGGGAATTAGTATAAATAAGTCAGAGCTTCAACGATCAAGAGTTGCTGATAATTTCTAAGTTGCAGAATCGTTGAGTTATTGGAATGCTATTGTTGAGTCTACGAGTTCCACCAGAGCTTAACAAAACAAGTCTCTGTGATAGTGATAATACAAAGGTGGAAGTGAAGTAGCTTTGAGGAAGGACTTGAACAAATTAAACCTTCACTCAACAAAGATGAAAATGCCACTGAAGATGGCAGCTAAGTTGAGAGCCGAGAAGGACAAGAATATAGCATTCAAAAGAGTGGCTGAGCATAAAGAAGATTCAGAGAGCCACTCTATGAATCACCATGAACCTAAAGCTGAAACAGAACAAGTGCAGAACCATGTCTGTCATCCAGTCAAGAAGGGTTCAGGGAATGGTGATGGTGCACAGCTGACATCGTATGAAGATGAGCAGAACAGAATGAAGATCAACTGCACCAAAGAAGATGTTGTGACGCCCCCAAAATAGGTATACATCATCCATTTTGAGTCGCCAAATACATGGTACAGAATACAAATAAAAACTTAAATATACAACATGAGCTATGAGTTTTAATACAAATATTGTCTTCTACACATTATTCAAACTCAAAATAAGTCCTCAATACATTTATTATCACACTATTTCATAGAATAGTGAGGACTACTAATGCAAACATCAGAACCATCACTCCGTTCCCCGACTAGTCCCAACTATATTCTTATTTCCTGAAGAGAACAATGAAAGCAAAGGGTGAGCTCAACTAGCCCAGTAAGAAATATTATGACTAAGATAATACAGAATAAATTATCGTTAGCCTTCAACAATGTTAAACTGATAAAATACAATAGACATTAATTTAACTGCAGCGGAATAAGCAATCCATTAGAAGAGTCAAGTAGAGCATGATATCTACTATCTTCTATGATTTAAAAGAATTTATTATCAATTTTATCGCTGAGACTCATCTTAATAAATAATCCACATCTTCGAATCACCCCTGCACTACGGCCAAGGATATTCATTAGTATCATGACCACAAATTATCCATGCACTACCGGCCAAGGATATTCGTGTTTTCATCAATAGTCATGATCATGCCAACAACTGTCCATCAATGCACTACGGGCTAATGAGAACGTTTACCACATCATTTGTAACATTACGGTCATGATTATACCGAATAATCTTGGGTCATAATCATACCAAGTCCATCTATGCACTACGGGCCAAAGATGACTTTCATAACAATATAAATATGAAGATGATGACAATGATATAATAATTCATTTAAAAGAAAACGAAGGATAAATTTTTAAAGATTTATAATTTAATTTATCCATAATACAATAATGTCCAAATTATCAACATAATACTGCTTTGTGTAGTAAGAATAATATTGTATCAAAAATGATTTGGACCAAAAAGAAATTAATTTTTGTTAAGAATAGTACCCCAGGTGAATAGTAACTAAGTGAATAGTACCCCGTGAATAGTATTTCGGATATAGTACTCCGTAAATAGTACTTCGACATAAAAAAGTTAAAACTTAACAAGAATGCTCAGAATAATATTTCTATAAAAAGATACTGGATGAAGCGCAAATATCAAGGATAGTCCACTAATTTCATGGAGTATAGAAGCCAAAACTTAACAAAATGAGTATAGAATTCGAAATCTGAAATGAAATAATATTACTTACATACTACAGAGTATGGAAGAAAATATTATTTCATACGAATACTGAAAAAAAATAATATCCCTTACCTTAAAACGAAGAGTATTCCAACTGATATAGTGGGGATATTCTTGAAGAAAATTTTAACTATTTTCTACGCTCAAAGCTTCTTAAAACCCTAAAGAAATACGCTCAATATTATAGAAGAAGAATTCTCTGATTCTGGTGTGATTTTCAATTTTAACTAAGCATCCTATTTATAGGAGAATGGAAAGGATACTATTTAGAAATAATCACTGGCCGCACAGTAGTGTTGATTCACAGGCGCAACTGGCGGACAATTTTTTGAAATTTTGATTTTACTATGCAATAAAATATTCTAATAAAACAAAAACAATAAATAAAATATAATATATTCTATTTATAATCTAATAAAATAAAACTTATATATATATATAACATACCATGCCATTCACGGCATGGCATACAACATATATACACACCTGCACCCATTTTACATAAACATATATATATATATAAACAAAACTGAGATAACTTCTACCAACAGTTTTGCAAAATGGTTAAATGGTAGTCCAAATAATAAACAACGTTTATAACAAATACCTCATAAAAATCCCCTCAATATTTTTAACAATCTTTATTCATTATTATTATTATTCACAATATTTAACAACCAGATCATTCCCAGGAAAGAGGGGGTCTTCCAATAAGGATTTCTCCCTATTGGCACGTAATTAGGTGACCAAACCTCTCCTCGACAGAACTTTCTAGACATCGTCAATATTAAAAATAATAATATGAATAATTGTATCTTCTCAATTATTGATTTAATAATATATTAAATATCGACAATAATTGAATCAAATAACGTGAGATACTATGCAACAATTACTGTAGCAATAATTGAACAAAATTGAGTGAATTCTCACGTAAGCATCAATAATCAATACCGTGTGCTACTATGCAACCACACGTATTACTGTACTTTTATCACCGAGTATTTCAACAGTTAATGGTAAAACTTCCGCCGTTATTTTCAAAAAAAGATATTTCTGTCATTTTTTCATTCTGACAATAATTACGTTGTGGGGTTCACCAATGATTGCGCCGTCGTACGAATATTCCCTGTTAAAACGAATATTCCCCGACCAATCGAATATAATATAACAACTTGCGTACTTTATAAAATTTATAAATATTACCAACAACTATAACATTATATCAAATTCACTCCTTAATATTCAAAAATGATATTTATAGAAAATTCATCTTTATTCATAAAATTTGGGGTCTTACAACCTCTCCTTCTTATAAAATTTCACCCTCGAAATTAGGGTACATACCTGGTATGTCAAAGAGGTGAGGATACCTTGATTTCATTTTAGATTCTAACTCCCAAGTTATTTCCTCAACATCGTGGTTTCTCCACAAAACTTTGACTTGAGGTATAACATTGGAGCGTAGAATATGCTCCTTCTTATCCAAGATTTTAACAAGAACCTCTTCATACGTTAAATCTTCCGTTATTTCATCTGGTTCTAACTCAATAATTTGGTTCGGGTCTTACACATATTTACGTAACATGGATATGTGAAAAACGTTATGAACACGAGACATACTTGACGTTAAAGCGAGTCTATAGGCCACAGTTCCTACTCGATTAAGGATTTAAAATGGGCCAACGAATCGAGGATTGAGCTTTTCTCTCTTTCCAAATCTCGTAACTCCTTTCCATGGTGCCACACGTAACAACACATGCTCTCCAACATTGAATTCCATGTCTTTTCGATGAAGATCAGCATAACTCTTTTTTCGATCTTGTGAGGTCTTTATACTTAGCCGGATCATTTGAATCTTCTTTGTAGTCATACGTACTAATTTTGGTCCCAATAACGTTGCTTCACCCACCTCATCCCAACATACTGGAGAACGACACTTGCGTCCATACAACGCCTCGAATGAAGCCATGCTAATACTTACTTGATAACTGTTGTTCTAGGAAAATTCCACCAATGGCAAGAACTTTTACCAACTTTCTTTGAAGTCAAGGACATAGAGTCTTAATAGATCATCAAGAGTTTGAATAGTCCTCTTCGACTGCCCGTCCGTTTGAGGATGATATGCCGAACTAAATTGTAAATTCGTGCCCATAGCTTTTTGAAATCTAACCCAAAATCGTGAAGTGAATCTTGGGTCTCGATCAGAAACTATGGATACTGGCATACCATGCAGTCTTACAATCTCATTTATGTACACACGAGCAAGACGTTCAAGTGAATAAGTTTCTCGTATATGTAAGAAATGAGCAGACTTGGTCAATCTATCAACAATGACCCAAATCTCATCTATGCCTTGAGAAACCTTGGGAAGACCAGTAACAAAATCCATGGTAATGTGCTCCCACTTCCATTCTGGAATTTCAAGTGGTTGCAATGGACCTTTTGGCACTTGATGCTCCGCCTTGACACATTGACAAGTTAAACACCTTGAGATAAACTCCGCGATCTCTCTCTTCATATTGCTCCAAAAAAATGTATGTTGAAGATCATGATACATTTTTGTACTCCCAGGATGGATTGCAAACGGTGTGTTGTGCGTCTCCATAATGATTTTATACTTTAAATCAGGGTCAGTAAGAACACAAAGTCTAGAGTTGACTCGTAGTATTCCTTCTTCATCGATTCTTACTTCCAGAATAGCACTTTCTTCCTCATACGCATTAACTCCAGGTCTTTAACTTGAGCATCTTTAACTTTATCGATTAAATTCAGTTCTACTCGTATGTTTGCCATCATTACATGGGTCTCTGGAGTCTTCAACTCTATCTCCATCCTTTGCAGGTCATACAAAATGGGCCTTTGCATTGACAATAACGCACTCGTACCTGCATATGATCTTCTACTCAATACGTCAGCTACTACGTTCGCTTTTCCAGGGTGGTATTGAATGGTATGATCATAATCTTTCAACAATTCGAGCCAACGTCATTGTCACATATTGAGTTCCTTTTGGGTGAAGAAATATTTGAGGCTTTTATGATCCATATAGATCTCCACTTTCTCCCCATACAGGTAATGCCACCAAATTTTAAGCGCAAAGACAATAGCTGCCAACTCTAGATCATGAGTAGGATAATTCCTCTCATATTCTTTGAGTTGTCGAGAGGCATAGGCTATTACTTTCCCATGTTTTATAAGAACACATCCTAACCCTTTGCCCGAAGCATCACTGTAGATGACAAATCCCTCCGAGCCAGATGGTATTGTCAGAACAGGTGCTGAAATGAGTCTCCTCTTGAGTTCTTGAAAACTCTTCTCACATTCCTCGCTCTAACCAAATTTTGTATCTTTTCGATTCAGTTGAGTTAATGGAGTAGCGATTCGAGAAAATCCTTCCACGAATCTCCGATAATAACCAGCTAAGCCGAGAAAGCTATGTACTTCGGTCACTGATTTGGGTTTCTCCCAGCATTGAATAGCTTCAATATTTGCTGAGTCAACAAATATTTCATGATTTGATATCATGTGCCCAAGGAATTCTACTTCCTCAAGCCAGAACTTGTATTTCTTCAACTTAGCATAAAACTTGTTTTCACGAAGCTTTTGGAGTATCAGCCTCAAGTGTTGCTCATGATCTTCACGACTTTTGGAATATATGAGAATATCATCAATAAAGACAACTAAAAAGTGATCCAAATATTCCTTGAATACTCGGTTCATCATGTCCATGAAGGCAGTAGGAGCATTAGTCAATCCAAAAGACATGACTAGGAATTCATAATGTCCGTATCGAGTTCTGAAAGTCATCTTTGGAATGTCATCAATTTTAATCTTCAATTGGTGATATCCGGAATGAAGATTAATCTTTGAAAAGAACTTGGCGCCTTTCAACTGGTCAAACAGGTCATCAATACGAGGCACCGAGTATATATTTTTGACAGTGAAATGGTTCAACTCCCGATAATCAATACAAAGTCGCATACTCCTATCTTTCTTCTTCACGAATAAAACAGGAGCACCCCAAGGAGACGTACTAGGACGAATGAAACCGATGTCTAACAATTCTTACATTTGGGTCTTTAACACCTGAATTTTAATATGAGCCATTCGATATGGGGCTTTTGAAATAGGTTTTGTATCGGGTTCAAGGTCGATACAAAATTAAATTTCACGCTCTGGGGGTAGTCCAGGAAGTTCCTCAGGGAATACGTCAGGAAATTTATTAAAAATTGAAATATCATTCAAATCTGACGTATTTTTGTTAAAATTAGTGACATGAGCTAAGAAAGCTTGACATCCATTTTTTAATAAACAAATAGTTTTATGGCTTGAGATGACAATGATTGATTTTAATGGTTTGGTTGGTTGAATTCTCATAATAGGTTGGTTAGGAATATGAAAGATAACACCCTTACAAAAATAATTAATTTTTGCATGATGAATAGTTAACCAATCAATCCCTAGAATTATGTCAAATGCAAGTATTTTCAATGAAATAAGATCGACATGTAATGTGCGAGTGTCGATTTGAGCGCAAGTAGGAGAAATAAAAGAATGGGTAGACCCGGTATCAAATAAGGTATATACTTCGCTAGAGTTTATGATAAGCTTACCCGTGATGACCTCGTTCGGGTTCCTTGCTTTCAGGGAGGTCACAACAAACGCTATCCCTTAAACTACTCGTTTTGACTTTTCTGAAACGGCCTTTGGTGCCTCCATCCCAGCTGGACTTGACTTCACTGTACGACAAAATCGAGCTAGGTGACCTTCTCTTCCACAATTATAACATGTTTTGGATTGCTGCGCACAGTTTGAACTGATGTGTCCCTCCCCTCCGCATTTGAAGAATATGATAGGTGTTCGTTCTCCTTCCTTAACAATGGGTGTTAGTGCTGACGTCTTTCCATCATTTTTGATTCTCCTCTTCTTGAAATATCCACTTTTATTGTCTTGGCCATGATTACCATTGAAGTGATTACCATTTCTGGCATGTTGATTCCCTCCACATTTGTTGTCACCGCTTCGATGACTGCTACCACTGGTATTATTATTTTGCCGGCTGGTCTCTCTTGGTTGGGTTGACTCGTTATTGCGCTCCAATAACTGATCCCTATTTAAAACATCTGAATACAAATACAGTTTATGAGAAATTAGATATTAACGTATCTCAGGTTTCAAACCTCTTAGAAATATCCGCGTCATTCTCTCCTCGTTATCAACTAAGTGGGACGCAAACTGGGACAACTCGGCAAACTTGGCTTTATACTGAGACACGGTCATATTGTTTTACTCCAACTTGATAAACTCTAACTCTCTAATGTGACGAATACTTTTGGGAAAGTACTTGTCGTTGAACATGTAACGACTGAGAAATTCGGATCCTTTGTAAAAGACTTGAAAGAATTAAATAATGAATAAAATAATATTATTTGTTATTATGTGTTGATAAGATGTATGGCGTTCTATAACCTAGAAATGTTGGAAGATCGTAGTATTTGAACCACGTGAATGAATTAAAGTGTTTGAATTTCCAAGACAAAAATAAATGTTTTTCAAAAAAGTTTACGAAAAATACTATTCACCAGTTATCGCTCGGGAATTATTTTTGAACTTTCGAGAAATATGTAACGTTAGAATATTGAGGCAAGATGGATTATGTAATGATAATCTAAGTATGGAAAACACAATAATTTGCATTCGAACTTAAATTAAGAATATAAGTATTGAAACCTAATGAAATGAATTAATGTAATATGGTTGAAAATACAAGTTCTATATAAATGAGGTGTAAACCTATATGGGATTTATACTAAGCCCGGTTGACGAAGTCGGCTCACTTTTTGCCAATTTGAATTAAGTATAACTTAGATCAGTTGGCTACACTCTATATTCAGGAAATTATTTCCAAACATGGAGCACCTGTTTTGATAGTGTCAGATCGTGACCCACAATTCACATCAAACTTTTGGAGAAGTCTTCAAGAGCAATTGGGGACGTAGTTGAAGTTGAGTACGGCATATCATCCATAAACCGATGGACAGAGAGAGAGGACAATTCAGACGTTAGAAGATATTTTGAGATCTTGCGTCATGGATTTCAAGGGTAGTTGGGATGATCATCTACCATTAGTAAAATTTGTGTATAACAACAATTATCATGCAAGCATAGGTATGCCTCCGTATGAAGCTTTGTATGGAAGGAAATTTAGAACGTTGTTGTATTGGGATGAAGTGGGAGAACGCCGAATGCTAGGACCAGAATTGGTGCAGCAAACAGCGGAAGTGGTGAAGTTGATTCGTATGCGTCTCATAGCAGCTCAAGACAGACAGAAGAAATACGCGGACTTACATCGAGAGAATAGAGAGTTTGAGGTAGGCTCGTACGTATTTCTAAACGTATCTCCCTGGAATAGAAAGATACGCTTTGGAAAGAAGGGAAAACTAAGCCCCAGGTTTATAGGACCTTTTGAAGTATTAGAACGGGTAGGTGAGGTAGCTTATAGGGTAGCGTTACCTTCAGACCTAGAGCGAATACATAATGTATTTCATGTTTCAGTGCTAAGACCTTACAAACCGGATTATAAGCACGTGATAGAATTTGAGCCTATCCAAATCGAGAAAGATTTAACATATGAAGAGATGCCGATTCAAATCATCGATAGAAAAGAGTAATTTCTTCGAAACAAGGTAATACCGTCAGTAAAGGTGTTATGGAAGAACCACAACGTGGAGGAAGCAACGTGGGAACTTGAAGAAAAGATGAGAAAGAATTATCAACTTTTGTTTGAGTAAGATAAGGCGAGATTCTGGGGACAGAATCTTTATAAGGGGGGGGGAAGAATGTAACGACCGAGAAATTCGGATCCTTTGTAAAAGACTTGAAATAATTAAATAATGAATAAAATAATATTATTTGTTATTATATTTGTTGATAAGATGTATGGAGTTCTATAACCTAGAAATGTTGGAAGATCGTAGTATTTAAACCATGTGAATGAATTAAAGTGTTTGAATTTCTAAGACGAAAATAAATGTTTTTCGAGAAAGTTTACGAAAAACACTATTCACCGTTTATCGTTCGAGAATTATTTTTGAACTTCCGAGAAATACGTAATTTTAGAATAGCAAGGCAAGATAGATTATATAATGATAATCTAAGTATGGAAAATGCAATAATTCGTATGCTGACTTAAATTAAGAATATAGGTATTGAAACCTAATAAAATGAATTAATGTAACATGGTAGAAAATACAAGTTATATATAAATGAGGTGTAAACCTATATGGGATTTATACTAAGCCCAAGTTGTTTACAAAGTGAAGCCCAAACCAAATGAATGTAAGCCCACAAGAAAATGAGTAATTAACTAGACCTAAGCCCAAAGGATGATCCAATAGGTAAAGCAATGATCCATGGTGCAACCCATGGGTGAACTTGGTGAGTAAGTGTTGTGTTGAGCAAGATTACTTTGTGGCTAAGTAGATAGATAGTAAGGAGGTTAGTTTAAGGAGGTGGGATGACATAAAGACCATTATACCCTAACTTTGGATTGCCTATAAATAGAGAGCTCTTAGTTCATTTGTTGTTTGTTATTTCATCCAACAACTTCCTTACAAAAGCAACTTAATTGTTAGAGGCATTAAGAACTTATAAGTCATCTCAACTTTTGACTAGAGTTTCCAAAGTGAAGTGAAGCAATAGTTCATCAAAGGTAAATTATCTTGTCTCTTCCATCTCTATCATAATAGGATTGATAGAGAAGTGGGATGGTTTAAGGATAACATGTCGTAAGTCATTGATGAATGAACTTAAGCTGAATAAGTTGAATAAACAACTTGAACCTAAATAAGTTGATGAACTTATGAAGAATTTGCCATTTGTTGTCATGAGTATGAGAATTGTAGTTAATGAGTTAAACAAGTCATTGACTTATAAGAATACTTCAAAACCTACTTTGATAATAAGTTGGTGTAATAAGAAACTTTTAATGATTAAAATCCACCTAGAATGATTAGTAATGAGGTTTCTCCGGAATTTACACGATTGGACGATAATCGTCGAATTCGTGAAATTCTCAGAATTGAAGTCGTATTTTGTGTTTGAAGTCATAAACGTTGGTTTTCGATGGAGACAAGTCATATTTGGCATTATAGAGTTGGGGACTCGAAAATGACCGGATTCTGACTTAGAATGAAAAAACGAGCGTTGAACGTTCACGAACGTTTATCGTTTTCGTTAAAATAAACTAATAGGTGAAATTTTAGCAAACGAAGTAAAATAGATAAAATTCTTGCATGAACGCATAGAGTGCATAATTTTTGATCCGTAGGCTTTTGAACGAGCCAATTTGGACTTATAACGAAGAAGTTACGAGTCCGGGAATCTCAAACTTTTAAAAAATCTGTCCAAAGTGTCTGGTGCACGGAGCTGGCGCCGCAGCGCCAAAGTGGCCATTAGCCCCTAGGAGAGTCACGCCGCAGCGCGACCTTTAAAACAGAGACTCGCACCGCGACGCCGAGTCCGAATTTTGAGTACTAAGTGGCGATGCCGCAACGCGGCACCAAGAGCAATAGTCGGCGCTGCAACGCCAGCCTCATAACCTAGATAGTGATGAAGATTTACAAATGAACATGAAGAGTAATTGATAATCAAGATCTTAATGAAACATTGTTAAGACATATTAAAACTTAAGTATGCTCAGTTAAGGTTAAGATTAAGTCAATTACTTATGAATGTAAGATTCTTTAGGAACCATGTGTAATCATTCATGACCTAATGTACTATGTGATGTTATTATTTAATGTAGAGACCTTAAAGACGTAACGTGCACGTGTTATATCTATAAGCAGACGCTAAAGGCAAGTACTCTAACCCTTATTCCAGTTTGATCTGGACAAGTATTTGTGATTCATGTATTCTTCGCATGAGTTAGTATCTGAGGAAGTCAAAGCCAGTCTGTGACGCCCCCAAAATAGGTATACATCACCCATCTTGAGTCGCCAAATATATGGTACAGAATTCAAATACAAACTTAAATATACAACAGTCGTGTAAAATATGACTAAACATATGCCGTGAGTTTTAATACAAATATTGTCATCTAGACAATATATAAACTCAACGGAGTCCTCATTACATTTATTGTTACAATATTTAACAGAATAGTGACGACTACTAATACACCATCTGGACCATCACTCTGTTCCCCGACTAGTCCCAGCTACGTTCTCATTTCCTGAAGAGAACAGTGAAATAAAGGGTGAGCTTAACTAGCCCAGTAAGAAATATTATGACTAAGATAATGCAGAATAAATTATCATTAGCCTTCAACAGTGTTAAACTGATACAATATAACAAACATCAAGTTTAACTACAGCGGAACAAGCAATCCATTAGAAGAGTCAAGTAGAGAATAAAATCTATAATCTTATATGATTTAAAAGGTTTTTCATCACTTTTATCGCTGAGACTCAGCTCAATAAATAATCCACATCATCAAAGCATCCCTGCACTACAGGCCAAGGATATTCTTTAGTATCACGACCACGAATTATCCATGTACTACAGGCCAAAGATAATCGTGTTTTCATCAATGGTCCTGATCATGCCATAAAATAATTCATCTTTGCACCCTTGGAAGAAGAGAATCCGTAGCCATAATCATTCCAAAAACTGTCCATCAATGCACTACGGGCCAATGAGGACTTTTTCCACATCATTTGTAACATTACGGTCATGATTATACCGAATCATCCCTGGTGATAATCATACGAAGTCCATCTATGCACTACAGGCCACAGATGATTTTCAACATAATATAAATATGAGGATGATGACAATGACATAATAATTCAATAAAACAAGTTCAAGAATTAATTTATACAGGAACTAATAACGTCCAAATTGTTAACATGATACTTCTTTGTAGAGTAAAATTCAAGAATGCTCAGAAGAATATTTTCATGAAAAGAAACTGGATGAAGCACAAATATCAAGGATATTCCACTAATTTCATGGAGTATAGAAGTCAAAACTTTAACCAACTGAGTATAATAGAATATATGAAACTGCAAATGGATTTTCGCCCGCCATGCGGTAATCCACGTAGTTAGATCATTTCCACAATTTAATAAAGAATGAATACAAAGGATCATTCACCATGCATGTGATAATCCACATAGACTGGTTATTCCAACAGAATAATAAAGAATGGAATAACATAAAGATTCACCATGCGTGCGATAGACTGCACAGACAGGTTATTCCCAACAGAATAATAAATAATGGAACCAGGTCCGACGTAAACGCACAGATAGGATATTCCGACAGAATAATAAATAACAGAATATTAGAAGAATTTCACCATGTATGCGGTATTTCGCATAAACAGGTTATTCCAACATAATAATAAAGAATGGAATAATAGAATAATTTCACCAAGTATAGGGTATCCCGCGTATACAGGTTATTCTAACAGAATAATAAAGAATGGAATAACAGAAGTTATCTTCATGAATAAGAAAGAAATAATACCCCCTACGAGTACAACAAATAATATCCCTTACCGTAAAAGAAGAGTATTCCGACTTGTAGGGCGAGGATATACTCGAAGAAAACTTGTACTACGTCCAAGCTTTCTTGAACTATAAAGAAATACGCTCAAGATTATAGAAGAAGAAATCTCTCTATAATTTCTCTGTCTAGAGTTTCAGTGAATTCGAAAGAAATAATGAATGAATGAGCTTCTATTTATAGAAGAATGGATTGCATAGAAAATAATTCATGAACGGTCCAGATTGATTTACTTTTAATCAGATGGTCCATATTTAAAGCAAAATCATTTAAATAAAATATAATATATTTTATTTATAATATAATAAAACGAATAACTTTATAAAAAAATTTACTATGCAAACACTATGCATAATAAAATATAATATATTCTAATTATTGTCTAATAAAACAAATAACTTTATAAAAATATTTTGTTTTATATAAAAAGATTTTACTATGCAAAACACTATGCAGACACTATGCAACACTATGCATAATAAAATATAATATATTCTATTTATAGAATAACTTTATAAAAGTATTCTGTTTTATATAAAAAGATTTTACTATGCAAAATACTATGCATAATAGAATATAATATATTCTATTTATAAAAGAACTTTATAAAGTATTATGTTTTATATAAAAAGTTTTTCTGTTTAATTACATAATAATACCAATAAAACAAAACTGAGTGACTTATCACGTAAGCTTCAATAATCAATACCGTGTGCTACTATGCAACCACGCGTATTACTGTACTTTTACTATCGAGTAGTTTAACAGTTTTAACGGTAAAACTTTCGCCGTTATTTTCATAAAATATTTTTATCGTTTTCTCAATCCGACAATAATTCCGTTGTGGGATCCACCAATGATTGTACCGTCGTACGGATATTCTTCGACAAAAAGAATATTCCCCGACCAATCGAATATTATATAACAACTTGCATACTTTGCAAAATTTATAAATACTACCCACAACTATAACATTATATCAAATCCACACCATAATATTCAAAAAATTATTTCGAGAAAATTAAATATTTATTCATAAAATCTGGGGTCTCACAATCTCCCCTCCTTATGGAATTTCGCCCTCAAAATTTACGTACGTACCAAGTATGTCGAAGAGGTGAGGGTATCTTGACTTCATTTCAGATTCTAACACTTGAGGTATAACCTTTGTGCGTCGAATATGATCCTTCTTATCCAAGATGTTAACACGTATCTCCTTATACGTTAAATCTTCTGCTATCTCGTCCGTTTCTAAATTAATAATGTGGTTCGGGTCGTCCACATATTTATGTAACATAGATACGTTAAAAACGTTATGAACACGCGACATACTTGGCGGTAAAACGAATCTATAAGCCACAGTTCCTACTCCATCTAGGATTTTAAATGGGCCAATTAAATCGAGGGTTGAGATTTCCTCTCTTCATCAATTCTGGATTCTAGAATAACGCCCTCTTGAACCTTCTTCTTCATATTCATCAGCTCTGAGTATGTAGCTTGAGCGGCTTTAACTTTATCGATTAAAGTCGATTCTAATCGTATATTCGTTATCTTCACGTGGGTTCGTATATTCGCACTTGTAACCGCATACGATCTTCTACTCAACGCATCAGCTACCACGTTCGCACTTCCATAATGATATTGCATGGTACGATCGTCATCTTCAACAGCTCGAGCCAATGTCTTTGGCGCATGTTACGTTCATTTTAAGTAAAGAAATATTTGAGGGTTTTAGAAATGGGTTTTGTACTGGGGTCCATACAAAATTTGATTTCACGCTCTAGGGGTAGGCTAAGAAGTCTTCAAGAATACTGTCAGGGAATTTATTAACAATAGAAATATCATTCAAACTGTGACCCTCATCCAAGACATGGATAGTACGTCACATTGATACCTATCAACTTGCCATCATCATTCACGACATCGCCTATAGAAAGTCTGGCTTCGATGCATTCCACACAAGAAAGTCAACAACGAAAGGACCGGAGCTCTTTACTTATGGCTTGATATGACAATGATTAACTTTAGTGGTTTGGTTTCTTGAATTTTCATAACAGGTTGGTTAGGAATATGAAAGCTAACAACCTTACAAAAAGCATGATGAATATTTAACCAATCGATTCCTAAAATCGCATCAAAGGAAAGTTATTTCAAAGAGATAAGATCGACAGGTAACGTGAAAGTGTCAATTTGAATCAACAAGATTTATAAACATTAGAGGTAACGAAGGTTTTTACTATCGAAGTTTCAACCAATAAGTCAAAGTCTAATTTCTCCGAAATCAAATTTAAACTTTGAGCGCAAGCAAGAGAGATAAAAGAATGGGTAGAACCGATATCTAATAAGGTATAGACTTCGCAAGAATTTATAATTAACTAACCCGTGCTAACTTCGTTCGGGTTACTCGCTTTTTGAGAAGTCACGAAAAACGCTCTTCCTGAAACCACTGACTTTGTTTTGTCTGTATCCACCTTTGTTACCACCGTCCCAACTGGACTTGACTTCACTATACGACAAAATAAAGCTATATGACCTTCTCTTCTTGAAATTTCCACTTCTATTATCTTGGCCATGATTACCACCGAAGTGGTTACCATTCTTGGCATGATAATTTCCCCCACAATGGTTATCATTGTTCCAATGGTCTTTGCCACCGGTATGATTATTATCGTGTTGTTGGTTGTTTCCTTTTGGTTGAGCTGACTCAACGATCTCATGTGCTTCATTGCTTATCCAAACATTTTCATATGCCATTTTCAAACACTGTCACAAAACAAGGGTTAATTAATATATCACATATTATCCTTATACTATGACCGACCAATTAAATACCAAATAAACTTAGGTAGGTCATACTAGAGAAGGAATTCCCCATCTCTCCCCTCCTAGTTCTTGTCTCACATCTCAGCTAGGGATCATATCCTTAAGCTTTGATACCAACTGTGACGCCCCCAAAATAGGTATACATCACCTATCTTGAGTCGCCAAATACATGGTACAGAATTCAAATACAAAATTAAATATAAAATAGTCGTGTAAAATATGACTAAACATATGCCGTGAGTTTTAATACAAATATTATCATCTAGACAATATACAAACTCAATGGAGTCCTCATTACATTTATTGTTACACTGTTTAATAGAATAGTGAGGACTACTAATACACCATCTGGACCATCACTCTGTTCCCCGACTAGTCCCGGCTACGTTCTCATTTCCTGAAGAGAACAGTGAAATAAAGGGTGAGCTCAACTAGCACAGTAAGAAATATTATGACTAAGATAATGCAGAATAAATTATCATTAGCCTTCAATAGTGTTAAACTGATACAATATAACAAACATCAAGTTTAACTGCAGCGAAACAAGCAATCCATTAGAAGAGTCAAGTAGAGAATAAAATCTATAATCTTCTATGATTTAAAAGGTTTTTCATCACTTTTATCACTGAGACTCAACTCAATAAATAATCCACATCATCAAATCATTCCTGCACAACAGGCCAAAGATATTCTTTAGTATCACGACCACGAATTATCCATGCACTACGGGCCAAAGATAATCGTGTTTTCATCAACGGTCCTGATCATGCCATAAAATAATTCATCTTTGCACCCTTGGCCGAAGAGAATCCGTAGCCATAATCATACCAAAAACTGTCCATCAATTCACTACGAGCCAATGAGGACTTTTTCCACATCATTTGTAACATTACGGTCATGATTATACCGAATAATCCCTGGTCATAATCATACCAAGTCCATCTATGCACTACAGGCCACAGATGACTTTCAACATAATATAAACATAAGGATGATGACAATGACATAATAATTAAATAAAACAAGTTCAAGAATTAATTTATCCAGGAACTAATAACGTCCTAATTGTCAACATGATACTTATTTGTAGAGTAAAAGTCAAAAATGCTCAGAAGAATATTTCCATGAAAAGATATTGGATGAAGCGCAAATATCAAGGATATTCCACTAATTTCATGGAGTATAGAAGTCAAAACTTTAACCAACTGAGTATAATAGAATATATGAAACTGCAAATAAATTTTCACCCGCCATGCGGTAATCCACGTAGACAGATCATTTCCACAATTTAATAAGGAATGAATACAAAGGATCATACACCATGCATATGATAATCCACATAGACAGGTTGTTCCAACAGAATAATAAAGAATGGAATAACATAAGGATTCACCATGCGTGCGATAGACTGCACAGACAGGTTATTCCAAACAGAATAATAAATAATGGAATCAGGTCCGGCGTAAACGCGCAGACAGGATATTCTGACAGAATAATAAATAATGGAACCAGGTCCGGCGTAAATGCACAGACAGGATATTCCGACAGAATAATAAATAACGGAATATTAGAAGAATTTCACCATGTATGAGGTATTTCGCATAAACAGGTTATTCCAACATAATAATAAAGAATGGAATAACAGAAGAATTTCACCAAGTATAGGGTATCCCGCATATACAGGTTATTCCAACAGAATAATAAAGAATGGAATAACAGAAGTTATCTTCATGAATAAGACAGAAATAATACCCCCTACGAGTACAACACATAATATCTCTTACCGTAAAAGAAGAGTATTCCGACGTGTAGGGCGAGGATATACTCGAAGAAAATTTGTACTATGCTCAAAGCTTTCTTAAACTCTAAAGAAATACGCTCAAGATTATAGAAGAAGAACTCTATCTATAGTTTCTCTCTCTAGAGTTTCAGTGAATTGGTAAGAAATAATAAATGAATGAGCTTCTATTTATAGAAGAATGGACTACATAGTAACTAATTCATGAACGGTGCAGATTGATTTACTTTTAATCAGACGGTTCATATTTAAAGCAAAATCTTTTAAATAAAATATAATATATTCTATTTATAATCTAATAAAACGAATAACTTTATAAAAGATTTTACTATGCAAACACTATGCAGGCAATATGCAAACACTATGCATAATAAAATATAATATATTCTAATTATTGTCTAATAAAATAGATAACTTTATAAAAGTATTTTGTTTTATATAAAAAGATTTTACTATGCAAAATACTATGCAGCCATTATGCAACACTATGCATAATAAAATATAATATATTCTATTTATAGAATAACTTTATAAAAGTATTCTATTTTATATAAAAAGATTTTACTATGCAAAATAATATGCATAATAGAATATAATATATTCTATTTATAGAATAAATTTATAAAAGTATTCTATTTTAGATAAAAAAAAGTTTTTCTATTTTATTACATAATAATACCAATAAAACAAAACTGAGTGACTTATCACGTAAGTATCAATAATCAATATCGTGTGCTACTATGCAACCACGCGTATTACTGTACTTTTACTACCTAGTAGTTCAACAGTTTTAATGGTAAAACTTTTTCCATAAAATATTTTTGTTGTTTTCTCAATCCGACAATAATTCTGTTGTGGGGTCCACCAATGATTGTACCGTCATACGGATATTCTCCGACAAAAAGAATATTTCCCGACCAATCGAATATTATATAACAACTTGCATACTTTGCAAAATTTATAAATACTACCCACAACTATAACATTATATCAAATTTACACCATAATATTCAAAAAATTATTTCGAGAAAATTAAATATTTATTCATAAAATCTGGGGTCTCACACAATCCTTTCGGCTAGAAGTATGCTATGTTATCAAGTGTTGATAATGATTTACCAAACTAATATTGTTGTGGGTTTCAAAAGTAGACTGAATATGCTAAACTGTTTTGTCGTCAAACGACAGGCACGTGTGGTTACCACAACTTAAACGTATACACGTTTAATGAATGTAGTGTTGATCAACATAGAGTACTATAGGCTGATCACCTAGACGTGCTCGTAAGATATGTCGAACTTACGGACTTCGTGTCGGGATGTCCTTTTCAAAGTACTTATGAAATGTTTACGATCTTGAACCGAAATTTATGTTTTATTTAATATTGTTGTTGTAAAACGTTTTGAATGAAAAGAAGTGTTGTTTTGAATTCTCAATAATACTTCATAACTCTTGTCCAGTTATTGAAGATATATGATTCCTATGTTTTAAGCATGCTATTTTCCTAGAATTGTTGTACTTGCTGAGCTAGTTAGGCTCATTCTTGTTTGAACCATATGAATGCAGTTAAGACCGAACGGACCGATGGATCCGACAAGGATAAAGGGAAGGCAAAGGCGAACCCGTAGATTGCTTATGTAATAGTATAGATTTTGTAAGAAATAATATTGATATTATGACAAAGACAATATATTAGTTGTAAAGAACTTGGGGAAATGTAAATATTCTTTTGATATATATAAGACATATCCGTTCTTTTGAGGCATTTCAATTGAATTTTTATGTGAACTGTAGCACCGTGTAGCACCATCTGTCGGGTTAGAAGATACCCAAATTTGGAGGGGTCACAGAATAGTTCTTGGAACTTCTCCCAAGATATTTTGAGTGCGGCAGACTAGGTTTCACTTTACAGATTCCCACCAGTAATCTGCCTCTCCTCGCAACATGAAGGTGGCAAAGGGAACCTTTTGCTCCTCGGAGCATCCCAATGCATCAAATATCTTGGTGATCTGCTTTATCCACGTCTCTGCCTTAAGTGGTTTTGGCTCTCCAATAAACTCCGGTGGTCCCAGTTCCTTAAACTATTTAGCGGTGACCGTCCGAGAGTTGCCGATGTTTCTACCTGCATTTTTCACAAGAGCCGCTCTCGCCTGATGTTGCATAAATTGCATAAAGCCTAAGAGCATCCCATCGTTTATCATTTGATCGGCGTTATTATTTATCTGAGGATTATTGTCTTCCTGTTGCACATTATCCTAGGTATTGATCGTTGGTGACTCAACGGACTCCTGTGCTCCATTGCTATTCTCAACATTCTCAGATGTCATTTTCAAACACTGCAATAAAACAAAGTTTAATTGACATGTCACATATTATCCCTATACTCTGACCGACCCATTAAATACCAAATAAACTTAGGTAAGTCATACTAGCGAAGGAATTCCCCGTCTCTCCCCTCCTAGTTCTTGTCTCACATCTCAGCCAGGGATCATATCCTTAAACTTTTATACCAACTATGACGCCCCAAAAATAGGTATACATCACCCATTCTGAGTCGCCAAATACATGGTACAGAATACAAATATAAACTTAAATATACAACATGAGCTGTGAGTTTTAATACAAATATTATCTTCAAGACAGTATTCAAACTCAAAATAAGTCATCCATACATTTATTATCACACTATTTCACAGAATAGTGAGGACTACTAATGCAAACATCTGGACCGTCACTCAGTTCCCCGACTAGTCCCAGCAATATTCCCATTTCCTGAAGAGAACAATGAAAGCAAAGGGTGACCTCAACTAGCCCAGTAAGAAATATTATGACTAAGATACTGCAGAATAAATTATCGTTAGCCTTTAATAGTGTTTGTAACGATCAAGAAATTTGTAATTTAATTTAAATATTTATTAAATTAAATAAATATTTTAAATAATTTATTTATGGAAGAAAATAAATAATTGATGAATTATGGTAAATTAATTTGGTAACTAAATTAATTAGTGTTAATTTGAACAAAGATAATTTTATCTAATGGATTTAATTTAAGGAAGTAATTAAATTAAATCAATTGCTTAATATTTAAGTAAATAATTAAATTAAATGAATTGTTTAATTTAATGGAAATAAATAAAATAAATAAAGTGGTGTCTAATTTATTAATTAAATTGGATATACAATTATTTATTAAATTATAAGTATAATGATAATAAGATTTTTATTATTATTAGTATAAATTATTAAAATGGTTACATGTGTGACAAGTGAAAACTATATAATATAATAATAATTTGGTTTAGAAAATAGATGGTTAGCCAAACATTGCCTTGTGGCCTTTGGTTTTTTTCAACTGACGCTATCTGTTGGTTTTTTTTACCTGACATTAGTGGGAGTCAATTTATATTTTTCCTACGCGTCTTATTTGTTTTCCTAAGGCTAGACAATACAGAAAACACAGAGGAGAGGAGATTGAGAGTGAGACCTTGAGAGAATTGTGAAGAAATTCTTGAATTTTTCCAAAACAAATTCAGTTTGTTAGCAAAGATTACAAGCTAAGTGAAGGTATTTTCTAAACCTTAAGATTATATATATATATATGAGTTTTACGGCTTAATTTGTAAACTCTGTGAATTCTAGTTTCTGTAAATTGTTGTTATGTTACCTGTGTATGTTGATTATATATAGTTATGATGTTGAGTTTGTATGTAAACAAGAATTCGTATGCTAATTACAGTTTAAAAAGGAAGAAAAGTATGGCAGTGTATATTTTTTCATATGGCCTGTGAATAGTACCAATTTTAGTGGCCAATTCGTATGCTAAACTGTAAATTGAGTCTTGTTTATGCTAGCTTATTAAGAAATGAGCATAACGTAATTTGAATTAAGTGTTTTGTCCAAGTATTGAGATGTCAGTGATTATTTTTGTGAAAAAATTCGAAAAATGGAGTTTTATATGAAAATATGGAATTTTGAGAAATTAAACTAGTTTTAGTTGATGTTAAGTTGTGTTAATTGGTTGTAAATGTTAGCAAACATGTTTGTAATAGTTTGTACCAATTATAGGTGTTAATATCACTTTTTATGGGTGAAATTCGTGTTTGTTGGGCTAAAGTCGGCTACTGTTCACTGTTGTTTCTGCCTCTGTCTGTGCACCAGCGTAGCTGCACCGGTGCCAAGGCAAGAAGTTGCGCAACTGTGCCAGCGCAGCTGCGCCAGCGCAGCTGCGCTACTGGGTTTTTCGCAGTCGAGCACCAGCGTAGTTGCGCCGGTGCCAAGGCAAGGGACAGCGCAGCTGGGCCGTGCCCTGAGCCCAGGCAGTGCAGTCTGCTTAATTGCAGATAATATGTAACGAACTTATATTAGTTTAGCATGCATGTTAAGGATATTAAAACATAAAGTGGACTATAATAACATATTGTAAGATGTTGTAATTCAATGTGTGAAGATTTTAAGTGATTATTTAAATAAGTTATATAATGAACCAAATGTGATGTTTTCAAAAGTTAAATATAAATGATAAGGTTCATAGTGTGATTTCAGATTTGTTAAGTGTTAACCTAAATGGTTAGGTACTAGCTTTGGGTTATGACCTAAATGATGGGTTAAACCCATAAAGCTAATATTCATACAATTAATTGTTGTTGCGATTTCAATGATATGTGTAGGGTAATTGGAGATTATTTTACGTTTGTGTAGCTTACAATCAAGGCAATTTCCTAAACCTTAACTCCTAATATTTGAGCAAGTTTTCTAACTTCGTTCTTTTCATATTGAATGCAAGTTTCCATTCCTATATTATTATTGTACAAGTTTTTAAAATTGAGCAAGCCTAATCTATCTTGAATATGTTTGTGCAAGCTCTTGTAACCTAATTCGTTACATCGAGCAAGCTTTACTTTTCTTATTATCATTCAAAGCATATATTGTCTAACACATTGATTCATAGAAGATTGTTCTAAACTCCTTTGAATATAGCACTTGGCATGTATATCATGTTATTCAGTTATATATATTGTTGATATCCGATCTTTAACTTTAATAGCCTTGTTCAGTTATACATTCTCGTATTAAACCTTTATTGATGGAAATTGAATAAGTGTTCTAAAATTCTAGAATCATTGATAAGCTAGTTCCAAACTAAACTTTCTTTAGAGCGGAAATTATAAATTCAAACTGAGATGAACAACCCTAACATAGGGGATTTTGTACGTGTAACGTTTAGATGTTTGTGCACAATACATGGTACAAAGGGCGGATCCCCATGAGTACGTTAAGAAGAGTCTGTACAGTCTAATGACTGTTAAGGTTAAGGTAATAATACCTAGACACCGTGGACATAGTTCGTGGTCTTAAGACCCTCAGATAATTAAAGTTCAAACTTGTTTTCTATTTTGATTCGTAGAACAAGTTCTTTATTATTCAGTATTCATTGTTCACTCTCATGTTGTTGTTATACTATCTTTATGTCAGTGAGCAATTGTTTGCTCACTCTTGCAATTAAATAATGCAGCTAAAGTCGAAAGAGGTGATGAGCCATCTACTAGCAAGGGAAAGGGCAAGATGTCTAAGTGATGAAGAATTAGTTAAAGTTTATTTAAATGCTTGAAGTTTTAAGACTTGTTTTATTTTATAATGTATTCCGCAAACTGATGTAATAATTTTAAGGTTAGATTAACTGGGATTATTTTTGAGATGATGATAAAACCCTTTAATGGGAAAGATTATTGTTTAAAGTTATTTACTGTTTTATCCTTTATTATGGGTAATTAGATGTAATTATTGTAATAGTAAGCACCAAATTCGGAGGAAATGAAGTACCCGGATTTGGGGATGTCATAATGTTAAACTGATAAAATACAATAGACATCAAGTTTAACTGCAGCGGAATAAGCAATCCATTAAAATAGTCAAGTAGAGCATGATATCTACTATCTTCTATGATTTAAAAAGAATTTATCATCAATTTTATCGCTGAGACTCAACTTAATAAATAATCCACATCATCGAATCACCCATGCACTACGGCTAATGATATTCATTAGTATCACGACCACAAATTATCCATGCACTACGGGCCAATGATATTCGTGTTTTCATCAAAGGTAATGATTATGCCAACAACTGTCCATCAATGCACTACGGGCTAATGAGAACTTTTACCACATTATTTGTAGCATTACGGTCACAATTATTATGACGCCCCCAAAATAGATATACATCACCTATCTTGAGTCGCAAAATACATGGTACAAAATTCAAATACAACTTAATAATACAATTGTCGTGTGACATACGACAAAACATAAACTGAGAGTTTTAATACGAATATTGTCTTCTAGACAGTATTCAACTCAAATGGAGTCCTCAATACATTTATTATCACACTATTTCATAGAATAGTGAGGACTACTAATGTTATCATCTGGACCATCACTCCGTTCCCCGACTAGTCCTGGCTACGTTCTCATTTCCTGAAGAGGACAATGAAAGCAAAAGGGTGAGCTCAACAAGCCCGGTAAAAAATATTATGACTAAGATAATGCAGAATATTTTATCATTAGCCTTCAACAGTGTTAAACTAATAAAATATAACAAACATCAAGTTTAACTGCAGCGGAACTACGCAATCCATTAGAAGAGTTAAGTAGAGAATAAAATCTACTATCTTCTATGATTTAAAAGGTTTTCATCACTTTTATCGCTCACACTCAGCCTAATAAATAATCCACATCATCCCTGCACTACGGCCAATGATATTCATTAGTATCACGATCATAAATTATCCATGCACTACGGGCTAAGGATATTCGTGTATTCATCAATGGTAATAATCATGTCAACAACTGTCCATCAATGCACTATTGGAAAATGAGAACTTTTACCACATCATTTGTAAAATTACGGTCATGATTATACCGAATAATCCCTGGTCATAATCATACCAAGTCCATCTATGCACTACAGGCCACAGATGACTTTCAACATAATATAAACAATAGGATGATGACAATGATATAAGAATTCAATAAAACAAGTTCAAGGATAAATTTTTAAAGATTTATAATTTAATTTATCCAGAAATCAAAAACGTCTAAATTGTCAACATGATACTGCTTTGTGGAGTAAAATTCAAGAATAATATTGTACCAAAAATAATTTGGACCGAAAATGAATCAATTTTTATCATGAATAGTACCCTGGGTGAATAGTACTCGAGTGAATAGTACTCAGTGAATAGTACTTAGGGAATAGTAACCCCGTGAATAGTACTCTGACATGAAAAAGTTAAAACTTATTAAGAATGCTCGAAATAATATTTCTATGAAAAGATACTGGATGAAACGCAAATATCAAGGATATTCTACAAATTTCATGGAGTATAGAAGCCAAAATTTTAACAAACGAGTGTAGAATTTGAAATCTGAAACGAAATAATATTACTTACATACTACAGAGTATAGAAGAAAATATTATTTCAAGCAAATATTAAACAAAAATAATATCCCTTACCATGAAAAGAAGAGTATTCCAACTGGTATAGCGGAGATATTCTTGAAGAAAACTTTCACTATTTTCTACGCTCAAAGCTTTCTAAAACTCGAAAGAAATACGCTCAAGATTATAGAAGAAGAATTCTCTGATTCTGGTGTGAATTTCAATTCTAACTTAAGCGTCTATTTATAGAAAATTACTAGAACGTCATATGAGACTAATTTAATAAAATAATATATTTTCTTTTTATTTTTCCTACGCACCAACCTTGGAAAAGTATCAGCCCTCCACCTTTGAACAATTTCCTGCACATGTTTTGACAAAAACAAAAATGGGTCCCATCCATAATTTTAATAAAAACATTTTAATTTCTAAAACTTCAATAATTCATAATAAATAGTCCTTTTGTTAGAAAAATACGAATTTTATGTCCATTCCACACGAAATCGAATTCTCTACAACTTTACAGAAGAAAGTTTTTCCAAATTCCAAACAGAAATAATCTGAATTCCACAAACGAACAATTTTCAACACCTCTTAAAATTCATAACAAATCATACGTTAATTTTTAACGGTTTAAATATTGTGGACATATACTCAACTTATATATGTATAACATATCCAAAAATCACAATGATCTAACGGTCGGATCAAAATTATAACTCATGCAGTAGAGCTTTAAGAACACCGATTTAATTTTTAATACCTCCAATCCGACAAAATACTGATAAAATACCTCAAAATTAATTCCTTCATTTATAACCACATAAAATAAATATTTTCTTATCTATCATTCATGTCCACATAAAATAAATATTTCCTTATCATATAAATTAATAATTAATTATTCACAAATAATATTACAGAATCACAATAATGACAACCAGGCCGTTCCCAGGAAAGAGGGGGCTTTTTAATAAGAATTTCTCTTTACTGGCGCGCAATTAGGTGACCAAACCTCTCCTTGACAGAACTTTCTAAAAATTGCCAATAATGTTATCTAATAATATTATTTAAATAATATGAATTATTGATCTGATAATGGGAAATACTGTGCAGTGACAATAATTGAAACAACAATAATATTAAATATCAACGCAGCAATTATTGAACCAATAAAATAAAATATTGAACAGTAATTACTGTAACAATTATTGAGTAGTTCCTTCTTACGTAAGAATCAATAATTCAAAAATATTGTGCAATACGTGTGCTACTGTGCAACAACGCGTATTACTGTATTTTAACCACTAGGTATTCCAACAGTGTTAAGGGTAAAACTTTCGCCGTTATTTTATAAAGAGATATTTTTGTCCTTTTCTCAATCCGACAATAATTCCGTTGTAGGGTCCACCAATGATTGTGTCGTCGTATGAATATTTTCTATTAAAACGAATATTCTCCGACCAATCCAATATTATATAACAACTTGCGTACTTTGCAAAATTTATAAATATTATCCACAACTATAATATTATATCAAATTCACTCCATAATATTCAAAAATGATATTTATAGAAAATTCATCTTTATTCATAAAAGTTGGGGTCTTACAATTACACCGAATAATTTCTGGTTATAATCATACCAAGTCCATCTATGCGCTACGGGCCAAATATGACTTTCATTACAATATAAGTATGAGGATGATGACAATGATATAAGAATTTACTTAAAAGAAAACAAAGGATAAATTTTTAAATATTTATAATTTAATTTATCAAGAATTCAATAATGTCCAAATTATCAACATGATACTGCTTTGTGGAGTAAAATTCAAGAATAATATTGTATCAAAATTTATTTGGATCAAAAAGAAATTAATTTTTATTATGAATAGTACCCCGTTAATAGTATTTCGGGTATAGTACTCCGTGAATAGTTCTCCGGCATAAAAAGGTTAAAACTTATCACGAATGTTCAGAATAATATTTCCATGAAAAAATATTGGATGAAGCGCAAATATCAAGGATAGTCTACTAATTTCATGGAGTATAGAAGCCAAAACTTAACAAAATGAGTATAGAATTCGAAATCTGAAATGAAATAATATTACTTACATACTACAGAGTACGGAAAAAAATATTATTTCATACGAATATTGAACAAAAATAATATCTCTTACCTTAAAAAGAAGAGTATTTCAACTGGTATAGTGGGGATATTCTTGAAGAAAACTTTCACTGTTTTCTATGCTCAAATATTCATAAAACTCTAAAGAAATATGTTCAATATTATAGAAGAAAAATTCTCTGATTCTGGTGTGATTTTCAATTCTAACTAAGCATCCTATTTATAGAAGAATAGAAATGATACTATTTATAAATAATCACGGACGCATAGTAGTGTTGATTCACAGGCACAACTGGCGAAAACTTTTCTGAAAAATTGATTTTACTGTGCAATAAAATATTCTAATAAAACACAAAATTTAAATATAATATATTATATTTATAATCTAATAAAACAAAACTTATATATATATATAACATACCATGCCATGCATGGCATGGCATGGCATACAACATATATACACACCTGCACCCATTTTACACATACACACACACACACATGCATATATATATATATATATATATATATATATATATATATATCAATTCCCTTCCGAACAAGACAACTACCCCCCCCCCCCAATTAACCTCCAGTACAACATATATATATATATATATATATATATATATATATAACAAAATTGAGATAAATTCTACCGACAGTTTTGAAAAATGGTTAAATAGGGTCCAAATAATAAGCAACATTTATAACAAATGCCTCATAAAAATCCCCTCAATGTTTTTAATAACATTTATTAATAATTATTATTATTCGCAATATTTAACAACCAAATCATTCCCAGGAAAGAGAGGGCTTTCTAATAAGGATTTCTCCCTATTGGCGCACAATTAGGTGACCAAACCTCTCCTCGATAGAACTTTCTAGACATCGTCAATATTGAAAATAATAATATAAATAATTGTATCGTCCTCAATTATTGATTTAATAATATATAAAATATAGACAATAATTGATTCAAATAACGTGAGATACTATGCAGTAATTACTATAGCAATAATTGAACAAAACTGAGTGACTTCTCACGTAAGCATCATAATCAATATCGTGTGCTACTATGCAACCACGCGTATTACTTTAATTTTATCACCGGGTATTTCAACAGTTAACGGTAAAACTTCCGCCGTTATTTTCATAAAAAGATATTTCTGTCGTTTTCTCATTCCGACAATAATTACGTTGTGGAGTCCACCAATGATTGCGCCGTCGTACGAATATTCTCTGTTAAAACGAATATTCCCCGACCAAACGAATATAATATAACAACTTGCGTACTTTGAAAAATTTATAAATATTACCAACAACCATAACATTATATCAAATTCACTCTTTAATATTCAAAAATGATATATATAGAAAATTCATCTTTATTCGTAAAAGTTGAGGTCTTACAGATGTGGTCCAGACTCGAAGCAAAATACAAAAAGGACCACACCAAGCTGCTAAGTACAAAAGATGTTCAAGCTTAAAGACATCTTAGCAGCTCAGCACCAACAACAACAAACATCAACAACAAGAAGCCAGGGCCTGAGGGGTCCATATCCGGAGGGACTAAATGAAGGGCTAAGCCTGCTAGGCTTGAAGAGTTCCTAGGGAACTAGAGAAGTTCCAAGGCTGCTGGCCTTGAAGAGTTCTTAGTGAACTGAAGTTCCAAGGCTGCTGGCCTTGAAGGAATCTTAGTGATTCGGGTGCTGCTTTTCCTTAGTGGAAATAATGCTAGTTGAAAGTAGAAGAATGGATTAGGAGCTTGAGTCTCTGAACTACTTAAAATCCCTTGTGTCTTTTACTTTATGTCATTTACATTATGTACCTAACTACTATAACTGCTATGCATGTATTAACTTCTTACAATTTAACTAACTCTAAGAACAATGTATGTATGATTATGAATATATCAATGAAGGGGATCTTTTACTTATTTCGTTGTACTTGAAAAGATTCTTATCTTTGTCATATGCTAAATCATTAGCAATACAAAATAAATAAGAAAAGTATTTGAAATTAAAAAGGATCTATTCAACCCCCCTTCTAGATCTATTGTGTGCCTACTGAGAACTAACAATACATACATTGTTCTTAGAGTTAGTTAAGTTGTAAGAAGTTAATACATACATAGCAGTTATAGCAGTTAGGTACATAATGCAAATGACATAAAGTAAATGACACAATGGATTTTAAGTGGTTCAGAGACTCAATGTCCTAATCCACTCTTCTGCTTTAACTCGCAGAATTTCCACTAAGAAAAGGCATCATCCTGAATCACTAAGATTCCTTCAAGTCCAGCAGCCTTGGAACTTAAGTTCACTAAAAACTCTTCAATCCCAGCAGGCTTAGAACTCTTATAGTTCCCTAGGAATTCTTCAAGCCCAGCATGATTGGAACTTCATTTAGTCCCTCCGGACAAGGACCCCTCAGGCCCTGGCTACTTCTTGTTGTTGTTATTGTTGGTGTCTTGTTGCTAAGATGTCTTTAAGCTTGAACATCTTCTGTACTTAGCAGCTTGGCGTGGTCATCATTGCATTCTACGTAGAGTCTGGACCACATCTTCTCTGATGCAGCTGATTTTCATTTTGCTCTGCTCATCTTCATCTGATGTCAGCTGTGCATCATCACCATTTAGGTTTGCTAAGTGTTTGAGCTTTTGGTAGACTTCTTCTGACACTTAGCATTCCTTGAACCCTTCTTGACTAGTTTGCAGACATGGTTCTGCACTTGTTCTATTTCAGCTTTTGGTTCATGGTAATTCGTAGAGTGGCTTTCTAGATCTTCTTTGTGCTCTGTAACTTTTATGAATACTATCTTCTTGTCCTTCTCGGCTCTCAGCTTAGCTTCCATCTTTAGTGGCATTATAATCTTTGTTGAGTAAAGATTTACTCTGTTTGAGTCCTTCTTAAAATCGGCTTCACTTCCACCTTCGTAGTCTCATGTCACTGAGACTTGTTCTATTAAGCTCTGGTGGAACTCGTAGAGTCAACAATATAGCATTCCAACAACTTAACAATTCTGTAACTTCAGCAACTCTTGATCTTTGAAGCTCTTGTTGATTTATACTCCTTCACAACCTTCCCGTTGGGATGTATCCTTTGGGAGCTATTTAAATTGATTCCCCGTCATAGTATCCATTTTCTTTGATAAAGCAACAATCTGTGCTGCCAACGCGGTTACTCCATATACCTCTAAAATCCCAGCTACCTTAGGTTGTGTCATCCTCGATGTAGGCCATTGGTAGTTATTATCTAATCATTGTCTCAACTAACTCATACGCTTCCTCATAGCTCTTAGACATAAATGCTCCACCCGAAGCTGCATCGATACCCGTCCTGAGATTCCCATTTAAACCGTTGTAGAATATGTTCATCTGCAGCCATTTTGGTAATCCGTGATAAAGGCATTTTCTGAGCAATTCCTTGTATCTCTCCCATGCCTCATATAACGATTCCTCGTGCTGCTGTTCAAACATAGTAATCTCATTCCTCATTTTTGCAGTCTTTGCTGGTGGGAAGAATTTGGCTAAGAATTTTTGAGCGAGGTCTTCCCATGTAGTTATTGATCCTAACGGTAGAGAATGCAACCAACTCTTTCCCTTATCCCGCAGAGTGAAAGGGAACAAGTGAAGTCTAACCGCCTCATCCGACACCCAATTGTATCTGAAAGTATCACATATTTCCAAAACGATGACCAAGTGTTCATTCGGATCATCATTTGTAAGTCCCCCAAACTGTACCAAGTTTTGAATTATCTGAATAGACCCAGGATTGATTTCAAATGTGTTTGCAGCAATCGTTGGCCTAATGATACTCGACTGAAGCTCAGTTACCTTAGGTGTAGCAAAGTCTCGTTGCGCTTTCTGGTCTTTGGTAGCCATTAATTTATTTTTTTTTAGAATTCTCAAAGTCTTCCATGGTCTCTTTGATCTACTTACTTAGCTTTTGAAAACATTTCTCGATGTCGTCCTCTGAAGGAAACAAGTCTGGGTTTTTGGACCGGGTTTGCATAAACCGACTTCAAGAACCTGAAATAAAATAAGCAAAATAAAAAGAAAATTGTTTAAGTAAAATTGGACTAATTAAACTGATATTGCAAAATATTAAAATCTATACTACTCCCCGGCAACAGCGCCAAAAATTTATTGGGTAAAATCTATATACGTACAACACGCAAGTATACGTGGTCAACAAGTAATAAGTGATAAGTCAAGTATCTTTCCCACAGATATTAGCAAGAAATTATCCCTCACAATTACCAGCTTTTTATTACCAAATTTTATTAAACTATCCAATTTAAGAATTATAACTAAAAATATTAAAAGTACTAATAATACCAAACAATCGATAAACCCTAAAAACTAAAATTTCAAACAAATATTGGAGAATTAGGCTTACAACTTCACTTTAAGCATCACTCTGATTATTACACCTTATCCCAGTTTAATGCACCTATCCAGTTTATTAATCAAGAACACTCAAGTAGAATTAGTCATCTCTCGATGCACTAATACCATATTAACTCAAATCCACAATTTAGATAGAATTAAGTTAAATACCTTAAATAACTAATTCACTATATCTCTATGTAAATTAAAATCAAAGAAGGTTTAAATTCAAGTTCTCTATCCAATTACATGCGACGCTAGGCATATCTCTACCCTAACATTCATCAAGATTTCATTCATTCACAGAATTCAAGAACACATGCTATATTGACTAAGTCTAGACTCGTATTTCCTCTCTCGAATCCGTACAAGTCCACATAAAATTGGTGATCAAGCAATTCTTAAATTCAATTACAAATCAATATAGATAAACTGAAAGTTAACTTATTAAACTAAAAATCAAAGTTACATAATCATTGTTCCACCCAAAGATCCGTTATAAGCCTAAAAAGAATTTAGTTCATCATCAATGAAATAAAAATTGAATTAATTAAAGTAAACATCATCCCAATTACAAATATTAAACTAAAGAAGAAGAATAAATTCAGAACCATCCTTCTCTTTAGCCTTAATCTGCAATTGTTGTGAAATCTCCTTCAAACTCTTCCTACAATGCGCTTACTCAAAAATTTCTCTTCAATGATGTTATTTGCTTGTCTAATACTTCACTCTTGTTGTTTGTTATTAATTACAAGACAAAACATGTATCCTGACTCTAATTCCATGTACAATCGAGTTGTAAACCATTCCAATCACTAGCCTCCAATTTATTGTAGCATTTCAAGCAGATCAGGAGACTGATTTCCCGTACCCCCGCCCCGGTGGGGGTTTTTCTTAGTAAATAGCCCGCCCTGGCGGGCCTGTCTTCTGTCAATTCTCTTGCACCCCCGCCCCGGCGGGGGTTTTGTACATAGAAACCCCCCCCCCCCCCCCCCGACTGGCTATCATTCTGTTAGTTGTCCACTTTAGCTCCTAATCTTGCCAATTTTTTGCCATAATTCCACCTATAAGTCCAATTTCCACTCCACCACACCTAAACACAAAATAACACTAAACAAGTAAAAACGAAACATAAAAACAAAGAATTAACACCGTTTAAGCTTGCATTAGAAGCCGATTCGTAGGTATAAACCCACTTATCAATCGTTACATATCACACATAACTATAACATTTATTAAATTATCACCTTACTATTTAGAAGAAAATTAAATCTTTATTCACAAAAAGTTGTGGTCTTACATAAATATTCAGTTTTACAAAGTGAATAATATTTTCATTAATTAGCATAATATTCTTTATATGAAAAAAAAAATCAGGATTACAAAAAATAAAGAGAAGAAAACAATTGTTAGGCTTCGGCCTCGTCATCGGAGGAATCCAATATTAAGGGATCAAGTTCAAAGGCTTGCATTTTTTTCTTTGTCCTTATCTCGAGCACTTTGGTAGCCATCCCCGAACTGTTGCATAACCTCTTTAGTTAGTTCAGGCGACTTTCGGTACTCTGACATATTTGTTGTTTCTTCTATTTGGTAAGTAGAGGCCCGAGGGCTCTGTATTCAGAAAACTCCTTTTACTTAGCCTAGAAGAATCTGATCATGTTCTTCTTTTCCTTATGCATCCTAGAGATTTGACCGATCATAGATTTGGTGTTCTTCAGTTCCTCGTTTTCTTGTTTTACTATCAAGTTATCGAATAGCAGGGTGGTGTAACGTCCTTCTACATCAGTAACTTTTTGCTTCTCGGCCTTTAGTTCGCCTTCAAGCTTTGTGCAGTAGAAGGTGGTTTTAGAGTGCAGACTCTTTTCCTTTTCCTAACCAGCCTGGGCAACCTTCATCCTAAAATTTGCGTCTTCAAGTTCCTCTTCGAGTCGGTGAACTTCGTTGAGGTCATCTTTAAGTTGTTGGATTTTGACATCTAGCTCTTTCTCCCTTGCGTCGGCCTGGTTTAGTCGACATATCAATCGGCTTCAAACAGCAGTAACATGTGTACCGAAGTTTGGAGAGTTAGTTTTATAATAGAATAGCAATTTTTATAAGCGAAGGTGGAAGGAAAAAGCTTACTCGTCCTTGATTTATAATATCAGCGTAGATGAGTACTTGGAGGCTATTACCTTTAAACCTATCTTCATCAACAGGAAGGATAAAGTTCTCGAAGAGCTCGTGAGGGTAATCTTCAAGTTCGGTTGGGCAAAGCATCATTTTTGCTCGGTTCTCATGGTCTTAGCTGGTGGAGGGCCTGATTTTCAATGGAACTCGTGTAGGTGGGGGGTTGTTTGCGGGATGATTTATTGTGAGGTTTTTTGGCTGGGGGAGGGTCATCAGAGACTTCTTTAGTCGTTTCTTAGTTAGAAGTTTCCTGGATTTCAATCGTTCGGTGTTCGACTTTGGATCGGGAATGATGATTGGTGTTTCAATGGTAGTCTTTACAAGATGAGCTTCTGAAGGGTTGAATGCGTTGGTTTTGATTATTTTGGTTGCATGCTTTATTCGCCTTTGTTTTACTCGAAGGAGGGGTGTCTTTTCGGATAGGGGCATGTCCAGAGGACTCTTCTCAATAAATGATGGAGTCGGGATTATTGATGGTTGGGATACGTTTATGTATAGGATTTAGTTCGGATGAGGAAGTCGGTGGACTTTCTATTGTAACAGTTAGGGGTGTGGTTTCGGTGATAATTGGTGTAGGGTTGGATTGATTGATATTTTTGGCGTTGTCATTGTGAGACCCCCGATTTTATAAATAAATATTTAATTTTTTTGAAAATTTTTTTGAATATTATAGTGTGGATTTGATATAATGTTATAGTTCTGGGTAGTATTTATAAATTTTGTAAAGTATGCAAGTTGTTATATAATATTTGATTGGTCAGGGAATTTTTATTTTGTCGGAGAATATCCGTACGACGGTACAATCATTGGTGGACCCCACAACGGAATTATTGTCGGATTGACAAAAAGACAAAAAATATTTTATGAAAATAACGGCGAAAGTTTTACCGTTAAAACTGTTGAACTACTCGGTAGTAAAAGTACGGTAATACGCGTGGTTGCATAGTAGCAAACATTATTGATTATTGATGCTTACGTGATAAGTCACTCAGTTTTGTTTTATTGGTATTATTATGTAATAAAACAGAAAAACTTTTTATATAAAACAGAATACTTTTATAAAGTTATTCTATAAATAGAATATATATATTCTATTATGCATAGTATTTTGCATAATAAAATCATTTTACATAAAATAGAATACTTTTATAAAGTTATTCTATAAATAGAATATATTATATTTTATTATGCATGGTGTTGCATAGTGTCTGCATAGTGTTTTGCATAGTAAAATCTTTTTATATAAAACAGAATACTTTTATAAAGTTATCTATTTTATTAGACAATAATTAGAATATATTATATTTTATTATGCATAGTGTTTGCATAGTGCCTGCATAGTGTTTATATAGTAAAATCTTTTATAAAGTTATTCGTTTTATTATATTATAAATAGAATATATTATATTTTATTTAAAAGATTTTGCTTTAAATATGGACCGTCTGATTAAAAGTAAATCAATCTGGACCGTTCATGAATTAGTTACTATGCAGTCCATTCTTCTATAAATAGAAGCTCATTCATTCATTATTTCTTACGAATTCACTGAAACTCTAGAGAGAGAAACTATAGAGAGAGTTCTTCTTCTATAATCTTGAGCATATTTCTTTATAGTTTAAGAAAGCTTTGAGAGTAGTACAAGTTTTCTTCGAGTATATCCTCGCCCTACAAGTCGGAATACTCTTCTTTTGCGGTAAGGGATATTATTTATTGTACTCGTAGGGGATATTATTTGTTGTACTCGTAGGGGGTATTATTTCTTTCTTATTCATGAAGATAACTTCTATTATTCCATTCTTTATTATTCTGTTGGAATAACCTGTATATGCGGGATACCCTATACTTGGTGAAATTCTTCTGTTATTCCATTCTTTATTATTATGTTGGAATAACCTGTTTATGCGAAATACCGCATACATGGTAAAATTCTTCTAATATTTCGTTATTTATTATTCTATCGGAATATCTTGTTTGTGCGTTTACGCCAAACCTGGTTCCATTATTTATTATTGTGTCAGAATATCCTGTCTGTGCGTTTACGCCGGACCTGGTTCTATTATTTATTATTCTGTTGGGAATAACATGTCTGTGGAGTCTATCGCACGCATGGTGAATCCTTAAGTTATTACATTCTTTATTATTCTGTTGGAATAACCTGTCTATGTGGATTATCACATGCATGGTGAATGATCTTTCGTATTCATTCCTTATTAAATTGTGGAAATGATCTGTCTACGTGGATTACCGCATGGCGGGAAAAATCCATTTGCAGTTTCATATATTCTATTATACTCAATTGGTTAAAGTTTTGACTTCTATACTCCATGAAATTAGTGGAATATCCTTGATATTTGCGCTTCATCCAGTATCTTTTCATGGAAATATTCTTCTGAGCATTCTTGAATTTTACTCTACAAAGAAGTATCATGTTGACAATTTGGACGTTATTAGTTCCTGGATAAATTAATTGTGACGCCCCCAAAATTAGGTATATATCACACATCTTGGGTCACCAGATACATGGTACAGAATTCAAATACAACTGTCGTGTACAATACGACAAAACCTAAACTGTGAATTTGAATACAAATATTATCTACTAGAGATTATACAAACTCAAAAGGAGTCCTCATTACAATTATTATCACACTATTTCACAGAATAGTGAGGACTACTAATGCTATCCTCTGGACCATCACTCCATTCCCTGACTCGTCCCAGCTATATTCTCATTTCCTGAAGAGAACAGTGAAAGAAAGGGTGAGCTCAACTAGCCTAGTAAGAAATATTATGACTAAGATAATGCAAAATAAATTATCATTAGTCTCCGACAATGTTAAACTGATAAAATATAATAGACATTAAGTTTAACCGCAGCGGAACAAGCAATCCATTAAAAGAGTCAAGTAAAAAATAAAATCTATCATCTTTTATGATTAAAAAGGTTTTTCATCACTGTTATCGCTGAGACTCAGCTTAATAAATATTCCACATCATCGAATCACCCATGCACTACAACCAATGATATTCTTTAGTATCACGACCACAATTATCCATGCACTACGGGCCAAGAATATTTGTGTATTCATTAATGGTCATGATCATGCCAACAACTATCCATCAATGCACTACAGGCCAGCGAGGACTTTTACCACATCATTTGTAACATTACGGTCAAAATTACACCGAATAATCCCTAGTCATAATCATACCAAGTCCATCTATGCACTACAGGCCACATATGACTTTCAACATAATATAAACATAAGGATGATGACAATGATATAAAAATTCAATAAAACAAGTTCAAAAATTAATTTGTCCAAGAACTACTAATGTCCAAATTGTCAACATGATACTGCTTTTTAGAGTAAAATTCAAGAAGGATCAGAAGAATATTTCCATGAAAAGATACTGGATGAAGCGCAAATATCAAGGATATTCTACTAATTTCATGGAGTATAGAAGTCCAAACTTTAACCAACTGAGTATAATAAAGAATGGAATAACAAAAGAAATCACCATGCATGCGGTACTTCGCATAGACAGGTTATTCCAACAAAATACTAAATAACGGAACCAGGTCAGGCGAAATTCGCACTGACAAGATGTTCCAATAGAATAATAAAGAATGTAATAACAACAGAAATCACCATGCATGCGGTACTTCGCATAGACAGGTTATTCCAACAGAATACTAATAAGGACGGAATTAGGTCCGGCGTAAAACGCACAGACAAGATATTCCAACAGAATAATAATAAAGACGGAACCAGGTCCGGCGTAAAACGCACAGATAGAATATTCCAACAGAATAATAAAGACGAAATCAGGTCCGGCGTAAAACGCACAGATAGGATATTCCAACAGAATAGTGAAGACGGAATAATAGAAGAATGTAACCAAGTATAGGGTAGACCGTGTATACAGGTTATTTCAACAGAATAATAAGCAATGGAATAACAACAATTCTCTTCATGTATAAGAAAGAATAACACCCCTTACCGTAAAAGAACTGAATATATAAAAGTAGTTAAGTAGTAGAATATTTTTCTTCTTTCTCTCTATAGTTTCTCTCTCTAGAGTTTCAATGAATTCGTAAGAAATAATGAAGGAATGAGCTTCTATTTATAGAAGAATGGAATGAATAGTAACCAGCCCATGAACGGTCCAGATTGATTTACTTTTAACGGACGATCCAGATTGGTTTACAATAAAATATAATATATTCTATTTTTTATATAAAACAAAACTTATTATAATATATATATACATATAAAATAAAAAAATGACCCCCCGTGTTCCCAGATTTCCCCCACCCAAAAATCATTAAGATTATATATATATATATATATATATATATATATATATATATATATATATATATATATATATATATATATATATAATGTATGTATATATATATATAACATATCTATACATGACTTTTGGAAAATCCTTCACGTGAATCACTTTGAAAAAACCATCCCCTGACAAACCCATTTTCAATATATGGGCCCCACAATGGGCCCCCACCTATTTTATATTAAATAATTTTCTATCAATTATTTAAAAAAAAATGGGTAAATGGAAATCCAAATAATAAGCAAAATTTACAACAACTACTTCATAAAAACAAATCCTCTCAATATTTTTAACAATATTTAGCATCATTACTATATTTCACAATATTAATCGATCAGGTCGTTCCCAGGAAAGAGGGGGCTTTCCAATAAGGATTTCTCCCTATTGGCGCGCAATTAGGTGACCAAACCTCTCCTTGACAGGACTTCTAGACATCGTTAATATTGCAAATAATAATATTAATAATTTTGTCGTCTCAATTATTGATTTTAACAATATAAAAAAATATCGACAATAATTGAATCAAATAACGTGAGATACTATGCAACAATTACAATAGTAATAATTGAACAAAACTGAATGACTTCTCACGTAAGCATCAATAATCAATATCGTGTGCTACCATGCAACCACGCGTATTACTGTAATTTTACTACCGAGTAGTTTAACAATATCAACGGTAAAACTTCTGCCGTTATTTTCATAAAAATATTTTTGTCGCTTTCTCAATCCGACAATAATTCTGTTGTGGGGTCCACCAATGATTGTGCCGTTTGTACTAATATTCCCTGTTAAAACGAATATTCCCCGACCAATCGAATATTATATAATAACTTGCGTACTTTGCAAAATTTATAAATATTATCCACAACTATTATATCAATTTCACTCCATAATATTCAAAAATAATATTTATAGAAAATTCATCTTTATTCAAAAAGTTGGGGTTTTACAATCTCCCCTTCTTATGAAATTTCGCCCTCGAAATTAGGGTACGTACCTGGTATGTCGAAGAGGTAAGGATATCCTGATTTTATTTCAGATTCTAACTCTCAAGTCATTTCCTCAATATCGTGGTTTCTCCACAAAACTTTGACTTGAGGTATAACCTTGGTGTGTAGAATATGTTCCTTCTTATCCAAGATTTGAACAGGAACCTCTTCATACGTCAAATCTTCCGCTATTTTATCCGATTCCAACTCAATAATGTGGTTCGGGTCTTCCACATATTTACGTAATATGGATATATGAAAAACGTTATGAACACGAGACATACTTGGCGGTAAAGCGAGTCTATAGGCCACAGTTCCTACTAGATCAATAATTAAAAATGGGTCAATGAATCGAGGATTGAGCTTTCCTCTCTTTCCAAATCTCGTAACTCCTTTCCATGGAGCAACACATAACAACACATGATCTCTTATATCAAATTCCACGTCCTTTCGATAAAGATCAGCATAACTCTTTTGTCGATCTTGTGAGATTTTTATACGTTGTCGGATATTTTGAATCTTTTTCGTAGTCATACGTACCAACTCTGGTCCCAACAAAGTTGTTTCACCCACCTTATCCCAGCATACTGGAGAACGACACTTTCTTCCATACAATGCTTCGAATGGAGCCATGCCAATACTTGCTTGATAACTGTTGTTGTAGGAAAACTCCACCAATGGTAAGAACTTGTCCCAACTTCCCTTGAAATCAAGGACACAAAGTCTTAATAGATCTTCAAGAGTTGAATAGTCCTCTCCGACTATCCGTTCGTCTGAGGATGATATGTCGAGCTAAATCGTAAATCTGTGCCCATAGCTTACTGCAAACTAACCCAAAATCGTGAAGTGAATCTTGGGTCTCGATCAGAAACTATGGATACTGGCATACCATGCAGTCTTCCAATCTCATTTATGTACATACGAGCAAGACGTTCAAGTGTATAAGTTTCTCATATCGGTAAGAAATGAGCAGACTTAGTCAATCTATCAACAATGACCCAAATCGCATCTATACCTTGAGAAACCTTAGGAAGAACGGTAACGAAATCCATGGTAATGTGCTCCCACTTCCATTCTGAAATTTCAAGTGGTTGCAATGGACCTTTTGATACTTGATGCTCCGCCTTGACTCATTGACACGTTAGACACCTTGAGATAAACAGCGCTATCTCTCTCTTCATATTGTCCCACCAAAATGTATGTCGAAGATCATGATACATTTTGGTATTCACAGGATGGATAACAAACGGTGTGTTGTGCGCCTCCATCATGATTTTACACTTTAAATCAGGGTCGTTAGGAACACAAAGTCTGGAGTTGACTCGAAGTATTCCTTCTTCATCGATTCTTGCTTCCGGCATCGCACCTTCTTGCACTTTCTTCCTCATACGCATCAGCTCCAGATCTGTAACTTGAGCAGCTTTAATTTTATCAATTAAAGTCAGTTCTACTCGTATATTTGCCATCATCACATGGGTCCCTGGAGTCTTTATCTCTATCTCCATCCTTTGCAAGTCATACAAAATGGGCCTTTATGTTAACAATATTGCACTCGTACCCGCATATGATCTTCTACTCAATGTGTCAACTACCACGTTCGCTTTTCCAGGATGGTATTGGATGGTATGATCATAATCTTTCAATAGTTCAAGCCAACGTCGTTGTCGCATGTTAAGTTCCTTTTAAGTGAAGAAATATCTTAGGCTTTTATGATCCGTAAAGATCTCCACTTTCTCCCCATACAAGTAATGCCTCCAAATTTTAAGTACGAAGACAACAGCTGCTAACTCTAGGTCATGAGTAGGATAATTCCTCTCATATTCTTTGAGTTGTCGTGAGGCATAGGCTATGACTTTCCCATGTTGCATGAGAACACATCCTAACACTTTGCCCGAAGCATCACTGTAGATGACAAATCTCTCCGAACCAGATGGTATTGTCAGAACAGGTGCTGAAATGAGTCTCCTCTTGAGTTCTTGAAAACTTTTCTCACATTCCTCGCTCCAACCGAACTTTGTATCTTTCCGAGTCAGCTGAGTTAGTGGAGTAGCAATTCGAGAAAATCCTTCTACGAATCTCCGATAATAACCAGCTAAGTCGAGAAAGCAACGTACTTCGGTCACTGATTTAGGTTGCTCCCAGCTTTGAATAACTTCAATCTTTGCTGGGTCAACAGATATTCCATGACTTGATACCACGTGCCCGAGGAATGCTACTTCCTCAAGCCAGAACTCGCATTTCTTCAACTTGGCATAAAGCTTGTATTCACGAAGCTTTTGGAGTATCAGCCTCAAGTGTTCCTCATGATCTTCACAGCTTTTGGAATATATGAGGATGTCATCAATAAAGACGACCAGAAAGTGATCCAAATATTCTTTGAATACTCGGTTCATCATATCCATGAAGGAAACAGGAGCATTAGTTAATCCAAAGGACATGACTAGGAATTCATAATACCCGTACCGAGTTCTGAAAGCCGTCTTTGGAATGTCATCGATTCTAATCTTCAATTGGTGATATCCGGAATGAAGATCAATCTTTGAAAAGAATTTGGCTCCTTGCAACTGGTCAAACAGGTCATCAATACGTGACAATGGGTACCTATTTTTGATGGTGACATGATTCAACTCCCGATAATTAATACAAAGTCGCATACTCCCATCTTTCTTCTTCACGAATAGAACAGGAGCACCCCAAGGAGAAGTACTAGGACGAATAAAGTCAATGTATAACCATTCCTGCAGTTGAGTCTTTAACTCCTGAAGTTCAATAGGAGCCATTCGATATGGGGCTTTGGAAATGGGTTTTGTACCGGGTTTAAGGTCGATACAAAATTCAATTTCATGCTCTGGGGATAGGCCAGGAAGTTCTTCAGGGAATACGTCAGAAAATTCATTAACAATAGAAATATCATTCAAAACTGACGTATTTTTGTTTCGATCCGTGACATGAGCTAAGAAAGCTTGACATCCATTTTTCAATAAACGAATAGCTTTATGGTTTGAGATGACAGTGATTGATTTTAATGGTTTGTTTGCTTGAATTCGCATAATAGGCCGATTAGGAATATGAAAGCTAACAACCTTATGAAAACAATCAATTTTTGCATGATGAGTAGTTAACCAATCAATCCCTAGAATTACATCAAATGCAAGTATTTTTAATGCAATAAGATCGACAGGTAATGTGTGGGTACCAACTTGAACCAAACAAGACTTATAAATCGTGGATGTAATGAAGGTTTCTCCCAACGGAGTTTCCACAAATAAGTCAAAGTCTAATTTCTCCGGAGAAAAATTTAATCGTTGAGCGCAAGTAGGAGAAATAAAAGAATGGGTAGAACCGATATCAAATAAAGTGTAGACTTCGCTAGAGTTTATGATAAGCTTACCCGTGATGACCTCATTCGGGTTCCTTGCTTTCTGGGAGGTCACAACAAACGTTCTCCCTTGCACTACCAGCTTTGACTTTTCTGGGACATCCTTTGGTGCCTCCATTCTAGCTGAATTTGTCTTCGGTGAACGACAAAATCGGGCTAAGTGACCTTCTCTTCCATAATTATAACATGCTTTGGACGGCATCGCGTAATTTGGACTGATGTGTCCCTCCCCTCCGCATTTGAAGCATATGATAGGTGGTCTTTCTCCTTCCTTAACAACGGGTGCTGGTGCTAACGTCTTTCCATCATTGTTGAATCTCCTCTTCTTGAAATGTCCATTCTTATTATTTTGGCCCTGATTACCACCGAAGTGGTTACCATTTCTGGCATGTTGATTCCCTCCACGCTTGTTGTCACCGCTTCGATGACTGCTCTCACTGGTATTATCATTTTGCCGGCTGCTCTCTTTTGGTTTCGTTGACTCGTTATCGCACTCCACCAACTGAGCCCTATTTATAACATCTGAATACAAACATAGTTTATGAGAAATAAGATGTTGACGTATCTCCGGCTTCAAACCTCTTAAAAACATTCGTGTCATTCTCTCTTCATTATCCACCAAGTGGGACGCAAATCGGGATAACTCCGTAAATTTTGCCTCGTATTGCGACACGGTCATATTGTTTTGCTCCAATTTGTTAAACTCCACCTCCTTCATGTGACGAATATACCAACTGTGACGCCCCCAAAATTAGGTATACATCACCCATCTTCGGTCGCCAGATACATGGTACAGAATTCAAATACAACTTACTAATACAACTGTCGTGTACAATACGACAAAACATAAACTGTGAGTTTGAATACAAATATTATCTACTAGAGATTATACAAACTCAAAAGGAGTCCTCATTATAATTATTATCACACTATTTCACAGAATAGTGAGGACTACTAATGCTATCCTCTGGACCATCACTCCGTTCCTCGACTCGTCCCAGCTATATTCTTATTTCCTGAAGAGAACGGTGAAAGAAAGGGTGGACTCAACTAGTCAAGTAAGAAATATTATGACTAAGATAATGCAGAATAAATTATCATTAGTCTTCAACAGTGTTAAACTGATAAAATATAATAGACATCAAGTTTAACTGCAGCGGAACAAGCAATCCATTAAAAGAGTCAATTAGAAAATAAAATATACCATCTTTTATGATTAAAAAGGTTTTTCATCACTGTTATCGCTGAGACTCAGCTTAATAAATATTCCACATCATCGAATCGCCCCTACACTACGGCCAAGGATATTCTTTAGTATCACGACCACAATTATCCATGCACTATGGGCCAAGAATATTTGTGTATTCATTAATGGTCATGATCATGCCAACAACTATCCATCAATTCACTACAGGCCAACGAGGACTTTTACTACATCATTTATAACATTACGGTCATAATTACACCGAATAATCCATGGTCATAATCATACCAAGTCCATCTATGCACTACAGGCCACAGATGACTTTCAACATAATATAAACATGAGGATGATGACAATGATATAAGAATTTAATAAAACAAGTTAAAGAATTAATTTGTCCAAGAACTACTAATGTCCAAATTGTCAACATGATACTACTTTATAGAGTAAAATTCAAGAAGGATCAGAAGAATATTTCCAAGAAAAGACATTGGATGAAGCGCAAATATCAAGGATATTCTAAAAATTTCATGGAGTATAGAAGTCCAAACTTTAACCAACTGAGTATAATAAAGAATGGAATAACAAAAGAAATCACCATGCATGCGGTACTTCGCATAGACATGTTATTCCAACAGAATACTAAATAACGGAACCAGGTCAGGCGAAATTCGCACCGACAGGATGTTCCAATAGAATAATAAAGAATGAAATAACAACAGAAATCACCATGCATGCGGTACTTCGCATAGACAGGTTATTCCAACAGAATACTGATAAGGACGGAATCAGGTCCGGCGTAAAACGCACAGACAGGATATTCCAACAGAATAATAATAAAGACGGAACCAAGTCCGGCGTAAAACGCACAGACAGGATATTCCAACAGAATAATAAAGACGAAATCAGGTCCGGCGTAAAACGCACAGACAGGATATTTTGGCAGAATAGTGAAGACAGAATAATAGAATAATGTCACCAAGTATAGGGTAGACCGTGTATACAGGTTATTCCAACAGAATAATAAGCAATGGAATAACAACAGTTCTCTTCATGAATAAGAAAGAATAACACCCCTTACCGTAAAAGAACTGAATATAAAAGTAGTTAAGTAGCAGAATACTTTTCTTCTTTCTCTCTATAGTTTCTCTCTCTAGAGTTTCAATGAATTCGTAAGAAATAATGAAGGAATGAGCTTCTATTTATAGAAGAATGGAATGAATAGTAACCAACCCATGAACAGTCCAGATTGATTTATTTTTAACGGACGGTCCAGATTGGTTTATAATAAAATATAATATATTCTATTTTTTATATAAAACAAAACTTATTATAATATATATATATATACATATAAAATAAAAAAATGACCCCCCGTGTTCCCAGATTTCCCCCACCCCAAAATCATTAAGATTATATATATATTAGGGCTATATGTTTATACATAGCTGTGTATTACACAGTAGGGTTATGGCGACGGATTTTTTGGACTATGGCGACGATAAACTGTCGCCATAACTCAGAATAGCTATGACGACGGGTGAAACCGTCGCTATAGCTCAAAAAACTGTCGTCATAGTCGACTGTGTAATACACGGCTGTGTACATACATTTTTACCTATATATTATATATTTATATATATAATACTAATGTATATATATATATATAACATATCTATACATGACTTTTGGAAAATCCTCCACGTGAATCACTTTGAAAAAACCTTCCCCTGACAAACCCATTTTTAACATTTGGGCCCCACAGTGGGACCCTACCTATTTTATATTAAATAATTTTTTATCAATTATTTAAAAAAATGGGCAAATGGAAATCTAAATAATAAGCAAAATTTACAACAACTACTTCATAAAAAAAATAAAATAAAAAAATCCTCTCAATATTTTTAACAACATTTATCATCATTATTATAATTCACAATATTATTCGATTAGGTCGTTCCCAGGAAAGAGGGGGCTTTCCAATAAGGATTTCTTCCTATTGGCGCGCAATTAGGTGACCAAACATCTCCTTGATAGAACTTCTATACATCGTTAATATTGTAAATAATAATATTAATAATTTTGTCGTCTCAATTATTGATTTTAACAATATAAAAAATATCGACAATAATTGAATCAAATAACGTGAGATACTATGCAACAATTACTATAGTAATAATTGAATAAAACTGAATGACTTCTCACGTAAGCATCAATAATCAATACTGTGTGCTACTATGCAACCACGCGTATTACTGTACTTTTACTACCGAGTAGTTCAACAGTATCAACGGTAAAACTTCTGCCGTTATTTTCATAAAAATATTTTTGTCGCTTTCTCAATTTAACAATAATCCTGTTGTGGGATCCACCAATGATTGTGCCGTTTGTACTAATATTCCCTGTTAAAACGAATTTTCCCCGACCAATCGAATATTATATAACAACTTGCGAACTTTGCAAAATTTATAAATATTACCCACAACTATTATATCAATTTCACTCCATAATATTCAAAAATAATATTTATAGAAAATTCATCTTTATTCAAAAAGTTGGGGTTTTACATTAATTCTTGAACTTGTTTTATTGAATTATTATGTCATTGTCATCATCCTCATGTTTATATTATGTTAAAAGTCATCTGTGGCCTTTAGTGCATAGATGGACTTGGTATGATTATGACCAGAGATTATTCGGTATAATCATGACCGTAATGTTACAAATAATGTGGAAAAAGTCTTCATTGACCCGTAGTGCATTGATGGACAATTTTTGGTATGATTATGGCTATGGATTCTCTTCGGCCAAGGGTGCAAAGATAAATTGTTTTATGGCATGATCAAGACCGTTGATGAAAACACGATTATCTTTGGCTTGTAGTGCATGGATAATTCGTGGTCGTGATACTAAAGAATATCCTTGGCCTGTAGTGCAGGGATGATTTTATGATGTGGTTTATTTATTGATCTGAGTCTCAGCGATAAAAGTGATGAAAAACCTTTTAAATCATAGAAGATAGTAGATTTTATTCTCTACTTGACTCTTCTAATGGATTGCTTGTTCCACTGCAGTTAAACTTGATGTTTGTTATATTGTATCAGTTTAACACTGTTGAAGGCTAATGATAATTTATTCTGCACTATCTTAGTCATAATATTTCTTACTGGGCTAGTTGAGCTCACCCTTTCTTTCACTGTTCTCTTCAAGAAATGAGAACGTAGCTGGGACTAGTCGGGGAACCGAGTGATGGTCCAGATGGTGTATTAGTAGTCCTCACTATTCTGTTAAATATGTAATAATAAATGTAATGAGGACTCCATTTAGTTTGTATATTGTCTAGATGACAATATTTGTATTAAAACTCATGGCATATATTTAGTCATTTTTTACACGACTGTTGTATATTTAAGTTTGTATTTGAATTATGTACCATGTATTTGGCAACTCAAGATGGGTGATGTTTACCTATTTTGGGGGCGTCACAGTAGGTTTAAAGCTTAGGGATATGATCCCTGGCTGAGATGTGAGACAAGAACTAGGAGGGGAGAAATGGGGAATTCCTTCGCTAGTATGACCTACCTAAGTTTATTTGGTATTTAATTGGTCGGTCATAGTATAGGGATAATATGTGATATGTTAATTAACCCTTGTTTTGTGACAGTGTTTGAAAATGGCATATGAAAATATTGGGATAAGAAATGAAGCACATGAGACCATTGAGTCAGCTCAACCAAAAGGAAACGACCAACAACACGATAATAATCATACCGGTGGCAACGACCATTGGAAAAATTATAACCATCGTGGGGGAAATTATCATGCCAAGAAAGGTAACCACTTCGGTGGTAATCATGGCCAAGATAATAGAAGTGGAAATTTCAAGAAGAGAAGATCATTTAGCTTGATTTTGTCTTATAGTGAAGTCAAGTCCAGCTGGGACGGTGGTACCAAAGGCGGATATGGACAAAACAAAGTCAGTGGTTTCAGGAAGAGCATTTTTTGTGACTTCTCAAAAAGCGAGTAACCCGAACGAAGTTAGCACGGGTTAGTTAATTATAAATTCTTGCGAAGTCTATACCTTATTAGATACCGGTTCTACCCATTCTTTTATCTCTCTTGCTTGCGCTTAACGTTTAAATTTGACTTCGGAGAAATTAGACTTTGACTTATTTGTTGAAACTTCGATAGTAGAAACCTTCGTTACCTCCAATGTTTATAAATCTTGTTGATTCAAATCGACACTTTCACGTTACTTGTCGATCTTATCTCTTTGAAAATACTTGCCTTTGATGCGATTTTAGGAATCGATTGGTTAACTACTCATCATGCTTTTCTTAAGGTTGTTAGCTTTCATATTCCTAACCAACCTGTTATGTGAATTTAAGAAACCAAACCACTAAAGTCAATCATTGTCATATCAAGCCATAAGTAAAGAGCCCCGGTCCTTTCGTTGTTGACTTTCTTGTGTGGAATACACCGGTTCTGACGTATTCTTGAAGGCTTCTTAGCCTACCCCTAGAGTGTGAAATCGATTTTTGTATTGACCCCAGTACAAAACCCATTTCTAAAACCCTCAAATATTTCTTTACTTAAAATGAACGTAACATGTGCCAAAGACGTTGGCTCGAGCTGTTGAAGATTACGATCGTACCATTCAATATCATCGTGGAAGTACGAACGTGGTAGCTGACGCGTTGAGTAGAAGATCGTATGCGGTTACAAATGTGAATATATGAACCCACGTGAAGATAACGAATATACGATTAGAATCGACTTTAATCGATAAAGTTAAAGTCGTTCAAGCGTCATACTTAGAGCTGATGAATGTGAAGAAGAAGGTTCAAGAGGGCATTATTATAGAAGCAAGAATCGATGAAGAGAGGAAATCTCAACCCTCGATTTAATTGACCCATTTAAAATCTTCGATCGAGTAGGAATTGTGGCTTATAGACTCGTTTTACTGCCAAGTATGTCGCGTGTTCATAACGTTTTTAACGTATCGATGTTACGTAAATACGTGGACGACCCGAACCACATTATTAATTTAGAACCGGACGAGATAGCAGAAGATTTAACATATGAGGAGATACGTGTTAACATCTTGGATAAGAAGGATCATATTCGACGCACAAAGGTTATACCTCAAGAGTTAGAATCTGAAATAAAGTCAAGATACCCTCACCTCTTCAACATACCAGGTACGTACGTAAATTTCGATGGCAAAATTCCACAAGGAGGGGAGATTGTGAGACCCCAAATTTTATTAATAAATATTTAATTTTCTCGAAATAATTTTTTGAATATTATGGTGTGGATTTGATATAATGTTATAGTTGTGGGTAGTATTTATAAATTTTTCAAAGTATGTAAGTTGTTATATAATATTCGATTGGTCAGGGAATATTCTTTTTGTCGGAGAATATCCGTACGACGGTACAATCATTGGTGGACCCCACAGCGGAATTATTATCGGATTGAGAAAACGACAAAATTATTTTATGAAAATAACGGCGAAAGTTTTACCGTTAAAACTGTTGAACTACTCGATAGTAAAAGTACAGTAATACGCGTGGTTGCATAGTAGCACACAGTATTGATTATTGATGCTTACGTGATAAGTCACTCAGTTTTGTTTTATCGGTATTATTATGTAATAAAACAGAAAACCTTTTTATATAAAACAGAATACTTTTATAAAGTTATTCTATAAATAGAATATATTATATTCTATTATGCATAGTTTTTTGCATAGTAAAATCTTTTTATATAAAACAAAATACTTTTATAAAATTATTCTATAAATAGAATATATTATATTTTATTATGCATAGTGTTACATAGTGTCTGCATAGTGTTTGGCATAGTAAAATCTTTTTATATAAAACAGAATACTTTTATAAAGTTATCTATTTTATTAGACAATAATTAGAATATATTATATTTTATTATGCATAGTATTTGTATAGTGCCTGCATAGTGTTTGCATAGTAAAATCTTTTATAAAGTTATTCATTTTATTATATTATAAATAGAATATATTATATTTTATTTAAAAGATTTTGCTTTAAATATGGACCGTCTGATTAAAAGTAAATCAATCTGGACCGTTCATGAATTAGTTACTATGTAGTCCATTCTTCTATAAATAGAAGCTCATTCATTCATTATTTCTTACGAATTCACTGAAACTCTAGAGAGAGAAACTATAGAGAGAGTTCTTCTTCTATAATCTTGAGCGTATTTCTTTAGAGTTTAAGAAAGCTTTGAGCGTAGTACAAGTTTTCTTCAAGTATATCATCGCCCTACAAGTCGGAATATTCTTCTTTTACGGTAAGAGATATTATTTGTTGTACTCGTAGGGGATATTATTTGTTGTACTTGTAGGGGGTATTATTTTTTTCTTATTCGTGAAGATAACTTCTGTTATTCCATTCTTTATTATTCTGTTGGAATAACCTATATACGCGAGATACCCTATACTTAGTGAAATTCTTCTATTATTTCATTCTTTATTATTATGTTGGAATAACCTGTTTATGCGAAATACCGCATACATGGTGAAATTCTTCTAATATTCCGTTATTTATTATTCTGTCAAAATATCCTGTATGTGCGTTTACGCTGGACCTGGTTCCATTATTTATTATTCTGTTGGGAATAACCTGTCTATGTGGATTATCACATGCATGGTAAATGATCCTTCGTACTCATTCCTTATTAAATTGTGGAAATGATCTGTCTACGTGGATTACCGCATGGCGGGCGAAAATACATTTGCAGTTTCATATATTTTATTATACTCAGTTGGTTAAAGTTTTGACTTCTATACTCCATGAAATTAGTGGAATATCCTTGATATTTGTACTTCATCCAGTATCTTTTCATGGAAATATTCTTCTGAGCATTCTTAAATTTTACTCTACAAAGAAGTATCATGTTGACAATTTGGACGTTATTAGTTCTTGGATAAATTAATTCTTGAACTTGTTTTATTGAATTATTATGTCATTGTCATCATCCTCATGTTTATATTATGTTGAAAGTCATGTGTGGCATGTAGTGCATAGATGGACTTGGTATGATTATGACCAGGGATTATTCGGTATAATCATGACCGTAATATTACAAATGATGTGGAAAAAGTCCTCATTACCCGTAGTTCACTGATGGACAAGTTTTTGGTATGATTATGGCTATGGATTCTTTTCGGCCAAGGGTGCAAATATGAATTGTTTTATGGCATGATCAAGACTGTTGATGAAAATACGATTATCTTTAGCCCGTAGTGCATGGATAATTTGTGATCGTGATACTAAAGAATATCCTTGGCCTGTAGTGCAGGGATGATTTGATGATGTGGATTATTTATTGAGTTGAGTCTCAGCAATAAAAGTGATGAAAAACCTTTTAAATCATAGAAAAGAGTAGATTTTATTCTCTACTTGACTCTTCTAATGGATTGCTTGTTCCGCTGTAGTTAAACTTGAAGTTTGTTATATTGTATCAGTTTAACACTGTTGAAGGTTAATGATAATTTATTCTGCATTATCTTAGTCATAATATTTCTTACTGGCTAGTTGAGCTCACCCTTTCTTTCACTGTTCTCTTCAGGAAATGAGAACATAGTTGGGACTAGTTGGGGAACATAGTGATGGTCCAGATGGTGTATTAGTAGTCCTCACTATTCTGTTAAATAGTGTAACAATAAATGTAATGAGGACTCCATTGAGTTTGTATATTATCTAGATGATAATATTTGTATTAAAACTCACGGCATATGTTTAGTCATATTTTACACAACTGTTGTATATTTAAGTTTGTATTTGAATTCTGTACCATGTATTTGGCGACTCAAGATGGGTGATGTATACTTATTTTGGGGGCGTCACAGTCATCTTTGGGGAAATCAACGGGAGGTGGATGTTTGATAAGAGACACTGCAGACAATGGGTGAGTTAAAATTAATGGCATTAGATGTTGTAAAATTACAAGGAAAGGTTTCGGGACTTACATTTATGGTCATAAAGCCAATGGGGACTTTTCAGTAGCTTGTAGTCCCATTCCTTTATCATAAGCCTCTAAATCAATTTCTTAATTTCTATAACTTGGTTCTGTGCGAGGTCTTCGATGATGATGACGAGAGAATTCTGCCTAGTCTGGGATCTGGTGGGTTTCAGTTCCTCCGACGAAGACCCAGTGGGTGTGTTAGCCTTTGTTGCTGGATGGGGTGTTCATTAAGGATCATTTCTCGAGGTGTTTGGATAGATTTATCTTGCTTGCTTGTTTGGTTATATGCCAGAACCCAGGTTCTCATGATCGGCTTTCTAAAAAAAGGGATAAGAAGAAGTCTATAGAAGGAGAGACGCCGAGTTCATGGTAGACGGCGATGAAGGCCATTGTTGATGTAGGAAATCGACATTAATTGTGCAAAACTCATACCTATGAACCCTAGAAAGGTGATGGTGAAGGAGTGAAGGGGAAAGCGAACCCCTTTTTCCAGAAGGGTGATCGACATGGCTATCCAACTGTCTGTTTGGTGGTACGTGCGATCAGTTTCGGATGGGGCTTTTAGATCATGGGTTTTCGGGATGCGATATTGTTCCCGGAGTTTAGCAAAGTCTTCTTCTTTGATAGTGGATTTGGGGTTAGGATGGGAGAATTGTGTTTCAGTAGAATATTCCTTCATCATTTTTTGAACTGCCAGTTCTGCTTTAGATGTGCCTGATGTTTGGGGGGCAGAACGGGTAGGTGTGACAGTGGTGGATTTGGTGGTACTGGCAGTGACGGTTTTTTGGGGATTGATAGTGGTGGATGTGGAGGTAGTCACATGAAGGGGTGGAATGGAGGAAATGGGAATCGCATTGATGAGTTCAATCTTGACAGGGTTGGAGGAAGTTAGTGTGCTTGAGGAAGTCATTGTTGATTGAGAAGACTATTGTTGGAGTTCACAGATTTGCAATAAGAAGAGAGCGGAAGGAGTTGTGATAATTTTGAAATTGGGGTAAATGTAGTTGTTTGATTTGGGGAAAGGGTTTTTAAATGAAATGTCTTTTTAAATTCACGCGCTTATTGGGGAGCGGCTATTAAATAGGAGGTTATGATTAAAAACGTGGGAGAGTGTTGTGGGCCCCTTACTTTATGTGTTGAGTTAGTTTCCGAGGAGGTGGGTTTGCGGCTTTCTTTATGATTAATTGTTGGGCTTTGTTTGAGAAACTCTTCCATTAAATGTTCCATTTAATCGAAGACTATGAGGCAATGTTGGGGCGTAATTATTTGAGCCCGAATTATATGGTGGGCCAAAATCCATGTGGATGTATTTAACCCTACATATATGCCTATATGGGCAGTTAAGTATTTTAAGGAATCAAATATTCCTAATTGCATTTAATTTCTAACTCCTAAGAAAAGTGTCATAATATAATCTGACTTTCTATTTTTAAGGAGATTCTGTTTAATCCCATTAAGGAATCATACCTAATGAGGAATCCTAATTCTATATGGGGAAGGATGTGTGATCACTATAAATACTTGGTTATACACCCTAATCATCAGGTACACACATTCATATTATTTTACAACACTAGAACATTAACGCTCTGTTTCTGAGTTTTAAAATGGACAGAAAAGAAAAGAAATTGACGAAAAATTTAAGTTTTCTTTTCAATTCTTATGTTTCCGAGTTTTTTAATAAATGGAAAAGAAAAGAAATGGATAGAAAACTTCGCAACTTTTCCTGTTAAAGTTTTTTGTCCAAAATTGGCCCGATTTAGACGGAAAAGAAATTAGAATAAGTAATATTTTTATAATTCTCATATTATCCTCAACTTTTAATATAATAAATTTTAAATTACAACTCATGTCCTCAATTTAAATTTTCTATCGTTTTCTATTAAAAACTCAGAAATAACACAAAAAAAACTTCAAGTTTTCTATTCTTTTCTTTTCTGTTCTAATTTAAGTTTTCTATTCTTTTCTTTTCTGTTCAAAACTCAGAAACAGAATGTAAGTCTCAATTGTTAAACCTTATTCAGTTTGTATTTATTCTCACATCGACGCTACCCAGCTCCCGGCGACCCAAGCTGTCAAGTTTCTGGTGAAACTTCGTTTCTGTACAAGATTTGACGTATTTTCGTAATTGAGGTGTGTGGACGAATCTTGACGTTAACCCCTACAAAAATTCAAGATTTCACCCTAGGCAATTTTTCAAATTTAAATTTTAGCAAGTTGAAATTGTATTCTTGTGTGGGAGGGAAATGAGTTGATCAGTTTTTGTTCCCTTGCTAGCTTGACCAATATTAGAGTTATGCATGGCCCACCTTTGCATGTTTTTTCCAAAAATACAATATTTAATATATATACAAATATTGGAAAACTTGTGAGTTTATTTTTGAAAAATATTTTGAGCCCTTTTCTTGTCGTAGAAAATATTGCTATATGAATTTATTTTTTTAACATTTAATATTAAAATTATCAAGGTCAATTAAAAAATAATATTCAATAGTTCAAAAATTATGGTTAAAGTAGGAAAATAAGTAATTTTAAAACATATATAAATATAAAAAGAAGTCCTATAGGGGAGGATTTTGTTACTCCCTCCGTCCCATAGTTATAGGATAATTTCTTTTGGCACATAGTTTAAGAAAATTAGTTAAGTGACAATTTTTAACATAAATTTTTCACATATACCCCTTAATATGAAATTAATGAATAAGTTAATTACTCCTTACTTATCACATTGGAACTCTCAACTTCATTGATTGACATGTACTAACTATTAAAATCCATAAACTTTAACCAAAGAGAATACAACAACATTAAATGTGGTGATAAAAATAATGATATTGAATGTTGTTTCTTCAAAAAAAAGTAATGATTGAATATTTATTATAAGGGCATAAAAATAAAACAATGAACCAATTAAATTTTATAAATAGTAAGTAGTCTATATATTGGGACATCTCAAAATAGAAAATCAACCTATAACTATGGGTCGGAGGGAGTATTTTTTTTCCTAATAACCTATTTATTATCATCAAAATTAATTCGTAGAGGCGGAGAGCCAACAATATATACATATATATATATATATATGGGTATCCATCCACAGCAACCGGTTGTTGGGAGCAACCCATTTTGGCCCAGCCGCTAAAACCTGTAGCGGCTTATATAAAAAAAATTGTCTAAGGCCGGTACATATTGTAGCGGTTGGGCCAAAAGGGGTTGCTCCCCAACAACCGGTTGTTATGGATGGAATCCCTCTATATATATATATATATATATATATATATATATATATTCTAAGAGAGAGAATGTATAGAAAAAAGTGGAAATAAATAGAACTTGGTGGCCAAGTTGAGAAAATCCCAATTAAAGAAAACACCTAAATTACAACCGAAGTAAAATAGGTAAATGGAGTGAATAAATATAGGAAAAGCAACCAAATAAAGTACATTACCAAAACACAAGAGTCCTCTCCCCCTCCAAAAACAGTAAGCCAAATAAAATCACACCAAAAAAAATACTAAACTACAAAGACTTTACAAAAATAGGAGTCAAACAATTCCATAATAAAGTTGAAAAAATTCCAAACGGGTTCTAAAGGTGTCCATACGAGAGAGAGAGTGTCATGCATAAAATCTACTGCCATGCAAATTTGCCGTTTTCCATCTCTTCCTTTCCATTTGGGGTTAAAAAACCTCACGCCTCTTTGTATTCATCACAACTATATTTAGAAAAGAGGGTTTATACATACACACACACACATATATATATATATATATATTGAGATTGATAATCTGGGGTTGGTTTAAATCTAAAGGAGAAAAAAATGGGTAGAGGAAAAATTGAGATAAAGAAGATTGAGAATTTGAATAGCAGACAAGTAACATTCTCAAAAAGGCGTGCTGGGTTGCTGAAGAAGGCCAATGAACTTGCTGTTTTATGTGATGCTGAAATTGCTGTAATTGTTTTTTCAAATACCGGAAACTTGTATGATTTTTCAAGTTGCAGGTATTTTTTTCTTGTTCCTTTTACTTCTTTTCATTCTTATTTTTATTTTCTTCCACATGTTTTTTTATTTTATTTTTACATAAATCTCTGATACGAAGGATCAAAAATCTTATAGTAGTGGAGAAAACCCGATTCCATATATAAGAGAGGGGAAAATTCTCTCTAATAAAAAAAGAAACCACTCGCTAATGGAGAAAAATAAACTTCACATTAGGGAGAACAGAGATTGTTTGCAAGATTATAATTCTAATTAAGATTATTAATTTTAGGATTATAATTTCGAGATTATAATTATAATTTCAAGACTATTAAGTTATTTTATAATTTCAAGAATAACGGGTGTTTGATAAAACTAAATGAAATAGTTCTGAATTCAAAAAATTTATTTGATAATTGACATGTCTGAAATATCTTAATGATAGATTTTTATTATTTTACCTCATTGAAAAATTCAAAATTATTGTAAATTTATTTAATATTACTTGATATAATAGTTAATATTGTAAAAATAATAAATATAAAATACTTCATTCAACCGCCAAAATAATTACAGTTGGTCATTCAGTCCAAAAAATCTGACTGATTCAACCATTTAGACGATTTTTATTCAAAACAAAAGCACTGAATGGCTGACCGATTCACCAATTCAACTCTATTCAGCTCTAAACAAAATAGTCACAAGTCTAAATTTGTAAACAAAGAAGATATTTAGATTAATATTATTATCCCAAGTATAATCTTTGTAAACAAACATAAGAATTTGTGACTTCATAAAGAGGAAAAAAATAAATGTAAAAAATTCTAAAATTCAACTGAAAATTTCTAAAATTTAAAATTAAAGTGATTCATGTTAAATTTTGTACGTATTAGTACCCTTTAAATACTTTACAATATTCACAATTATAATAACTAAAATCAAACAATTAAAATATCAAATTTTAACATTACAATTTCAGACTTTTAAAAATTAAAATAGAACTCTTTTTAAGTAATTGAGGGAGTATTATTGGCACGACTTTGAAGTTTAAACCATGGTTGCTATCTGTGGCGGACTCACGTGTAGTCCTGTGACTGCAACTGACCCCACTGATTCAAGAAGCATAAACACAATTTATTTATTTTTGTATATTCCCTCTTCTGAATATACTACCTAACATATTTTAAATTTGGACTATAAAATAAAAAATAGAAAAAATCTTCGTCCTCTGAGTATATAGAACTCTTTTGAGGAACAATATTTTTAAAATACAAATGCTACATTTCTATGGAACGAATTAGTAAGTCTTATAGTATTAACAAATGACGATCTTCTTTAAGGAGCTTGTTGTGTATAAATTGGTTCATGTTATATATGGTGAACTTGCAGCTTAACTTTGTTTATTAATGCAGCATGAATCATATACTTGCAAGATACAGCAAATGTCCTAGAATCTTCGGAAACTTCAAAAGTAGACCATAAGGCACAGGTACTTAATTCTATTTATTACTAATTGTTACAACAGTGATGTATGTACCAGAAAGTTTACAAGTACATTCTTATTCTCTATGATACTGTATTTGGGTATTATATATATATATATGTTCTGCATATTGTTGGTATTTTTTGGAAATGCTTATGGTTACCTAGTTGGTCTTTTAAAAATGATAAGGTGATCAAACACTGTTGTCAGCTGTGGCTTGATCTATTATTATTCTGAATTGCGGTGCAAGAACTTAGATGTGTTGGGCATCCTATCATAGTTGGGTTTAATTTTCTCCTACTACGATTTAACTTGCATACCTAGTCAATTTGCGTTTTTGGTAAATATGGTTTAGACTTGGTTACGGAAGCAACATAAGCTTTAATTCTCAGTTGATGACTTGAGAATCTGGGTCATTGCGGCTCGCTCATATAGCATTTTATTAAACAAGTGTCATTTATAAGTAGCTTTCTTGTATACGATTTGATTTGATGTACCTATTCAATGAGTGTTATCGACATTCCCGCCGCTTGGCTATGTGGTTTAAAGGAGAACTTGAGATGCAGCCTTAAATCCGAAGTTCTTGAGTTCGACTCCCAGTAACATCAAACATAGGGGTCACGGACTGCACGCGTAAACTTGTTAGAAAATCATGTTTGGAAGAGGAGAGACATAGTCTGATTGAAAAGTCGAGAAACTCCTTTTTATCACAAAATCAAAATAAATAAATAAATCATGATTTAGACCACCATTACATAGATCTTGGATCGATCCAGTACATGGAATGGAATTGGGAACGAATAATCACTTTTTGTGAAACAGAATACTTAGTTGGTACGAAATATGTTTTTCCTACAACGTACCACGTTGAGAATAACTTTCTAAAAACATATAAATAATTGAGATATAATTAAAATTAGTTGACTGGTTTCTAAGCGTATTGTCACAATAAGTGTATTTATAACGAGATTATGTTATGTCATCCATCCTTTACTAGACACTCACAATTATTTTACAATCTAGGGTTTCTATTAGTGTTACAAATTAACTTATGTGATTGTTATAGTTTGTAAATATCCTGAATATTTTAGAGAGTAATAATAGATAGTCATTCTTATCCTTTTATTAGATTTAATCTTACTCAACCATTGTTTTGCTCAAGGACTATATAAGAGTACTAGCAGCCGGGCACTATATGGACAGTGGAATTTATCACAAATTTTGAACGGTCAAAATAATTTATTGAGTGAGCGAAAAATTTAAAATCATTTGTATTTTATTAGATGAATGTTTCTCGATTGTAAATAATAAAATAAAAGAAATTAGTAAATTAAATGATATTTTTATAAAAAAATCGTTGTTATGGATCAATAGTGACAGTTTTTACCGTCGCTATACATCTACAACGACACTTTTAATTTAAAAATATTAAAAAAATATTGTGGAAATATCAAATTTCGATGTTTAGAAACGAAGAATTTAGGGAAAATCTTTTTATTTTTTTATTTTTAACATATAACGTTTTAGATAATTCTATGTTTTTTTTAAACGTCTGCTCTGAAACTAAATTACTAAACCCATACCTGAAATTGAATTAGCCCCTAAACAACCACCAAATTGAACTCAAAATCCAAACCCTTGCGAAATTCCGAACACAATAGAGTTAAAATCGCGATCAAATAGCACCTGTAACATGATCAAATCTCAGCCAAAAATTGCGAGCTCTGATTCGGAACAGGTTACAACTGAGATTTTCAACGAAATCCACCACCATTTGAGGTATAAATCAGTGATGAACCACTCGTTTTAGTCGTTATTCGTCATTTCAAGTTTCAATTTGATGTTTCAAAGTTCATCAACATCTCACTATCGGTCCGCTTTTGAATTTCCTTGGATTAATGTCTTTAATTTGTTGAATTGGCAATTTTTTTCGCTATTCTTCTCTGGTCTGCTATTTTTTTTTCTTTCAGAAATCCTTTATTAGTGTTTGGATTAAAATTAGGACTGATTATATTAGTTTGGATTAAATCGTTCATATAATCTTATGTGGAAATATTTGTTTGGTGTTTGGAGCTGATTTAATTGGAAAGTGACCTTAGGTTTATGAGGATATGGAAATATTTGTTTGATGTTTGGAGCTGAGGGTTGATCCAAATCTTGTAAATGTTGTATTAGAAGCTAAATGTTTTCAAAAATGGTAGCTTTCTTCAAGTTATGTGTTCTTGGTCATATATTGTACTCTAAAATCTAAATGGTTGTTTTCAGGCTATTTATTTGCTGTTATCTAGATGACTAATATGTGGGATAGTGGTTCCAACTATTTATGCCTATAATTTTACTTTTATATAACTTTCTTATATTTTCTTATATAGAAGAAAGGTCATGAGGTGGAAGTTCTCAAAAAGGAGATTGCGAATCTCAAATCAAAACAAATGTAAGTTTTCATTTGGCTTAGCTACACTTTTAATTGTTAATTTTTTCGCATTTTAGAACCTAAACACTTTCAATCATAAGACATTGAACCTTAATGTCCCTAAATTTCTATAAATAAAACCTTTTGGCTTAATAATTGATTGGAGTGAGAGTATTATTTTCAGTCCTAAATATATTTGGAAGCACCGAAAATGGTAGACACGTGATTATTGTGTGATGCATGAAAAAAAAGGAGGAAAAAATGGAGCCAAAATAAAAGATATATACCCTTAAAAGAATAATTGGCCATTCATTTTGGAGTCACGTGACTTATTCCAGCAAGAAATGCTAAATCTAGTGATTAGAAAGTCTTACTTATAGAAATTCAAGGACATTAAGGATCAATGTTTAAAATTGTGGTTTAATTTCTAAAATGTGAGAAACTTAAATGTTTAAAGTGTATTTGTATTTTTCGCGTTTCCTTTTAGCTGTTCGAGTAATCAGACTTTCACATTTTGAAGAGCCTCCTTAACTTTGTTATATTTGATTGTTGCAGGCTGTTTTTGGGTAACGACCTTAGTGGGATAGGCTTCAAAGAACTGCAGCAGCTAGAACAGCTTTTAAATGAAGGGTTACTATCTGTGAAGGACAGGAAGGTTTGATGTTGTTTCTCGTTTATTTCAAGTTCTACAAGTGAAGTGTTTATGCAGTAAATTGTCTTTTGAAGGCAGTAAAACTTAACAGAAGGTTCAACCATTTCAGGAGCAAATACTAATGGAACAACTGGAACAATCAAGAATAAAGGTACAAGTCCAATAATGTGCTTTTTCTTTGTGAAATCTAAAGCTTGATCACCTAAGGTTTTAATTTTACTAACTTCCAAGTACTTGATTGAAAATTACTTTTGAACATAATTGAAGGAAGAATAATCATCTCATAAGATCAAAAAGAAGTAGAGAATCAAATGATAAAATATAGATATTTCCAGCTATACAGAGATAAGGTTTCAATTTTGGTTTGCTTTTACTGGAAACTTCCTTCAACTTCACTCAGGATGAAATAATTTCGCCTGTAAATCTATTGCCAATGTGTATAAAGAAAAAGATATTGGATTATGATCAGAGAAAGACAAAATCACAGTAAATGTTGTGGCAGTTGTTCCTGGAGTTATTAGTTCTAAAACCTATTGTCACATCATGATAACATTTTGTCTTACTTTCTATCAGGAACAGCGAGTCATGATGGAGAATACGAATTTGCGCAAACAGGCAAATCCTTATCATCTTTCACTTATCGTTGTTATTTTTCACACCTGGCACAGAATTTCATTGATTCCTCCCCCCCCCTTCCTTCTTAATATGATTTTCAGATTGAGGAGCTTCGAAGTTATTTTCCAGTAATTGCAAGCCCAGTGGGAGGTTACCTTGAATACAATCCTGAAACTAGAAATTCTCCCATAAGAAATGGTGCCTCAAGTCCAGAATCTGTCTGCAAAAGCAGAGCTGAGAATGGAGATTTAATGACAACCTTGCACCTCGGGTACTTCTTTTTCCTCCCATCAAGTTCTTCTGCTTTACTTTTCTGTTTTTGCATCAAATTAGGCGGAATTGTTTTGGAAGGTCTCATATATGGAGTTTATCTGCTATTTATTCATATATAATTACCTTGTTCTTCAGTCATTTTTATGAAGTCTTTTATGCGCAGGCCTCCATCTCATGGTCATCGAAAGAGGAAGTCACCAGAGAAAGAAACTCATTGCAGCACCTCTGAGAGTCAAATTGACATGTGATCATTTCCTTTGCTCGTTCCAAACCCTTATTCAATAGAAACAAGTTACCTGACATGAAGTTGAGATAGTTATTTTAAGTTTAGGTGTTTAGTTTGAAGTAACATTACCCTTGGCCAATGAATATAATATTTTTCATATAAGTTTCCAGACTGATCGAAGTCTGGTAGAGGTTTTTTTTTTCCCAAGGGGATGTTCTCTACATGGTATCAAAGATGGGAGGAAAGCTAATTTTTCTGGTCTTAACTTTTATATGCCAATTATTGGTACTTTTTCCTGTGTTACATTAGTATTTCTTGGTTTATTTGATCTGTTTAATTTTCATCCTTTGATCTATTCTTTGGTTGCTAAGAAGCAAATGCATTGAAATTTTGAAGCAATTCATAATTTCATTTTTCTTCCATCCTTTATCCCGTTTTCGCTTTTATCTTTATCTTGAAAATGAAGCCATCTTTCTTAATAGTTCATATGATGTTTTGGAGAAGTTAGAATCGTTAATGTTATTTTCCTTTATTTCCTTCCATTCTTTTAGTTTATTTATTTCATTATATTTTGATGCTAAATTTAAGTACATGTGCAATTGGTAGATTTATTTCCTTTTTACCTAAGAATTCATTGTTATCTATTATTCTGTTAGTGTGCACTACATTTTGAGTAGCATAACTGATAGTTGAATATCAAAGTCTTTGATGATCTTTTCTCTTATGCAGGAACTACTCATCTTACACAATAAATACAATCCACCATATACAAGTATTACTAATATTAATAAACATACAAATTTATATACAGTGAATTTATACACACAAAGTTATTTACAAAAAGAACTGTTCTATTGCATTTTCTGCCTGAGGATATCAAGCAATTCATTCCTACCTGCCATAACCTCAGAGAATAGCTGATTAGCTGCCTCTCCGACGCCCTTCAGAACCTTCTCAATCACTTCAAGTCTTCTCTTCAATTCCTTTGCGGAATCAACTACAGTTTTACCTTTAGCCATAGCTGAAATAAGGTAATCCACTGATTCATTTATCTCTCTAAATTCCTTTACAATTCCCCTGTTTTCCATCATCTCTTTACAAACACTCGAATCGAGAGCATTTAGTGTAGGCAATATGAATCCGCTTGCTGATTTTCTGATGTCCGTGTATGGTTTAACATCACTGCATAATCTTGATAGCAAAACACTGGATACCCATAAACCGGTACTCTCTAAAACCAACAAAGCTTGATGGAAAACAAATCCCTTTTCAGTAGAAATCTTTTGTTTGCTCTCTCCAATCCCTTTAATTCTCAAATCCTTGCAATCTTTCAGACGAATTTCCTTTAGGCGGTTTAGCTTTTCGGGGGAATTCTTGATGATGCTTAAAGCATGAGATACTGAAACCTGAGCTTTGATTTAGTTGAGAGACAGCAGAACTAATGGAATTCAGGAATTCCAACAAGTTTAGGCTGTAGTTTAGATAGTCCTCGATGGAAGAAACTTCCCATTTACTAATAGGGTAGTCTATCTCCACCATCAACTTTGAAAAAGCTTTGTTAACAATAGGCAGCTGCTCAAAACATTGTTGGAGCCATACTAGGGACAAAAATTCCGATCCAAGATCTGAATTCGGCAATAGTTTGCTTACACAATTTGATATATCAGAATAAAAAGCTTGTAAAGAAGCTGAAAAGGCTTCTGATGGGTGGTTGTGGTGGTGGTGATTCTCCAGTTTGGATGAATGTTTAGGAAAAAAGACTAGTTTTTGTACCAATAAAACCATGACAAAAACTAACAGAAAATGGTGCTTTTTTGTTTGTTTGGATTTTTGATGATCATATATTCATATTGATTTGGTGGTTGATCTTATTTATACAAGGAAGTTTGGAATTATTAGAGTAGTACAAGTTGTATTTGCTTCTAGATGTAAAGAGTAAACCAGCAGCTTGTTAGAGAGGGAAAAAACGTTGGTCAAATGTTCTTATCTTGTTTGCACATTGTTAATTGTTTATTTGTGTCAACTTGTCATCACACACGCAATTGGAGACCATTGGGTCCACTTGGTGCTTGCTTTATAGATGCTATAAAGGATTGGGAAGCATAAAGGAAGGGGAATGTTTGGTCATGTGGTTTATATATTAGAGATGGGTTTAGGGAATATTTAAATAGAATCAGCTTTGTGTGTTTTCCAGGTGATTTTAATCCATGAGCAGAAGTATCATTTGGAATAAATTACTTGTTTATGAATAATAATGTGGTTAAATATTTAAATGTAGGGAATATTATTTTTACATGGTTCTCACATGAAAGTGAGACTCACTGTATGCTCCATGTGAGAGAAAATTATATAAAAATATTTAAAATACATATAAAAATATCAATTCCTTATATGTATTGCCATAAGTTAGTACTCGAAGAAGAACTTGAACAAAAGTATTAGTGTGCAATTATTGTGATCCTATTTTTTAATAAAAATTTAAAGAGAAATAGAGGAGAAGAATTCCACTTTGATTTTTTTAATTTTTATTTTATTTTTTGGAGTGGGCCGGTGGAGAGCAAATAGGGATAAAGAATCTATTCTCGGGCGGGTGGGGGATATCTTCCAATTCAATTTGAGAAAAGTCAAACATCCACTAGAGGGGATAAATCACTTTTTGGTTGCCTGTATTGGAGTTCCAGTTTTAATTGTGGTTACCGAATTTTTTTTGTTACAATCGAATAACTGTACTCTAAAAAATTACTAAAATGATCATTCCGTTCGATTTCGTCCAAAAATTTGACGAAAATGCTTGACTTCAAATATTTTTTAAAGAAAATATAGCTATTGAGTGTCAAACTTTAGACCTCCTCAAACTAGAAATCTTATATTCTAACAAAAGCCACTTGACCAACTACCTATTATGCTAAAATTTATGTAACACTAATATTTAAACCACCTAGCATCGTTTATATGCATATGAAGATGAGATAATAATAATTGTAATAATAATAATAATTGTAATAATTATTATTGTAATAATAATTAATTTTAAATAATTAAAATTTTATGAAAGACATTAATTTATAGAATAATAATTCAATAAATTATTAATAAGTTAAATTAACTTATTAATAATATAATGCTAATTATTGTTGATTACTAACCAGAGAAATAAATTAATAACAATAGGACATTATTCCACTCTTCATTTCCTAAATTGGTTTGAACTGCCAGTAATTATCATTTTTAACCCCAAATTCGTCTTCTCCATCGCGGTGTAATTGAAATCGACGATACTTCTCTCTCACGGCCTAATTGAATTCGGACAATACATTGTCTTACAAACTACAAAGAACAGTAAGAACTCAATATATAATTGTAATTGGACATACAAATTCAAACATTAGCATGAATAATAGGGAAGTTAGTTTATTTACTAAATTATAATTTATCCATTTTACATTTGAACCTGTTACACATAATAATTACGGGATAAGACATACCTTGATTTTATAATTATTAGCTGTTTTTTAAATAAAAGCATAAATATGGATTAATATCTTGAACTTTTAATGTTTTTCCACTTTGGAGATTGTATTCATAATTTTTTCAATCAGGGGATTAAACTTTTAATTTTTTCCACTTTAGGGATTGTCTTATCAATTTTTTCAATTAGGGAATTAAACTTTTAATTTTTTTCCATTAGAGTATTAAACTTTCAATTTTTTTTTTCTGATTATGTCTAAATTGATAGTGTCAAATCAGAAAATTGATAACATAAGTGCGACACATGACTAAAAACTATTTATGTATAATATTGAGTCTCATTTTAACATTTATTCAATTAATTTTTTATATCAAAATTGATAAATATAAGACCATTATTAATTTTACTTTAAAAAAATTAAATTTATCCAAAAAATTAATAATTTACCAAAAGGGTAAAATTATCATTAAATTTACATTAAAAAAAATTAATAATGGTTTTATATTAAAATTATAATAATTATAATTTACTTTAAAAGTAATAATGGTTATAAGATCCATTATTAATTTTACTTTAAAAAATTATATTTACCAAAAAATTAATAATTTACCAAAAGGGTAAAATTATCATTAAATTTACTTTAAAAAAAATTAATAATGGTTTTATATTAAAATTATAATAATTATAATTTACTTTAAAAGTAATAATGGTTCTATATTTATCCTTTTTGGTACAAAAATAAATATTAAAATAAGACTCAATATTACACATAAGTATTTTTTAGTCACGTGACGTTGTCATGTCATCAAATTTTTAACGTGACACTACCAATTAGACATAATCATAAAAAATTAAAAGTTTAATCCCCTAATGGAAAAAATTGAGAAGACAATCTTCAAAGTGGAAAAGAATTAAAAATTTAATCTCCTAAATGAAAAAATGAAAAGACAATCCCCAAAGTGGGAAAAAAATTAAAAATTCCGGATATTAATCTATATTTAGGCCATAAATAAAATACAGTTGCTGATTTATTTATTTATTTTTTAAAAAAACATCATCTTCATGCAAATGAAATAATTTTTGTACTTTTTACTATTAGTTTGCAATGTTCGTTATTAGGACTGCCACAATTCTTCCTTATTATAATTATATTTCCTTCTTTTAATTATATATATTTTTTATTGTTTTTTTATTTATTTATAAATAATACTAAGTTTTTAAATACATTTTTTGGTCACACGCTTTATTTTTTTATTTCTTTTGCAAGAGTATGATACAATGGTTTATTGTAAATTTATAATGTACATTTGTCACTGGATTGTCAGAACTTTTTTTGTTACAACAATCATTCCTTCTTTGATAATTATTTGTTAATGTTTGTTTATTTTAAAAAATATTATTATAATAACATCAAATTTTAATTAAACAATACTCTTTGGCCACATGCACAGTGTGCCAAGTTGCTAGAATTTAAATATAAGAAATAAAAAATAAAAATCAATAACTGTTTTAAAAGAGTTGTTGTCAAACCAAGTTTTATTTTATTTGTGGAAGAGGGTCAAGGATAACACGAGTAAATAGTAACTATGTAGATTGAAAGTATTTTAATAAGAATAAATTAGTCAGTTTCAACCATTGATATAGGATGTGTATAAATTAATATCCAAAATAAATAGAGAGAGAAATTAACTTTTTTTAAAAGAGAGAATGTATAAAAAAAATCGAGAGAAATTTTAAAAAAAATTTAAAGAGAAGTTAAAGAAATAAAAAAAAAATCAATATGTCAAGTAATTAATTTTATTAGGCCATAATAATAATAAATTTGAATTTTAAAGAATGGGTTGACCTATATTGGAATCATAACTGTCGACGTCAGGAATTTTATTTTTTCCTTTCTGTTATTGTCTTTTGGTGTTCTCATTTTATGTGAGATTTGTTTGAAAAAATAAGTTTGAAAATGTCTAACATGTATATGTCGACGATTTGACTGTTAGAGTCACCAGTTGGTATTTTTAAATGGTTGCACCAACTCAACCGAGAAAAGATTTGCACAAAAATCCAATGATTTGACGCTGTTTAACTGGTCTGAGAAATCAAAATTCGTTAGGGTCCGGAGGCTTGATTAAGCGGAGGGAAGGTGTTAGGCACCCCCGACTTCCGTGATAACACTGGTTACCACCACTTTTCATTAAACTTTTATCTGTGTGTGTGTGTGTATGAGAGAGAGAGTGTTAGGTCTATGTGCAGTTGTTTGAAAGTAGTGCTATGCCTCGTTTGCACCCATATACAAAGGGTTTGACTTTTGTATAAAAGTTCAATTTTAACAAGATATAGCAGTGATGTTTTGTAAAATAAATTTTTCAAACCCTTGTGCTCAATAGTAATTGAGGCATTTGATACTTCTATTTTATTATATGTTCGACTTTATTGATTTTATTTTCGAGATGCGAAGCATCTTCTAGAAAATAAGATATGTGACGCCCCCAAAATATGTATATATGACTCATTCTGAGTCGCCAAATACATGATACATAATACAAATACAAACTTAAATATACAACATAAGCTATGAGTTTTAATACAAATATTGTATTCTAGACAGTATTCAAACTCAAAATAAGTCCTCAATACATTTATTATCACACTATTTCACAGAATAGTGAGGACTATTAATGCAACCATCTGGACCGTCAATCCATTCCCCGACTAGTCACATCTATATTCTCATTTCCTGAAGAGAACATTGAAAGAAAGGGTGAGCTCAACTAGCCCAGTAAGAAATATTATGACTAAGATAAGGAAGAATAAATTATCCTTAGCCTTCAACAGTATAACAACTGATAGAACATAATAGACAACAAGTTTTAGATCAACAACTGCAGCGGAATAAGCAATCCATTAGAAGAGTCAAGCAGAGCATAAAATCTACTATCTTCTATGATTTAAAAAGTTTTTTCATCAACTTTATCGCTGAGACTCAACTTAATAAATAATCCACATCATCGAATCATCCACGCACTACAGGCCAATGATATTCTTTAGTATCACGACCACGAATTATCCATGCACTACGGGCCAAAGATAATCGTGTTTTCATCAACGGTTCTGATCATGCCATAAAACAATTCATCTTTGAACCCTTGGCCGAAGAGAATCCATAGCCATAATCATTCGAAAAACTGTCCATCAATGCACTACGGGCCTAATGATGACTTTTTTCACATCATTTGTAACATTACGGTCATGATTATACCGAATAATCTCTGGTCATAATCATACCAAGTCCATCTATGCACTACAGGCTACAGATGACTTTCAATATAATATAAGCATGAGGATGATGACAATTCAATAAAATAAGTTCAAGAATAAATTTTAAAGATTTATAAGTTAATTTATCTTGAACTCAATAACGTCCAAATTGTCAACATGATACTGTTTTTTAGAGTAAAATTCAAGAATGCTCAGAAGAATATTTACATGAAAAGATACTAGATGAATCACAAATATTAAGGATATTTTACTAATTTTATGGAGTATAGAAGCCAAAACTTTAACCAACTGAGTATAATAGAATATATGAAGCTGCCAATGGATTTTCGCCCGCCATGCGGTAATCCACGTAGATAGATCATTTCCACAAGTTAATAAGGATTTAATACAAAGGATCATTCACTATGTATGCGCTAATCCACATAGACAGGTTATTCCAACAGAGTAATAAAGAATGGAGCCAGGTCATGCGTAATCCACACAGACAGGATATTCCAACAGAATAATAAAGAATGGAACCAGGTCATGCGTAATCTGCACAAAAAGAATGTTCTAACAGTAACAGAATAATAAAGAATGGAACCAGGTCATGCGTAATCCGCATAGACAGGATGTTCCAACAGAATAATAAAAAATAGAATAACAACAGAATTCACCAGGCATGCGATAGACCGCACAAACATGTTATTCCAACAGAATAATAAAGAATGGAATAATAAAAGAATTTTACTATGTATGCGGTACTTCGCATAGACAAGTTATTCTAACATAATAATAAAGAATGGAATAACAACCCTTACGAGTATTGAAAGAAAATAACTCTCTTCATGAATACGAAAGAATAATATCCCTTACCTTAAAAAGAAGAGTATTCTGACGGGTAAGGCGGGGATATACTTGAAGAAAACTTGCACTATTTTCTATGCTCAAAGCTTTTTTAAACTCTAAAGAAATATGTAGGACCCCAACTTTTATGAATAAAGATGAATTTTCTATAAATATCATTTTTGAATATTATGGAATGAATTTGATATAATGTTATAGTTGTGGGTAATATTTATAAATTTTGCAAAGTACGCAAGTTGTTATATAATATTCGATTGGTCGGGGAATATTCATTTTAACAGTGAATATTCGTACAACGACACAATCATTGGTGGACCCCACAACGAAATTATTGCCGGATTGAGAAAACGACAAAAATACTTTATGAAAATAACGGCGGAAGTTAAACCGTTAACTGTTGAAACACCCGGTGTTAAAAGTACAGCAATATGGGTGGTTGCATAGTAGCACACGGTATTGATTATTGATACTTACGTGAGAAGTCACTCAGTTTTGTTCAATTATTGTTACAGTAATTGTTGCATAGCATCTCACGTTATTTGATTCAATTATTGTCAATATTTTATAATCAATAATTGAGATGACAAAATTATTAATATTATTATTTGCAATATTAACGATGTCTAGAAGTTCTGTCAAGGAGAGGTTTGGTCACCTAATTGCGCGTCAATGGGGAGAAATCCTTATTGGAAAACCCCTTCTTTCCTGGGAACGACCTGGTCGATTAATATTGTGAATTATAATAATGATGATAAATTTTATTTTATTAGTATTATTTATTTAGTAAAACAGAAAAGTTTTTTTTTTATAAAATAGAATACTTTATAAAGTTATCTGTTTTATTAGACTATAAATAGAATATATTATATTCTATTATGCATAGTATTTTGCACAATAAAATCTTTTTTTATAAAATAGAATACTTTTATAAAGTTATTTGTTTTATTAGGCTATAAATAAAATATATTATATTTTATTATGCATAGTGTTGCATAGTGCCTGCATAGTATTTGCATAGTAAAAACTTTTTATATAAAACAGAATACTTTTTATAAAGTTTTATTTTATTTGATTATAAATAGAATATATTATAGTTTATTGCATAGTGCAGCATAGTATCCTTTCCATTCTTCTATAAATATGATGCTTGTGACACCCCCAAATCCGGGTTATCTTTAACTCGGGTTTGGTGCTCACGATACTAATATACCCGTTCATATTAAAAGAAAACTATCTTATATTACATAACTTAAATCCCAGGTTCTATAGACCTTTACATAACTTACGAATTTAATATCATTACACAATATAGTATTAACAATATTTATTACATTTACTACTTAAATAAGCACATGCGCTTAATAAAAGACTATTCAACAACTTTGCTCTTTCCCTTGCCTTTTCCAGATGGACCAGCAACTTCATTCTTAACTGAAAACATTATATTTAACGCAAGGGTGAGCAACAAGTTTGCTCAGCAAGGAAATAAGCAGCAAAATATAATGGAACAGAAACATTATATTAATGAGGATTCAATAACAAATACTGAACAAGATACTTCTTTAAAAGTGTTGAGTTTGAAAAATTAAACTTTAGCATGCTGTAAGGTCAAATGACCAGTGAACTCTTTACTAGAATTGACAGTAATAATACTACAATTCATGGATACATACAGTTTATAAAAGCTGTTTTATATCCTAGACTCATACTTTAGGGGATCAGCCTAAGTACCCTATATTGTGCACAACATAACAGTCTAATGACACTTTACATGTCCTTCGGAATCATATGTCCGGTACAATATTCCCCTATAAAAGGGTTGTTCGTTCACATCATTATATAAGAATCCATACCATAACGACAAAATGGTTTGGAAAGCATTAAATGATAACTTCATGAATAATATATCTCAACATTTGTCTAACCGAAGTAATGGTATTGACATACTTTCAATGTAAACTTATTCAAGATAGAAAAGTTGATATTCTATTCTTTTGAAGCTGATTGGAATAAAAAGGCTATTTAACCTTATATTATTCATAAATAAGGACAGACAGTTCAGAAATTAAAGAACCTATCCATTGCAGAATAATTGCTCAATAAAGACTAAGAGTTAGAAACTTACCTTGTTTGTAGACTATTGATAGGATTCAGTTTAATATGTTCTCACAAAATCCTACACAGTTATTTATATTAACAAGCATGTTAATCACATAGCTAAGTTATATAGTTTGTAAACTCACATACCACATAATTTCAGTGATCATTGTTGTAGTTAAATTCCAACATTTTATACATATTTCAAATATCTCAACCATGCTTTCATAATAGACATTTTTGACTTTGATGGGGTTCAACATACTTACAACAAGTAATGGAGATCACATTACAGTTATTTATTTAGATTAACCAAGTATGTTAGCCATATAGCCAAGTCATATATCATGTATTTTTAGTGATCATGGTTAGATTTCCTATATTTGATACATTTTTCAAATATCTCACCCATGTTTTTATTCTCACTACTTTTCTCTTTAATGGTGTCACACCCAACCTATATAATGCTTGTATTATTAGGCTTTAACACATGGGTGTTTTTAATTTTACATGGTTAACTTTTGTCTATCCCATGGTTTAAAGCTTTACCCAAAACAGTTCCTTTGAGGTTAAAACAGTCCCACTCTAAATCTTTTTATTAGATGTACCAATTGGTTCCTCAGTTTATTTTTAATACTAACTAGCTATCCAGAACTGCCATAGCAGTTACTTGTTATGCCCAGCTGTTGCTGGCTAAAGGCAGTAGCTCCTTCTTCTTTTCTAATCCCATGTTCCTTTAAGTCTTACCATGAATCTGTAATACTTCATGAGATTAACAGTTTTTAAGTTTTAACAATAAGGATCTTAATGTAGTTTAAGTTATTCTTAGCTTTAACTGACTTTGGCAAGCTTATCACTTCAATAGCAGTTAAGTGAGGCCACTTCTGTTGTTGACTGCTAGGCAGTCCCATGATTTTTTTTATCACCTTTTCAGTCTCAACTTGCAAACCTACTCAAACTACATCGAATGATTAGCTTCCTAAAATTACAACTCTCGACCAACATGGTTACCTAAATTGTTTTAGCAGTTATTTGCTATCAACTGCTGCTGCACATAGACAGCAGCCCTCCCTTCTTGCCAACTGCTGCTGCACATAGGCAACAGTTGTACTTGATTATTTCCTGGCTTTGAATTCTTCCTAATCTTAGTTTACTAGTACTTTATTCAAAAGTCATACAACTAACATTTTTAACTTATTGGGGTAGTTCTAAATCTGCAATAACCTACATTATTCAATCATGTTAGCTACCAGATCTTTGCAACTGCAATTGGAGGAAGTCAGATGAGGAGAAACAGCAAATCCCCACATTTAGTCTCCAATTCTCTAAATTTTAGCTTGCCATTTACTGATTTTAGTAAGCTAAAATTCTGATTTATATAGGTAAGTGTATTCACCTATTTAGCAAAATAAGCACTGTATGGTTTAGTTTCTTTAATCGCATTGACTGAGAACTCAAGAGAGTCCCCAGCTCATGCCAACTGAGAGCTTGAAAAGCTGCAACTATTGCACAAGACTGTTGCTACCGTGGACAGCAACTGAACCACTGATTTCATACCGTCTTTGGCTTGAAATTGAGTTTTCATTTTGGTTTGGCATGTTGATTCACTTTGTTTATAAGCTCTTATAGCATACCAATTACCCCAGACCTTAATTCTTTCTAGAATTCAAATTTTTTCTCTAAACAGCCCACTGGGGACTTTTGACGAACACGTGGCGTGCATAGTTTAAAATTTCTGGTGTCATAGACATTCGCTCGTGTAAGAAAGCCAATTTTGTCTTCCTTATTACTCCTCAGCCCATCCTATCTCCTCTACTCAAATTAAGTACATAACACTATTGCAATGGCATAACAGTCAATTAGCAGTTTATATAACAACCAAAAAAAAAAAATCATATAGAAGTCCCTATGTCTATACCAGCCCCTTTAGGCAAGGTTCAGTGCTAAGCCATCAAAACAGTCCTTATAATACAATGACAGTTGGTAAAACAACACATATAGTGCTAGCAGTCGGTCATCATGTAAATATAGCATAGCATGCCAGTCCAGTCTATTATAATCATAGTCAATATATCACAATATGGCAGCATCATGACTCAGGGATCCAAAATAGCTCTTCAATCTCTTAATCACAAGAGTTATAAAATCATGCACTTGATATATACTATATATTCATGATTTTAAAGATTTGTATACAAGGTATTAGTACTCAAACATAGGCTTCCAAAACAGTTTTAATAAAAACTCATCATTGTAGTTCATAGTAGTATAGCACAGCAGCAAATTAGTATAGCATTCATTTTGGCACACAACATTTAATACATGAAATTTTAATGTCCAGGATAGTCTTTATGCCCATTTCAAGCCTTTTTTGCAAGGTATGATACTAAGCTGCCAAAACAGTCTTTAAGCTTCTAGTACAAGGATTAACACATAATACACGTGCTATATAATCAATGTTCGTGATTTAAGAATCTAAATACAAGGTTTCTAACTTTGGTTTTAAAACAGACCCCCTCATAGGCCTTAAATTACTACAAGGTAGCATGCTTGGGTAATCATGGAAAAACAAGGACTGTCTATGTATATTAGGTATTAGAAGCAAAGCAGGCTCACCACAAGAAACTTTCAATAACAGTTACATGGACTGACTTTTATTTATTGAAACTAACATACTTAAACTTTACAAGTATTAGTGTTGGTGGTTTGAAATTATAAACATCATGTTATAGTGTATTAACCATATTAGAAGCAAGGGATAGACATTGCAAGTTAAGCTTCAAATAGCAGTCCATATGGAGCCTACTATCCTAGTTCATTATTACTTGCCTTGCTCAAGTGATATATAAATTACTATAGATTGCAACATGATAAGGTCAATCATAGAGTATGCTTGAGGTATTGCTCCCACTATATAGGCAATTTGACTGAGTTTGAACTTCAAATCACATTTAGTACACATAGATACTACAACAGTCCTTAGCTTGGCAAATTATCAAACACCTAACGTGCAGCTTATATACTTACACATAATACAAAATTCTTAGCTTATTGTTCCCAGCCTTATGGCTTGAAAACAACAAGAAGCATAGAACCATACTAAATAGTCTTAATCACAGAATCCAAAATAGTATTAAAACAGTCATGGTGCGAATTAATTCAATAGCTATTCTAACCATTAATGGTTCTGTGCTACCATTTAGAGAGAGACATGAACGAATGGAAAAGGTTTAGAATGGCCAGAATGAGCTTACCTTGTTACTTCGAATGTTAACAGTGGTTGAAGCTGCTCAGTTCTTCTTCTTTCTCTAACCGAAACTTTTCCCACTCACTCTCTATATAGTTGGTGTGACAACCCGAGAATTTGGAGAATTTATTAAAATCATAATTGATTGATTTAAGGTTCAATATTAGGACCTAGACAGGAAATAAGTGTATGGAATTGGCAGTTATGTAATGAAATTCCAAGAATTTCAAAAGTTTTGAACAAAACTTGAATTATGTGATAGACTGTAAGTGATAGTCTAGTAATGAGGTATAAGATTATGGTAGATTTAAAATTCTTTTGAAGAATTATCAGGGATAAGTATCGAAGTGAATACTAGTCGGTATATTTGGTTACATATGTGAACCGTAATGATTTGAGATCAAGGATTGATCAGATAAGTTATAACTTTAGAAAACCCTAAATTTATGTTAATCATATGTTTATTAAGTTAGAAAAATCTAACGAATTATTAGAAACCCTAACGGTACGCTCAGAAACTTTAATTTTAGTTTCGGGAATCCGAAACCCTAAATTCATGATATAAATATGGTGATTAAGTTAGAAAACTCTAACGATATGTTCAGAAAGCCTAATTTAAGTATCGAGAATTTAAACCCTAATTTGGGAATCCTAATGCGGAGTATTAAACCCTAAGGGTTAAAAAGTTGTGTGCAAGGAATATGAACATTAGGTGAAGGTATATATTTATTTATTAAATAAACAAACAAAACAAACTAGTGAAAACCCTAATTATATATTAGGAATGAAGGATTTAATAACTTAAAGGTTATGGGAAAAGAGAATTGTGGTATTTAGAATACTTACTAATTCTAGGAGATTTATTCTATATATCTCAAATGATTAATTTTATAACCTAATTATAGCAAGTCTAATTGGGTTAAGGAAATGGATGTGAATGAGCAAGGATTTGTGTTTTAATTGAGGAAGTAAAAAACACTAAGTAAATGATTTGGGTTGGATAAGAATTTAAGGAATTGGACTATGTATATTTTATAGCTCAAGTATTGGTGAATGAAATTGGTTAGAGGACCAAGCAAGACATTAAAGGAATGGCTCAATTTTTAGCCCAAGTGGGAGAGGAATTTTTGGACATTTGTTAACTCAAATAAGAGGTAAAATAGAAAGCAAATTGGGAGCATTTTTAGGCTACATGGCCGGCCAAAAGAGTAGGAAAAAGGGGAGATGAATGTTGCATTAATGGATCACTTTAGTTGGTCACCAACTCTCAACAACCCCTTCCCATTTGTCATTTTTTTGTCCAACACTTATGTCATTTCTTGTAAGCAACTTGGCAATTAAAGAAAGAAAGTAGTAAGGCACATGGCCGGTTATTGCATGAGAGAAGGAGGGTGAGTGTGGGCAATTAATAAAAAGCTACATAAAAGTCTAGCTTATATTTTTCTTTCTTTCATCTCTTTATCCTTCCAAGATGCTAAGAACAAGAGAGAGAGGGAGAGAGAGAGAGAGGTTCGGCTGCTCCAAAGAGAGAAAGAGAGAGAGGAGATTTTGATCTTCATTCATCCAAGATCCATGATCAAGCTATGGAGAAGAAGAAGAAGGAGAAGAAGAAAAGCTAAGGTATAGCAAATAAATTTCTACTTATGTAGTATATTTCTTTTGTGGTTTAATTTGATTTTTTGGACAACTTGATGTTGTGATCTTGAGGCTTAAAACCTTAGATCTATGTGTATATAAGTGTTTAATATGTAGATCTAACCTTTTTGAAGATCAAAAGTTAGATCTATAGCATGAATTGGAGGATAGGTTTTCAAAAGATAGAAAACCCTAAATTTTTCTTAGCTTTGATGTGTTTGATGCTTGTTTGTTGAATCAAGAAACTTTGTTTCTAAACTCAAAAGCCATGTATATACATGTTGATGAGTGTATCATGTTTAGATCTAAACATATTGGATGTTGGTATTGGTTGAAATCAAAGGAATAGAAGAATGGAAATTTCCGGGAAAGTTAAACTTTTATAGTATGAGCTAGGTTTTTGATTTTTCTTGAACTTTATGATGGATATTTATGATCTATGCTCTTGGGATGCTAGATATATGTGTTAAGGGTAAAATCCCTTTGGAATCATTCAAATAAGTTGAAAAATGAACAAGTTATGGGATTTCTCCCAAACTACACAAAGTAAAGAAAACTGTGAAAAGGACAGTTTTGGAACAGTCACTTCCGGGCTAAATTCCGGGAGCTAAACATGTCCAAATATTGATTGTGATATATGAAAACTGTAGTTCGGAAAGATATGAACCCAACAAAATTGACGGATCATTAATCGGAGTTACAGAACTTGTTTTATATAAGTTTTAGCAAAGGACTCCAAAACTGCCAAACGTCAAAAAGTTTCTGGCCAAAATTTTCCGAGGGCTGTTTCGATCATTTAGTTAATGATAAAAATTCCAGGCTTTTGGGAAATGAAAATATATGGTAATATGTAGCTCGTGTCCAAAAATGAGCTGATTCCGAGTTAAAATGACCAAGTTATGACCATTCTATTTTTTGTGATTTTACGACGGAAATCGCTATAAACGGAGTTCTACAACTCCGATTGCCACGAAATTTAAAATGGAACATTACGTTAACATATATAAGGTTATGCCAAAAGATGGGCATTACTGGAGTTAAACATGAGGTAGCTAATTTCTTAAGCTACGCACTAAAAATTAATTTTTGAAAAATACCAAAGGATGTTGGAAATTATGGAAAAATAATTTTTATGCATAAAATACATGTATATATGTTTGACCAAAGGATAGGAGAATAATTCACTGATTTGATATTTTCGTGATACGGATATAGAATACAGTTTGCTGAATTGAATTCGGTTTGCTGGATGGAGGTTTAAATTGATGGATTTGGAATTCAAGTTGCTGAATTATAAATTTGGTTGTTAGATATAGAATCCAGGGTGTTGGATTAGTATTTTCCTTATTACCTGTTAATGAATAATTTATGAAATGAAAAGCAAGTGATAAATCATAAGGGATAGGATATAGTGATTGAATAATTATCACAGGATGATAATAATATTGATGTGTTAAGCTGTTATCTAATATTTGATTAGGTATTAGATAGTATTATAGAATAAAGTATGTTATACTGATTAAAAGATCAATCTTATAACTGATAGGCCTTTCGTGAGAGATTAAATTAAATTGCGTTGCGGTAATCAACGGTTCAGGCAAGTTTCTTTTACTTAACTCTAATAAGAGTAGTTTCATCAAGCTTATGGTTAATCATTGCTGATTGCCATGAAATTTGTATTCTGTACATCTTGCATGTATAAGTCAGGTATGAAAGGCTGATCACCTTCATTACCAGTTGGTTCAGAAATGTTTGTTCATGTAAAATACTTGTTCAGTCAAAATTTTGTTCCTGCTAGTTCACAATCATATTGTTGAATTATAGCCAACCAATTATTCATACTCTTCAATCATGATATATTGTTATGTTATTGTATTTAAAACTTGCTGGGCAACTTTCATACTCACCCTTGCTATATCATGATAAAACATTGCAAATAAGGCGGACGTATTCGGATACAGGAAAAAGGTTAAAGCCAAGTTCAGCTTGGGATATAAAGCGCGGCTTGTTTGTAATAATATATTGTGATAATTATTGTTGTATAATAGATATTATATGAATGGTGTTTAAGTTAAGGTTACTCGACTTGGGTAAAATAGTGTGTAATGTATTGTATAAACAATTTATGTTTATATCTTCCGCAATTAGTGAAAGAATTAGTGTACCGAGTCCGCGGCGATTCGGGGCCCGGATTTGGGGATACTACAGTTGGTATTGATATAGCTTATAGTTTCTGCTAAGTGGTGAAGCTAAATTAGGCAATAAGCTTGGCCTTTTATGGCTGAGCCTGGCTCCTTCTACTGTTATCTGCATCACCTCTAGTTGCCCCCCCTAGCATACACTCCAGTACCTCTAGCAGTTAGACTGCACTGTAGTGGCTCCTATACCGCCACCCTACCAGCCCATAGCACCTGCTACACCTTATCCTTTGCAGTTCTGTCTTACTTGCTGGTTGTCTGCTAGCTGAACTAATCTTACCAACTAGGAAGTAACTTGGACCTGCATAACTTGTTAACTAATTAACTAATGTAACTGATACATCTAATTACCTTCCTATTTATTTCGTTTGGGCTTAACAACCCCTCTAGCTTAAACATCAGATGGGCTAGGACATAAGGCAAAGATTAGATTTAACTTGGGCTTACAACATGTAAATAGGCAATAGACCCAAAAATGACTTGCAAGTCTACATAGCAGTTAAAGGAGTCCCGTGTTAAAATGTGGACTATTAATATTCATCATCTCTTATTTACCCAATTTTAATTAGGCTAACAAAATAGCACTCCCATTATCCATTTATTTTTAATAATTCTTGACAGAACATCATGAACTTTATTTATCACCAAATAATACTTTTTGAATGAAATAACTTATTTCACAGTATAATTATTCTCAATACACAAATGTAGCTTCATGTCAAGAATATTTCATAACTAAGCCATGTTGGCTTTTCTTTTCATTCTTGATGTTTATATACATTATATTAATGTATATATCAACGTCACTCTATTTTCCCTTCATAAGCTAGGATACTTACTAATCTAATAAATAGAAATTTTGTCACAATAAGAAGTAACAAAACAAACAAAAAAAAATTATACACAAAATTAGACATTATATTAATTGAATATTACATAAGATTTTCTGAGTCATTACATTCCCCCCTCCTTATAAGGATTCCGTCCTCGGAATCACAAGTACAAAGTTACTCAAAAAGATGGGGGTAACTTTTCTTCATCTTTTCTTCGAGTTCCCACTTAGCTTTCTTCAGTACTGTGGTTCCTCCATATCACCTTCACAGATGGTATTATTTTGTTTCTTAAAACTTGCTCTTTCCTATCAATGATTTGAATAGGAACTTCTTCATAGGTTAGATATTTTTCAACCTAAATAGGTTCATATTGGATTACATGCTTGTGATCTGGTTTATAGGGTCGTAGTACCGATACATGAAATACGTTATGAATGTGCCCTAATTCCGGAGGTAAAGCTACTTCATAAGCCACTTCACCTATTTGTTTCAGTACTTCGAAAGGCCTTATGAATCTTGGACTCAGTTTTCCCTTCTTTCCAAATCTGATTTTTCCCTTCCAGGGAGATACTTTTAAAAACACAAACGATCCTATTTCAAAGTCTCTCTTTTGACGGTGCAAGTCTGCATACTTCTTTTACCTGTCTTGAGCTGCCACCAATCTTGCTCGTATTACTCGGATGATTTCTGCAGTTTGTTGAACCATTTCTGGTCCCAACAATTTACGTTCTCCTACCTCATCCCAATAGAGTGGGGTTCTGCATTTTCTTCCGTACAATGCCTCGTAAGGCGGCATCCCTATACTGGTGTGATAACTGTTATTATACGCAAACTCGACCAATGGTAGGTGATCATCCCAATTGCCCTTGAAATCCATGACGCATGCTCTCAGCATATCTTCCAGTGTCTGAATGATTCTTTCACTTTGGCCGTCAGTTTGAGGGTGATACGCCGTACTTAATTTTAACTGTGTCCCCATACGTTCTTGCAGACTTTGCCAGAAATTGGATGTGAATCTCGGATCTCGATCGGATACGATTGATAATGGAACGCCATGTCTTGATACAATCTCTTTAACGTATAGTCTAGCCAATTGATCTAGATTAAATCTGACCTTAATTGGTAAGAAATGCGCTGACTTTGTCAATCGATCTACGATGACCCATATAGCGTCGAAGCCTTTCTGTGTAGTTGGAAATCCCACAAAAAAATCCATAGTTATGTGTTCCCATTTCCATTCCGGAATTTCTAACGGTTGTAGCAATCCGCTTGGTCTCTGATGCTCAGCTTTCACTCTTTGACAGGTTAGGCACCTACTGACGTATTCTGCCACTTCTCTTTTCAAATTGGGCCACCAAAAGTGTTGTCGAAGGTCTTGATACATCTTTGTGCTGCCCGGGTGAATTGAGAAATTTGAACTGTGTGCTGCTTGTAAGATTTCTTCTTTTAGGTCTGGTACTGCTGGTACCCATACTCTTCCCTCAATTCGCAATAATCCGTCTTTATTGATTTTGAACTTGGTAGTCTCTCCATCCTCTATCTGTTTTTGCAACTTTTTACATTCCTCATCTTGATCTTGGGCTTCTTTTACTCTGTCCAACAAAACTGGACGCATCTCCACGTTGTACAACTTCTCTTCCGGCTCTCTTGGATATTTCACTTCAATATTCATTTTCTCCATTTCTTTGATGAGATCCTCTTGATTTGTCAGCGTCTCTAATCTTTCTCGTCCCTTTCGGCTTAGAGCATCGGCGACTACGTTAGCTTTCCCAGGATGATACAAAATTTCGCAATCGTAGTCTTTGATCAGTTCTAACCATCTTCTCTGCCTCATGTTTAATTCCTTTTGAGTGAAGATATACTTTAGACTTTTATGGTCTGTGTATATCTCACATTTTTCGCCATACAGATAATGTCTCCAAATCTTTAGAGCGAATACTACGGCTGCCAGCTCCAAGTCGTGCGTAGGATACCCTTTCTCGTAATCTTTCAACCGGCGAGACGCATATGCAATGACCTTTCCGTGCTGCATCAAAACGCAACCAAGCCCTTTGTGTGACGCATCGCTGTAAACAACAAAACCACCCGTATCGTCTGGTAAGGATAGCACTGGTGCTTCACTCAATCTTTTCTTTAATTCTTGGAAACTCTCTTCACATTTTTCTGACCAAACGAACTTTACGGCTTTTCTGGTCAAATTTGTCAAAGGTCCTGACAATTTCGAAAAATCTTTGATGAATCTACGGTAATAACCTGCTAGACCTAAGAAACTTCGTATTTCAGTCAGGCGTCTTCGGTCGTTCCCAGTTAATTACCGCCTCCACTTTTGCCGGATCTACTGATATTCCTTCATGGTTGATTACGTGTCCCAAAAATTGCACTTTTTCCAACCAAAACTCGTATTTTGAAAACTTTGCGTACAACTTTTCTCTTCTCAAAATCTCTAATACCATCTTCAGATGTTCAGCATGCTCCTCTCGAATCTTCGAATATATCAAGATATCGTCAATGAATACCACCACGAATTTATCTAAGTAAGGTTTGAATACCCGGTTCATTAAATCCATGAATGCTGCTGGTGCATTAGTCAGTCCGAATGACATCACTAGGAACTCATAATGGCCGTAACGAGTCCTAAATGCGGTCTTGGGCACGTCTTCATTCCTCACTTTCAATTGGTGATAACCCGTACGCAAATCTATCTTGGAAAAATAACGAGCTCCCTTCAGTTGATCAAAAAGATCATCGATTCTTGGTAAGGGATACTTATTCTTGATGGTGACTTTGTTCAATTCTCTGTAGTCGATACACAGTCGTAACGATCCATCTTTCTTTTTAACAAATAACACAGGTGCTCCCCAGGGAGACACACTCGGTTGAATGTACTTTTTGTCTAATAATTCTTGTAATTGAATCATTAGTTCTTTCATCACTACCGGAGCCATTAGGTATGGAGCTTTTGAAATTGGATTTGTACCAGGTACTAAGTCTATCACGAATTCGATCTCTCGATCTGGTGGCAACCCTGGCAAATCATTTGGAAATACATCCAAGAATTCTCTCACTATTGGTATTTGTTCTATTTTTGGCTCCATTCTCTGGGTGTCAACGATATGGGCTAAATAACCAACACACCCTTTTCTTAACAACTTCTTGGCCTGCATCATCGTCAGACAACATGACTGTCTCGGCGATTTACTACCATAAAACACAATTTTGGATTTACTAGGAGTCTGAAGGTTTATGCATTTCATTTGGCAATCAATTACCGCCCCATGGTTGTATAATCAATCCATTCCCAGTATCACGTCAAATTCACCTAATCGAATGGGGATTAGATTTACTGTAAAGTTATGATCCCGTATATCCATATTACAATTTTTATGGACATGAGTTACGGGAATAACTTCCTTATTTGCGACCTCGATGTTTAAAGGACGATCTAATTTTTCAGGAGTTAATTCTAACCGTTGAGCAAATTCTTCAGATATAAAGGAACAGGTAGCACCCGAATCAAATAGTTAGAAGGCATTAACGTTATTGACAGAAATGATACCTGACACCACCTCCTTTGATGCCTCTGCATCCCGAACTGTCATATTGAATGTCCTTGCAGTTGGTCGATTGGATGAGGTTGGTCCCCCGATTGTCAGCTTCCCATCATTATTTCCTTTCTTTGGACAATTCTTGATCTGGTGATCAGCAGCTCCACATGCAAAGCATCCTTGACTCTTCCTCGGGTTAGTGCAGTTAGGAGAGATGTGGCCCTCTTGCCCGCATTTGTAACAGACTGTCTTCCCCTTCAGACAGATTTCGAGATGATTTTTCCCACACTTTTTACACGCTTCAATCTTCCTTCTCGGTTCTCCTTGCTTGTTGCTAAATTTGTTGCTTTTGTTGTTCCACTTTCTTTTGTTAAAATTATTTCCCTTGCTGCTTCCTTCTTGATATCCTCCAGCTATCTTCTTGGTCTTCTTCTCTTGGTGAAATTTGGCCAGTGCATCAGTTCTTCCTTCAGCGATTATGGCTTTTTCCAGTATGCCCGAAAATGTATTTATCTGAAACATCGAAACCTTGCTGAACAATACCGGCTTCAATCCTTATTCAAATCTCCGAGCCTTCCGTTCTTCAGTGTCAACCTGGTGCGGCGCAAACCTCGATAGTTCATTAAATCTTGCAGCATAATCAGGTACCGTCATACTTCCTTGTTTAAATTCAAGAAATTTAACTTCCATCTTGTTTTTCATGATACGGGGAAAGTAGGCTTCAAAGAATAGTTCTTTAAACCTATCCCACGTTACGACTCCTACTCCAGCTCTACTTTTATTGGCTCCCCACCAGTAGTTTGCTTCTCCTTTTAGCATGAACGTGGCGAAAGCTGTCTTTTGATTCTCAGCAACTCGGACAACTTCGAAGACCTTTTCCATTTCATTTACCCAAGTTTGGGCTTCTATCGGATTGTTGGTTCCCTTGAACTCTGGGGGTCCTACTGCTTTAAAATCTTTAAAGGTAGTCAAACGACCTTCAGGAGGGTTTGGGTTTACGGCCGGTGCGATATTCCTTCCTTGAAATGCTCGAGTTAATAAGTCGATAAACTGCTGCATAGGATTTTCAGGTCCTTCCGTGTTATTTGCGGACTCTTCTTGTGTTGATGGGGTTGGTGCCCCAAGTCTTCCTCTTCCTCTTCCTCTCCATCTTGGTGGCATTTTCTGTATAATATAAGTTTTTATATCTTTATCATTTAATCGATATAATAATGCACATTGTATTAAATACACATGTCTTTCAATAACAGAAAACATTCATATATATATGCCTTTTAAACGTTTTGCCAACAACATTACATGCTGTTGCATACGGCTACACATCTTAATCCCTTCTTGACTATATATAGTCGGGATTTACATTTAAACTACCCTTATCTACAAAAGGCGGGCTCAAAAGTATTATCCCCATAGTATACAAAAGAGGGGTACATCTACCTACAACAGACATAATATTAAAATACTTATAATAAACAGACACATCATAAGAACTTAGTCCAACTACTAGAGAAGCATGCCCCGCCTTTTGGCGCTGTAAAGCTCCTCATCTTCAATGTCTAACACCCTTTTTCGAGTTAGCACCAACTCGCTTCCACCTTCATCTATAGGGTGTAGCTGCACCCTTTGCTTCCAGCGTCCGAATGCTGAATCAAACGCATAGTCCATTTTGTCTATCTTGACATCTTTGCCCCTAACTTCCATCTCCAACTCATAAACTCTGCCTAAAACCCTATCTCGTTGTTGTTCAGTCCTCACTAGATCAGCCTTCAGGACTTCCACCTCATGTCTAAGGATAACATTTTCTTGCCTCAGAGCCTCCTTTTGGCAGGCGGAGCCATGGAGTGCATGACCCATCTCTACATTCTTCGATATGGTATATACTACCAATGACTCATACAACTCTACGGAAGCTTGCTGTTCTTCCTTCTCTCCCTCTAATTCTTCAATTCGGTTTTCCAGTTCGAGGTTCTTAAGAGTCAGTTCCATTAGGGTGTCAGCCTCTTCGATAAAGGGTTCTTCAGAGAAACCCCCAATATGCTCCTCTGGCTCTTTTGTTTCACCTCTTCCTTGACTCGACTGGATTCAGCTATTTCAGGCATCTACAAAACATTAAAAAAAAACTTGATAAGTTTCCATACAACATTATCAAGTAAACATATTTAAACTATTTATTTTCTTTAACAATGAATTTTCCAGAATTCATCTATTATACTCAAAATGAGTTGACTATTTTTCTTAAGGTCATAATCCTAAGGTGTTTTTCCCCATTCTTAAGGTTTATAACCTAACAGCTTTGATACCAACCTGTGACACCCCCAAATCCGGGTTATCTTTAACTCGGGTTTGGTGCTCACGATACTAATACCCGTTCATATTAAAAGAAAACTATCTTATATTACATAACTTAAATCCCAGGTTCTATAGACCTTTACATAACTTACGAATTTAATATCATTACACAACATAGTATTAACAATATTTATTACATTTACTACTTAAATAAGCACATGCGCTTAATAAAAGACTATTCAATAACTTTGCTCTTTCCCTTGTCTTTTCCAGATGGACCAGCAACTTCATTCTTAACTGAAAACATTATATTTAACGCAAGGGTGAGCAACAAGTTTGCTCAGCAAGGAAATAAGCAGCAAAATATAATGGAACAGAAACATTATATTAATGAGGATTCAATAACAAATACTGAACAAGATACTTCTTTATAAGTGTTGAGTTTGAAAAATTAAACTTTAGCATGCTGTAAGGTCAAATGACCAGTGAACTCTTTACTAGAATTGACAGTAATAATACTACAATTCATGGATACATACAGTTTATAAAAGCTGTTTTATATCCTAGACTCGTACTTTAGGGGATCAGCCTAAGTACCCTATATTGTGCACAACATAACAGTCTAATGACACTTTACATGTCCTTCGGAAACATATGTCCGGTACAATATTCCCCTATAAAAGGGTTGTTCGTTCACAGCATTATATAAGAATCCATACCATAACGACAAAATGGTTTGGAAAGCATTAAATGATAACTTCATGAATAATATATCTCAACATTTGTCTAACCGAAGTAATGGTATTGACATACTTTCAATGTAAACTTATTCAAGATAGAAAAGTTGATATTCTATTCTTTTGAAGCTGATTGGAAAAGTTGATATTCTATTCTTTTGAAGCTGATTGGAATAAAAAGGCTATTTAACCTTATATTATTCATAAATAAGGACAGACAGTTCAGAAATTAAAGAACCTGTCCACTGCAGAATAATTGCTCAATAAAGAGTAAGAGTTAGAAACTTGCCTTGTTTGTAGACTATTGATAGGATTCAGTTTAATATGTTCTCACAAAATCCTACATAGTTATTTATATTAACAAGGATGTTAATCACATAGCTAAGTTATATAGTTTGTAAACTCACATACCACATAATTTCAGTGATCATTGTTGTAGTTAAATTCCAACATTTTATACATTTTTCAAATATCTCATCCATGCTTTCATAATAGACATTTTTCACTTTGATGGGGTTCAACATACTTACAACAAGTAATGGAGATCACATTACAGTTATTTATTTAGATTAACCAAGTATGTTAGCCATATAGCCAAATCATATATCATGTATTTTTAGTGATCATGGTTAGATTTCCTATATTTGATACATTTTTCAAATATCTCACCCATGTTTTTATTCTCACTATTTTTCTCTTTAATGGTGTCACACCCAACCTATATAATGCTTGTATTATTAGGCTTTAACACATGGGTGTTTTTAATTTTACATGGTTAACTTTTGTCTATCCCATGGTTTAAAGCTTTACCCAAAACAGTTCCTTTGAGGTTAAAACAGTCCCACTCTAAATCTTTTTATTAGATGTACCAATTGGTTCCTCAGTTTATTTTCAATACTAACTAGCTATCCAGAACTGCCATAGCAGTTGCTTGTTATGCCCAGCTGCTGCTCGCTAAAGGCAGTAGCTCCTTCTTCTTTTCTAATCCCATTTTCCTTTAAGTCTTACCATGAATCTGTAATACTTCATGAGATTAACAGTTTTTAAGTTTTAACAATAAGGATCTTAATGTAGTTTAAGTTATTCTTTTCTTTAACTGACTTTGGCAAGCTTATCACTGCAATAGCAGTTAAGTGAGGCCACTTCTGTTGTTGACTGCTAGGCAGTCCCATGATTTTTTTATCACCTTTTCAGTCTCAACTTCCAAACCTACTCAAACTACATCGAATGATTAGCTTCCTAAAATTACAACTCTCAACCAACATGGTTACCTAAACTGTTTTAGCAGTTATTTGCTATCAACTGCTGCTGCACATAGGCAGCAGCCCTCCCTTCTTGCCAACTGCTGCTGCACATAGGCAGCAGTTGTACTTGATTATTTCCTGGCTTTGAATTCTTCCTAATCTTAGTTTACTAGTACTTTATTCGAAAGTCATACAACTAACATTTTTAACTTATTGGGGTAGTTCTAAATCTGCAATAACCTACATTATTCAATCATGTTAGCTACCAGATCTTTGCAACTGCAATTGGAGGAAGTCAGATGAGGAGAAACAGCAAATCCCCACATTTAGTCTCCAATTCTCTAAATTTTAGCTTGCCATTTACTGATTTTAGTAAGCTAAAATTCTGATTTATATAGGTAAGTGTATTCACCTATTTAGCAAAATAAGCACTGTATGGTTTAGTTTCTTTAATCGCATTGACTGAGAACTCAAGAGAGTCCCCAGCTCATGCCAACCGAGAGCTTGAAAAGCTGCAACTATTGCACAAGACTGTTGCTACCGTGGACAGCAACTGAACCACTGATTTCATACCGTCTTTGGCTTGAAATTGAGTTTTCATTTTGGTTTGGCATGTTGATTCACTTTGTTTATAAGCTCTTATAGCATACCAATTACCCCAGACCTTAATTCTTTCTAGAATTCAAATTTTTTCTCTAAACAGCCCACTGGGGACTTTTGACGAACACGTGGCGTGCACAGTTTAAAATTTCTGGTGTCATAGACATTCGCTCGTGTAAGAAAGCCAATTTTGTCTTCCTTATTACTCCTCAGCCCATCCTATCTCCTCTACTCAAATTCAGTACATAACACTATTGCAATGGCATAACAGTCAATTAGCAGTTTATATAACAACCAAAAAAAAAAATCATATAGCAGTCCCTATGTCTATACCAGCCCCTTTAGGTAAGGTTCAGTGCTAAGCCATCAAAACAGTCCTTATAATACAATGACAGTTGGTAAAACAACACATATAGTGCTAGCAGTCGGTCATCATGGAAATATAGCATAGCATGCCAGTCCAGTCTATTATAATCATAGTCAATATATCACAATATGGCAGCATCATGACTCAGGGATCCAAAATAGCTCTTCAATCTCTTAATCACAAGAGTTATAAAATCATGCACTTGATATATACTATATATTCATGATTTTAAAGATTTGTATACAAGGTATTAGTACTCAAACATAGGCTTCCAAAACAGTTTTGATAAAAACTCATCATTGTAGTTCATAGTTGTATAACACAACAGTAAATTAGCATAGCAGTCATTTTGGCACACAACATTTAATACATGAAATTTTAAAGTCCAGGATAGTCTTTATGCCCATTTCAAGCCTTTTTGGCAAGGTATGATACTAAGCTGCCAAAACAGTCTTTAAGCTTCTAGTACAAGGATTAACACATCATACACATGCTATATAATCAATGTTCGTGATTTAAGAATCTAAATACAAGGTTTCTAACTTTGGTTTTAAAACAGACCCCCTCATAGGCCTTAAATTACTACAAGGTAGCATGCTTGGGTAATCATGGAAAAACAAGGACTGTTTATGTATATTAGGTATTAGAAGCAAAGCAGGCTCAACACAAGAAACTTTCAATAACAGTTACATTGACTGACTTTTATTTATTGAAACTAACATACTTAAACTTTACAAGTATTAGTGTTGGTGGTTTGAAATTATAAACATCATGTTATAGTGTATTAACCATATTACAAGCAAGGGATAGACATTGCAAGTTAAGCTTCAAATAGCAGTCCATATGGAGACTACTATCCTAGTTCATTATTACTTGCCTTGCTCAAGTGATATATAAATTACTATAGATTGCAACATGATAAGGTCAATCATAGAGTATGCTTGAGGTATTGCTCCCACTATATAGGCAATTTGACTGAGTTTGAACTTCAAATCACATTTAGTACACATAGATACTACAACAGTCTTTAGCTTGGCAAATTATCAAACACCTAACGTGCAGCTTATATACTTACACATAATACAAAATTCTTAGCTTATTGTTCCCAGCCTTATGGCTTGAAAACAACAAGAAGCATAGAACCATACTAAACAGTCTTAATCACAGAATCCAAAATAGTATTAAAACAGTCATGGTGTGAATTAATTCAATAGCTATTCTAACCATTAATGGTTCTGTGCTACCATTTAGAGAGAGACATGAACGAATGGAAAAGGTTTAGAATGGCTAGAATGAGCTTACCTTGTTACTTCGAATGTTAACAGTGGTTGAAGCTGCTCAGTTCTTCTTCTTTCTCTAACCGAAACTTTTCCCACTCACTCTCTATATAGTTGGTATTGATATAGCTTTAGTTTCTGCTAAGTGGTGAAGCTAAATTAGGCAATAAGCTTGGCCTTTTATGGCTGAGCCTGGCTCCTTCTACTGTTAACTGCATCACCTCTAGTTGGCCCCCCCTAGCATACACTCCAGTACCTCTAGCAGTTAGACTGCACTGTAGTGGCTCCTATACCGCCACCCTACCAGCCCATAGCACCTGCTACACCTTATCCTTTGCAGTTTTGTCTTACTTGCTGGTTGTCTGCTAGCTGAACTAATCTTACCAACTAGGAAGTAACTTGGACCTGCATAACTTGTTAACTAATTAACTAATGTAACTGATACATCTAATTACCTTCCTATTTATTTCGTTTGGGCTTAACAACCCCTCTAGCTTAAACTTCAGATGGGCTAGGACATAAGGCAAAGATTAGATTTAACTTGGGCTTACAACATGTAAATAGGCAATAGACCCAAAAATGACTTGCAAGTCTACATAGCAGTTAAAGGAGTCTCGTGTTAAAATGTGGACTATTAATATTCATCATCTCTTATTTACCCAATTTTAATTAGGCTAACAAAATAGCATTCCCATTATCCATACATTTTTAATAATTCTTGACAGAACATCATGAACTTTATTTATCACCAAATAATACTTTTTGAATGAAATAACTTATTTCACAGTATAATTATTCTCAATACACAAATGTAGCTTCATGTCAAGAATATTTCATAACTAAGCCATGTTGGCTTTTCTTTTCATTCTTGATGTTTATATACATTATATTAATGTATATATCAACGTCACTCTATTTTCCCTTCATAAGCTAGGATACTTACTAATCTAATAAATAGAAATTTTGTCACAATAAGAAGTAACAAAACAAACAAAAAAAAATTATACACAAAATTAGACATTATATTAATTGAATATTACATAAGATTTTCTGAGTCATTACAATGCTTAGTTAGAATTGAAAATCACACCAGAAGTTCATATAATTCTCCTTCTATAATCTTGAGTGAATTTCTTTAGAGTTTAAGAAAGCTTTGAGTATAGAAATTAGTGCAAGTTTTCTTCAAGAATATCCTCGCCCTTCTAGTCGGAATACTCTTCTTTTTAAGGTAAGGGGTATTATTCTTTCGTATTCATGAAGAGAGTTATTTTCTTTCAATCTTCTAAGAGTTTCGTATTTCCCTTATTTCTGGAATTTCATTTCTTTCTTGAAATTATTATGTTTTGCTTAATTTTCTCATCATTACAAGCCACATTCTACGGCTTATCAACCCGTTTGCCTAACTTGCCAAAACATAGAAAAATAGTCGAAAAGGAGACTAAAACCCGCCTCAGTCGTCGAAATGACATTCAAACACATACATAGCACCATATAAGTATTTGGCACGTATTACAACTAACGGGACTTGATTTCGATATACAGAGGTCGAGTTATCAGTCTCTTTGCCTAACTTTCCAAAACTTAGATAAATAGTCAAAAAAGAGACCAAAACCCGCCTCAGTCGTCAAAATAACACGCAAATACATACATATCACCACATAGGTATTAGGCACGTGTTACAACTTACGGGACTCGATTCCGATATTCGGAGGCCGCGTTATCTTCCCAATTGCCTAACTTTTTAAAACTTGGACAAATAGTCGAAAAAGAGACCAAAACCCAGCTCGTTCGTCAAAAATGATATGTAAACACATACATAGCACCACATAGGTATTAGGCACGCATTACAACTTACGAGACTCGATTCTGATATACGGAGGCTGACTTATCAGCATGTTTGCCTAATTTGCCACAACTTAGAAAAGTAGTCAAAAAAGTGACGAAAATCCGCCTCGGTCGTCGAAATGACACGCAACCACATACATATCACCACAAAGGTATTAGGCACGCGTTAGAACTTACGAGACTCGATTCCGATATATGGAGGCCGAGTTATCAGCCTATTTGCCTAACTTGCCAAAACTTGGAAAATATTCAAATTAAAAACGAGACTAATATATGCCTTGGACGTAGAAATGACATGCAAACACATATATAGCACCATATATGTATTAGGCACACATTATAATTTACGGGACTTGATTCCGATATATAGATGCCGAGTTATCAGCATGTTTGCCTAACTTGCCAAGACTTAGAGAAATAGTCAAAAAAGAGACTAAATGCCGCCTCGGTCGTCGAAACGACACACAAACACATATATTGCACCGCATGGGTATTAGGCACGCGTTACAACTTACGAGACTCGATTCTGATATACGAAGGTCGAGTTATCAGCCTATTTGCTTAACTTGCCAAAACATAGACAAATAGTCAAAAAAGATACCAAAACCTGCCTCGATCGTCGAAACGACACACAAACATATACATAGCACAACATAGGTATTAAGCACGCGTTACAACTTATGGGACTCTATTCCGATATACGGAGACCGAGTTATCAGCTCGTTTACCTAACTTACCAAAACTTAGAAAAATAATCGAAAAAGAGACCAAAACCCGCCTAAGTCGTCGAAACGACACGCAAACACATACATAACACTATATAGGTATTAGGCATGTATTACAACTTACGAGACTTGATTTCGATATACGGAGACCGAGTTATCAGCTCGTTTGCCTAACTTGCCAAAACTTAGAGAAATAGACAAAAAAGATATCAAAACCCGTCTCGGTCATCGAAACAACACGCAAACACATATATAGCACGGCATAGGTATTAGGCACACATTATAACTTACGAGACTCTATTCCAATATACGGAGGTCGAGTTATCAGCCTGTTTGCCTAACCTTCCAAAACTTGAAGAACACAAACTAAAATATTTTAAATATGCTCTCTTTTCAACTTCGTTATTAATATTTTAATTTTGTAGGGTCTTGTTGATGAGACTCGTGGGGGTGGAGGCTGTGGCACATGCGAGACCATTGAGGAGATGGTGATGACCGCCGAGCTGATGTTGATGAGGCTATAGAGAGTGGGACCGACAATCGGACCGGAGGAGGGACTGACAATGGGACCGGCGATCGTACGATAGATGGCGCCGATGATGATACTGACACTCCTGATCTTGGGCTGTAGTTAGTTTATTTTTATATTTTGACTTTTATGTATGTATTTATACAACTTTTGAGTTGTACAGACTAGAGTTTTGTATCTAGTTAGGTTGATGGTTTATGTATCTAACTATATTGATTGTTTATGATTATATTTTGTATCTACATCGTACGACTTTTATCTATATGTCATTATGGTGTCTACATATTTGATGGTTGATAGCAAAAGATTTAATTGTTATTGTTATGCGTTCGTGAAGAATTATTTGTTTTTCTTTAGTTTATAATATGTACAATTATGTATATGTAAATGAACAGGGGAATTTTGTAATTTTCTAAAAAAAAAATTAAAGCAAGTCATTGGCGATGGTTGTCCCGTCAATAATGACCTACAGCAACGGTTCATTATATAATATAAATTAAGGTCATTGGCTACGGGACAAAAGTCATTAGCGATTGCCCGGTCGTCGCCAATGACTATATTAATAAATTCTTTTAAATGGCTATTGTTGACGGTCTGTCCGTCGCTTGTGCATTCGACAATGAGTCATTGGAGACGGCTGGCCATCAGCAATGACCCCGTCGTTAATGACCTAATTCTCGACGACGGGCGACGGGAGCTAGTGGCGACGACCTGTGGGATGACGGGAGTGACGACGGTGGTTGCCGTCGCCAGTGACCTCATTGTCGACGGCAAGTGAGTCATTGGCGACGGCAACGCCCGTCGGCAATGACCTTTTTTTGTAGTGATTGATGGGCAATTAAATGCTCACCCTTGATTAGAATTAAATATTTTCAGCGAAACATGATTGTATAGAAGTTTCTGACAAGGACAAATGAAATGAGAAGTTGAATGAGTAGTTGTAGTATGATGTATGTAACAGTTAGATGTTTTGTAATAATATATATCTTATTATCATGTAAGGTCTGAGAACCTGTGATTGACAAGTTAGACATTTTATAATAGTCAGTAATTACTTTTATGTCAATATTAATTTGTTGAATGAATAGTATTGTGTATCACTGAATACGGGCTTGAAAGTACTCGAATTTGAGTGCGCCACAAATATCCTAGCTAATTGTGATCCACAAAACCATGAAGATGTTGTTATTTGAATATAAGTGATATCTAATAAGTAATTTTTTTACACACTCAAATACTAAAACCCTCCCTCAGTTATTACTAAATTCTTTGTCAGAGGCGAATACAGATGTATCTCCAATGCTTATTCGTTGTTTTCATACTTTTTCTATTTCAAATTATAAAATCAATAGTAACTTTTGATAAGTTAATTTCAAACATTTTAAAACTATATATTGAGATGAATTTATTTTGTTTATGTCAATACAATTATGAATATCATAAACTATAGAAAAAATACTACTAGTTATAATATTTATTGTTTTGAAACTTTAATAAATCATGTCAATTTAAACTTTGAAAATATTTTTTGCAGACAGACAATATATATCAACATCATCAATAGCAATGCTAAAATCATGAAATTTGTTTTTGGGAATTGGAGTAACAGAGATATCTAGGAAAATACTACCTCCGTTCTTAAAAGATTGTCGTTTAAGCTTTTTGCACATGGATTAAGAAAGTATCATTTACCAAGTAAAATTTGTTTGAAATTCCATCAGTACTACCCTTTTTGAAAAGTTGAAAACTATTAATACAAATGAGATAATTTCTTGAGACAATGAGAGAAGGTAGGGGTAATATAGGAAAATAAATAATTTATTCTCCTCGAAAGTTGTAAACGACAAACATTTTGGAACAATTTTAATTTTTCTTCTAAAACGACAATCTTTTAGGAACGAATGGAGTATATAGAAATAGAATGGAAAATAATTTTTTTAAAAAAGTACCTTTATGAATTTCGGTTATCACAGTTCTAGATTTTGACACCGTCGAATTGAATTATGGGGATGTTAGAGATTTTGTGCCAATCCTCGCCTGTATTCCGTTGACATCTTCTAATCAGTTCGGGACAAAACCATATTCTGAGTTCTTTGAGTGTAGAAGGAAGAGAATATTTAAACACCATGTTTGGACACTCATAAATCTCTAAACGTTGGAGAGATGTCTGATAGTTTACAAGCCACCATGGTAAATACCTCAACTTCGGTAGTCCTTCAACAGCTAAAATTCGAAGCCTTGAGAGACTACCAATGTCTTGTGCCGTAGTCTTCAAATCCAGCTTTGGACAGTCAGAAAGTACGAGATTCTCTAGCCTGGATAGGTACCTCAAATTGTCCGGCAAGGACAACAAACTTTCACAATGCTTAATTTGCAACGTTCTGAGGTGACCATTCTTCTTTAAGTTGCGCAAAAATTTCAGATTCCGGCATCCTTCAATCTCCAAGTATCTAAGGGAATTCAAACTTTCATCATTTTCATTTAGATATGATAGATCCATTTCTCCTGTGGTTAAGTACAAGTACCTGAGACTTCTTAGTTCCCAAAAATCTTTGGGCAACTTCTGTAGTGCATTACAACCCTTAAGACATAAGGTTTGTAGGCTCACCAATTGACAGAGCGAATCTGGAAGAGTTTTTATGCACGTATTTTTAGCCAAGCACAGGTATCTTAGACTCTTCAAATCACCGATGGAATTTGGTAAGTTAAAGCATGCTTCCTTAAAATACAACACTCTCAAGTACTTGAATTTTGAAATGCATGTCTTAACGAAGGATATGCTGCAAGCAGGCCCCACATCGTTGTCTGCTATGATGGTTCTCAGACCTCCAAGTTCAAGAACAGAACTCGGAAATTCTTCCCCACTCACCAATTCTTTACTATGAAAACCTACATGCCGAACCTTTTTGTCTAGAAGCAGTTCACCTCTTGGAGTATCATCACTTAAACTTGCGGACTCACCCTCTGTAACTAATAATGCAAGGTCGTGCATTAGGCCATGGACTTTGAATGTGCAGTAAAACCAAAAGTCCTCGACACCTTGAAAAAATGATTTCGAATGTAACTCGGCGAAAATTTCTTGCCCAATATCTTCTGCCTCCGAGTGGTTTCCATCACGGCCTGATTCAAGGAACCCTAATGCCATCCAAATATATATCATCTCTATTGATCTTAATGTTGTACCCTTTTCAAACATTGAGCAAATAGAAAAACATTGTTTCAGGTTGGAACGTAAATGATTGTAACTCAATTCCAGGACAGGTAAAATATCACTTTCTCCTTGTTTTAAGTTCCAACTTTTATCATCTCTCACAAGGCGCCAATCTCGCTCTTCAGTTTTCAAGTGCAGAAGACTTGCCAAAGTCTTTAAAGCTGAAGGCACTTCTAGGCTTTTTTTCACTATATCTTTTCCGATTGGGATCAGTCCTAAATTGTGCTCCTTCTGGCCTTCCCCAAGTGCCCATTTCATAAGCAATGATAGAGAATGTTCTGGCGAAAGACTTCGTAAGGTGTGCGTGTAACTAGTACCCATGATTTTAGCAACGGATTGTGAACGCGTAGTCACAACAATTTTACTACCATAGCCACCATGCAGTACTTCTTTCAAGCCAACCCATTTGCCATCATCCTCGTTCCACACATCATCCAAGACGAGTAGATATCTTTTACCCCTCAAAATTTGCTTCAAGTGTACTAGCAATTGTTGCATACTCAAATCCCTGTGACCAACTATTTCTCCAATTATTTTTCTGACATCAAAGTTCTCTGTAACACAAACCCATTTTTTCAACTCAAAATATTGAGTCACCCTTTCATCATTATATACAGATTTAGCAAGCGTGGTCTTTCCCAGGCCACCAATTCCAACAACAGAAACAACAGAAACATCACAATTATTACGGTGATTATTACCATCATCTAGCTGCTTCAAGACATGCACCAGCTGTTCTATGTCCTCCTCTCTACCAATCACATCCGAAACATCAACATCGGAGTGAGTTTCTCTCCAGGCTGGGACTATTCTGTTCTCAACATATGGTCCGGATATATGAAATTTATTTCTATCAGCAGCAATTCCATCCAGTGTCTTTCTGATTTCCTTAATTTTATTACCCATCATATGGCCGAATATGAGCGGGCTTGAAGATGAGGTGTAATACCGTAACTTTTTCCTGATGTTTATCCTTTGATTCCGTACTTGCCGCTGCAAATCCGCAATTTCAAACTCATCCAGAATATCTTCGGCAGAAGCACAAACATCTCTTAGTTTAGCCAACCATACTCGCCGCTCACGATTCATTTGATGCTGTAACTCCTCGCCGTCCAAACGCACGGCTTTGACAGTTTCTAGGGTCTCCTTCAGCTTCTCTAGTTCGCTTTTTACTCCCGGTGCTAATACGAGTTCTTTAACACTAACAATGGCAATCTTTGCCAAAAGGTTCGCGACAGCGCCGTAGAAAATTGTTTCTGCCATGACCACCACAGCTGTGGGAGGAAGAAGATAAGATTCCACAGCTGTGGGAGGAAGAAGATAAGATTGGAGGATGAGAGAGATATTTTCCAAGGGGCTTATCCTCGTACAGACCACAAAATTAGATAATGTATAGAGACTAGCTAGGTTCCGTGACTCTCATACTATATATGGACGGTGTAATTTATTTTAAATTTTGAATGGCCCAGATAATTTATTGAATGAGCGATAAATTTAAAATTATTTGTATTTTATTAGATACAAGATAGATATATGCTTAAATACACTTTAGAACTTAATTTTTTTGTTTTTTACATTTAAAACTTAATGTTTGAATTTGAAGACATTAAATTTTAATGTCTTTATATTTATATAAAAAAAAACATATACACTCTGTTTTTGAGTTTTAAAATGGACAGAAAAAAATAGACAAAAAAGAAAATAAATGGACATAAAACTTAAATGGACGGAAAATTTAAATTTTCTTTCCAATTTCTATGTTTTTGAGTTTTTTAATAAACGAAAAAGAAAAGAAATAGATAGAAAACTTGGTCACTTTTCCTGTCAAAGTTTTTCGTTCAAAATTGGTCTGATTTGGACGAAAAAGAAATTAGAATAAGTAATATTTTTATAATTATCATATTATCCTCAACTTTCAATATAATAAATTTTTAATTACAACCCATATCCCCAATTTATTTTTATCCAATAAACATAAGCTGGTAAAGAGAAAGAAACTTTTTTGGCCCGAATAACTTCTTTCTGCCACCACCAGCAGTTATACCGCAATAACTTCTCCTTCGAATTCTTTCACAATTCCTCTTGTTGAACGCTCCCCTGCAAAACCCTTTTTTGATTCTCGTCCCAACACCAAGGTTTGATATTATCTGATTTGTAGAAACTCGAAATTTTGCATTCATGTTACTAACCCTGCAGGAGGGCAAAATCGTCTTCTAGAGATAACCCTGGAAGTCAAATCAGTTTCCAACCCCGTAGATAACCCCGGGAGATCCAGTTCCAACCCCAGATGTGATGCCCCCAAAATAGGTATACATCTCCCATTTTGAGTCGCCAAATACATGGTACAAAAAATAACTACAACTTTATTATTATAATTATCGTGCAAAATACGACAACACGTATACTGTGAGTTTAAATACAAATATTGTCTTCTAGACAGTATTCAAACTCAAATAAGTCCTCATTACAATTATTGATACACTATTTTACAAAATAGTGAGGACTGCTAAACCACTATCTTGATCGATCATTCTATACCACGACTAGTTCCCGCTATATTATCTCCTCTTGAGAAGAAAAATGGAATAAAAAAGAAAAGGGTGAGCTCAACTAGCCCAGTAAAGAATATTATGACTAAGATAATGAACAATAAATTATCATTAGCCTTCAACAAATCAGATAAAATATAATGGACAACTAGTTTTAAATCAATATTCGTAGAGGAAATAACAATTCATTAGAAGAGTTAAGTAGAGAATGAATTATACTATCATCTATGAATTTAAAAGTCCATCATCAATATTTTATCCATGTAACATCAATCAATATATATTTTGAATCAAATATTCATCTTTGCACTACGGGCTAAAGATATTCATTTGTATCACCAGTTGGTCATGTTCATCTCAACACCTGTTCATCTTTGCACTACGGGCCAAAAATATTCATCAGGTAATCATTCATCTTTGTACTACAGGCCAAAGATATTCATCAAGTATCATCATTTAAGACTGAGGGTGATAAAAAATATTTTAAAGAACTAATCCAGTGAGATAAAGGACACAATTAGGGATTCATAATTTAGTTTATACAATTTCAAAAATACTCCATAATAATCAATTGTGGAGCAAAATTCAAAAATAAAGTTCAAAACATAGATTCAATCAAATATAGGAACCATAACAGACAACTTGGATACAGAAAAGAAAACTCATGGAATTTCTGATCATTTCAGGAATTATAGAAGCAATACTTACCGTAGAAAGTTTAGAGTTAGGAATCTGAAATGAATAATATACGAAACTGTAAATGAATTTTCAACTGTCATGCGGTAGTCCGCATAGACATATCATTTCCACAATTTAATAACAATTGAATACGAAGAGTTATTCACCAGGCATATGGTAGTCCACGTAGACAGGTTATTCCCACATAATAATAAAAAATGGAATAACAAAAGGATTTCACCATGCATGCGGTAGTCCGCCGTAAACAGGTTATTCCAACAGAATAATAAAGAATAGAATAACAAAAAAGATTTCACCATGCATGCGGTAGTTCGCGTAGACAACAGAATAATAAAGAATATAATAACAACCCTTACGAGTATTGAAAGAAAATAACTCTCTTCATGAATACGAAAGAAATAATACCCCTTACGAATACAACAACTAATATCCCTTACCTTAGTAGAAGATTGAATAATGAAGTAGAGTAGTAGCAGAATACTCTTCTTCTTGCTCTCTATGGTTTCTCTCTCTAGAGTTTCAGTGAATTCGTAAGAAATAATGAAGGAATGAGCTTCTATTTATAGAAAAAAGGACTGAATAGTAACTAATTCATGAACCATCTTGTTATCGCGAAGCCTTTGAAGTACCAGCTTCAAATGACTCTCATGATCTTCACGGCTTTTGGAATAGATGAGGATGTCACCAATAAAGACAACAACGAACTGATCCAAATATCCCTTGAACATGTAGTTCATCATATCCATGAAAGCAGTAGGAGCATTAGTCAGTCCAAAAGACATGACTAAGAATTCATAATGCCCGTACCGAGTTCTGAAAGAAGTCTTCAAAATATCCTCAGTTTTAATCTTCAGCTGATGATATCCAGAACGAAGATCGATCTTTGAAAAGAATTGTGCTCCTTGCAACTGGTCGAACAAGTCATCAATGCGAGGTAGCGGATACCTATTCTTGATGGTGATATGGTTCAATTTCCGGTAGTCAATACAAAGTCGCATACTCTCATCTTTCTTCTTTATGAATAAAACAGGAGTACCCCAAGGAGATGTACCAGGACGAATGAAACTGATGTCTAACAACTCCGGTAGTTGGACCTTTAACTCCTAAAGTTCAATATGAGCCATTCGATATGGGGTTTTAGAAATGGGTTTTGTACCGGGTTCAAGGACAATAAAAAATTTAACTTCACGTTCTGGGGGTAGACCGGGAAGTTCTTCAGGAAATACGTCAGGAAATTCACTAACAACATAAATATTATTCAAATCTGACGTGTTTTTGTCCAAGTTCATGACATGGGCTAAGAAAGCTTGACATCCATTTTTCAATAAATGAATGGCTTTATGGCTTGATATGACATTGATTGACTTTAGTGGTTTGGTTGTTTGAATTCGCATAACAGGTTGGTTAGGAATATGAAAACTAACAACCTTACGAAAATAATTAATTTTAGCATGATGAGTGGTTAACCAATCAATCCCTAAAATCACATCAAATTCAAGTATTTTCAATGAAATAAGATCGACAGGTAATATGATGGTTCCAACTTGAATCAAGCAAGATTTATAAATAGTAGATGTAATGAAAGTTTCTCCTAACGGAGTCTTAAAAGATAAGTCAAAGTCTAATTTTTCCGAAGTCAAGTTCAAATGTTGAGCACAAGTAGGAGAGATAAAAGAATGGGTAGAACAGGTATCTAATAAGGTACAAACTTCGCAAGAGTTTATGATTAGCTTACCCGTGATCACCTCGTGCGGGTTCCTCGCGTTTTGGGTAGTCACGACAAACGCCCTTCTAGGAACCAACGACTTTGACTTGTCCGGGACAACCTTTGGAGTCACCATCCCCGTTGGACTTGGTTTTGCTACAAAACAATCTCTAGCTATATGACCTTTTTTCCATAGTTATAACACACCTTGGATTGTTGTGGGCAGTTTGGGCTGATGTATCCCTCTTTCCTGCATTTATAACATATTACCGATGACCGTTCTCCTCCCCTAGAAACAGCTGGTGCTGACATCTTCACGTTATCATTTTTGTACCTTCTCTTTTTGAAATCTCCTCCCGACTCGCTTCTTCAATTATCATGGCCATGATTACCACCCGAGTGGTTACTACTTTTGTCCGTATTCTTTCCTCCCCACTGGTTATCATTGCTTCGATGGCTGCTGCCACCGGTATGACCCATGTTTCCGCCTTGAAAAGATCTGGCTTTCCTACAAATTCTGGTGGTCCCAACTCTTTGAACTGCTTGGCTGTGACAAGCCGCGCGTTGTTATCATTTCCATCCATATTTTTTATATGAGTCTCCCTCGTCTGATTTTGCATGAACTGTAAAAAGCTTCAAAGCATTCCATCATTCATCGTTTGTTCGGTAGTGTTGTTTACAGGAGGAATATTTACTTCTTATTGCACGTTTCCCTGGTTGGTGATTAAAGGTGTCTCCACGCTCTCATTCACTCCATTGTTAACATTCTCAGCTGCCATTCTCAAATACTACCACAAAATAAGGGATAATTAAAGAAATTGACATACCACATAATACCCTTATATTATGATCGACCAACAAATAAGCTTAGGTAGGACACACTAGCGAAGGATTTACTCGTCTCTCCCCTCCTAGTTTTATTCCCCGATTTCCGCCAGAGACCATATCCCTAAGCTCTAATACCAATTGTGACTCATGTCCCAACCGTGGACAGCACCTCACAATGATACCTATCAGTTCGTCACCGCAGAACAGCATCCTCTACAGAGAGTCTAGCTTCGGTGCATCCCCCATCAACAGAAAGTCACCAGATAGAGGCTCAGGGCTCTTTACTTATGGCTCTGATACCAACTGTGACGCCCATAAAATAGGTATACATCACCCATTCTGAGTCACAAAATATATGGTACAGAAAATAACTACAACTTTATTATTACAATTATCGTACAAAATACGACAACACATATACTGTGAGTTTAAATACAAATATTGTCTTCTAGACTGTATTCAAAATCAAATAAGTCCTCATTATAATTATTGATACACTATTTTACAAAATAGTGAGGACTGCTAAACCACTATCCTGATCCATCATTCCATACCCTGACTAGTTCCCGCTATATTCTCTCTTCCTGAGAAGAAAAATGGAACAAAAAGGAAAAGAGTGAGCTCAACTAGACCAGTAAAGAATATTATGACTAAGATAATGAAAAAAAAATTATCGTTAGCATTCAACAAATCAGATAAAATATAATGGACAACCAGTTTTAGTTCAATATTCGCAGCAGAAATAACAATTCATTACAAGAGTTATGTAGAGAATGAATTCGACTATCATCTATGAATTTAAAACTCGATCATCAATATTTTATCCCTGTAACATCAATCAATATATATTTTGAATCCAATATTCATTAAGTATCACCATTTAAGACTGAGGATGATGAAAAATATTTTAAAGAACGAATCCAGTGAGATAAAGGACACGATTAGGGATTCATAATTTAGTTTATCCAAGTTTAAGAATACTCCATAATAATCAATTGTGAGGCAAAATTCAAGAATAAAGTTCAAAACATAGATCCAATCAAAGATAGGAACCATAACAGACAACTTGGATACGGAAAAGAAAACTCAAGGAATTTCTGATCATTTCATGAATTACAGAAGCAATACTTACCGTAGTTAGTTTAGAGTTAGGAATCTGAAATGAATAATATACGAAACTGTAAATGAAATTCCAACTGTCATGCGTTAGTCCGCGTAGACAGATCATTTTTATAATTTAATAACAATTGAATACGAAGGGTTATTCACCAGGCATGCGGTAGTCCGCGTAGACAGGTTATTCCCATAGAATAATAAAGAATGGAATAACAAAAGGATTTCACCATGCACGCGGTCCGTGTAGACAGGTTATTCCAACAGAATAATAAAGAATGGAATAATGAAAAAGATTTCACCATGCATGCGGTAGTCCGCATAGACAGGTTATTCTAACAGAATAATAAAGAATGGAATAACAACCCATACGAGTATTGAAAGAAAATAACTCTTTTCATGAATACGAAAGAAATAATACCCCTTACGAATACAACAACTAATATCCCTTACCTTAGTAGAAAATTGAATACTAAAGTAGAGTAGTAGCAGAATACTCTTCTTCTTGCTCTCTATGGTTTCTCTCTCTAGAGTTTCAATGAATTCGTAAGAAATAATGAATGAATGAGCTTCTATTTATAGGAAAAATGACTGAATAGTAACTAATTCATGAACGACCCAGATTAATTTACTTTTAAACGGACGATCCATATTTATTTACTATTAAAACTTAAAACAATGGTCCATACCGATTTACTATTAAAACTTTAAACCAGCGATCCATATTGATTTACTATTATAACTTTCCACCAGCGGTACATATTGATTAACAATAATATCTTCAACCAACGGTCAGAAAAATTAGCACATCCCCTCATGGAATAATAAGCCAAACTTATAACAAACACCTCATAACAAACCCCTCTATTTATATCAAAAATTGAATAAATAATTACCACAAATCACTTATCTTTAATAAAAACATTTTTAATCTATTAACAATTATTCATCATTAATATTACAACTCACAATATTTAACAACCAGATCATTCCCAGGAAAGAGGGGGCTTTCCGATAAGGATTTCTCCCTATTGGTACGCAATCAGGTGACCAAACCTCTCTTCAACAGAACTTTCTAGACATCGTTAATATTGCAAATAATAATATAAATAATTTTGTCGTCTCAATTATTGATTAAATAATATAAAATATTATGCAGATGATACTGTGACAATAATTGAATCAAATAACGTGAGATACTATGCAGCAATTATTGTATCAATAATTGAGTATAACTAAGTGACTTCTCACGTAAGCATCAATAATCAACACCGTGTGCTACTATGTAACCACGCGTATTACTGTACTTTTATCACTGGGTATTTCAACTGTTTAACGGTATCAATTATGCTGTTATTTATAAAAGCTAAAACTTGTCATTTTCTTCATTCGACCGTTTTCCGTTATGGGGCCCACAAATGGCTGCGCCATCGTACGAATATTCTCCGACAGCGAGAATATTCCACGACCAAATGAATATTCCCCGACAACAATGAATATTTTATAACCACTTGCTTATTTTGCAAAATTTGCACATTTCACCTATAGCCAAAGTATTATATCAAATTAACACCTTATTATTCATAATAATAATTAGAGGAAATTATATTTTATTTATAAAAAGTTGGGGTCTTACACCAGAGATAACCCTAGGAGATCCAGTTTCCTAACCCTAAAGATAATCCTGGGAGATCAAGTTTCCAACCCTGGAGATAACCCCAGGAGATCCGATTTCCAACCCCGAAGATATCCCCGGGAGATCCAGTTTCCAACCCCGGAGATAACCCTGTGAGATCCAGTTCCAACCACGGAGATAACCCCGGGAGCTCTAGTTTCCAACCCCGAAGATAACCACGGGGGATCAAGTTCAAAGCCCAGAGATAACCCCGGTGTCGATGTTGAGATTTTTATTTGTCCCTTTTTGTTCTTGTCTTTTGGTGTTCTCATTTTAGGTGAGATTTGTTTGAAAAAAAAAGTTTGAAAAGTGTTGGGAGAGCGCATATTTTGATTTGATGTTTAAAATGCTCATGATTATATGTAAAGTCCTTCAAGGAATATATGTACAAGGACTTAGTGATAGATCAAATTTGTTAGGTTGATCTAAACTCTTAATGTGTATCATTCTGTAAATGAATGTATAGATAAAGATATCAAAGCTGTTAGGTTGATCTTAAGATGTAATAGATAGACTTCGAAGAGATCATAGTGCATCAAGATGATCAAGATTGCAGAAGTCAAGGCAGAAACGTAGAGCATCGAGGATCGTAGTGTGTCTACCTTGAAGGGCCTCTTCGAAAATCGTAGAGTGGTCCTAACGATTGCCGAGCCAACTCAACGATTGAAGTGTGTTCTCGAAAACGTAGAGCTTGCAAAGTAAGCAAGTGAAGATCGTAGTGTGAAATTCTTTAAGAGAAATCGCAGTGCTCTTATTTGATAGAATCAAACCAAGCACCAAGGTAACAAGACACCATGATCTGGATCGTAGAGTATCATCTGCCGTGTGTCAGAAGCATCAAGCCCTACCTTTTTGTTTAAAGATATATCTCCAACAAATGTGGAATGAGTTTTAAACAGTTGAAGTACTCACCAGTCCCAAAGGCATAAAAGATATATTTAGTATGCAACAAAGAAGCGTATTGAAGAAGCTAAAGAAAGTACCATCGGTAAGAGGAAAACACCTTATCAGGTGTTAGGTGAGAAAGCAGCCTGCTGTGTCAGTGAACCATAATGCAACTCAGAAGATATGCAAAAAAGTCTCCATAAAAGTACAGAAATGTCAAACGCATTTAATGCTTCAACGGATGGATCCAACGGATAGATTTCAAGATCACATATATGCAAAACATATACAGACGCAAGAAAAGGAGCAAGCATTGAACAAGAACGAAAAAGAACTCTCAATGCTCAGCTCTACGATTTGAGAAAAAGAGAAAGCTTGCTCAGCTACTTAGTTCTTTCGAACAAGTGCTTAACAGCAACTGAGTAGCAACCATCAAGAACTCAACTACTACCAATCAACTGAAGTAAGATTTCCAAGTCAGAAGGACTTGAAGAGTTCTAAGTGAACTGTAAAGAGCCAAGTCTGTTGGACTTAAAGAGTTAAAGAGTGAACTAAGAAGTTCCTAGACTGATGGTCTAGAAGGAATCCGTGTGATTCAGAAAGTGTAAAAGACATCCTTAGTGGATTTCCTACTCGAAGAGTAGAAGAGTGGACTAGGAGCTTTAAGTGTTCTGAACCACTTAAAACGACTGTGTCTATTACATTCTTCCTATAACTGTCATATCTTCCATAACTGTTATAACTGCCTCACTCTCATTAACTCACTATCTTAAAGGAGATTAAAACAAATATTAATTTTGCTAAGTTTTAATCATTATCAACTAACAAGTTAAAACGAAAAGATTTTTAAATATCTATTCAACCCCCCCCCCCCCCCGGCCCCCCTTCTAGATAACTATTGTGCCTCCAGGAACTAACAAAAAGGTCCGACATGTATATATCGAAGATTTGATTGTGAGAGTCATCAGTTGGTATTTTTAAATGGTTGCACCAACTCAACCGAGAAAAGGTTTGTACAAAGACTTGATGGTTTGACACCGTTTAACTGGTCTGAGAAACTAAAATTCGTTAGGGTCCGGTGGCTTAATTAAGCGGAGGGGAGGTGTTAGGCACCCCTCGACTTCCGTGATAACACTGTTACCGCCACTTTTCATTAAACTTTTATCTGTGTATATGTGTGTGTATGTATGTTAGGTCTATGTGCAGTTGTTTGGAAGTAGTGATATGCTTCGTTTGCACATATATACAAAGGGTTTGACTTTTGTATAAAGTTTAATTTGAACAAGATATAGCAATGATATTTTGTAAAATAGGTTTTTCAAACCCTTGTGCTCAATAGTAATTAACGCCTTCGATACTTCCGTTTTATTATGTGTTCGGCTTGATTGCTTTTATTTTCGAGATGTGAGGCATCTTCAAGAAAATAATATACATAACAGTGCCGAACTCCTTGTGGGCATGAGAGCCATCTAAGGATATTCAGATACTGTAGATAATTTACAAGCTGACTGCAGCTGTAAAATGTCCATCACGAGAATCGAATCTAGATTCAGACAAAAATAAAGGATAATAAGAACAAAACTGATTTGGGAAGAGTATCTTAATTGGGGATACAAATCTATATAGATAGATTTAAAAGGATGATCGGCTTAACCCAAGGAACATATATTCATTTGATGTTAAAGGCGTTTAGCATGGAAAACTCCAAGAGATGTCTCATGTTGATGAGCCATGGAGTGTATCTCTCTTAATAGTCCCCAAAGACTCCTAAAAAGAGAGATCACATGAGTAACTATCATATATACAATGAAATGTACGAGACCTAATGTTGATCGGTCATATTCTAGGGAAGATTACTACAAGACAGTGAAAACATCTTAAATTACTTAATCGGGCCTAAAGATGTGATCATATTCACGGTGGATCTAGATTAAAATTACAGGGCTTAACAGACTCAAGTTTTTTTTTGACTGACCAAGACGGCAACAAATCCACTTTAGGGTAAAGCGTTACCTTGAACGGTAGTGCGGTGAATTGGAAAGGTTCTAACTAGTAAAGAGTTGTTGCTTTAGTGATAAAAATAGAGTGACATCTGTAAATGAAGATGAAAGTTGATTGTTTGGATGAAAAGTTTATTACAGAACTAGAAATAGTTCCTAAGTCTCATCTTGGATCTAAACATGTGTTACGACACTTTCATTTGATTAAAGAATCATTTACAAAAGAGAAGTCATTATAGAGACAGTGGAATCTCAAGAACAACATTACATATATCCATTAACTGAAGCTTATCTAACATCAGGATGATCATCACTTAAAGAAGAAGTGTATGAGATACCATGGTAATTGACTTTAGTGTAAGTGGGAGATTGAAAGTAGTATGCACACAAGCCAATCATATTTGATGATAAAGCATATACTTTGTAACAATCTAATTCATTTATTAATAAAAGAATTATTTAATTAAAGAATTTTAATTTATCTACATGATGTTGTTTTATAATATGTGATAAACTCATAGTTTTGAGCAATGCTTTTAGAATCATGATGATGATCATGCTAATGGGATCTAAATTCTTATATAGTTCACAAACTAAAATTGTTCCCAATCGTTGAATTACTAAAAAGGGGATTAGTGACTCCAGATAGATTGGTACATACATTGTTTGCTCATTGGATTAGGATGATTGATCTCATGATCTTTTGCGTGGAGACACTAAAGTAAGTATATATGTGCTTATTTCAAAATAAGTTCAGTGAACGTGACTCGCTAAGGAATACTTAATGAATTTTTACTTGTCTGTTAATAGAAATTATTGTAGTGATAGTAGTATAAGTGATCTTTAGACTTGAGATCATCCTAGTATCTTGTGAATGATGAGTTATATTTTGACATGTCTCTTAAGACCCTAATGGTATATCAAATGGTATGCTTGGGTATAATAAGTCATGCATGCATGGAGATAATGAATGATCAAAAAAAAAATCCATCGCTTATATTAAAAGAAGAGAATGTCCTATGTGATTCGATAAATGACCACCCAGTACTCCTTGGCCAAGGCAGAATGAAATTAGAAAGGAGTTTCTAATTTGCATTATTTGGAGTTTTGCATTAAAGAATCTAAATACATATAATTAAATAAAATAAGACTTGAAAGTAATTTCATGTCTTATATTTAACACTACAACTAAAAGGCCTAACAACGACCGCCTATCAGCGACCGCATTCGGTCGTTGCTGATCATCTACGACCGACTGCGGTCGGTGATAGGCGTCGCATAAAATCTGGTCGCTGAATGCACATCAGCGACCACTATTAGCGACCGACCTATCTATAATTGATATTAATGATCGAAATCATCATTTTGGTTGCTAAGATGAGTCAACATGGTTTAGGGCCACATGCTAACGTGGGCCACGTGTCAGCGACTACAATTATTGACCGCACGCGGTCGCTAATAGCCTCATGTGATTAGCAGTCGCTAATAGCCTCATGTGATTAGCGGTTGCTAATAATTATCAGCGACCGCATGCAGTCGCTGATGTAAAAAACCTAGAAAATAGATTTTTTCTGTTTTGCAGAATTCCCAAAAAACTGTATCTATTTTGTACCTGCTTTATCCCAACACATATAAACATGCACAACAATATAACATCCATCATCCATATACTGACACATACACTAAACTAGTATATAAACTATATAAACCTTTAAAAACCAATATGAATTAAATAAATATAAACAAATCTAATGTTTAAGTAATATACAAACATCCAAAGAATGAATATAAAATTACAATATTCTCAAATAACTACAACTAAATCAGTCGTAAAGCATCATTGTCCAAATTACTTTCTACTTGATCTTGATCACCATGTAATTAACAAAATAATAAAAGAAGTTACATATATGTTGATATTGGTGTTACGACAATATACAGTTGTTTTTAAACACAATAATATATATATATATATATATATATATATATATATATATATATATATATATATAAGTCACTACTTTGATTGTAATAAATAAGATTGATTACCTCGTCGCCATCCCCATGTTGTGTTGTTGCTGCTGCCGCCACTGCATCAGCTAACTCATCAGGACTCAGAGCCGCCAGATGCCCGCCCATTATCTTTAGAAGATAGCGATCTCAACATATAGCTCTCACACAGTCAACAGGAGTATGAACAGCTGGATGACTCGATGACTGTGAAGACTGGGTAGCAGAGATGCCTGAGCCATTGAAGGATGGGTGGCGTCGTTGTTCGTGACCTTTAATATAGTTCTTCTTCACAACAGACACCCTCTCCCACAACTCTTGATCAATTGGCGGACGTGGAGTGCCTTCAGGATAACGCTCATTCAATAAATGCTTATAAGTATCCCGCCATCATGTTAATAATTAAATAGTTAAAAATAAATTCTGTAAGAATTGATAAACAAGATCAAGTTATTAAAACTTATTACCGCTATCTGGATAGCATCAGGCAGACCATCACAGGTGGCCATGTACACCTCCATCCAATGGATAGGCTGACCTTGAGACTGATACTCCTATACAAAAAATATTCTAATATTACTAAGTAAAAATGTGATATATATTCTATAATTCATGATTGTAAACATATTAAAACTTGTAAATACGTACCTGAGTAGTGATATGCTGCAACTGTGAAATATTGTAGACCTTGTATGTTCCTTTAGCCTTTTCGTCATCGGGTACACCTGAGGATCTGTTGGTGGCGGCAGTTTTTCATCTTTCGTCTTTTCACCCAATTCTCAGCTCTCCATTGGGCACACATCTCAACCCATATGGACTGGGTGCACCACCAAGGGCTATGCTCGTGCATGTAATCCTCTCCCTGGCCTAGATGTTCGATCGATGCATTGCGAAGGGGTTTCTGTCGTTCTTTGTTCAAATTATCTTTGGTGCGGACGGCGCACTTCTGCCAGAATAATGTATGTATCACTGAAGCCCTGCGCGTTCTCCCATCTATACCTTTTCTGCAAATAAAATAACATTAATAAAATTACTAAACAATTATCCTTAGAATATTATATTATCTGTCATAATTAAAAAAAACATACTTGAAATTCAGCCCAAACAGCATCCTTGTGGGTGATAGGTGTGCTCGCCCACGTAATCACAGGTGTAGGCCAATTCTGTAAGCACAGCCGTGATATGCACTTGACGATCTTATTATCTGAAAAATCACTATAATATACAATAATTTACATCAATGATAAGTAGATATATTAAAGCAATGTACATCTAAGTTCTATATATCTTGTATAAATGGAATCTAAAATGCTTATATATAAATGATGCAGGACGTACATGCTATTCGGAGGAGGAAGAATCTGAATAAAAATCAGATCATCCGGATTAGTAGGGGCCTTGGGCACATGACCCCTACCCAAGCTGTGCTTTTTCTGCGCTGCTTCAGAAGCCATCTATATATTACAAATTTCAAGATGTTATTATGAGTTATATTTGATTACATGTATATATGAATATAAAATGACAATAATGACAGGAAATTGCATTTAAATAGTAAAGTACATAAACATAACAGTGATATAAAGATATTGGAATGAGTTATATTTGATTACATGTATATATATTAATATAAAATGACAATAATGACAAATTGCATTTAAATAGTTAAGTACATAAATATGACAATGATATATAAAACATGTAATGCTAAACATATATTTCATTTGTTCAAGTGTCAATGTCTGATTCAGAATCATCTTGTATATGTATTGCAGATTCATAACCATCATATGCTTCAGATTCAGTGTCAGATTCAGTCAATAACTCTTCCTCCTCAGTATCAATGTCATCTGACATAAATATTGACTCAGGATCTAATTCATGTGATTCATCTCAACCATCTAACTGGATTACTTCATTGTCGTCCTCCACATTTATTATAGTTTGACTATGAAGCATCTGCTCTTGGTAAATCTCCACGTCAACTACTTCTACATAACTGCGCGCGGGAGTATGAATTATAACTTGCCAATCTGTAGGCAGTCTATCCCTTTTCCTAACAGGACTAGGAGTGTAGTATACTTGTACTGTTTGAGTTGGTAAAAAAAATAGTTCGTTGGAGTACACAGACCTATGGAGGTCAATTTCGATGATTCCATATCTGTCAACATGTATCTCTTTTTTTTAATCAAACCAACGACACTTGAACAAGTTAATATGACCCCCGTACATGCCCTTGTACGATAACTCTACGATTTCCTCCAACTCCCCATAAAAAGGCATGACCAAGCTCATTATAACAATCTCCTTAGATACACGCTCCAAAGTTCTTTGTTCTTTTACCGCGCCCATATGCCTTTGTATGAAATTCACAACCATTTATTTTATAACCATTGCGGATGACTTGGTCCCTGTCTGGTCCCATAGCTAGGACTTGTACATTAACCAGAATCGTTGATCCCTCAGTTAAAGCCTACAAAAAATTTATCTTATTAAATGAAATCATAGTTAATATGGAGTATATATATATATATATATATATCGTGCTTAAGAAATTAAACTTACTTTGTCCTTTAGCCAAAGTGCAAATTTTTTATCACGATTGATTTGAATATCTTTATCAGTTATGCCGGGATGCTTCACTTTTAACTCGTCATCGTACAATCTATACAATGTTATAAACATTAACATATTGGAATAAATTTTCAAGTTAAGAGATAAATTATCAAGTTTATATGTGTACCTCACAAATTCGCCAATCTCCTCGCAATTGAGAAGAATGTAAGTATGTGCAACATGTAATTCTTGCTCAAAGAGGAATATGCGCTTCCCTTTTCCATAAGCGCGACCCGATAGACTAAATACAGAGAGCCGACCATTTAGTTCAACATTTCCCCCATCATCATGTCTCAATACTCGATTGGCCTTTATCAAGACTTCGTTCAGAAAATAGTCTGAATAAAACGTATATATCTCATCAAAATTATATGCCTCACATATCGACCCCTCGACATAAGTTCTATTCTTCACCTTCCTTTTAAGGTTTCCCATCACCCTCTCGAAAGGGTACATCCATCTATATTGAACTGGACCCTCAACACGAGCTTCATAGGGAAGATGGATTTACAAATGCTCCATGGAGTTAAAAAAAACCAGGTGGGAATATTTTTTCCAGTTTACACAATTATCTCTATGATGTTCTTGTCAAGTACAAACATGTCCTTCTAATTTAATGTTTTTTGAACATAAGTCTTTGAAGAAACGACTAAGATCTGTCAAAGCATCCCATATTGGTTTATCAAGCAGATCCCAAAATGATATAGGCATGAGTCTCTCCATGAACACATGACAATTATGACTCTTCATCCCTTGCAATTTCCAACCCGTAACACACCTTGTAATGTTTGACGCATATCCATCTGGTAGCTTCAGAGACTTAACTCATGTGCACACATCTTCAACTTACTTTTTGGACAATGTGTACCTTGAATGCGGTTTGACAATCTTAACATTAGGAGATTCATAAAGTTCTATTCTAGGACGCTTACAAATATCTTTTATGTCTAAACGTACATTATTATTATCTTTTGTCTTCCCTGTAACATTCATCACGATGTTAAACACATTGTCAAACACATTCTTCTCAATATGCATCACATTTAGATTATGACGAATCAAATTTGTAGACCAATAAGGCAGTTCCCAAAAGATGCTTCTCTGAACCCAGTTATGAGATTTGCCAAACCCATTGATTATGTTTGTGGCATCAATCTTACCAAATGAGATGACCGGTAATCTAATCACACGATCTCGCATCTCCGTTCCCGACAATCGCGGTGCATGCATATCATTGTCTACTTTCCCTTTCTTAAAGTGTTTTCTATTTCTTCAAAAAGGGTGATCTACCGGCAAGAACTGACGATGACAGTCAAACAAACAAGCCTTTCGACCTTTTGATAGATTGAAAGACTTTGTATGATCCATACAATACGGACAAGCTAACTTCCCGTGTGTACTCTATCCAGCTAACATACCATAAGCTGGGAAGTCACTTATAGTCCACATAACCATTGCCCTAAGGTTAAAATTTGTTTTCGTTGCAACATCCTAAGTTTGTACTCCATCCACCCACAATACCTTCAACTCGTCTATAAGAGGTCTCAAGTAAACATCTAAGTTCTTTCCAGGACTCTTAGGACTAGGAACCATGAGTGAAAGAAACAAGTATGGATGTTTCATACACATCCAAGGAGGCAAGTTGTACGGAGTAACAATCACAAGCCAACATGAGTACGGAATAGCTGAGTGGCCAAACAGATTGAAACCATCGGTGGATAATCCAAGCCTCACATTTCTAGGTTCCAATGCAAACCCAAGATATTCTAAGTTGAAATTTTTTCAAGCCTGCCCATCTGCGGGATGATTTAGTTCTCCATCTTTAGCTGGAGATTTTGCATGCCAACTCATATGTTCAGTTGTTCTTGAAGACATGTACAATCTTTTTAACCGATGTGTTATTAGAAAATACCTTAGAATTTTAAACGGTATACTTGATTTTTTTGTAGTCACGCCCTCTTTATTAGGCCTAAACTGATCATGACTGCAAAACGTGCACCTTGTCATCTTTTCATTTTCCTTATACAATAACATGCAATCGTTGGGACATGCATCGATCTTTTAGTATCCAAGACCCAACTTCCTCACCATTTTCTTACAAAAGTAATAGTTACCAGGTAATTTCTCACCATCATGCAACATACTCTTAATGGCCTTCAAGAGCGACTCAAAACACTCATGACTCATGCTGTGATTAGCCTTGATGTTAAGTAATGTCGCCACTGCAGACAATGTAGTGTGTTTGGTGCAACCATGCCACAATAGCTCGCTATCCTCGTCTAACAACTTAAAAAAGTCTTTGGCATCAGAATTCATAGGTTGCTCTTTGCCTTGTTCCTAATCAAAATCTGGCCCTGCAATATCATGAACCATTTCATTCATACGATGAGTACTACTGCCCGAATTGTGTACTTCTGTGATGCCACCATCTCTTCTCTGCCCATTTGCCCACCAACATTCTTCATAATTTTTCATGAACCCAGAAATAAGTAAATGATAGTTTACCACGTCTCTGTCCATATAATTTACATTCTTACACTTCAAACATGGACATCGTATCTGTGACTGACCATTCATACATTCTGGGTGACTATACGCATACTCCAAAAACACTTGGCAACCCGCTCTAAATTCAGCTGTAGCACCTACCTGGGCACTTGACTTTCGTCGTGCTATCCAACTACGGTCTGAATAGAGGTCCATGATTCCACGGTACTTACTACAGACAACATGAGCTTATGATTAATATTTAAGCATGCTTGAGCATACTTGTAAGTATATAACTTATATTTTAGCATATTATGCATACTTGTAAGCATATGACATACAATGCATAATTGTAAGTATATGACATACTATGTATACTTTTAAGCATATGACATACTTGTAAGCATATGACTTGATAGTTTAGGGTCAATTTAAATGTAAGTCAGTTTAAGCATATGACTTATATTTATGCATACTATGCATACTTGTAAGCATATGACTTGACTTGAGCATACTTGTAAGCATATGACATCGAATATATCATGTTTTCTTTCTTCTACTTATTACTTTAATCTGTTTTGGGAAAGAAGAAGTTTGTCATTCATGTTAGAAACTAGTACTTTCTTAGTTATCTCCATAACCATCTGCATATAGAGCCATGTTAGGTTGCTTTACAAGTTACACATTCATATCAGTGTTGCCCAAACTAATTAGTTCAAGTTATACCCTATATAAATATGAATTACATCTTTACCATTACTTCGACATTGACTTTCTCACTGGCTTGCACTGCTGAAAATATACCCTATGTAGATATGAATTACAGCTCATTGGTTTGCACTGTTGAAATTGTGGATGATGTGTATGCTGCCATTGAGCATATACATCATCATGGAAGGTAGTTATTAGTTTTTTTACTCTGAAAATGTTTGTTGTATAATACATGTGTGTGCACGTGTGTGCATATACATTATGTATCTAGGATTATGCAAGTGATAGATTCAAAGACTTAGTGTTATCCCCTCTATCTGGCAGTGCGCATACTGATCGCATAGTGACAAAAGACTATGAAATCGGAGAAGTCTTTCTACGTCAAGTTGACAGGTTTTGGTTTCTTTCATATCTATTATATAAATTAGGAATTTTACTGTTCATTTTAGTGTTCCTAAAGTTAGAGTTGTTGTTTTCCTAAGATTTAAGTTATGCCATCATTTTGTAGTGCTATTTAGTTTATATTATCTCTTGTTGCAAGACCCTAAAATATTTGGAATAGTTTTGTCATTTATTTGAAAATTCTTATATATTATTCAATTCACTTTAACATATGTAATCTTGATGATTATCTACATTGGCAGTGTTGCTGTATTTCACAACGCTAGAACAAGATTTTGTGATGGATTTCATTATATCTTTTTATAATAATATTGCTCTACCACGCCCTAGAAGTTTGGCAACGGAAGTAGATTGAACAACAATTGTAATACACAAACTTGACCGAATTAAGATTGACCCATTCTTTATTTTCAATCTCTGTCTAATCTATATACTATCATATCATGAGTTGTAAGCTTAAATTTGGTGAATAATTACATTTCTGACTTTGCTTTGATGTTGTGCATAATGCCTTCTCTTTTCCTTGTAATGTAGTGGCCGGAAACAGAGCTATTGCTGCTCAATAATCTCCATGTCCGAGCCAGCGAAAAAGGGATGTTTATAGAAATTAATTCTCTTGGACATACAAATCAAATGAACATTCCTATGAGCAAAAATTATGTGCAAAGCACAATTCTAACATATACAAGTACCCAATTTAATTTAATTCGAGCACATGGAATTATTACCTGTGTATGCAGTGGTGGCGCCGGCGGTGACTGTGGTGGTGGTGATGGTGGCATCGGTTTTCCCCTCTTCTCCCCCTTCTCTTCTTCTACCCCTTCTCCCTCTTCTTTTGTCCCTCTTTGTTTTCTTCTGTTGTGTCGAGAGTGACGAACTGATACTGGTTAATTGAAATAGATCGCCAACCGGTCGCTGATTGTGACGGGTCACAGACAACATACGCGCCAACATTTCACGCCAATTTTTGGGTAGTAAATTTATATCTGTGACTTCTCAGCGACCGCATGCGGTTGTTGGTATTAACTAGCGACTGAATTCAATTACACTCGCTGATATCAGTCGTAATTACTAATAATAGCGACCGAACATGCGGTCGCTGATAGTGTTGGTCGATGTTAGCCCATTTTCTTATAGTGTAATTGGGACATTGTATGGTGAAATGATTGAATTGTACGGTAATTATTTACTCAAGAGTTCTTTATGATTAATTTTGAAATATATATTATTTGGAAAGTTGTTGATCGTTAAGGAGGCTAATCCTCATTGTAGAATAAATGTTATTTATTTAAATAAATTAATAGATTAATTTATTTATTTAAATAAGATTAGAATCGTTCTAATTGATTTATTCACAACCGGTTTAATATGGAGAACTTAAAGTGTCACACCAGAAAAAAATATTTATTTAAGAAGTAAATTGCGTAATCGTAATAATAAGTTAAGTGTATTTAATCTAATCTATGGTGATAAGATAAATGAAATAGCTTAATATTTATTATTTAATATTTTGGAAATATTAAATATAAATTAATAAGAGGAGTCTTATTATTATTATTATTATTATTATTATTATTATTATTATTATATTTATTTAATTCCTAAAGGAGTTTGGGAATTAATTAATAAAAGGTACTCTCATATATTCCTAAAAAGATTTGGAGGTTAATTAATTAAAAGAGTTTAATTAATTATTTCTAATAAGATTAGGATCCTAATTAATTAAATGAGTTTAATTAATTAAAATAAAATCTTATTCCTAAATTATTTAGGAGGGTTACCTACATTTATAAATAAGAGGAGTCTTATTTTGATTTAGGGTGAATGACAATTCCAAGAGTTGGGAGAGTACACATTATTCTATAAAGATAGAATTAGGGTTTTACCAAACACTCATATTCTTGAATACGTGTTCTTCTTTGGTAGATCACCTCTAGAGGCCAAACACTTGGGTGACTAATGTTGATCAAAGGAAGGAATCAAACCCGGTGGGTTCAAGTTGAACGTGAAAGGGAATTGATGGTGAACTCGTACCTGAGGAAGCTAGTAATTCTACAAGGGTATGAATCTGATCTCCATCTCTTTTTTATTGATTGATAATTATACACAAAGTATGATCATGGTGATGGTTTGTATATATGAAAATTTTTAAATTTCGTTTTATCGCGCTTCCGCACCTTTTATGTAATTTAATTGCATGATCGTGCTATATACAAACCTAACAACCACAATTGATGGTGATGATGAACAATATGAAGAAAATCACGAAGGAGGGCAAGATGTAGTTAAATGAGACCCTCAAGACGTACAATATATGAACAATCTACGTAACCAAATTGCTCGTGAACTATAGAGTGGCTCATTAAAATTAATGCAATTTTATTAATTTTATTATTATGTTGACATGTTTATTTAACTTGTTACATTTTTTATTTTCTATGAAACTTGAGTTTAAATTGTTTGAATTATTCAATACTTTGTTTGATAATTTGTTTGAATTATTTATTTTTATTTGTTGTACAATGAATCTTGTATTTAATTTTTTTAAATACGTCCAGACAAAGTTATATACTTGTTCAACATAGTTTAGAGGGGTAAAATAGTAAAAGACTGTTATTTAGATGTTTTAGGTGTATCAATTATCAAATAACTTTTCTCATTCAGATTCAGCACATTCAGATTCATTTAGTTTTTATCAAACATCCCCTTAGTCCAGTTCATGAAGAACTCTTCAAGTCACTTAGATTTGGTATAATGGTCACTTAGACCAGTGAATCACAGTTGAATGATTGTTGTTGAAGTGATGTTTAAGTTGCATTGAGATTGACTTCTTAAAAACTTAGCAACATAAATAGTTTATCTCTTATCGTAGAGTGAAAATATTTTGGCTTTTGTAGAGGTTCAACTTTTTATTGTTATGATTCGTACTTGGATTTAAATTCTCGTACTCTTTTATATAAAATAAAATATATTCTATTTATAATATAATAAAACGAATAACTTTATATACAATATAAAAAGTATTATATTTTATATAAAAAGTTTTCTGTTTTATTATTACTATTATAATAATAATAAAACAAAGCTGAGACAACTTTCTACTGGCGATTTTGAAAAATGAGTAAATGGGGGTCCATGTAATAAGCCAAACTTACAACAAATACTTCATGACAACCCCTCTATTTATATCAAAAATTGAATTAATATTTACCACAAATCTCTTATATTCAATAAACACATTTTTAATTTTTCAATAATTATTTATCATTAATATTATAACTCACAATATTGACAACTAGATCATTCACAGGAAAGAGGGGGCTTTCCGATAAGGACTTCTCTTTATTGGCGCACAATTAAATAACATAATCTATTTCCTCGACAGAACTTTCTAGACAATGTCAATAATGAAAATAATAATATGAATAATTATGTCGTTTCAATTATTGATTTAATAATATAAAATATTGTGTAGATGATACTATGACAATACTTGAATCAATAATATGAGATATTGTGCAGCAACTACTGTAATAATTATTGAATGGAACTGAGTGACTTCTTACGTAAGCATCAATAATCAGAGATACTGTGCAATAGCGTGTGATACTGTGCAACAACGTGTATTATTATACTTTTATCACCGGGTATTTCAACAGTTAACGGTAAAAGTCTTACCGTTATTTTATGAAAAGGTTATTTTTGTTGCTTTTTTTGTATATCCAACAATTATTCCATTGTGGGGTCCACCAATGATTGTGTCGTCGTACGAATATTCCCTGACAAAAAGAATATTCTCCAACCAAACGAATATTTTATGAAAACTTGTTTACTTTGTAAAATTTTCACATATCACCCTTAACTTTATCATTTTATCAATTTAACCATTTACTGGATAGAATAATAACTATATAAAAAATTGAATACTTTTATTTCATAAAATTCGTGGTCTTACATTAAATAAATAAATTTTTATTTAATTCTGGGTACTGGCGCTACAGCGCCCAGAAAGAACTGGTTTCAGGCGCTACAGCTATGGGTTACCTATTTTCAAAAATTCAGACATGGCGTTGTCGCACCAAGTTTATACTGTGAACTGGCGCTACAGCGCCGGGTTGCCCATTTTGAAAATGTGGACCGGCGCTACAACGCCTAGATTACACTATACTCCGGTGTTGCAACGCCAGTTACCAGAAATTATTTTTCCAGTTCGCGAATTATGCAGTTTTTCTCCAAAAACATGATTATATACCAATAATTATGCCCATAAAATTTGTTCTAAACACATATCAACGTATATATCGAATCTAAACAATTAATAACTTGCATAAATGTTTGGCTCTGATGCCACTGTTAGGTTTGTAATATTAATGAACACAATCAAATTGCATCAAAATAAAGCGGAAGCGTAAAAATAGAGTTTTAAAAACATACAAATCAATTACCCAGATCATAATTTTTGCACAATTATTAATTAAACAAAAAGAGAAGGAGATTAGAATCATACCCTTGTAGAAACTAGCTTTCTCAAGTACGAGTTCACCTCCAATTCCTTTTCACGTTCAACTTGAATCCACCGGGTTTGATTCCTTCCTTTGATCAACGTTAGCCACGTAAGTGTTTGACCTCTAGAGGTTATCCATCAAAGAAGAAGAAAAACTCAAGAAGAATGGTGTTTGGCAAAACCGTAGATTCTATCTCTATAGAAATATGTGTACTCTCCAAACTCTTAGAATTGTTATTCACGTGTTGTGAAAAAAAAAATCACCCATAATAAGACTCCTCTTATTTATAGATGTAGGCAACCCTCCTTAATAATTAAGGAATTAAGTTTTATTTTAATTAATTAAACTCCTGTAATTAATTAGGCTCCTAATCTTATTAGGAATAATTAATTAAACTCTTTTAATTAGTCTCCTAATTTTATTAGGAATATATGAGAGTACCTTTTATTAATTAATTCCCAAACTCCTTTAGAAATTAAATAATAATAATAAGACTCCTCTTATTAATTTATATTTAATATTTCCAAAATATTAAATAATAATTATTAAGTTATCTAATTTATTCTATCACCATAGATTAAATTAAATACACTTAACTAATTATTACGATTATGTCATTTGCTTCTTAAATAAATATTCTTCCTTTTGCGGTGTGGCCCTTTACGTTCTCCATATTAAATCGGTTGTGAATAAATCAATTAGAACAATTCTAATCTTATTTAAATAAATAAATTAATCTATTAATTTATTTAAATAAATAACATTCATTCTACAATAAGGATAAGTCTCCTTAGCGACCAACGACTTTTCAGATAATATAGATTTTAACATTAATCATAAAAGAATATTTGAGTAAATAGTTACAGTACAATTCAATCATTCCACCATACAATGACCCAATTAAATATAAGACATGGAATTACTGTCAAGTCTTATTATATTTAATTATCTGTATTTCGATTATTAAAGGCATAATACAAAATAATGCAAATTAGAAACTCCTTTCTAAATTCATTCTGCCTTGGCCAAAGACTACTAGGTTGTCATTTATCGAATCACATAGGACATTTCTCTTCTTTTACTAGAAGTTGTAGATTCTTTGTTGATCATTCATTATCTCCATGCACAACTTATTATACTCAAACATACTATAAGACCCCAACTTTTATGAATAAAAATTAATTTTTCTCGAAATATATTTTTGAATATTATGGTGTGAATTTGAGATAATGTTATAGTTGTGGGTAATATTTACAAATTTTGCAAAGTAAGCAAGTGGTTATAAAATATTCGATTGGTCTGGGAATATTCGTTTTAACAGGAATTATTCATACTACGACACAATCATTGGTAGACCCCACAAACAGAATTATTGTCGGAGTTAGAAAATGAAAGAATTATCTTTTTATAAAAATAACGGCGAAAGTTTTACAGTTAAACTGTTGAACTACTCGGTGGTAAAAGTACAGTAATACGCGTGATTGCATAGTAGCACACGATATTGATTATTAATGCTTACGTGAGAAGTCACTCACTTATACTCAATTATTGCTACAGTAATTACTGCATAATATCTCTCATATTATTGACTCAATTATTGTCACAGTATCATCTGCATAATATTTTATATTATTAAATCAATAATTGAGACGACAAAGTTATTCATATTATTATTTGTAATATTGACAATGTCTAGAAAGTTCTGTTAAGGAGAGGTTTGGTCATCTAATTGTACGCCAATAGGGAAAAATCCTTATCGGAAAGCCCCCTTTTTCCTGAGAATGATCTGGTTGTTAAATATTGTGAGTTATAATATTAATGATGAATAAGTTCGTGTTTATTAAAGATGAAATTAATAGTTCCATTGTGTTGGAATTATTAGTGTTAGTGAAAATCAACATTTATTTCGATAATAATTGATGTCTGGAGGTTATATTGATCAATTGGGTAATTAATCGGATAAATGAGCAATTAATTGCTATTAATTCACATGCTTATAACTATTTGTTCACATGTGTTTACTATTGATTCACATGCATGTACTATTAGGGGAGGTGGTGCAAGATTGATAATACTTGCATGACTAAATTAAAAAATAGTGGTATAAATGAAGGTACTATACCGTAACTATTTTTTTCACATGTATGGAACTATTGATTCACATGAATGTACTATTGATTCACATGATGCAATATTAGGGAAGGTGGTGCAAGTTTGATAATACTTGCAGGACTAAATTAAAAATGAAAAAAAGATAAAGGTATTGTACTGTAATATTTCGAGGCCCCAAAACGTGCAATTATCGAAACTATATTTTCCTATAAATAGAAGCTCATTCTTCTTTCATTCTCACCAATTCACTAAGACTCACAAGAGTAATTATAGAGAGAGAAACTATAGAGAGAAAGAATAAGAGAAGTCTACTAATTCACTATTCTAGTATACAGTCTTCTTCTGAGGTAAGGGATACTATTTTTGTTCAGTATTCATAACGAATAATATTTTCTTCCTAATCTATAGTATGTGAGTAATATTATTTCATCTCATATTCCTGATTTATACCCTCATTTTGTTAAAGTATTGCTTCTATACTCCGTGAAATTAGTAGAATATCCTTGAAATTTGCGCTTCATCTAGTATCGTTTCACAAGGATATTTTATACACATTCTTGTTAAATTTTAAGCTTTTCATGCCGGAGTACTGTCCATGGGTACTATTCATTCATATGGTACCATTCACAAAGTACTATTCACAGGATACTATTCACAAAGTACTATTCACAGGTACTATTCACGAGTACTATTTTTACGAGGTACTATTCATGGGGTACTATTCACTCAGGTACTATTCACCCGGAGTACTATTCATGACAAAAATTAATTTCTTTTCAGTCCAAATCATTTTTGACACAATATTATTCTTGAATTTTACTCTATAAAGCAGTATCATGTTGACAATTTGGACATTATTAAATTCTGGATAAATTAAATTATAAATCTTTAAAATTTATCCTTTGTTTTCTTTTAATTGAATTCTTATATCATTGTCATCATCCTCATGCTTATTTTGTGATGAAAGTCATCTTTTGCTTACGTGCATAGATGGACTGTTGATTGGTATGATTAAAACCAGGGATCATTCGGTATAATCATGACCCGTAATGTTACAAATGATGTGGTAAAAGTCATCATTGGAATGTAATGCATTGATGGACAGTTGTTGGTATGATTATAACCACGGATTATTCAGTATAATCATGACCATTGATGATTACATGAATATCCTTGGCCATGGTGCAGGGATGATTCGACGATGTGGTTTATTTATTAAGGTGAGTCTCAGCGATAAAATTGTTGATAAACTTTTTAAATAATAGAAGATAGTAGATATCATGCTCTACTTGACTCTTCTAATGGATTACTTGTTTCGTTGCAGTTAAACTTGATGTTTATTGTATTTTATCAGTTTAACATTATTGAAGGCTAACGATAATTTATTTTGTATTATCTTTGTCATAATATTTTTTACTGGGCTAGTTGAGCTCACCCTTTTGCTTTCATTGTTCTCTTCAGGAAATGAGAACGTATCTGTGACTAGTCGGGGAACAGAGTGACGGTCTGAGATGGTGGCTATAGTTGTCCTCACTATTTTATGAAATAGTGTGATAATAAATATAATGAGGACTTCATTTGAGTTTGAATACTATCTATTAGACAATATTCGTGTAAAAACTCTAAGCTACGATTTTGTCTTATTGTATAAAAGAAGTTTGTATATGATTTATGTACAATGTATTTGGCGACTCAGAATGGGTGATGTATACCTATTTTGGGGGCGTCACAGTTGGTATCAAAGCTTAGGGATATGATCCCTGGCTTAGATGTGAGACAAGAACTAGGAGGGGAGAGACAGGGAATTCCTTCGCTAGTATGACCTACCTAAGTTTATTTGATATTTAATTGGTCGGTCAGAGTATATGGATAATATGTGACATGTCAATTAACCCTTGTTTTGTGGCAGTGTTTGAACATGACATCTGAAAATGTTGAGATCGACAATGAAGCACATAAGACCGTTGAGTGACCAACGATCAATACCCAGGATAATGTGCAATAGGAAGACAATAATCATCAGGTAAACAATAACACCGATCAAATGATGAACGATGGGATGTTCAGAGGCTTTATGCAATTCATGCAACATTAGGCGAGAGCGGTACCTGTTCAAAATGCAGGTGGAAACACTTGCAACTCTCGAACGGTCACCGCTAAATAGTTCAAGGAGTTGGGACGACCAGAGTTTATTGGAGAGCCAAAACCACTTAAGGCAGAGATGTGGAAAAGTAGATCACCAAGATATTTGATGTCTTGGGATGCTCCGAGGAGTAAAAGGTTCCCTTTTCCATCTTCATGTTGCGAGGAGAGGCAGATTACTGGTGGAAATCTTTAAAGCTTACTCAACCTGTCGCACTAAAGATATCTTGGGAGAAGTTCCAAGAACTATTTAACGACAAGTACTTTCCCGAAAGTATTCGTCACATGAAGGATGTAGAGTTTACCAAGCTGGAGCAAACCAATATGACCGTGTTACAATACGAAGCTAAGTTTGTTGTGTTGTCCCAGTTTGCGTCCCACTTGGTTGATATTGAGGAGAGAATGACGCAGATGTTTCTAAGAGGTTTGAAACCTGAGATACGTCAATACCTAATTTCTCACAAAATAGGTTTGTATTCAGATGTTGTAAATAGGGCTCAATTATTGGAGCACAATAATGATTCAACCTAACCAAGAGAGAGCAACCGACAAATCAATAATACCAGTGGTAGCAGTCATCGAAGTGGTGACACCAAACGTGGAGGGAATCAACATGTCAGAAATGGTAACTACTTCGCTGGTAATTATGGCTAAGATAATAGAAGTGGAAATTTTAAGAAGAGGAAATTCAATAATGATGGAAAGACGTCAGCACCATCTCCTATTGTTAAGGAAGGAGAATGACTGTCAGTCGTATTTTACAAATATAGAGGGGAGGGACACATCAGTCCAAACTGTACGTAGCAGTCCAAAGCATGTTACAATTGTGGAAGAGAAGGTCACCTAGTCCAATTTTGTCGTGCCCCAAAGTCAAGTCCAACTAGGATGGAGGCATCAAAGGCCGTCCCAGACAAGATAAAACTGGTAGTTCTAGGGAGAGCGTTTGTCGTAACCTCCTAAAAAGTAAGGAATCCGAACGAGGTGATCACGGGTAAGCTAATCATAAACTCTAGCAAAGTCTATACCTTATTTGATACCGGTTCTACCCATTCTTTTATTTCTCCTACTTGCGCTCAACGTTTAAATTTGACTCCAGAGAAATTAGACTTTGATTTATCTGTTGAAACTCCGTTGGTAGAAACCTTCATTACATCCACTATTTATAAGTCTAGTTTAGTTCAACTCAGTACCCTCACATTACCTGTTGATCTTATTTCCTTAAAAATACTTGTATTTGATGTGATTTTAGGGATTGATTGGTTAACTACTCATCATGCAAAAATTGATTATTTTCGTAAGGTTGTTAGATTTCATATTCCTAACCAACCTATTATGCGAATTCATGCAACCAAACCACTAAAGTCAATCATTGTCATATCAAGCCATAAAGCTATTCGTTTATTAAAAAATGGATGTCAAGATTTCTTAGCCCATGTCATGGATTTAAATAAAAATACGTTAGATTTAAATGATATTTCTATTGTTAATAAATTTTCTGACGTATTCCCTGAAGAACTTCCTGGCCTACCCCCAGAGCGTGAAATTGAATTTTGTATCGACCATGAATTCGGTACAAAACCCATTTCCAAATACCCATATCGAATGTCTCCTATTGAACTCCAGGAGTTAAAAACCCAACTTCAGGAATTGTTAGACATCGGTTTCATTCGTCCTAGTACATCTCCTTGGGGTGCTCCTGTTTTATTCGTGAAGAAAAAAGATGGAAGTATGCAATTTTGTATTAATTATCGGGAGTTGAATCATGTCACCATCAAAAATAGGTACCCGTTGCCTCGTATTGATGGCCTGTTTGACCAATTGCTAGGCGTCAAATTTTTTTCAAAGATCGATCTTCGTTCTGGATATCATAAGTTGAAGATTAAAACTGATGACATTCCAAAGACTGCTTTTAAAACTCGGTATGGGCATTACGAATTCCTAGTCATGTCTTTTGGATTGAAAAATGCTCCTGCTGCCTTCATGGAATGATGAACCGAGTATTCAAGGAATATTTAGATCACTTTGTGGCCTTCTTTATTGATGACATCCTCATTTACTCCAAAAGCCATGAAGATCATGAGCAACACTTGAGGTTGATACTCTAAAAGCTTTGTGAAAACAAGTTATATGCCAAGTTGAAGAAATGTGAGTTCTAGCTTGAGGAAGTAGCATTCCTTGGGCATGTAATATCAAATCATGAAATATCTTTTGACCCGGCAAAGATTGAAGCAATTCAAAGCTGGGAGAAACCTAAGTCAGTGACTGAAGTACGTAGCTTTCTCGGCTTAGCCGGTTATTATCGGAGATTTGTAGAAGGGTTTTCTCGAATCACTACTCCATTAACTCAGCTGACTTAGAAAGATATAAAATTCGGTTGGAGCGAGGAATGTGAGAAGAGTTTTCAAGAACTCAAAAGGAGACTCATTTCAGCACCTATTCTAACAATATCATCTTGCTCGGAGGGATTTGTCATCTGTAGTTATGCTTCAGGAAAAGGGTTAGGATGTGTTCTCATGCAACATGGAAAGTCATAGTGTGAGACACCAGATTTTATGAATAAAGATTTTATTTTCTCGAAATATTTTTTTGAATATTATGGTGTGGATTTGATATAATGTTATAGTTGTGGGTAGTATTTATAAATTTTGCAAAGTATACAAGTTGTCATATTATATTCGATTGGTCGGGGAATATTCTTTTTATCGGGGAATATCCGTATGACGGTACAATCATTGGTGGACCCCGCAACGGAATTATTGTCGGATTGAGAAAACGACAAAAATATTTTATGAAAATAACGGCGGAAGTTTTACCGTTAATAGTTTTGAACTACTCGGTAGAAAAAGTACAGTAATATGCGTGGTTGCATAGTAGTACACGATATTAATTATTGATGCTTACGTGATAAGTCACTCAGTTTTGTTGGTATTATTAATGTAATAATACAGAAAATCTTTTTATATAAAACAGAATACTTTTATAAAGTTTTTCTATAAATAGAATATATTATATTCTATTATGCATAGTGTCTGCGTAGTATTTTGCATAGTAAAATCTTTTTATATAAAACAGAATACTTTTATAAAGTTATTCTATAAATAGAATATATTATATTTTATTATGCATAGTGTTTGCATAGTGTTTTGCATAGTAAAATCTTTTTATATAAAATAAAATACTTTTATAAAGTTATTTGTTTTATTAGACAATAATTAGAATATATTATATTTTATTATGCATAGTATTTGTATAGTGCCTGCATAGTGTTTGCATAGTAAAATATTTTATAAAGTTATTCGTTTTATTAGATTATAAATATAATATATTATATTATATTTTATTTAAAAGATTTTGCTTTAAATATGGACCGTCAGATTAAAGTAAATCAATCTGAACCGTTTATGAGTTAGTTACTATGCAGTCCATTTTTCTATAAATAGAAGCTCATTCCTTTCATTATTTCTTACGAATTCACTGAAACTCTAGAGAGATAAACTATAGAGAGAAAGAAGAAAAGTATTCTGCTACTTCACTACTCATATATCCAGTACTCTTCTTCTTAAGGTAGGGGATATTATTTGTTGTACTCGTAAGGGGTATTCTTTCTTTCTTATTCATGAAGAGAACTTCTGTTATTCCATTCTTTATTATTCTCTTGGAATAACCTGTATACGCGGGATACCCTATACTTGGTGAAATTCTTCTGTTATTTTATTCTTTATTATTATGTTGGAATAACCTATTTATGCGAAGTACTACATACATGGTGAAATTCTTCTAATATTCCATTCTTTATTATTCTGTTGGAATATCCTGTCTGTGCGTTTTACGCCGGACCTGGTTCTGTTATTTTTTATTATGTTGGAATATTCTGTCTGTGCATTTTATGCCGGACCTGGTTCCGTTATTTATTATTCTATTGGAATATCCCGTCGGTGTAAATTTCGCCTGACCTGGTTCCGTTATTATTATTCTGTTGGAATAGCATGTCTATGCGAAGTACCGCATACATGGTGATTTCTTTTGTTATTCTATTCTTTATTATACTCAGTTGGTTATTGTTTTGAATTCAATACTCCATGAAATTAGTGAAATATCCTTGATATTTGCGCTTCATCCAATATCTTTTCATGGAAATATTCTTTTGAGCATTCTTGAATTATACTCTACAAAGCAGTATCATGTTGACAATTTTGGACGTTATCAGTTCCTAGATAAATGAATTCTTGAACTTGTTTTATTGAATTATTATGTCATTGTCATCATCCTCATGTTTATATTTTTTTGAAAGTCATCTGTGGCCTGTAGTGCATAGATGGACTTGGTATGATTATGACTAGGGATTATTCGGTATAATCATAACCGTAATGTTACAAATGTTGTGGAAAAAGTCGTCATTGGCCCGTAGTGCACTGATGGACAATTTTTGGTATGATTATAGCTATGGATCCTCTTTGGCCGTAGTGCAAAGATGAATAGTTTTATGGCATGATCAGGACCTTTGATGAAAACATGATTATCTTTAGCATTAGTGCATGGATAATTCATTGTCGTGATACTAAAGAATATCCTTGGCCTGTAGTGCAGGGATGATTTGATGATGTGGATTATTTATTAAGCTGACTCTCAGCGATAAAAGTGATGAAAAACCTTTTAAATCATAGAAGATAATAGATTTTATTCTCTACTTGACTCTTCTAATGGATTACTTGTTCCGCTGCAGTTAAACTTGATGTTTGTTATATTGTATCAGTTTAACACTGTTGAAGGCTAATGATAATTTATTCTGTGTTACCTTAGTCATAATATTTCTTACTGGGCTAGTTGAGTTCACCCTTTCTTTCACTGTTCTCTTCAAGAAATGAGAATATAGTTGGGATGAATCGGGGAACGGAGTGATGGTCCTAGATGGTGCATTAGTAGTCCTCACTATTCTGTGAAATAGTGTGATAATAATTGTAATGATGACTCCTTTTTAGTTTATCTACTCTCTAGTAGACAATATTTGTATTCAAACTCACAGTTTATGTTTTGTCGTATTGTACACGACAGTTGTATTATTAAGTTGTATTTGAATTTTGTACCATGTATCTGGTGACTCAAGATGGGTGATGTATACCTAATTTTGGGGGCGTCATAGTTGGTATCAGAGCTTAGGGATATGATCCCTGGCTAAGATGTGAGACTAGAACTAGGAGGGGAGAGGCGGGGAATTCCTTCGCTAGTATGACCTACCTAAGTTTATTTGGTATTTAATTGGTCGGTCAGAGTATAGGGATAATATGTGATAGGTTGGTTAATTAACTCTTATTTTTTTGGCAGTATTTTAAAATGACATCCGAGAATGTTGAGAATAGCAATGGAGCAGATGAAACCATGGAGACACCTCTAATCACCAACCAAGATAATGTGATTAGAGATATCCATGTGGTAATTGAGGAATTAAAAGTTGCACTCAAGCTAGTCGCAAAGGTAGCAACTGAGAGTGAGGAAGAAGAGGAACCTGATGAGGATTTATTAGAAGAACTTATTGATCAAAATGTAGAATTGCAAAATCGTATTCATGAGTTAGAAGAGCAGGCTGAAGAACGGAAGGCAGTCGTGGAGCAAAAGGAATGTAACAATTCAAAATTGTATTACCCGATGTGTGATAGCTGAACAGGAGCGCTCTTTGGCAGAGTATACGATATTAACGTTTGAATCTGAGAATTCAAATGTCAAGGAGCAGCTGAAAGAAGAAACAACTGAACGAGTGACACGTTGATATTGTGGAAAAAGAAGTCCGATCCAAGAAAGCTAAAATAGATGATATTTATTTCTCTTTTTTGACAGCAATTGGGAGAACCCATCATCGAGTTTTGAATTACCCTATACATTGCGGTCAACCCCAATTCGATATGGATCGAAGGCTAATGATTCAGATCATGGAGCAGGAGTACGACAAAGCAGTTGAGGGTGGAATATTCCCTATAGCGAAAGTCAATTTCAGTGGTAATGGCGACACCAAAAACTGTCCCGAACAAGTCAAATTAGGTAGTTTAAGGGAGAGCGTTTTTTGTGACGAGGAATCGAACGAAGTTAGCATGGGTTAGTTAATTATAAATTCTTGCGAAGTCTATACCTTATTCGATACCGATTCTACCTATTCTTTTATCTCTCTTACTTGCGCTTAATGTTTAAATTTAACTTCGGAGAAATTATACTTTGACTTATTAGTTGAAACTTCGATAGTAGAAACCTTAGTTACTTCCACTATTTATAAATCTTGATGATTCAAATCGACACTTTCACGTTACCTGTCAATCTTATCTCTTTGAAAATACTTGCCTTTGATGCGATTTTAGGAATCGATTGGTTAACTACTCATCATGCTTTTCGTAAGGTTGTTAACTTTCATATTCCTAACCAACCTGTTATGCGAATTCAAGTAACCAAACTACTAAAGTCAATCATTGTCATATCAAGCCATAAGTAAAGAACCCCGGTCCTTTCGTTGTTGACTTTCTTATGTGGAATGCACCGAAGCCAGACTTTCTGTAGGCGATGTCATGAATGACGATGGCAAGTTGATAGGTATCAATGTGACGTACTATCCATGTCTTGGATGAGGGTCACAGCTTTGAATGATATTTCTATTGTTAATAAATTTCCTGACGTATTCTTGAAGACTTCTTAGCCTACCCTTAGAGCGTGAAATCGAATTTTGTATTGACCCCAGTACAAAACCCATTTCTTAAACCCTCAAATATTTCTTCAACTAAAGCGAACATAACATGAGCTAAAGACGTTGGCTTGAGTTGTTGAAGATTATGATCGTACCATGCAATATCATCGTGGAAGTGCGAACGTAGTAGTTGACGCGTTGAGTAGAAGATTGTATGCGTTTATGAGTGCAATGTTGTTAACAAAAAGACCCATTTTGTACGACTTACAAATGATGAAGATAGAGTTAAAGACTCTAGGAACCCACGTGAAAATAACGAGTATACGAGTAGAATTGACTTTAATCGATAAAGTTAAAGTCGCTCAAGCTACATACTCAGAGCTGATGAATGTGAAGAAGAAGGTTCAAGAGGGCGTTATTCTAGAAGAAAGAATCGACGAAGAGAGGAAATCTCAACCCTCGATTTAATTGGCTCATTTGAAATCCTTGATGAAGTATGAACTGTGACCTATAGACTTGTTTTACTGCCAAGTATGTTGCGTGTTCAGAACGTTTTTTTACGTATCGAGGTTACGTAAATATGTGGACGACCTGAACCACATTATTAAATTAGAACTAAACGATATAGTAGAAGATTTAACGTTTAAGGAGATACGTGTTAAAATCTTGGATAAGAAGGATCGTATTCAACACTCAAAGGTTATACCTCAAGAATTAGAATCTAAAATGAAGTCGATGTATCCTCACCTGTTCAGCATACCAGGTACGTACGTAAATTTAAAGGGCGAAATTCCATAAGGAGAGGAGATTGTGAGACCCCAGATTTTATGAATAAAGATTTTATTTTCTCGAAATATTTTTTTTGAATATTATGGTGTGGATTTGATATAATGTTATAGTTGTGGGTAGTATTTATAAATTTTGCAAAAGTATGCAAGTTGTCATATTATATTCGATTGGTCGGGGAATATTCTTTTTGTCGGGGAATATCCGTATGACGGTACAATCATTGGTGGAACCCGCAACAAAATTATTATCGGATTGAGAAAACGACAAAAATATTTTATAAAAATAACAGCGGAAGTTTTACCGTTAATATTGTTGAACTACTCGGTAGTAAAAGTACAATAATACGCGTGGTTGCATTGTAGCACACAGTATTAATTATTGATGCTTACGTGATAAGTCACTCAGTTTTGTTGGTATTATTAATGTAATAATACCAACGATATAGTAGAAGATTTAACGTTTAAGGAGATACGTGTTAAAATCTTGGATAAGAAGGATCGTATTCAACACTCAAAGGTTATACCTCAAGAATTAGAATCTAAAATGAAGTCGATGTATCCTCACCTGTTCAGCATACCAGGTACGTACGTAAATTTAAAGGGCGAAATTCTATAAGGAGAGGAGATTGTGAGACCCCAGATTTTATGAATAAAGATTTTATTTTCTCGAAATATTTTTTTTGAATATTATGGTGTGGATTTGATATAATGTTATAGTTGTGGGTAGTATTTATAAATTTTGCAAAAGTATGCAAGTTGTCATATTATATTCGATTGGTCGGGGAATATTCTTTTTGTCGGGGAATATCCGTATGACGGTACAATCATTGGTGGAACCCGCAACAAAATTATTATCGGATTGAGAAAACGACAAAAATATTTTATAAAAATAACAGCGGAAGTTTTACCGTTAATATTGTTGAACTACTCGGTAGTAAAAGTACAATAATACGCGTGGTTGCATTGTAGCACACAGTATTAATTATTGATGCTTACGTGATAAGTCACTCAGTTTTGTTGGTATTATTAATGTAATAACACAGAAAATCTTTTTATATAAAACAGAATACTTTTATAAAATTTTTTTATAAATATAATATATTATATTCTATTATGTATAGTGTCTGCATAGTGTTTTACATAGTAAAATCTTTTTATATAAAACAGAATACTTTTATAAAGTTATTCTATAAATAGAATATATTATATTTTATTATGCATAGTGTTGTATAGTGTTTTGCATAGTAAAATCTTTTTATATAAAACAAAATACTTTTATAAAGTTATTTATTTTATTAGACAATAATTAGAATATATTATATTTTATTATGCATAGTGCCTGCATAGTGTTTGCATAGTAAAATATTTTATAAAGTTATTCGTTTTATTAGATTATAAATATAATATATTATATTTTATTTAAAAGATTTTTCTTTAAATGTGGACCGTCAGATTAAAGTAAATCAATCTGGACCGTTTATGAGTTAGTTACTATGCAGTCCATTTTTCTATAAATAGAAGCTCATTCCTTCATTATTTCTTACGAATTCACTGAAACTCTAGAGAGATAAACTATAGAGAGAAAGAAGAAAAGTATTCTGCTACTTCACTACTCATATATCCAGTACTCTTCTTCTTAAGGTAGTGGATATTATTTGTTGTACTCGTAAGGGGTATTCTTTCTTTCTTATTCATGAAGAGAACTTTTGATATTCCATTCTTTATTATTCTATTGGAATAACCTGTATACGCGGGATACCCTATACTTGGTGAAATTCTTCTGTTATTCCATTCTTTATTATTATGTTGTAATAACCTTTTTATGCGAAGTACCGCATACATGGTGAAATTCTTATAATATTCCATTGTTTATTATTCTATTGGAATATCCTGTCCGTGCGTTTTACGCCGGACCTGGTTCCGTTATTTATTATTCGGTTGGAATATCCTGTCTGTGCGTTTTACGCCGGACCTGGTTCTGTTATTTTTTATTCTGTTGTAATATCCTGTCTGTGCGTTTTACGCCGGACCTGGTTCTGTTATTTATTATTGTAGTATCCCCGAATCCGGGCCCCGAATCGCCGCGGACTCGGTACACTAATTCTATCATTATTTGTGGAAGGTATAAACATAAATTGTTTATACATTACATTGCACACTATTCCCCAAGGTCGAATAACCTTAACTTATTACATAATTAATAAGTTATCTAACACATAACATTATTAATATCATACAATACAAATTTAACTGCACACATCTACTAAAGCTGGAACTGTCTTGGACATTTCCTTGTTTCCGACGCATTAGCCTTAATCTGCAATATTTTATCATGATATAGCAAGGGTGAGCATGAAAGTTGCCCAGCAAGTTTACATACAACAATATAACGATATATCATGATTGAAGAGTTTGAATAATAAGCAGGCTATAATTCATCAATATAATTGAGAACTAGCACGAACAAACTTTTGACTGAACAAGTATTTTACATGAACAAACATTTCTGAACCAACTGGTAATGAAGGTGATCAGCCTTTCATACCTGACTTATACATGCAAGATGTACAGAATACAAATTTCATGGCAATCAGCAATGATTAATCATAAGCTTGATGAAACTACTCTTATTAGAGTTAAGTAAAAAGAAACTTGCCTGAACCGTTGATTACCGCAACACAATTTAATTTAATCTCTCACGAAAGACCTATCACTTATAAGATTGATCTTTTAATCAGTATAACATACTTTATTCCATAATACTATCTAATACCTAATCAAATATTAGATAACAATCTTAACACATCAATATTAATATCACCATTTGATAATACTTCGATCACTATATCATATCTCATATGATTTTAACACTCGCTTTTCATTTCATAAATTATTCATTAACATGTAATAAGGCAAACACTAATCCAGCACCCTGGCTTCTACATCTAACAACCAACTTTATAATTCAGCAACTTGAATTCAAAATCCATCAATTTAAACCTCAATCCAGCAAACCGGATTCAACACATTTTCAATTCAGCAAACTGTATTCTATATTCGTATCACGAAAATATCAAATCAGTGAATTATTCTTCTATCCTTTGGTCAAACATATATACATGTATTTTATGCATAAAAATTATTTTTTCATAATTTTCCAACATCCATTGGTATTTTTCAAAAATTAATTTCTAGTGCGTAGCTTAAGAAATTAGCTACCTCGTGCTTAACTCCAGTAATGCCCATCTTTTGGCATAACCTTATATATGTTAACATGACGCTCCATTTTAAATTTCGTGGCAATCGGAGTTGTAGAACTCCGTTTATAGCGATTTCCGTCGTAAAATCACAAAAATTAGAACGGTCATAACTTGGTCGTTTTAACTCGGAATCAGCTCATTTTTGGACACGAGCTACATATTTCCATATATTTTCATTTCCCAAAAGCCTGGAATTTTTCTCATTAACTAAATGTCCAAAACAGCCCTCGGAAAATTTTGGCCAGAAACTTTTTGACGTTTGGCAGTTTTGGAGTCCTTTGCTAAAACTTATATAAAACGAGTTCTGTAACTCCGATTAATGATCCGTCAATTTTGTTGGGTTCGTATCTTTCCGAACTATAGTTTTTATATATCACAATCCATATTTGGAAATGTTTATCTCCCGGAATTTTTCCCGGAAGTGGCTGTTACAAAACTATCCTTTTAACAGTTTTCTTAACTTTTGTGTAGCTTGGGAGAATTCCCATAACTTGCTCATTTTTCAACCTATTTGCATGATTCCAAAGGGATTTTACCCTTAACACATAGATCTAGCATCCCAAGAGCATAGATCATAAATATCCATCATAAATTTCAAGAAAAATCAAAAACCTAGCTCATACTATAAAAGTTTAACTTTCCCGGAAATTTCCATTCTTCTATTCCTTTGATTTCAACCAATACCAACACCCAATATGTTTAGATCTAAACATGATACACTCATCAAAATGTATATACATGGCTTTTGAGTTTAGAAACAAAGTTTCTTGATTCAACAAACAAGCATCAAACACATCAAAGCTAAGAAAAATTTAGGGTTTTCTATCTTTTGAAAACCTATCCTCCAATTCATGCTATAGATCTAACTTTTGATCTTCAAAAAGGTTAGATCTACATATTAAACACTTATATACACATAGATCTAAGGTTTTAAGCCTCAAGATCACAACTTCAAGTTGACAAAAAAATCAAATCAAACTACCAAGGAAATTTAGCCTACACAAGAGAAATTTTTTATACCTTAGCTTGATTTCCTCCTCTCCTTCAAAGATGTAGATGGATCTTGATTGTATGAACATCAAAATCTCCTCCTTCTCCTCTTAGGATGGCCGAACATGGCCTCCTCTTCTCTCTCCCTCTCTCTTTTTCTTGTGTTCTAGCAAGAATAATAAAAGTGATGAAAGGGAAAAATATGATCTAAGTGTTGGAAAAACTATAGATATATTTTGTTATCTCTCAATCTCCTTTTCTTCTTGAGCATGGTCCGGCCATATGGCCTTACTCTCCCACTAATTCTCTCTTTCTTTCCCCTTAGCAATATCCAAATGATTGCTTACAAAAATAATGAATAAAGTGTTGGACAAAATAACAAATGACACATGGAGAGTTAGTAGGAGTTGCTCAACAACTAAAGTTAACCATTTATTACATTCATCTCCCCTTTATTGCTTCTCTTTGGCCGGCCATGTGGTCTAAAAATGCTCCCAATTTGCTTTCTATTTTACCTCTTATTTGAGTTAACAAATGTCCAAAAATTCCTCTCCCACTTGGGCTAAAAATTGAGCCATTCCTTTAATGTCTTGCTTGGTCTCTAACTAACTTCTTTGGCCACACTTGAGCTATACATATTCCAATGCCTTTAATTCTTATCCAACCCAATTCATTTAATTAGGGTTTTCACTTCTCCGTTAAAACACCAATCCTCGCTCACATGCCAATCCATTTCCTTAAACCAATTAGACTTACTATAATTAGGTTATAAAATTAATCATTTGAGATATAATAAGTCTCCTAGAATTAGTAAGTATTCTAAATACCACAATTCTCTTTTCCCATAACCTTTAAGTTATTAAATCCTTCATTCCTAATATATAATTAGGGTTTTCACTAGTTTCTTTTGTTTGTTTAATAAATAAACAAATATAAATCTTCACCTAATGTTCATATTCCTTGCACACAACTTTTTAACCCTTAGGGTTTAATACTCCGCATTAGGATTCCCAAATTAGGGTTTCAAATTCTCGAAACTGAAACTAGGGTTTCCAGAACCGATTTCTAGGGTTTTTCATCAGACGTTAGGATTTTCTAACTTAATCACCATATTCATATCATGAATTTAGGGTTTCGGATTCCCGAACTAAAATTAAAGTTTCTGAGCGTACAGTTAGGGTTTCTAACAATTCGTTAGATTTTTCTAACTTAATAAACGTATAATTAACATAACTTTAGGGTTTTTCTAAAGTTATAACTTATCTGATCAATTCTTGATCTCAAATCATTATGATTCACATATGTAATCAAATATACCGACTAGTATTCACTTCGATACTTATCCCTGGTAATTCTTCTAAAGAATTTTAAATCTACCATAATCTTATACCTCATTACTGGACTATCACTTACAGTCTATCACATAATTCAAGTCTTGTCCAAAACTTTTGAAATTCTTAAAATTTCATTACATAACTGCCAATTCCATACACTTATTTTCTGTCCAGGTCTATTATTTGACCTTAAATCAATCACTTAAGATTTTCATAAATTGTCTAAATTCTCGGGTTGTCACATTCACCCCTTCTTATAAGAATTTCGTCCCCGAAATTCACCTTACACCTTACACCGTAAACCTTACACCTTACACCATTCACACATATCACATGCTACCCAATATACCACTCACAAGGGTAAAAGGTTTAAAATTATGCTGAGGGGTCATATAGACCATGAACACATAGATTTGACAGTATTTATACCGCAAAACAAAACATTATTTGGTCTGTTTACAATCACAAAGAAGGTAAACTACCATTACTAGTACTTTAGGTGATTAGCCCATCGTACGATTACGTCATGCATAACGTATTTATTTTTAGCGAATATTTACGCTACTAGATTGGATTTATTTATCCAAACAACATAGTTCACCTCAGTCTTATCATAGGATTCAGCACCAAAACAAATTGGTTCAGGAAATTTCTTTCAATAAACACTTGGAGTTTTTGAAAACATTTTTGAGAATGACGTCATGATGCCGCACTGTATTTATAGTCCGTTGAGGATTTTGTTATTTGGTGATTTTATCATACTACATCATACCATAGTGGAATAGTGACTTTAAGTCAAATTCACACAAAGTAATACTGCATTGATGACTCCATCATTTTTATCATCTCTGCACCAGGTTACATGGTACATAAGTGATAAATAAAAATAATTTTTTTTAAAAGGCACATAGTGCGTACTTAGCTTGATGTCAAAAATTTTGAAATCTAGCATAGTTAGGGGTTTAGGAAAACCTAAGTCTCCACTAATGATCATTTGCTTAAACATTCTATCTGTTCCTATTATCCTCAATACTCCATTCATACATAACTATACCCAGTTCATAAAACCACACTTATGAGTCCATAAATTGCCATAATCATATGAGTTCATGAACTTTCCTAGACAGACATTTGGCGTCCATTCGCTGAGGGGTTCATAAACATTTCATATAACTATGCGTCAAGTATGTCACATAAGTATGAGTTTTAAGAACTCGTACTTAACCTTATATTCTCTACCTATGAACTATCTATTTGTTATACACATGAGAAATGAATCACCCTCTTAACACACATATAGCAAATAGCGCGAAGCAAACATTTCAATGATTATCAGTGCCAGAAACTAAGTGGTTGTCAAACCAAACTCGGCCACTAATCAATATAGGAAGCTAAGTGAACAATTCCCCGCCCATACAAAGAATTGGTCAACCTAACAACTACATCGACCAGGAAGCTAAGTGATTCTAAAACCAAGTACAAATTCCCCGCCCATACAAGGAATCATACAACTCAGCTGCCGACATGAGTCCTCAATTGAAATCCCCACTTAATCTTAACACCCTTTTTCAATACGAATTCAATTCGTATTCATAATCCATAACTCTTTTATGAGTTTTCATAGTACTATTTCATAGTACAATTGATACACAACATCTTGCTGTAAAATTTTCAATCATCAGATTGATTCTTATCCCATATCATAACCTTATGAGATCACGGGGTGATCTTATCATATATATTACGATTCAATTCCATTTCTTGATCGTTTTCAATCATCAGATTGATTCTTTCTAGCTGTCATAACCTGTGACGAATGAATTATTTGAGTTGTGATTCTGGGGATAGAATCCTTGTAAGAAGGGAATGATGTAACAATCCAAAATTTTATGTTAAGAACAAGTATTAAGAACAAGTGTTAAGAAATAAAATAATACCTTCTGTTAAGGTAGTATAGAGGAACCACAACGCCGAGGAGGCTACGTGGGAACTCGAGGAGTAAATGATAAAAAACTACCCTAATCTGTTTGTTTGATGTGTAATGATTCCGGAGACGGAATCCTTATAAGGGAGGGTGAATGTAATATCCTAGATTTTTCCATGTAATTAAACAATTTCAATAAACAAACTTATGCGGAATTCTTACGTGACAATTATTTTTAGATGACAATTATTTTTAGATGAATTATTTATTTTTATTTTTATTATATGTTATGTGATAAGATGCATATTAATGGTTGTTACGGTTAGGCCAATTATTTAAATTGGTTAAGGATGGAATTAATTCTAATTAATTTCGTGGGATGACTTACAAATATGAGTTGAGTTTGACGAAACGGATAGTCCCATGAAGTTCGGGACGTCGACTTTAGTAGTAATCGATATAAGTATCGAAAACATTCGATTACGAAGGGTAAAACGGTTAAAATTATTATTTGATTAAAAGGTTAAATAATATTTTTATTTAACAAGATCAACAGCTGGGGTTCCACGTGACCATCAAATTGGGATAATAAAAGGAGCATATTTGTATATATTATGGTAGTAATGAGAGAGTGAGTTTATTTTTTTTTATAACACCAAAACCTTTCATTTTTGTAACTCATACCCATAATTAGACTATTGAATGGGGAGTGTAATGGTAACTGATCATGGGGGAGTGTAATGGGCTAGAGAATTTAGTTCATTACACCATATATGATGTATATACATTACATCTAATCTCATTCTCCTCTTTCACAACAATATTCCAACCAAGAGAGTAAAAGAGAAAGAAAAGAGAGAATTGTGAGTGAGAGCTTTGGAGCAACGAGTTCTGGAGATTTTGGGAGAGTCTAGCAATTAAGAAGAAGCATTAGAAGCAATCAAAACAAGAAGAATCCGTCCATAAGGTAAGCATTCAAGCTATTTTCTATGTTCCTAAGTAAAATAGTGGAGAAAATGCATGAATTAGTATGGTTATTGGTTTGTCTTGTTTTGTGATGCCATGTTTGGGTATGATTCTTCTATGTGGCGGTTAAGGAAGGAAAATTCTGGTGTAAACATGTTACTAATTCGTATAGAATCAAGAAATCATGCCATGTATGCTAGCTAATTGATAAAATGCCTCTTAGATGCTAATTTGATGAAAACATGAAAAGTTAGAGAATTGAATGGTTGTAACATGTATATATATGTTATTAGAAGTGGTCTAGATAATAGGAATCAAAACCCATGCATGCTAGAATCAAAATCATGATTTTCTCAAAAGTTGGGTTAAACTAGTTTGCATGATTTTTTTGGATTTTTGGTCACTCGAAATCATGTCTCAGATAATCCATTTGGGGCATGTAATAATTTTGTAAAATAGTATGTAGCATGTGGTATAACATGTCCAAATTTCGTTCGGATTGAAGCTATTTTGAGTGAGATATGAAAATCATATGCAAACATGTTAGAAACCGAAAAGAAAAACAAAACTGTGAACTGCTGACCCTAAAGACAAAATTCGGTACTAGCTACAGTTTCTAGAAAATTATGGGCTTTTGGATTATTATAGTACACTGAATAAGCTTTCCATAGACTTCGGAACGGACTAATTCCGACTTCGGAGCAAGGAGTTATGACTTTTCAAAGTAGTTGTGTCAAATCTGTCCAGCAAATTCGGTGCAGTCCTCTTGCACAGATTTTCTGGAATTTTGTGCTTGGAATTTGAAGATGGTCCATGAACGAAAGTTGTAGCCCCAGAAGTTAGCTTCGCGTGGGCGCAAGAATCGCTCAAAAATGTTTTAAAACGAATTAGTTATGCCTGTTTTAGCGAGATATGGTAAAGCTGAAAATCGTAGAGTCAGTGAAAATCGTAGAGTAAACTCTGAAAATTATAGAGTAAAGTTTATATTATAACTACTATGCGTTGCTAATAGTTGATGTGCATGATTATACAATTGTGTAGGGCACGTGAAGTGTAGATAGCTGTAAGCTGTTAATCTATTATTGGTAAACAACGAGCAAGACAAGTTTCCTAACCCTAATTTCTTTTGGGTATTTATTAAATCCTTACTAATAGTATTGCAGTAAGGGTAAGAATTGGACTTGTGTTAGTTATTTATTCGTGCAAGTTTCTCTAACTCAAACTTGAGTTGTATGTTCAAAGCATATTAGTGAATAGTTGTTGTTGATTACTCACGTCTATATTGATTATTGATTCGCACGTTGTAAATGTTAATCAGGAATGAAAGGCTGATCACCTTCATTACCATTTGGTTCAGTTAATCTGTTCATGTTCATTATGGAGCATTCATTTTTATTGACTTGGTCGTTCAGCTAAGAAAATTTGTTCATGCTCTTTCACAATGTTTATATTGTTTAAAGTTAGCTAGCTTATCGTTCAATTCTTTCAATCATGATATATCCTCAAATAAACTTATGCTTGCTGGGCAAATTTGTTGCTCACCCTTGCTATATCATGATAAACATTGCAGATTATGACGAATACATCGGTTACAAGGAAAATCCAAGATGAAGTGATGCTAATGGTTATGTAATAAAATAATTATTTCCGCATATGTGTATTGTAGCGATAAACGCTAAGACTGAGTTCTAGTATGTTTTAAGGTTGTAAGAACTTTGGGATTTTATTTTGAATAATTATGTAAGAGTTAATATTATTTTTCCTTATTGTTAAGGTTTACTTAGTTAGATGATGGTGTATGTTGTATCGTGAGCACCAAGTTCTGTAATCGATGATTACATGAATTTGGGGGCGTCACAAGTTGGTATCAGAGCTGTAGGTTATAAACCTTAGGTAGGTGTACCTTAGGCTATAACCGCGAAGATGATAAGTAATAAACTCGAATAGAGTTTAATCGATAAGAGATGAATTTTTAGAAATTCATTATTAAAGTAAAGAGAAAGATAAAGAAGATTCAAAGAAGAATCTTGAAGAGCTATAAGGATAAGAATCCGGAGTTATCTGACTCCAGTGATAGAGATGAAAGGTGATACTAAATAGACAGCGTCTATAAGATGAAAAGTGTAAATAAAATCATAATATAATATGATTAAAGACAAGAATAAGAAGAATCTAAGAGATATAAAGATATGAAATGGGAGTTTCCAAACTCAAAAGCCAAGATAACGTTTAATGTCGTAAATGATGAAAAAGAGAATGAAAGATGATCGTAAAATAAAACGATCACGAGTTAAGAAAAGAATTTTAAAGGAGATGATTATAGAATAAGATCACGACGTGGTCTGTTTAAGTTATAAAAGAAAGATGGTCTTTAATGTTTGAATATTTATAGCTTAATGCAATGAAGATGGAGTACTATGAAATAGTATGAGATAACTCATGAGGAGTTATAGATGATGTGATACGAGAAATTTATATTGAGCAAAGAACAAGTTGTAAGCAAGATAGAGTTAGGTGGGTTTTCAATTGAGGACTCATATCAGTAGCTGAGCTGTATGATTCCTTGTATGGGCGGGGAATTTGTACTTGGTTTTAGAATCACTTAGCTTCCTGGTTGATATAGTGGTTAGGTTGACAAATTCTTTGTATGGGCGGGGAATTGTCCGCTTAGCTTCCTATATTGATTAGTGGCCGAGTTTGGTTTAACAACCACTTAGTTCTGACATTGATAATCATTGGAACCTAATGTCACGCTATTTGCTATATGCATGTTGAGAAGGTGATTCTTTTCTCATGTGTATAACGAATAGGTAGAGGATATAAGGTTAAGTTGCGAGTTCTTAAAACTCATACTTATGGTAAGTTCATGACTCATAATCATATGGTATGTTTTGAACCCCTCAGCGAATGGACGCCTATGGTCTGACTAGGATAAGTTCTTAAACTCATATGATTGTGGCAAGTTCCTGAACTCATAACGTGTGGTAAGTTTGACGAACTGGGTATAGATAAGTGTAAATGGAGTATTGAGGATGATAAGAATAAATAGACCTATTAAGCAATGGATCATTATAGAAAGTGGAGTTGATGGTGGAAGTATAGGTACTCTAAATCTTCTAGCTATGCTAGACTTTCGAAATTTATTGACTTCGTGCTGATGTTTACACTTCTATTTTCTTGAAAAACATTGGATCAAATGATGGAACCAATGAGTTTTAACAACAATACTGTTATTCGTATGTCTATGCTAATTGCTTCGGCTAGACAAAAATGATTGTAATATATCAAAATGTATTTTATATCATTAATGCATCATGTAACCTGGTGTAAAGATGATAAAAATGATGGAGTCATCAATGCGGTATTACCTAGTGTTGGATGTGATCTAAGGATCGTCAGCCCACTATGGTATGATGTAGTATGACAAAGTCACAAAATGACGGAATCCTCAAACGGACTGTAAATGCAGTGCGGTATCATGGCGTCATAAAAAGATTTTTGAGATTTCTTTAAGATATGAGAATATATATATACGTGTATATGTACATTTCGATTGATGTTCGAATTGTTGTAGAAGTCTATGCTATTTGATTCAGCTAGACGAATATTGAAAGATGTTCATGAAATTCAAGTATTTCTTGAGAAGTTATGCCAAACCAAATTATTTTGGTGCGGATTCAGATGTTGAAAAGCTGAGGTGAACAACCCTGTAAAAAGGGGACATGTTATCGGAGACAATGGTTCCGAAAGTAACGCATATAGTCGTTACGATGTTAAGATGTAATACGTTGTGCACGACGTAGGGGTACGATAGGCTGATCACCTAGAGTACTTGCAGAGAGTGTGACGCCCCCAAATCCGGGTCTCTTCCAACCCGACAAATGGTGCTACACGGTACTACCATTCATTCACACATTTCCTCAAATAGTCACAAGAGGACTAATATAACTCCATATATATCAAAATAATATTACATTACCCAGGTTCTTTGTAACCCTTTCATTTGTTCTTGTCATAATATCAGTATATTACAGACATTCTTCCTATACTATTACATAAATATGCTACGGGTTCGTCTTCGCCTTGCCTTTATCCTTGCCGAATCCTTCAGTCCGCTCGATCTTAGCTGAGTTCATATGGTTCAAGCAAGAGTGAGCATGGCTAGCTCAGCAAGTACTATAATTCTAATAAACAACATGCTTGAAACATAGAACTAATATATCTCCAGTAACTGAACAATAGTTACGGAGTACTATCGGTGATTCAAAATAGCACTTCATTTCCTTTAAAACGTTTTTCCATCAACATTCAGTAGAATGACAATTATGGCTCAAGATTATGAGCATACATAAGTTCTTTTGAAAAGGACATCCCGACACTAAGTCCGTAAGTCCGGCATAGCTTACGAGCACTTCTGAGTGATCAGCTCATAGTACTCTATGTTGATCAACACTACATTCTTTAAACGTGTATACGTTTAATTGTGGCAACCTCACGTGCCTGTCGTTAAACGACAAAAACATTTGTACATGCGTGGTCTTTGATTGAAAACCATACCAATCTAACTCGGTAATTTACAAATCATGCTTGACAGAATCATAATATAAGTCTAGCCGGAAGAATTAGCTTAAGACTTCATCATTTTAGATTTCATGTGAAAGAGAACATGAATTACAAAGCTTGTCCAGACTGAACTGGAACAAGGATTAGAATACTTGCCTTTGGCGTCTGCTTACTGGTTAATACCCGTACACTTTAAGTCTTTATGATTCTACAATTCATAATCATATAACGTACCATATTAAATCATAATTAACCAGGTATGCTTTCTATTATACCTTACCCTTCATCTCAATGTAATTCTAATTTAGTTTCGTTATTAATGGTTTCGGTTTTCATTATGTCATTCATATCCCGTTCGTCTTTGATTGATTATAAACATGCATTAGTGTATTACAAGCATTTTACAATGTCTTAGTTATGTTGTGATTACATCACAATTCATTACTATTAATCCCTCTTTCATTCTACACTTGGAACCCTTCTTCTCTATCTTCTTCCTTGCACTGGCGCCGCGGCGCCACTAATTGGTCTGTAACCCGCGCTGCGGCGCGAGTTAGCAGTGTGTTATCATCCGGCCTCGCGCTGCGGCGCGGCCAAGAAGGCTTAGAGTCGCGCCGCGGCGCGGACTCTGGTCCTCAGAAAATTTTGCAGTTTTTGAAAATTTTGCTAACTTCCCGGACGCATAACTTCTTCGTTTTAACTCCGAATTGGTCCGTTCAAAAGCCTACGGTTCATAAATTTCATAATCTATGTGTTCATGCAAGAATTTTATCTGTTTGACTTCATTTGCTAAAATTTGACCTATTAGTTCATTTTAACGAAAACGATAAACGTTCGTGAACGTTCAACGCTCATTTCTTCGTTCATAGTTGGAATCCGGTCATTTTCGAGTCCGCAACTCTATAATGACTATAATGACTTGTCTCCATCAAAAACCAACGTTTTCGACTTCCAACTCAAAATATGACTTCTATTCCGAGACTTTCACGAATTCGACGTTAATCGTCTAATCGTGCGAAGTTCGTCAAATCAACCATACTAAGCGTTCTAAGTGGATTTTAACCAACATATCATTATTTCAAGTTCATTTATTACACCAACTTATAATCAAAGTAGGTTTTGACTTATTTCCATAAGTCATTGACTTTCTCAACTTATGAACTAGAAATCTTCATACTTATGACTTACCAATAATTTAAGTCCTTCAATCAATGTTCTTATGTTATAAACCACATACTAACATCATATGACAAGTCCTTCATGATCTTAACAACTTATTAGGGTTCAAGTTGCTTATTCAACTTATTCGGCTTAAGTTCATTCCTTATAACTTATTACATGTTATCCTCAAACAATCCCCCTTCTCTATCAATCCTATCATAGAAAAGATATAGATAAAAGAAGATGAGCCTTACCCTTGAAGACTTCTATTTGCTTTGGAAACTATCAAAGGTTGAAGTGGCTTATAAGTGCTTTAAGTAACTTATTCTTCTTACCAAATAAGTAGCTTATATGCTTGAGAGGAAAGTGTTTGATGATAACAAAACAACCAACAAAAATGAAATGAACTTGGTATTTATAGGCCACCAAAGCTTGGGGCAAAATGGACAATAATCAATCCCACCTCCTCATTCCACCTCCTTACTATTCAAAACTTAACCTTCAAGTCTTCTTGCTAGCCACTTCTTTTACTTGCTCACCACAACACTTGGTCATCACACTTAATCCTTGCCCATCAAGACTACCCACTTCCTCACTTGGTTTGACCCATGGGTCAAGGCTTCACCTTGGGCTTGGTTAATTAATCCAACTACTTTCCTATTGGGCTTGAGTTAAAATATATTGGACATGTGATAATCATACACTTGGGCTTCTACTAGAAATCCCACAAGTCCATTATCTTAAATTCAATAACTTAACATACATATCCTATGTATAATTCTCGTATGCTATTTCGTATATTAATTCGAAATATACGTTATCTCATTCTTCGTACATAATAATACAATAAGTCGTATTATACCTCCATTCCTTACTCCATATAATGTTTACACATTATACGATCACAACTTCATTCTTTTAACGCTTAATAACCTAACTATCTCAAATTAGGTACGCATGCGAAATATTTCATTTTCCATACTTAGATTATTATTACATAATCGATATCATCTCGATATTATAACATTACGTATTTCTCGGAAGTTCAAAAATAATTCCCGAGCAGAAATTGATGAATAGTGTTTTTCAGAAAATTTCTCAGAAAACTTTTATTTTCGTTTTAGAAATTCAAACACTTTAATTCTCCCTCATAGTTAAAATACTACAACGTTACGATGTTTCTAGGTGATAGAATGACATCCATCTTCTCAACACGCAATAATAATAAATAATATTATTTTATTCATTATTAAAAGAAATTACAAAATGTTCAATTTTCTGGGGCGTTACAGAGAGTGTTTTCAGTCTGTGTGATTGCTAAACATTCTGTTAAAGATGGTTTATGGTGGTGATGCACTGTTAAACCTAGAGATGAGTTCATGGTCTTATGACCCCTCAGCATGATTTGGAATCTTTTAAAATTCCTGAGTTATTCATACTTCTTCCCAATTATTGAGCAATTGTGGAAGATTCTTGCAATTCTAAAGGGTGAATGTTGTAAGGATGATATTCCTTATAAAGAAGTAAGTCGTAGAATGCGACACTGAATGATGAATATATGGAATAGGTGAGAAAAGAAATTTTGAAATGAGAAGGAGATGAGTTATCAAAGAATAATATAAATCTCTTAATAGAAAAGTTTAATAATTGAAGAAAGACCTTTGTGGAAAGAAGTGGTTATAGAAACTAATGAATGAATGAAGTAGTGATGTAAAAATCTACTTTGATAGATTGAATGAATGAAGAGTAATAAATAAAAATTTCGAGGACGAAATTCTTAGAAGAAGGGGTGAATGTAATATCCCGAATGTTTATGATAACAATCTTTAGAAAAGGAAATAAATGGATTAAAGAATATATATAATACTCAGAATATAATTGAGTTAAAGAGAAAGTTAGGAAATAAAACCTAGAATTTGTTGAAGAAATATTTGTAGTACGAAATATAAAACCTATATTTAGGTCATGTGTTGAACTTATTCAATGAAGAGATTTGACGAAAACCTGAGTAAGATAGGATTTTGGTGATTCCGAGGACGGAATCCTTATAAGAAAGGAAGAATGTGACGAATGAATTATTTGAGTTGTGATTCTGGGGATAGAATCCTTGTAAGAAGGGAATGATGTAACAATCCAAAATTTTATGTTAAGAACAAGTATTAAGAACAAGTGTTAAGAAATAAAATAATACCTTCTGTTAAGGTAGTATAGAGGAACCACAACGCCGATGAGGCTACGTGGGACTCTCGAGAAGAAAATGATAAAAAACTACCCTAATCTGTTTGTTTGATGTGTAATGATTCCGGGGACGGAATCCTTATAAGGGATGGTGAATGTAATATCCTAGATTTTTCCATGTAATTAAACAATTTCAATAAACAAACTTATGCGAAATTCTTACGTGACAATTATTTTTAGATGACAATTATTTTTAGATGAATTATTTATTTTTATTTTTATTATATGTTATGTGATAAGATGCATATTAATGGTTGTTACGGTTAGGCCAATTATTTAAATTGGTTAAGGATGGAATTAATTCTAATTAATTTCGTGGGATGACTTACAAATATGAGTTGAGTTTGACGAAACGGATAGTCCCATGAAGTTCGGGACGTCGACTTTAGTAGTAATCGATATAAGTATCGAAAACATTCGATTACGAAGGGTAAAACGGTTAAAATTATTATTTGATTAAAAGGTTAAATAATATTTTTATTTAACAAGATCAACAGCTGGGGTTCCACGTGACCATCAAATTGGGATAATAAAAGGAGCATATTTGTATATATTATGGTAGTAATGAGAGAGTGAGTTTATTTTTTTTTATAACACCAAAACCTTTCATTTTTGTAACTCATACCCATAATTAGACTATTGAATGGGGAGTGTAATGGTAACTGATCATGGGGGAGTGTAATGGGCTAGAGAATTTAGTTCATTACACCATATATGATGTATATACATTACATCTAATCTCATTCTCCTTTTTCACAACAATATTCCAACCAAGAGAGTAAAAGAGAAAGAAAAGAGAGAATTGTGAGTGAGAGCTTTGGAGCAACGAGTTCTGGAGATTTTGGGAGAGTCTAGCAATCAAGAAGAAGCATTAGAAGCAATCAAAACAAGAAGAATCCGTCCATAAGGTAAGCATTCAAGCTATTTTCTATGTTCCTAAGTAAAATAGTGGAGAAAATGCATGAATTAGTATGGTTATTGGTTTGTCTTGTTTTGTGATGCCATGTTTGGGTATGATTCTTCTATGTGGCGGTTAAGGAAGGAAAATTCTGGTGTAAACATGTTACTAATTCGTATAGAATCAAGAAATCATGCCATGTATGCTAGCTAATTGATAAAATGCCTCTTAGATGCTAATTTGATGAAAACATGAAAAGTTAGAGAATTGAATGGTTGTAACATGTATATATATGTTATTAGAAGTGGTCTAGATAATAGGAATCAAAACCCATGCATGCTAGAATCAAAATCATGATTTTCTCAAAAGTTGGGTTAAACTAGTTTGCATGATTTTTTTGGATTTTTGGTCACTCGAAATCATGTCTCAGATAATCCATTTGGGGCATGTAATAATTTTGTAAAATAGTATGTAGCATGTGGTATAACATGTCCAAATTTCGTTCGGATTGAAGCTATTTTGAGTGAGATATGAAAATCATAAGCAAACATGTTAGAAACCGAAAAGAAAAACAAAACTGTGAACTGCTGACCCTAAAGACAAAATTCGGTACTAGCTACAGTTTCTAGAAAATTATGGGCTTTTGGATTATTATAGTACACTGAATAAGCTTTTCATAGACTTCGGAACGGACTAATTCCGACTTCGGAGCAAGGAGTTATGACTTTTCAAAGTAGTTGTGTCAAATCTGTCCAGCAAATTCGGTGCAGTCCTCTTGCACAGATTTTCTGGAATTTTGTGCTTGGAATTTGAAGATGGTCCATGAACGAAAGTTGTAGCCCCAGAAGTTAGCTTCGCGTGGGCGCAAGAATCGCTCAAAAATGTTTTAAAACGAATTAGTTATGCCTGTTTTAGCGAGATATGGTAAAGCTGAAAATCGTAGAGTCAGTGAAAATCGTAGAGTAAACTCTGAAAATTATAGAGTAAAGTTTATATTATAACTACTATGCGTTGCTAATAGTTGATGTGCATGATTATACAATTGTGTAGGGCACGTGAAGTGTAGATAGCTGTAAGCTGTTAATCTATTATTGGTAAACAACGAGCAAGGCAAGTTTCCTAACCCTAATTTCTTTTGGGTATTTATTAAATCCTTACTAATATTATTGCAGTAAGGGTAAGAATTGGACTTGTGTTAGTTATTTATTCGTGCAAGTTTCTCTAACTCAAACTTGAGTTGTATGTTCAAAGCATATTAGTGAATAGTTGTTGTTGATTACTCACGTCTATATTGATTATTGATTCGCACGTTGTAAATGTTAATCAGGAATGAAAGGCTGATCACCTTCATTACCATTTGGTTCAGTTAATCTGTTCATGTTCATTATGGAGCATTCATTTTTATTGACTTGGTCGTTCAGCTAAGAAAATTTGTTCATGCTCTTTCACAATGTTTATATTGTTGAAAGTTAGCTAGCTTATCGTTCAATTCTTTCAATCATGATATATCCTCAAATAAACTTATGCTTGCTGGGCAAATTTGTTGCTCACCCTTGCTATATCATGATAAACATTGCAGATTATGACGAATACATCGGTTACAAGGAAAATCCAAGATGAAGTGATGCTAATGGTTATGTAATAAAATAATTATTTCCGCATATGTGTATTGTAGCGATAAACGCTAAAACTGAGTTCTAGTATGTTTTAAGGTTGTAAGAACTTGGGATTTTATTTTGAATAATTATGTAAGAGTTAATATTATTTTTCCTTATTGTTAAGGTTTACTTAGTTAGATGATGGTGTATGTTGTATCGTGAGCACCAAGTTCTGTAATCGATGATTACATGAATTTGGGGTCGTCACATAACCTTTATCAGATCACGGGGTGATCTTATCGTATATATTACGATTCAATTCTATGACTTGATCGTTTTGTTTTACGATCTCCTATCCCAGCACTTTCAGTCTTTTAGACTCGATCTATCCACCATTACTGTTCAACTTTATTATCTGAGTTAGGAAACTCTGTGTCTTTACACTCGCCGAGATTAATCTTTGAATCTTACCGATACACTAACTCGATTTGAGTTAATACTTAATCCTAATCACTACGGTTATTGGTCTCAGGTATTTCTACCTAAGCTTCATAACCAACAGCTCTGATACCAACTGTAGTATCCCCGAATCCGGGCCCCGAATCGCCGCGGACTCGGTACACTAATTCTATCATTATTTGCGAAAGATATAAACATAAATTATTTATACATTACATTGCACACTATTCCCCAAGGTCGAATAACCTTAACTTATTACATAATTCATAAGTTATCTAACACATAACATTATTAATATCATACAATACAAATTTAACTACACACATCTACTAAAGCTGGAACTATCTTGGACATTTCCTTGTTTCCGACGCATTAGCCTTAATCTGCAATATTTTATCATGATATAGCAAGGGTGAGCATGAAAGTTGCCCAGCAAGTTTACATACAACAATATAACGATATATCATGATTGAAGAGTTTGAATAATAAGCAGGCTATAATTCATCAATATAATTGAGAACTAGTACGAACAAACTTTTGACTGAACAAGTATTTTACATGAACAAACATTTCTGAACCAACTGGTAATGAAGGTGATCAGCCTTTCATACCTGACTTATACATGCAAGATGTACAGAATACAAATTTCATGGCAATCAGTAATGATTAACCATAAGCTAGATGAAACTACTCTTATTAGAGTTAAGTAAAAAGAAACTTGCCTGAACCGTTGATTACCGCAACACAATTTAATTTAATCTCTCACGAAAGACCTATCAGTTATAGGATTGATCTTTTAATTAGTATAACATACTTTATTCCATAATACTATCTAATACCTAATCAAATATTAGATAACAATCTTAACACATCAATATTAATATCACCATTTGATAATACTTCGATCACTATATCATATCTCATATGATTTTAACACTCGCTTTTCATTTCATAAATTATTCATTAACATGTAATAAGGCAAATGCTAATCCAGCACCTTGGCTTCTACATCTAACAACCAACTTTATAATTCAGCAACTTGAATTCCAAATCCATCAATTTAAACCTCAATCCAGCAAACCGGATTCAACACATTTTCAATTCAGCAAACTGTATTCTATATTCGTATCACGAAAATATCAAATTAGTGAATTATTCTTCTATCCTTTGGTCAAACATATATACATGTATTTTATGTATAAAAATTAATTTTCCATAATTTTCCAACATCCTTTGGTATTTTTCAAAAATTAATTTCTAGTGCGTAGCTTAAGAAATTAGCTACCTCGTGCTTAACTCCAGTAATGCCCATCTTTTGGCATAACCTTATATATGTTAACGTGACGCTCCATTTTAACTTTCGTGGCAATCGGAGTTGTAGAACTCCGTTTATAGCGATTTCCATCGTAAAATCACAAAAATTAGAACGGTCATAACTTGGTCGTTTTAACTCGGAATCAGCTCATTTTTGGACACGAGCTACATATTTCCATATATTTTCATTTCCCAAAAGCCTGGAATTTTTCTCATTAACTAAATGTCCGAAACAGCCCTCGGAAAATTTTGGCCAGAAACTTTTTGACGTTTGGCAGTTTTGGAGTCCTTTGCTAAAACTTATATAAAACGAGTTCTGTAACTCCGATTAATGATCCGTCAATTTTTTTGGGTTCGTATCTTTCCGAACTATAGTTTTCATATATCACAATCCATATTTGAACATGTTTAGCTCCCGGAATTTTGCCCGGAAGTGGCTGTTACAAAACTGTCCTTTTAACAGTTTTTTAACTTTTGTGTAGTTTGGGAGAATTCCCATAACTTGCTCATTTTTCAACCTATTTGCATGATTCAAAGGGATTTTACCCTTAACACATAGATCTAGCATCCCAAGAGCATAGATCATAATTATCCATCATAAATTTCAAGAAAAATCAAAAACCTAGCTCATACTATAAAAGTTTAACTTTCCCGGAAATTTCCATTCTTCTATTCCTTTGATTTCAACCAATACCAACACCCAATATGTTTAGATCTAAACATGATACACTCATCAAAATGTATATACATGGCTTTTGAGTTTAGAAACAAAGTTTCTTGATTCAACAAACAAGCATCAAACACATCAAAGCTAAGAAAAATTTAGGGTTTTCTATCTTTTGAAAACCTATCCTCCAATTCATGCTATAGATCTAACTTTTGATCTTCAAAAAGGTTAGATCTATATATTAAACACTTATATACACATAGATCTAAGGTTTTAAGCCTCAAGATCACAACTTCAAGTTGACAAAAAAATCAAATCAAACTACCAAGGAAATTTAGCCTACACAAGAAGAAATTTTTTATACCTTAGCTTGATTTCCTCCTCTCCTTCAAAGATGTAGATGGATCTTGATTGTATGAACATCAAAATCTCCTCCTTCTCCTCTTAGGATGGCCGAACATGGCCTCCTCTTCTCTCTCCCTTTCTCTTTTTCTTGTGTTCTAGCAAGAATAATAAAAGTGATGAAAGAGAAAAATATGATCTAAGTGTTGGAAAATCTATAGATATATTTTGTTATCTCCCAATCTCCTTTTCTTCTTGAGCATGGTCCGGCCATATGGCCTTACTCTCCCACTAATTCTCTCTTTCTTTCCCCTTAGCAATATCCAAATGATTGCTTGCAAAAATAATGAATAAAGTGTTGGACAAAATAACAAATGACACATGGAGAGTTAGTAGGAGTTGCTCAACAACTAAAGTTAACCATTTATTACATTCATCTCCCCTTTATTGCTTCTCTTTGGCCGGCCATGTGGCCTAAAAATGCTCCCAATTTGCTTTTTATTTTACCTCTTATTTGAGTTAACAAATGTCCAAAAATTCCTCTCCCACTTGGGCTAAAAATTGAGCCATTCCTTTAATGTCTTGCTTGGTCTCTAACTAACTTCTTTGGCCACACTTGAGCTATACATATTCCAATGCCTTTAATTCTTATCCAACCCAATTCATTTAATTAGGGTTTTCACTTCTCCGTTAAAACACCAATCCTCGCTCACATGCCAATCCATTTCCTTAACCCAATTAGACTTGCTATAATTAGGTTATAAAATTAATCATTTGAGATATAATAAGTCTCCTAGAATTAGTAAGTATTCTAAATACCACAATTCTCTTTTCCCATAACCCTTAAGTTATTAAATCCTTCATTCCTAATATATAATTAGGGTTTTCACTAGTTTCTTTTGTTTGTTTAATAAATAAACAAATATAAACCTTCACCTAATGTTCATATTCCTTGCACACAACTTTTTAACCCTTAGGGTTTAATACTCCGCATTAGGATTTCCAAATTAGGGTTTCAAATTCTCGAAACTGAAACTAGGGTTTCCAGAACCGATTTCTAGGGTTTCTCATCAGACGTTAGGATTTTCTAACTTAATCACCATATTCATATCATGAATTCAGGGTTTCGGATTCCCGAACTAAAATTAAAGTTTCTGAGCGTACCGTTAGGGTTTCCAACAATTCGTTAGCTTTTTCTAACTTAATAAACGTATAATTAACATAACTTTAGGGTTTTTCTAAAGTTATAACTTATCTGATCAATTCTTGATCTCAAATCATTATGATTCACATATGTAATCAAATATACCGACTAGTATTCACTTCGATACTTATCCCTGGTAATTCTTCTAAAGAATTTTAAATCTACCATAATCTTATACCTCATTACTGGACTATCACTTACAGTCTATCACATAATTCAAGTCTTGTCCAAAACTTTTGAAATTCTTAAAATTTCATTACATAACTGCCAATTCCATACACTTATTTCCTGTCTAGGTCTATTATTTGACCTTAAATCAATCACTTAAGATTTTCATAAATTGTCTAAATTCTCGGGTTGTCACAATTATTCTGTTGGAATATCCTGTCGGTCCGAATTTTGCCTGACCCGGTTCCGTTATTATTATTCTGTTGGAATAACCTGTCTATGCGAAGTACCGCATGCATGGTGATTTCTTTTGTTATTTCATTCTTTATTATACTAGTTGGTTAAATTTTTGACTTCTATACTCCACGAAATTAGTGGAATATCCTTTATATTTACGTTTCATCCAGTATCTTTTCATGAAAATATTCTTCTGAGCATTCTTGAATTTTACTCTACAAAGCAGTATCATGTTGGCAATTTGGACGTTATCAGTTCCTAGATAAATTAATTCTTGAACTTGTTTTATTGAATTATTATGTCATTGTCATCATCCTCATGTTTATATTTTTTTTGAAAGTCATCTGTGGCCTGTAGTGCATAGATGGACTTGGTATGATTATGAACAGGGATTATTCGGTATAATCATAACCGTAATCTTACAAATGATGTGGAAAAAGTCCTCATTGGCCCGTAGTGCATTGATGGACAATTTTTGGTATGATTATGGCTATGGATTCTCTTTGGCCATAGTGCAAAGATGAATTGTTTTATGGCATGATCAGGACCGTTGATGAAAACATGATTATCTTTAGCCGTAGTGCATGTATAATTCGTGGTCGTGATACTAAAGAATATCCTTGGCCTGTAGTGCAGGGATGATTTGATGATGTGGATTATTTATTAAGCTAGTCTCAGCGATAAAAGTGATGAAAAACCTTTTAAATCATAGAAGATAGTAGATTTTATTCTCTACTTGGTTCTTCTAATGGATTGCTTGTTCCGCTGCAGTTAAACTTGATGTTTGTTATATTGTATCAGTTTAACACTGTTGAAGGCTAATGATAATTTATTCTGTATTATCTTAGTCATAATATTTCTTACTGGGCTAGTTGAGCTCACCCTTTCTCTCACTGTTCTCTTCAGGAAATGAGAATATAGCTGGGACGAGTCGGGGAATAGAGTGATGGTCCTAGATGGTGCATTAGTAGTCCTCACTATTCTGTGAAATAGTTTGATAATAATTGTAATGAGGACTCCTTTTGAGTTTGTATACTCTCTAGTAGACAATATGTGTATTCAAACTCACAGTTTATGTTTTGTCGTATTGTACACGACAGTTGTATTATTAAGTTGTATTTAAATTCTGTACCATGTATCTGGCGACTCAAGATGGGTGATGTATACCTAATTTTGGGGGCGTCACACATAGCCTATGCCTCACGAAAACTCAAAGAATATGAGAGGAATTACCCTACTCATGATCTAGAGTTGGCAGCTGTCGTTTTTGTACTTAAGATTTCGAGGCATTACATATATGGAGAGAAGGTGGAGATATATACGGATCATAAAAGCCTCAAATATTTCTTCACTCAAAATGAACTCAACATGCGGCAATGACGATGGCTTGAGCTATTGAAAGATTATGATCATTCCATTTAATACAATCCTGCAAAAGCTAACGTAGTAGCTGACGCATTGAGTAGAAGATCATATGCGGGTACGAGTGCGATATTGTCAACGCAAAGGCCCATTTTGTATGACTTACAAAGGATGGAGATAGATTTAAAGACTCCAGAAAACCACGTGATGATGACAAATATACGAGTAGAACCGACTTTAATCGATAAAGTTAAAGTTGCTCAAGCTACAGACCTGGAGCTGATGCGTATGAGGAAGAAATTTCAAGAAAGTGCTATTTCAGAAGCAAGAATCGATGAAAAAGGAGTACTTCGAGTTAAATCCAGACTTTGTGTTCTTAACAATTCTGACTTGAAGTATAAAATCATGATGGAGGCATACAACACACCATTTGCAATCCATCCCGGGAGTACCAAAATGTATCGTGATCTTCGACATACATTTTGGTGGAGCAATATGAAGAGAGAGATAACGGGGTTTATCTCAAGGTGTCTAACTTGTCAACGAGTCAAGGCGGAGCATCAAGTGCCAAAAGGTCCATTGCAACCACTTGAAATTTTAGAATGGAAGTGGGAGCACATTACCATAGATTTCGTTATTGGTCTTCCCAAGGTTTCTCAAGGTATAGATGCGATTTGGGTCATTGTAGATAGATTGACCAAGTCTACTCATTTCTTACAGAAACGAGAAACTTATACACTTGAACATCTTGCTCGTATGTACATAAATGAGATTGCATGGTATTCCAGTATCCATAGTTTCTGATCGAGACCCAAGATTCACTTCACAATTTTGGCTTAGTTTGAAAAAAGCTATGGGCATGGATTTATGATTTAGTTCGGCATATCATCCTCAAACGGACGGGCAGTCGGAGAGGACTATTTAAACTCTTGAAGATTTATTAAGACTTTGTGTCTTTAACTTCAAACAAAGTTGGGACAAGTTCTTACCATTGGTGGAGTTTTCCTACAACATCAGTTATCAAGAAAGTATTGTCATGGCTCCATTTGAGGCGTTGTATGGAAGAAAGTGTCATTCTACAATATGCTGGGATGAGGTGGGTGAAGCAATGTTGTTGGGACCGGAGTTGGTACGTATAACTACGAAAAAGATTCAAGCGATCCGACAACGTATAAAAACCTCACAAGATCGAAAAAAGAGTTATGCTGATCTTAATCGAAAGGACATGGAATTCAATATTGGAGATCATGAGTTGTTACATATTGCTCTATGGAAAGGAGTTATGAGATTAGGAAAGAGAGGAAAGCTCAATCCTTGATTCATTGGCCCATTTTTGATCCTCGATCGAGTAGGAACTGGGGCCTATAGACTCACCTTACCGCCAAGTATGTCTCAAGTTCATAACATTTTTCACATATCTATGTTATGTAAATATGTGAAAGACCTGAACCACATTATTGAATTAGAACCAGACGAGATAGCGGAAGATTTAACGTATAAAGAGGTACCTGTTAAAATCTTGGATAAGAAGGATCATATTCTACGATCCAAGGTTGTACCTCAAGTCAAAGTTTTATGGAGAAACCACGATGTTGAGGAAATGACCTGGGAGTTAGAATCTGAAATGAAGTCAAGGTATCCTCACATCTTCGACATACTAGGTACGCAACCTAATTTTGAGGATGAAATTTCATAAGAAGGAGAGGTTGTAAGACCCCAACTTTTATGAATAAAGATTAATTTTTCTCGAAATATATTTTTGAGTATTATGGTGTGGAATTGAGATAATGTTATAGTTGTGAGTAATATTTACAAATTTTGCAAAGTAAGCAAGTGGTTATAAAATATTCAATTGGTCGGGGAATATTCGTTTTAACAGGGATTATTCATACTACGACACAATCATTGGCGGACCATACAAACAGAATTATTGTCGGAGTTAGAAAATGACAGAATTATCTTTTTTATAAAAATAACGGCGAAAGTTTTACCGTTAAACTGTTGAACTACCTGGTGGTAAAAGTAAAGTAATACGCGTGGTTGCATAGTAGCACACGATATTGATTATTGATGCTTACGTGAGAAGTCACTCAGTTATACTCAATTATAGCTACAGTAATTACTGCATAATATCTCTCATATTATTGATTCAATTATTGTCACAGTATCATCTGCATAATATTTTATATTGTTAAATCAATAATTGAGACGACAAAGTTATTCATATTATTATTTACAATATTGACAATGTCTAGATAGTTATGTCAAGGAGAGATTTGGTCACCTAATTGCGTGTCAATAAGGAGAAATCCTTATCGGAAAGCCCCCTTTTTACTGGGAATGATCTGGTTGTTAAATATTATGAGTTATAATATTAATGATGAATAAGTTCGCGTTGATTAAAGATGAAATTGATAGTTCCATTGTCCTGGGATTATTAGTGTTAGTGGAAATCAATATTTATTTCGATAATAATTGATGTATAGAGGTTATATTGACCAATCGGGTAATTAATTGGATAAATGAGCAATTAATTACTATTAATTCACATACTTATAACTATTTGTTCACATGTGTGTACTATTGATTCACATGCATGTACTATTAGGGGAGGTGGTGTAAAATTGATAATACTTGCATGACTAAATTAAAAATAGTGGTATAGATGAAGGTACTATACCGTAACTATTTTTTTCACATGTATAGAACTTTGGATTCACATGAATGTACTATTGATTCACATGATGTACTCTTATGGGAGGTGGTGTAAGTTAGATAATACTTGCAGGACTAAATTAAAAATGAAGAAAAAGATGAAGGTATTATACTGTAATATTTCGAGCCCCAACACGTGCAATTATCGAAACTATATTTTCCTATAAATAGAGGCTCATTCTTCTTTCATTCTCACCAATTCACTATGACTCACAAGAGAAGTTATAGAGAGAGAAGCTATAGAGAGAAAGAAGAAGAGAAGTCTTCTACTTCACTATTCTCGTATACAATCTTCTTCTGAGGTAAGGGATATTATTTTTGTTCAGTATTCATAAGGAATAATATTTTCTTCCATACTCTGTAGTATATGAGTAATATTATTTCGTCTCATATTCCTGATTATATACTCATTTTGTTAAAGTATTGTTTCTATACTCCGTGAAATTAATAGTATATCCTTGAAATGTGCGCTTCATCAAGTATCGTTTTACAAGGATATTTTTCACACATTCTTGTTAAATTTTAAGCTTTTTATGTCGGAGTACTGTCCATGAGTACTATTCATTTATACGATACTATTCACAACGTATAATTCACAAAGTACTATTCACAAAGTACTATTCACGGGTACTATTCACAAAGTACTATTCACGAGTACTATTCACAAAGTACTATTTATGGGGTACTATTCCCGAAGTACTATTCATAGGATATTATTCACTCGGGTACTATTCACCCAGAGTACTATTCATGATAAAAATTAATTTTTTTTCGGTCCAAATCATTTTTGATACAATATTATTCTTGAATTTTAATCCACAAAGCATTATAATGTTGACAATTTGGACATTATTAAATTCAGGATAAATTAAATTATAAATCTTTAAAATTTATCATTTGCTTTCTTTTAATTGAATTCTTATATCATTGTCATCATCCTCATGCTTATTTTGTGATGAAAGTTATCTTTGGCTTACTTGCATAGATGGATTGTTGATTGGTATGATTATGACCAGGGATCATTCGGTATAATCATGATCCGTAATGTTACAAATGATGTGGTAAAAGTCCTCAGTGGCCTTTAGTGCATTGATGGACAGTTGTTGGTATGATTATTACCAGGGATTATTTTGTATAATCATGACCATTGATGATTACATGAATATCATTGGCCGTGGTACTGGGATGATTCGATGATTTGGTTTATTTATTAAGCTGAGTCTCAACGATAAAATTGTTGATAAACTTTTTAAATAATAGAAGATAATAGATATCATGCTCTACTTGACTCTTCTAATGGATTACTTGTTCCGCTGTAGTTAAACTTGATGTTTATTGTATTTTATCAGTTTAACATTGTTGAAGGCTAACGATAATTTATTCTGTATTATCTTAGTCATAATATTTCTTACTGGGCTAGTTGAGCTCACCCTTTTGCTTTCATTATTCTCTTCAGGAAAATGAGAACGTAGCCAGGACTAGTCGAGGAACAGAGTGACGGTCCGAGATGGTGGCTATAGTAGTCCTCACTATTTTATGAAATAGTGTGATAATAAATGTAATGAGGACTTCATTTGAGTTTGAATACTGTCTATAAGACAATATTCGTGTAAAAACTCTAAGCTACGCTTTTGTCGTATTGTATAAAAGAAGTTTGTATTTGATTTATGTACCATGTATTTGGCGACTCAGAATGGATGATGTAAACCTATTTTGGGGGCGTCACACATACCCTTTAATATACCCTAAGGTTCTTAAGGAATATGTCAAAGTATAACTCATCATTCTCAAGATATTATGATGATCTCAAGTCTAAGGATCACTTGTACTACTATCACTTCAAGAATTCCAGTTGACAAGCAAGTAAAACTCCATTAGGTATTTCTTAGCGAGTCACGTTTAGTGAACTTATTTTCCAATAAGCACCTACATACTTGTTTTAGTCTACACATAAATGATCATGAGATCAATCATTCTCATCCAATGAGCAAGTAATGTATATACCAATCTATCCGGGTTCATTAATACCCTTTTTAGTAATCCAAAGATTGAGAACAATTTTAGTGTGTGAGATATCTAAGAATTTAGATATCATTAGCTTAATCATCATCATGATTCTAAAAGCATTGCTTAAAACTATGGATTTATCACATATTATTAAACAGCACCATGTAGATAAATTAAAAGCCTTTAATTAAATAATTCTTTTATTAATAAATGAATAAGATTGTTACAAAGTATATGCTTTTATCATCAAACATGATTGGCTTGTGTGCTTACTACTTTCAGAATTGTCATTATGCATTTAATGCTCTACTCCTAGATGTTCTTTGATGTTAACTTTTAGGGTGAAAATGTCAAATTGCTTTCGGCTCTGACTAGTCACATCAGACTGTAGTTTCACCTACCACTTGAGTGGTGTCACATCTCCAAAATAGTAGTTTAGACACACCACGATCTAATCTTATATTTGAATTAGGAATGATTGACAAACATCTTGAGATCCCCACTCTACAAGATTCCTTATTGTCAGTCTTATGATAGGTCAGACATGTTCTGATGGACTCCACGGCACACTTACGTGAGGTGGTTGTCGCCTGGATCGTTTATAGCACAGTTGATAAAATGGAACTCTTTTGACACCTCAACCCAATGTCTATATTGAGAGAAGAACCTTGATACAATCGATAAAGCAATGAAATTTACGTTGAATGGAACACCAATGGCACTTTGACCCAATGTTTATAATGAGACAATAACCAAAAGTACAATCAACGATTGATGTATGGTAGAAGACGCCACACATAACTTTTTGTTTTCGTATGATAAGTCGATAATGAATCTAACAAAAAACTATGAACAATTCAGGAGTTCTTAAAGAACCAAAAGGAGAATAATCTCACAAGTTTTATTTATCAAAGTTGTCTCCCCTATTACATCAGCTATATAATCTATTTATAATGATGGATGAAATCCTAATTCTATAAGAAATAAGAAACCAAAGCCCTAATTCCTATAAGGAATAATAATTTGAATGGTAACAGAAATTCTAGCTAACAAATCAATATGGAAATCAAATCTTATCTAATAAATATCCTAGATACATGAGAATTATGAAAGATATGAAAATCCCTCAAAATAAGGAAGAAATCTGATCAAAAGCGCATTTCTTGAAATCTATGTCGCACGACTGGTGCGCCCCGTGCCGCTCATAAGCCCAAACTGGCGCGGCCCTCACTGTATATATATGCAAAATGTCTTCCCCGTCTGGCATGCCCATGCCAAACCCAATGTATTCTTGGGAGAGTCAAAATGTTCTCTTCTGTCTTTTTAAGTCCCAAACTTAAATTCTTGTCCATTTTGCTTCCTCTAACAACCTTGAAGTCTTGTTTAGACCAAGTTAATGAACTTAGAAACATATCCCACAATAAACGCTTTATCATGCATCCTCGAACCTTTTCCTTTGTTCTGTGCATTACATAATGACTTGACTTGCGTTGATTTGGACTAGCTAAATAGATGATATCTAGTAATCCCAAAACATATGAATGATCCTCTGATAAGTGGATTTTATATCCATGAATCGGTTCTTAATCCAAGCTTAATCGGTGTTAATTCCTAGCGTTTATGTTTTATTTTACTTGTTTATTGTTATTTAATGTGTAGGTGTGGTGGTGTGGCATTTGAGCAAAAAAGGAGTGAAGTTGTAGTAACAATGTGGCAAGCAAAGAAGAAAATAGAAATCAGTTGAAAAAGCCTACCCCCGCCGGGGCGGGCCTATTTAAGCTTTACACTCCCGTCGGGGCGGGGGGTCTTCAATTCACGAGACAGGAGCTAAGCCCGTCGGGGAGGGCCATTTACATGTATATACCCCCGTCGGGGCGAGGGATGCTGAATCTGGGCAATCCTTTGCTGATTCAAACACTGCTAGCATATGGACTTTAAGTGATGGCATGACATTTGGACTCTAAAAGACATGGGACTTTGACCAGAATTGAATTATTGGATATATATTGAGCAACGAACAATAAGATGATGAGGATGCCAAGCAATTAACAGAGATTAAGGAAAGATTTTCATATTGAGCATCGGAGTGAAGATTCTGAAGAACTTTCATATCAGTTACTGATTAAGGCTAAAGTGAAGGGTGTTCTACGTTATTCTTCATCTTTAGTTTTATATTTGTAATTGAAAGGATGTTATCTTTAATTTATTCAGTTATTATTTTATTTATGATGAACTAAATACTTTTTTAGGCTTAAGGCAGATCTTTAAGTGGAACTATGATTATGTAACTTTGATTTCCAGTTTAATAAGTTATTATTTGGTTTATCTATAGTAATTTGAGCTTGAATTTATGAATTGTCTGATCAACGATTCTTTGTGGACTTGTATGAATTCGAGAGATGAAATACAAGTTTAGACATACGAGTTTAGACTTAGTTAATATAGCATGTGTTTTTGAATTTTGTGAATGAACATAATCTTGATGAATGTTAGGGTAGAGATATGCTTGACATCGCATGTAATCTAATAAAGAACTTGCACTTAAACCTTCTTTAATTTTAATTCATATAGAGATATAGTGAGTTAGTTGATTAAGGTGTTTAACTTGATTGTATCTAATTTGTGGATTTGAGTTAATATGGTATTAGTACATCGAGAGGTGGCTAGTTCTACATATGTGTTCTTGATTAATAAACTGGGATAGTGAGTTAAACTGGAATAAAGGTGTAATAATCAGAGTGATGCTTAGAGTGAAGTCAGAAGCCTAATTCTCCTTATTCGTTTGAAAATTTAGTTTTTAGTGTTTGTGATTGTTTGGTGATTTTAATATTTTTAATACTTTTAGTTAGAAATTGGAAATTGATTAGTTTAATAAAATTAGGATTAATAGGGAATTGGTAATTGTGAGATTTAATTTCTTATAACAGTCTCTGAGGGAACGATACTCTACTTACTATTATATTACTTGTTGACCACGTATACTTGCGTGCTATGCGTAATTGGATTTTACCCAACAAGTTTTTGGCGTCGTTGCTGGGGACTTTAGTATAGATTTTAATATTTTGCAATATCAGTTTAATTAGTCCAGTTTTACTTAAACATTTTTATTTTTGTTTTGTTCTTATTTCAGGTTTTTAAAGTTGGTTTATGCAAACTCGGTCCAAAAATCCAGATTTGCTTCCTTTTGAGGACGACATTGAAAGTCGCTTTTAAAGGCTAAGTAAGTGGATAAAGGAAACAATGGACGACTTCAAAAATTTTGAGAAAGAAGACGCAATGGTTGCCGAAGACCAGAAAGCGTTGAGAGACTTTGCTACACCCAAGGTGATTGAGCTGCAGTTGAGTATCACCAGACCTGCTATAGCTGCGAACGCATTCGAGATTAAACCTAGGACTATTCAAATGTTCCAAAACTCGGTTCAGTTTGGGGGACTTGCAAATGATGATCCTAATGAGCATTTGATCAGCTTTTTGGAAATTTGCAATACGTTCAAGTACAATGGGGTTTCGGATGAAGCAGACAGACTTCGTTTGTTCCCATTCACTCTGCGGGACAAGGCGAAGAGTTGGTTACACTCTCTACCATCGGGTTCAATAACGACATGGGATGACCTGGCTCAGAAGTTTCTAACTAAATTTTTCCCACCAGCGAAGACTGCAAAGATGAGAAATGAGATTACCATGTTTGATCAGCAACATGGGGAGTCATTGTACGAGGAATGTGAGAGATATAAAGAATTGCTCAAAAAATGCCCACATCACGGATTGCCTAAGTGGTTGTAGATGAACACATTTTACAATGGACTACATGGAAATCTCAGGACTAGTATTGATGCAGCGTCAGAGGGAGCTTTTATGGAAAAGAATTATGAGGAGGTATATCAGTTGATAGAGACGATGGAAGCTAACAACTATCAGTGGCCCACGACAAGAATGACACAACCTACGGTAGCTGGAGTGTTAGAATTAGATGGAGTGACGACAATAACAACGCAGATTTTAGCACTCTCTAAGAAGTTTGACGTTTGGTCAGGGGTACAGACACAACAAATGGAAGTTATTTGTAAATTGTGCGTGGGTGAACATCCTACGGATCAATGTGCAATCAACCCAGAGTCAGTATAATTTGTGGGTAGCTACAACAGAATTCCATAGAATACATACCAGGATACATACAATCCGGGGAATAGGAATTTGGCGTGTAATAATAATCAGAATCAGTAATTTCCACGACCATCGTATCCCCCAGGGTTTTAGAATCAACAACAAACAGCTCAACGTCAAGAGAAGAAATCAGATTTAGAGGAGTTGCTATGAAAGTATATAACGAGTAACGAGGTAGCCATGAAAAACCAAGCAATAACCATCAAGGATTTAGAAAATCAGATTGGAAAGATAGCGTTTTCATTGAATAACAGGCCTCAAGGAACATTACCAAGTGATACAAAGAAAAATCTGAAAGGAAATCTCAAGCAATGTCATGCAATAATGTTGCGAAGTAGAAAAAGTAACATTCCAGAATTTTATATGTAATATTAAATATTTACTGATTTATAAAAATATTTAATGGATGTGATTATCGTTGAATAAATATTTGTTCAATTGATTTAATTTTGTTTAGTTAATTATTTATTAAATAAATAATTGATGAATTAAGGAAATAATTATTATATTGATATTTCAATTTAATGGTTAATTATTTGTATTGAGTTATGTGATTAAAGAATTTATTTAATTAATTGTGATTTGATTAATTAAAATAAATATGAAAGCTTGATTAAATATAGTGTGACAAATAACTATATTATAAGGAGTTATTAAAATAAATTAAAATAGTTTAATTTAGCTTTTGCCAAACAAGGCTTAATATATTAATTCTTTAATATTTAAAGGGTTTTTGCCAAACAAGCCTTATGTCTTTTGAGATTTCTAGTTTTTTTAAATAAAATAAAATAATAAATATAATATATTTATATTATATACGTTAGTTTTGTAACTAATATAATAAGTAGGCTTATTATTGCCATAGCAGTTTTATTTTTGGCGCAAACTATTATCAGTTAGTTGTTAGTACCTAGTCTAATACTAAGAGAAGAAAGAAAAGATTTTTAGGGAGAGTTGTCTGAGAATTGAGAGAAAGCTTGAGAGAAATTGAGAAGCTGCAATTGCAAGAAATTATCACACTATTTGAAGGTATTTATCTAACCTTTGTATTATATATATATATATATATATATATATATATATATATATATATATATATATATATATGTATATACATATATAAAGTTACGGCATAGTTGTTTGTGTTCTGTAAAATTAATTGTTGAATTGTGGAGTTATATAGTTGGTAATAGCAATTGTATATGTTTATGATGCTTAGAAAGTATGTTTAAACAATAATTGCATGCTAATCTCAGTTTACAGTAAAAGAAAATGATGTTAGTGTTTATGTTTTCATATATAGCTATGTAAGTACAAATTTTGATGGTTAAATTGCATGCTAAGATGTTAATTGAGTTTTGTTTATGCTAGTTTGTTGAGATATGAGCATAATGTAATTCGAATGAGATGATTTGGCCAACTAATGAATTCACAGTGACGATTTCTAGGATGAATGTCAAGAAAATTGAGTTTTTATGAAAAACATGAATTTTGAGAAATTAAAATAGTTTTAGTTGGTGTTAAATAGTTCTAATTGGTTGTAAATGTGAGCAATCATGTTTATGATAGTTGTATATTTATTTTACGTGTCATTATCACTGTTTGGTGGGTGAAATTCGTGTTAGTTAGCTTAAGAAAAGTGCCAAAGTTCTGTTCTACAAAACTGAGTTCTATACGTCGCGTGGGCGCGCAGCCCTTAAGCGTGGGAGCTCAGCTGTCGCGCGGGAGCGCAACCTCCCAGTATAAAACTCGCGCGGCTGCACGAGTGGCCATTTTCAGACACTGAAGTTTGGTTATTCTGCAGACTTTGGTTATTTGTTGTAGCTTAGCTTAAGGTTATGGAATGTTATAATCATGTAACAACAAGGTTGAATAGAGTCATGTTATGTGGATTATGAATTCAAAATTGTAAAAATGATTAGTAAATCAAGAACTCGTGATGTGGTAATTTAGTATGCATAATGAAAGTTAGACAAGTGTTGCGAAGTAAAACACTTAGAGTTTCTGAAATGTGAATTGGAACATGTTATGATATGTTAGCATGTCTAATAGGTATTGTGGTTCTAAAATTATGTGTAGATGATCGTGAGTTTAACTTTATAGCTTACGCTCGAGGCAAGTTTTCTAACTCTACACTTTCGTTTAGATAGTTCATTTATTACATTGTGCAAGTTTCTAAACTCTATCTTTTACATTTAGAAAGTTTCCTAAATTCTTTACTTTCGTTTAGCTAGTTCCATTATTACATTATGAGGCTTTATTCTTTGATTGAGGAAGCTTTCTATTTCAACTGTTGATTTAATAAGTCAATCGTCCTAGTTCATTCGAACTAACTTAAACTCTAATGTTATTGAAAATTCTCAACTGATAGATTCATTCTAACTTATTTACAGTTAAGCAAGTTTCTTAAAAGTTCAGGAATTTCATTTCTAATATTATAAAACTTGAACCTTAGCTTATTTTACTATTCAAGTAAAGGTTAACCATTTTATTCATTCTATGGAATACTTATGCTCTATAGTTATTTCAAGCATGAGTTAGATACGTAGAATCAGTTCATTTATGATTCTCAAATGTTCTAAGTTATGTTGTTATTAAACAACCGTTGTATTAGCAAGCATTGTTGATTCAACTAGTTCCCTAGTTGATGATCATTAAACTTCAATTACCCTTGAAAGCTTATCCAAAATAAACTTTCTTTGGTGCGGACTAGTTCTCTAAATACTGAGATGAACAACACTATGATTAGGGGTTTACGCTTAGCGTTGAAATGGTTGTGCATAATACATTGTACGAAGGATTGATCCCCCTAAGTACGTAGAGTCCTTATAGCCATATAACTGTTAAAGTTAAAGTTAAAAGATTACTTATAACTGTGGACATGGTTCATGGTCATTTGACCCTTAGTAGTATATTTAAGAATGTTAATAGAACAAATCATTCAGTTCTATTGAGCCTGTGAATCGGCAAATGTTGAAATGATAATAGAACATATCATTCAGTTCTATTGAGTTAATTATTTGGAAAATGATGTAAAGATATTTATTCTTATTTCAAGTGAGCTTTGTTTGCCCACTCTTGCATATTTATACACGTATTGCAGCTATGATTGAGAAGGTAGATAAACCTACAACTAGCAAAGAAAAGGGAAAGATGTACAAGTGATGAAGACTTGTAATTTTGTTTTATCGTTATGATAATAGACTTTTAATAATGATGTGATGTAATAATTTAAATTCCGCACTTGAATGATTGTATTAAAGGTTAGAGAACCTGGGAGATAATGTTTTATTAATGTAATCCTGTATGGGCAGGTTTTTATTATTCAATTTATTATGATTGGGTAATTAGATATGAATGTTTTGATTACGTGAACACTAAATCTTGAGGTAATGAAGTACCGGGATTTGGGGGTGTCACAAGTTGGTATCAAAGCTTTAGGTTATGAACCTTAGGTGGGAAAAAGCCTTAGGAAGTAACCTTTAAAAAGATAGTGGTGATAAACTCTTATCGAGTTTTACGGAAGAAATAATAAAACACTTATATGCTTATGTGTTTATAACTTATGTGCTCGTGAGTGTCGAGTAGTAGTGATTAATGATTAAAACTTAAAATTTTGTTGTTAGGATGACTAATGTTGGAGAGTCCAGTCAGGTTAGGGAGGAAGGACCTCAGATGCCTATGGAGGAGGAACCTCGCGACATTCAAGTTGTTTGGGAATAACTACTGCCACGGGAGTCAGCCCCGTTGGTCACAGTGGTTGAAGGTGAGGATGATGATGTGGAGACGGATGAGGAGGATCCCGTTGAGTTGCCACATGAGGATGAGGATGAAGAGGACGAGGAGGAGGAGGAGACTCCACTAACCTCGATAGTTGCTCGAATGTACGATGAAGTATACGACCATAACGTGGAACTTTAGGATACAGTCGAGGAATTGCAAGAGATAGTAGCTGAACAATAGACTGCAATGACACAGAAAGATGATGAGATCCAAGATTGTGAGGAACGACTGACTAATGTTGAGGAGAAGCTAGAATAGACTGAAGGAGAGAAAGAACAACTGGTCGAGGAGGTCGCTGAATTGAAGAATAAGCTAAGGAAAGAAGCTACGAAGAGGGCAAGAGCCGAGGACGCATATGAGGAAATGATTCAACGAGCTGGGATAGCAGTGAAAGACACACAGGCAAAGAGAATGAAGATGGAAGAGATGAATAGAGTATTCAACACCATGGTTAATCGAGCTCAGGATCGGGTCATGGGTTATCCGATTTAGTTCGAGACGCTGCCATCGTACGTATTAGATCGCAGAACAATGTTTCGGATCTTGGAGGAAGAGCGTAGTAAGGCTAAGAAGTATCTTAGTAGAACATCGTAGTTGTTATGCGATTAATAAATGTTAAATAAATTATAAATCCCAAGTGTTATGTAACCTATGGGATATGACGACGATGTTGTCCTGAAACTTTTGTAGTTCAAGAAATTAATGTAAGTAGCAGTGATGCTATTTTTTTATGTTTTTAAAGAGGTTATGAATAAATAAAAGTTGTTATTTTATTCAAAGTGTTATATGGTTATGTGGTTATTTCTTTTGTGGAGGCAAGTTAAGTAGAAATTACTTAGAAGAGTTGAATAATAACCTAATGAGTATTTTTTAAATAGAAAATGCCTCCCAGACGTCAACCACCACGACAGAGAACCACCGAAGGAACCAATAATAATGACAATGTTGATCCTAACCCCGTTCAACAATTAGTGATGTTCCTGATAGGAGCAGTTGCAGAATTAACCACAGAACCAAGGAACAACATTTAAGGAGTTCAAGGCGGTTGGACCACCTGAATTTTGAGGGTCCGTGAATCCAGTCGAGGCACAAACTTGGACTATGGAGATAAAAAAGGTGTTCGATGTTGCTAGGGTAGGGGATGATCAGAAGACTGTTTCGCAACATTCATGTTGAAAGAAGAGGCTAGTTATTGGTGGCAGGCCAATAAAACTCGAGAAGGACCAGGGATGATGACCTGGGATAGGTTTAAGGAGATATTCTTCGAGACCTATTTTCCCGAGAGTTCGAAGGGTCAGCTGGAAGTGCAGTTTCTGGAACTGAAGCAGGGAACAATGACAGTATCCAAGTATGCCGCTAAATTCATTGAGTTGGCGAGGTTTGCGCCTTATCAAGTTAGCACAGACGAACGCAAGGCGAAGAGGTTTAAACAGGGACTGAAGCCCTGGTTGTACAGTAGGGTTTCCCTATTCCAATTAAAGACTTTCGCAACAGTAATGGAGAAAGCAATACTCGCTGAAGGTGGAAGCGAGGTAGTGACAAAGTTCAATCAGGAACAGAAGAAGAAAAAGAAGAATGAGGTGGAAATCAAGAATGGAGGAGGTAGTGGTGGAAACAACAACAACAACACCAACTTGAAGAGGAAGTGGAATGGAAACATGGGTGCTGGAAACCAGCAGGGTAACCAGCAAAACAAGAAGTTTGAAGCATGTGCTACATGTGGGAAGTTTCACAAGGATGCGTGCTTTATGGGGAAACGAGTATGCTTTAATTGTGGCCAGGAGGGTTACATTGCCCCAAATTGCACTTAACGTAAGAAGAACGTGTGCTTCACATGTGGATCCAAGGATCATTTTGCTGGTGAATGCCCTAAGAAGAAGGATGGAGTGACAACCAGAAGCAATGGAGGTACAACATCAAACAAACCCACATCTAGAACCTTTAACATGACTATGCAAGATGTTGTGCAATCAAAAATTATGGTGTCAGGTATTATCCCAATCAATGATATTGATGCTTATGTATTATTTGATTCAGGTGCTACTTGTTCATTTATCTCTGATGAATTTGCTAAGAGGCTAGAATTGCCTAAAGAAGAACTGAATTTCCCTTTGAACATAGAAATTATAAATAAAGAGATAATCCATGTTAGATTCATATACAAGAACTGTAGGGTGAACATTAAGGAGAATATCTTGATGGTAGATTTGATTCCGATTAGACTGGGAGAGTTTGATGTTATTTTGGGAATGGATTGACTGTTCAAATATGGAGCGGTAATTGATTGCCAAAAGAAGTGTGTAAATCTTATGACCCCATCAAAGGTAGTATTTTATGGTAGCAAATCGCCTAGACAAATGAAATGTTTGACGATTATTCAGGCTAAGAAATTGTTGAGTCAAGGCTGTGTGGGCTATTTAGCTTACATAGTCGATACTCAGAAGAAGAATGTGAAACTGGAAGAAATACCAGTGGTGAGGGAATTTGAGGATGTGTTTACAGAGGATTTGCCATGACTTTCGCCTGACAGAGAAATTGAGTTTATAATCGACTTAATGCCGGGGACATCACCGATATTGAAGGCCCCGTACAGAATGGCTCCAGTAGAAATGAAGGAACTGATGGTATAGTTGCAAGAATTGTTAGACAAGAAGTATATTCAACCAAACGTATCAGCGTGGGGAGTGCCAGTGTTATTCGTAAAGAAGAATGATGGGTCAATGCATCTTTGCATTGATTATAGAGAATTAAACAAAGTCACTATTAAAAACAAATATCCATTACCAAGAATAGAAGACTTGTTTGATTAGTTGAAGGGTGATAAATACTTTTCGAAAATAGATTTGAGAAGTGGGTATCACCAGTTGAAAGTGAGGAAGGAGGATATACCACTAACGGTATTCAGAACTCGGTATGGACATTATGAGTTTTTGGTGATATCTTTTGGTTTAACCAATGCACTTGCTGCATTCATGGATTAGATGAATAGAGTGTTTAAACCATTCCTAGACAAGTTTATAGTGGTATTCATCGATGACATTCTAGTGTATTCCAAAACTCAAGAAGAACACATGGAACACATACGTTTGACATTGGAAACACTAAGAAAGGAAAAGTTATACGCGAAATTCTCTAAGTGCGAATTTTGGCTAGATCGTGTGCAATTTCTTGGGCACGTGATTGACAAAGATGGGATTTCCTTGGATCCATCAAAAGTGGAAGCTGTAATCAATTGGGAACAACCAAGAACACCGTCGAAAGTGAGGAGTTTCTTGGGACTGACTAGTTATTACAGACGATTTATTCAAGATTTTTCTAAGATAGCCACTCCATTAACAAATTTGACAAGGAAAACTATGAAATTTGTTTGGACAGAGAAGTGTGAAGAAAGTTTCTAGGACTTAAAGAAGAAATTAAGCATGGCGCCTGTGTTGTCATTACCAGATAACACAGGAAATTTTGTGGTGTATAGTGATGCCTCACATAAAGGGTTGGGATGTGTTCTTATGTAGAACGGCAAAGTTATTGCGTATGCATCAAGACAACTGAAGGATTATGAGTAAGGTTATCCGACTCATGATTTGGAATTGACTACAGTAGTATTTCCTCTCAAAATATAGAGACACTGTCTCTATGGAGAGAAATGTGAAATCTACACAGACCATAAAAGTCTGAAGTATATTTTCACATAGAAGGACCTGAATATACGACAAAGGAGATGGATGGAATTGATAAAGGATTGCGATTGTGAGATCTTTTATCATCTAGGCAAAGCGAATGTGGTTACGGATGCTTTGAGCAGGAAAGGTCGGGAGAAGTTGATGCTGATAACTACTTAGGAGGAGCTTATGTCAACAATGACGAAGCTAGAGTTGGAAATCAAATTTCCAAAGGAATCCGATGAACGACTATTCCAGATAGATGCCAGTCCAACTTTGGTGGACAAAGTGAAGAGTGTTCAACTACAAGATAAAGAAAGCGAAACGATCATAGAGAAAGTGGTTGAGGGTACCGATATAAAATACAAGATCGACACCGAAGGACTACTACGATTCGAAGAAAGAATTTGGGTTCCAGCAGTGCCAGAGCTTAAAGACGAAATCTTGACTGAAGCACACAACATAATATATTCGATTCATCCAGGAAGTACAAAGATGTATCAAGATTTGCGGTGATATTTTTTGTGACACCCCCAAATCTGGGTACTTAATTACCACATGATTTGGTGTTCACTGTACAAATATCATCTATTTATCTACCCATAAAAATGCAAATCATTAAATAGATAGAAATAAAATCCTTTTCCCTTATGGGGTTACAACATCTGAATAATAAATACAATCTCAGGTCAAACTAACCTTAAACATTTGTACGAAAACATAAACAAATAAGTCTTAACAACATCAATTCTTTATAATAACATTCTTAAAAATTAAATAACAAGTCTTCATCACTTATTAGCTTTGTCTTTGCCTTTGCTAGTAGAAGGCTCATCGTACCTTTCGTTCTTAACTACAATGTTATTATTACGCAAGAGTGAGCATGATTGCCCACAAGTATAAAAATGGAATAACAATATATAATAACATGCGAGTGAATCAAAGACTTCTAAAATAAAGCTCAACTTTTGAATCAACAATGAATAACAAGAATCAAAAGATTTTTGAGGGTCATAAGACCTTGAACTATGTCCTAGGTTATCAAGGGTTATACTTGAAACCTTTAACAATCATAAGACTATGGACTCTTCTACTCGTACTTAGGGGGATCAGCCCTTAGTACCATACTGTGCACAATATCTTAACGCTAACGCATAAGTAATCCACCATACAGGGTTGTTCATCTCAGTTTGACATTTGAGTCCGCACCAAAGAAAGTTTGGTTTGGATAATTCATCAAGGGTTCTGAAATTTAGAACGCTAATCAACTATGGACTAGTCGAATCATAAAGGGTTCGCTAGTCTAACAAGGTTTAACATTAATTAAATATTTAACTTGAATAAAATCTCAAAAGGTATACAATAGAATAATTATTGTATAACAGCATCATTGTAAGACCCGAATTTTATGAAATAAAAGTATTCAATTTTTCTTATAATTACTATTCAGTAAATGGTTAAATTGATAAAAGTTTAAAGTTAAAGGTTATATATGATTTTTTTTTTTAAATAAGGAAGTGGTTATAAAATACTCATTGTTGTTGGGGAATATTCGTTTGGTCGTGGAATATTCTTCCTGTCGGGGAATATTCATACGACGGTGCAACCTTTTGTTGGCCCCATAACGGAAAGCGATTGGATGAAGGAAACGACAAGTATAAGTTGTTTACAAATAATGGCGTAGTTGTTACCGTTAATACTGTTGGAATACCCGGTGGTTAAAACACAGTAATACGCGTTGTTGCACAGTAGCACACGGTATTACACCAATTATTGATTCTTACGTAAGAAGGCACTACTCAATAATTGTTACAGTAAGTACTGTTCAGTATTTTATTGATTCAATAATTGCTACGTTGATATTTTATATTACTGTTGTTTTAATTGTCACTACACAGTATTTTCCATTATCAAAGCAATAATTAATATTATCTGAATAATATTATTAGATAACATTATTGACAATGTCTAGAAAGTTTTGTGTAAGGAGAGGTTTGGTCACCTAATTGCGCGTCAGTAAGGAGAAATTCTTATTGGAAAGCCCCCTCTTTCCTAGGAACTGTCTGGTTGTCAATATTGTAATTCTGTAATATTATTTGTGAATAATTAATTATTAATTTATATGATGAGAAAAATATTCATTTTATGTGGATATAGATGGAGAAAATTTTTAAAGTGACAGTTGTTGAAAATTGATATTTTATCTTTTCTGATAAAATAATATTTTATTATATTATTATAATATAATAATGATGATATTTTTACAATGAATGTGTGATATATGAGTATATGAGGAGGAAGAGTATTTTTGTTGTATTAAATGATTAACACATGTTTTGTGTGTCGGTGGACCCCATTTCTTGACTGAAATTTGATTATAGCCTATAAAATCGCCCGTTTATGGATTTCAGTCAATTTTTATTTGGAATTTGGGAAAACTTTCTTCTGCAAAGTTGTAGAGAATTGAATTTACTACAAAAAGTCACGAGATTCAAATTTTCTGATAAAAGGGCTATTTATTATGAATTATTAAAATTCCGAAGTTCTGAAATAATTGATTTTTGGAGTTTAAAATATTTTAAATATAAAAAATGTTTTTGAATTGTTGGTGGGTTGTCAAACATGCTGAATTGGATGAGTCAAAGGTTGGCGTAAAAATTTAATATATATTATTAATTTATTAAATTTTCTGCTTTTGTATTCTAAGCATTTTCCTATAAATAGGGTGTTTAGGTTAGATTTGAAAATCACACCAGAAACTGAAGTTTTCTCTCTATTTCTTTCTCTATATTATCGAGTGTATTCTTTTGAGTATTTTGATAAATTGAGTGTTGCTATACGGTGCAAGTTCGTTCAGCGTTATTCCAGTCAGAAGTATTGCTCTTTTGAGGTAAGGGATAGTAATGGATTGTAAGGGATAATAAGGGATTTTAAGGAATTGTAAGGGAGATTATTTTCTTCATAAATGATATTATTTTTTCAATATCATTATGCCGAAATATTAGTTTGAACTTTTTATCAAATTTGGAACTTTTTCATGTCGGGATTACAATTCATGAGTTACTATTCACGAGTTCATGAGTTACTATTCACGATTTACTATTCATGAGTTACTATTCACGATGGGTTACTATTCATGAGTTACTATCCATGAGTTACTATTCATGAGTTACTATTCACGAGTTACAATTCACGAGTTACTATTCACTACAAAATTGGTTTCTTTTTCTAACCAAATTATAGTTGATTTATGAATATTACTTTGGAGATTAAAACTATGTATTGATTATATTGATTTTATTATCATATATAACATTTTTATAACCCTGATGTTGAAATAGTTTTTCACTGGAGTGTAAAGATGGCTAGATTATTGGTATGATCATGACTAGGGTTCTCTTTGGCCAGTAGCGAAAAGTTGAATTGTGACTGGTATGATAATGACAATTGAATTTATAATTGAATATCTTTAGCTTAAGTGTAAAGGTGAATTGATCAACATGGTTATAATTATTGTTTATATAAATTCTAAAATGATTATATATTTCTTTGAGATATTAATATCTTTGGCCTGTAGTGCAAAGATGACCTGTTGTTGAATATCTTTGGCCCGTAGTGCAAAGATGATATGTTGTTGAATATCTTTGGCCCGTAGTGCAAAGATGACCTGTTGTTGAATATCTTTGGCCTGTAGTGCAAAGATGACATGTTGTTGAATATCTTTGGCTCGTAGTGCAAAGATGAATTTATTATTATGATTATGAACAAGAACTGTGATTTGGTATAACCATGATCTTTAATGTTTCAGGTAAAGACAAGTGATGAAAATTATCTTTGTCCTTGATGAGAAGAGGAGTTTAGAACTACAATTACGATTATGAGTTATTCATGTGATTACGGATAGGAATTGTTGATTAATGTTACAGGGATAAAACATTGTTGATGGACTTTTAACATGGAGAAGATAATAGATTTTATGGTCTATTTGACTCTTCTAATGGATTGCTCGTTCCGCTGCAACTATGGTTGAAAAGTTTTATCATCTACTATATGTTCTAAATCTCTGATTTATTACTGTTGAAGGCTATTGATAATTTATTTATCTTTAGTCATGATATTCTTTACTGAGCTAGTTGTGCTCTCCCTTTTGCTTCACAATTCCTTTCAGATAATAAAAGTGTAGCTGGGATAAGCGGGGGATAACAGGGGAATAGAACGGTGGTCATCATTTAGTAGTTATATTTGGTGAATCAACTAGGGTGAGGTGAACCCAAAGTTGGAAGGGTGTTTTGCCACTATCATACAAGATGTCTAATTGCATACCACCTCGTGTCATCATAAGACAGGGTTGTGCTCATCCACTTGCTGAGTATATTTACGAGCACTACCTATATAATCTTGGTGTTTGTTTGGAGTTTAATTCCCAATTAGAGACAGTTGAGATAATAATATGTCAAGGGAAGACTCACCATTAGGAAGAATATGATAGTAATCTTCTCGTTTTTCTTTGGGGTCTATTGGGTCAACCAAGGATAATTCTGTGGCCATATAATATTTATCATAACCTAGACGCATGGCCTCCCATGTACGAAGGTTTCCTTGAGCATTTCCCAAAGATTCTAATTTATAAAACAATTTTTGACTATACCTTTATGTAAGGTGTCATTGTGACGTGCTATCCAAGGTTGGGATAAGAGTCACAGTTGGTATATATTTGTATCCAAACTCACAACATATGTGTTGTTGTATTTTGCACGACAATTGTTGTAATAAAGTTGTTGTTGTTTTCTGTACCATGTATTTGGCGACTCAGAATGGGTTGGATGGAATGGACCTATTTTGGGGGCGTCACAGTTGGTATCAGAGCTTAGGGATATGATCTCTGGCAGAGATCGGGATTAGAACTAGGAGGGGAGAGATGAGTAAATCCTTCGCTAGTGTGTCCTGCCTAAGCTTATTTGTTGGTCAGTCATAATATCGGGATATTATGTGATATGTTAATTTGTTAAATTAACCTTTGTTTTTGAAGCTGTATTCTAGAATAATATCTAAAATACAGGAGATGAGCAATGGAGAAATCATGATGACATGAAATATGGAATTCGAAATGAAACTAAGGTATTCTCAACTCTTTGAAATACCAGGTACGTAAATTTCGAGGACAAAATTTCATAAGGAGGGGAGATTGTAAGGCCCCAAATTTAATGAAATAAAAGTATTCAATTTTTCTTTTAATTACTATTCAGTAAATGGTTAAATTGATAAAAGTTTAAAGTTATGGGTTATATATAATTTTTTTTAAATAAGCAAGTGGTTATAAAATACTCATTGTTGTCGGGGAATATTCGTTTGGTCGTGGAATATTCTTCCCGTCGGGGAATATTCATACGACGGCGCAACCTTTTGTGGGCCTCATAACGGAAAGCGATTAGATGAAGAAAACGACAAGTATAAGTTGTTTACAAATAACAACGTAGTTGTTATCGTTAATACTGTTGGAATACCCATGGGTTAAAACACAGTAATATGCGTTGTTGCACAGTAGCACACGGTATTGCACCAATTATCGATTCTTACGTAAGAAGGCACTACTCAATAATTGTTACAGTAATTACTGTTCAGTATTTTATTGATTTAATAATTATTGCGTTGATATTTTATATTACTGTTGTTTTAATTGTCACTACACGGTATTTTCCATTATCGAAGCAAGAATTCATATTATCTGAATAATATTATTAGATAACATTATTGACAATGTCTAGAATGTTCTGTTTAAGGAGAGGTTTGGTCACCTAATTGCGCGCTAGTAAGGAGAAATTCTTATTGAAAAGCCCCTCTTTCCTGGGAACTGCCTAGTTGTCAATATTGTGATTCTGTAATATTATTTGTGAATAATTAATTATTGATTTTTATGATGAGAAAAATATTTATTTTATGTGGATATAGATGGAGAAAATTTTTAAAGTGACAGTTGTTAAAAATTGATATTTTATCTTTTCTAATAAAATAATATTTTATTATATTATTATAATATAATAATGATGATATTTTTACAATGAATGTGTGATATATGAGTATATGAGGAGGAAGAGTATTTTTATTGCATTAAATGATTAACACATGTTTTGTGTGTCGGTGGACCCCATTTCTTGACTGAAATTTGATTATAGCCTGTAAAATCGTCCGTTTTTGGATTTCGGTCAATTTTTATTTGGAATTTGGAAAAACTTTCTTCTGCAAAGTTGTAGAGAATTGAATTTACTATAAAAAGTCTCGAGATTCAAATTTTCTGATAAAAAGGCTATTTATTATGAATTATTGAAGTTCTGAAGTTCTGAAATAATTAATTTTTGGAGTTTAAAATATTTTAAATATAAAAAACGTTTTTTGTATTGTTGGTGGGTTGTCAAACATGCTGAATTGGATGATTCAAAGGTTGGCGTGAAAATTTAATATATATATATATATATATATATATATATATTATTAATTTATTAAATTTTCTGCTTTGGTGTTCTAAGCATTTTCCTATAAATAGGGTGCTTAGGTTAGAATTGAAAATCACACCAGAAACTGAAGTTTTCTCTATATTTCTCTCTCTATATTATCGAGTGTATTCTTGTGAGTATTTTGATATCTTGAGTTTTGCTATACGGTGCAAGTTCGTTCAGCGTTATTCCAATCAGAAGTACTGCTCTTTTGAGGTAAGGGATAGTAAGGGATTGTAAGGGATAGTACGGGATTTTAAGGGATTGTAAGGGAGATTATTTTCTTCATAAATGATATAATTTCTTCAATATCATTATGCCGAAATATTGGTTTGAACTTTTTATCAAATTTGGAACTTTTTAATGTGGGGGTTACTATTCACGAGTTACTATTCACGAGTTACTATTCACTACAAAATTGGTTTCTTTTTCTAACCAAATTATAGTTGATTTATGAATATTACTCTAGAGATTAAAACTATGTATTGATTATGATGATTTTATTATCATATATAACATTTTTATAACCCTGATGTTGAAATTCTCTTTCGCTGGAGTGTAAAGATGGGTAGATTATTGGTATGATCATGATTAGGGTTCTCTGTGGCCAGTAGTGAAAAGTTGAATTGTGACTGGTATGATCATGACCATTGAATTTATAATCGAATATCTTTAGCTTAAGTGTAAAGGTGAATTGATCAACATGGTTATAATTATTGTTTATATAAATTCTAAAATGATTATATATTTCTTTGAGATATTAATATCTTTGGCCTGTAGTGCAAAGATGACCTGTTGTTGAATATCTTTGTCCCGTAGTGGAAAGATGACATGTTGTTGAATATCTTTGGCCTGTAGTGCAAATATGACATGTTGTTAAATATCTTTGGCCCGTAGTGCAAAGATGAATTTATTATTATGATTATGAACAAGAACTATGATTTGGTATAACCATGATCTTTGATGTTTCAGGTAAAGACAAGTGATGAAAATTATCTTTGTCCTGGATGAGAAGAGGAGTTTAGAACTACAATTACGATTATGAGTTATTCATGTGATTACGGACAAGAATTGTTGATTAATGTTACAGGGATAAAACATTGTTGATGGACTTTTAACATGGAGAAAATAATAGATTTTATGGTCTATTTGACTCTTCTAATGGATTGCTCGTTCCGCTGTAACTATGGTTGAAAAGTTTTATCATCTACCATATGTTCTAAATCTCTAATTTATTACTGTTGAAGGCTATTGATAATTTATTTATCTTTAGTCATGATATTCTTTACTGAGCTAGTTGTGCTCACCCTTTTGCTTCACAATTCCTTTCAGGTAATAAAAGTGTAGCTGGGACAAGTGGCGGATAACAGGAGAATAGAACGGTGGTCATCATTTAGTAGTTATATTTGGTGAATCAACTAGGGTGAGGTGAACCCAACATTGGAAGGGTGTTTTGCCACTATCATACAAGATGTCTAATGACATACCACCTCGTGTCATCATAAGACAGGGTTGTGCTCATCCACTTGCTGAGTATATTTACGAGCACTACTTATATAATCTTGGTGTTTGTTTGGAGTTTAATTCCCAATTAGAGACAGTGGAAATAATGATATGTCAATAGAAGACTCACCATTGGGAAGAATATGATAGTAATCTTCTCATTTTTCTTTGGGGTCTATTGGGTCAACCAAGGATAATTCTGTGGCAATATGATATCTATCATAACCTAGACGCATGGCCTCCCATGTACGAAGGTTTCCTTGAGCATTTCCCAAAGATTCTAATTTCTAAAACAGTTTTTGACTATACCTTTATGTAAGGTGTGTAAGACCCCGAATTTTATGAAATAAAAGTATTCAATTTTTATTATAATTAGTATTCAGAAAATGGTTAAATTGATAAAAGTTTAAAGTTAAGGGTGATATATGAAATTTTTTTAAAATAAGCAAGTGGTTATAAAATACTCATTGTTGTCGGGGAATATTCGTTTGGTCGTGGAATATTCTTCCTGTCAGGGAATATTCATACGACGGCGCAACCTTTCGTGGGCCCCATAACGGAAAGCGATTGAATGAAGAAAATAACAAGTATAAGTTGTTTACAAATAACGATGTAGTTGTTACCGTTAACACTGTTGGAATACCTGGTGGGTAAAGTAAAGTAATACGCGTTGTTGCACAGTAGCACACGGTATTGCATAGTATTTTTAAATTATTGGTTCTTACGTAAGAAGGCACTACTCAATAATGGTTACAGTAGTTACTGTTCAGTATTTTATTTTATTGATTCAATAATTGTTGCGTTGATATTTTATCTTACTTTTGTTTTAATAATTGTCACTGCACAGTATTTTCTATTATCGGAGCAATAATTCATATTATCTGAATAATATTATTCGATAACATTATTGGCAATGTCTAAAAAGTTTTGTCTAAGGAGAGATTTGGTCACCTAATTGCGCGCCAGTAAGGAGAAATTCTTATTGTAAAGCCCCCTCTTTCCTTGGAACTGTCTGGTTGGCATTATTGTGATTCTGTAATATTATTTGTGAATAATTAATTATTGATTTATATGATAAGAAAAATATTCATTTTATGTGGATATAGATGGAGAAAATTTTTAAAGTGACAATTGTTGAAAATCGATATTTTATCTTTTCTGATAAAATAATATTTTATTATATTATTATAATATAATAATGGTGCTATTTTTACAATGAATGTGGGATATATGAGTATATGAGGATGAGGAGTATTTTTGTTGCAAAAGTTGTTTAAAACATGTTGAAATCGGAATTCCAAGAGGCGTAGTAAATTTGTTATATAAATATAATATTTTATTAAATTTTCTGCTTTGGTGTTCTAAGCATTTTTCTATAAATAAGGTGTTTAGGTTAGAATTGAAAATCACACCAGAAACTGAAGTTTTCTCTCTATTTCTCTCTCTATATTATCGAGTGGATTCTTGTGAGTATTTTGATATCTTGAGTGTTGCTATACAGTGCAAGTTCGTTTAGTGTTATTCCAGTCAGAAGTACTGCTCTTTGAGGTAAGGGATAGTAAGGGATAGTAAGGGATGTTATTTTCTTCATAAGTGATATTATTTGTTCAATATCATTATGCCGAAATATTGGTTAGAACTTTTTATCAAAATTAGAACTTTTTCATATCGGGGTTACTATTCATGAGTTACTATTCACGAGTTACTATTCATGAGTTACTATTCACGAGTTACAATTCATGACGGGTTACTATTCATGAGTTACTATTCATGACGGGAGTAATTCATGAGTTACTATTCACCACAAAATTAGTTTCTTTTTCTAACCAAATTATAGTTGATTTATTAATATTACTCTGCAGATTAAAACTATGTATTGATTATATTGATTTTATTATCATATATAACATTTTTATAACCATGATGTCGAAATTCTCTTTCACTGGAGGGTAAAGATGGCTAGATTATTGGTATGATCATTACTAGGGTTCTCTTTGGCCAGTAGTGAAAAGTTGAATTGTGACTGGTATGATCATGACCATTGAATTTATAATTGAATATCTTTAGCTTAAGTGCAAAGGTGAATTGATCAACATGGTTATAATTATTATTTATATAAATTCTGAAATGATTATATATTTCTTTGAGATATGAATATCTTTGGCCCATAGTACAAAGATGACTTATTGGTGAATATCTTTGGCTCGTAGTGCAAAGATAAATTATTGATGAATATCTTTGGCATGTACTGTAAAGATGGTTTGTTGTTGAATATCTTTGGCCCATAGTGCAAAGATGAATTTATTAGTATGATTATGAATATGAACTGTGATTTTGTATAATCATGATCTTTGATGTTTCAGGTGATGAAAATTATCTTTGTCCTGGATGAAAAAAGGAATTTAGAACAACAATTACGATTATGAGTTATACATGTGATTGTGGACATGAATTATTGATTGATGTTACATGGATAAAACATTGTTGGTGGACTTTTAACATGGAAAAGATAATAGACTTTATGGTCTATTTGACTCTTCTAATGGATTTCTCATTCCACTGCAACTATAGTTGAAAAGTTTTATCATCTACTATATGTTCTAAATCTCTGATTTATTGCTGATGAAGACTATTGATAATTTATTTATCTTCAGTCATAATATTCTTTACTGAGCTAGTTGTGCTCACCCTTTTGCTTCACAATTCCTTTCAGGTAATACGAGTGTAGCTGGGTCGAGCGAGGGTAACAGGGGAATAGAACGGTGGTCATCATTTAGTAGTTATATTTGTTGAATCAAATAGTGGAAAGCGAACCCAACGTTGGAAGGGTATTTTGCCACTATCATACAAAGATGTCTAATGACATACAACCTCGTATCATCATAAGACAGAGATGTGCTCATCCACTTGATGAGTATATATACGAGCACTACCTATATAATCTTGGAGTTTGGTTGAAGTATAATTCTGAATTAGAGACGGTGGAGATAATGATATGTCAAGAGAAGACACACCATTGGGAAGAATATGATAGTAATCTTCTCGTTTTTCTTTGGGGTCTATTGGGTAAAGAAAGGATAAATTTGTGGGCATGTGATATCTATAATAACCTAGACGCATGGCCTCCCATGTACGAAGGTTTCCTTGAGCACTTCCCAAAAGTTTTAATTTCTAAAACAGTTTTTGACTATACCTTTATATAAGGTGTCATTATGAGGTGTTGTCCATGGTTAGGACATGAGTCACAGTTGGTATATATTTGTATTTAATCTCACAGTTTAAGTGTTGTCGTATCTTGCATGACAATTGTATTAATAAAGTTGTTGTTGTTTTCTGTACCATGTATTTAGCGACTCAGAATGGGTTGGATAGAATGGACCTAATTTGGGGTCGTCACAAGGTGTCATTGTGACGTGCTATCCAAGGTTGGGATAAGAGTCACAGTTGGTATATATTTGTATCCAATCTCACAGCATATGTGTTGTTGTATTTTGCACGACAATTGTTGTAATAAAGTTGTAGTTATTTTATGTACCATGTATTTGGCGACTCAGAATGGGTTGGATGGAATGGACCTATTTTGGGGGTGTCACTATCATGTTTGAAAGATTAATAGGCTATAATATAACAAAACAGACTTGATCAATAATAATGAGAACTTGCTCAATGTAGAAAGGTGAACTCATCACTTATATAACGATAACAAGTAGGGTTAGGAAACTTGCCTCGTGCGTAGATTACACTTTAATAAACACGTTTCTTGAATTTAATCCTATATATCATTTCCATTCACAACTCTAGTTAATTATAATGTAATTAGTCATCACAAGTTCATTCTCTTTGTCTAACTTGATTATAACCATACTTAGTCAAATTACTACATTCATTGTCACATAATTTACACTTCACGAATAACAAGCTAATTATGTATTCAATAATTCAATCCACATGCAAGTATGTTATTTACATGTTAAGCATCTCTTTTAACATCTAATTAAACTTCTAACATATTTCTACGTTCATTAAATTAGGTTAACATCACATTTCAAAGACTTGAACACTTTAAAAATTTTTCTTCTAAAAATTTTGCTTCTGAACATTCTGTATAGTGGCGCTGCGGCGCCACTTTTATACTTGTTCTTGACGCTGTGGCGCGATGGCGCTACGGCGTGGTCTTTGGCACTGCGGTGCGGTGGCGCTGCGGGGCGAGTCACAAGCCCTGGAGTCGGCGCCGCGGTGCGAGTCTCCAGTGTCAGTTCTGCAATTCGTAAAAATTGCAGAACATGGCCAAAAAAACTCCAATTAAATTATTACTACACGAATTTAATCATAACCACATGTTAGAATTCGTATATAATCATTACTCAACATTTATAAAGTGATTTTAACCAATTAAAACACATAATTACAGAATTAAAATATGTAAATTTCATTGTTCTTGATGTTCTTGAAGGTTTTGAAAACAAAACATCAAAATTACCACTATGGATTCGTTATAACATCGAATTCGTTCATTTACAGTTTGGTCTCTTCGTATCAACATGGATAAAAACATACAAGTGTAAATTTTACAAAACAATTTATGTTTGACATATTAAAATTACGTATAAGGGCCATATGGCCATATCCCATACTCTGTAATTTTTGTAGATGAAACTGATGATATGGTTTGTATAATATATATATATAATCAAATACGATATGATACATCTTAATCCATACACAACCCATAATCATACTCGTTTCCCATTCACAGAGTTTTAACAAAACGTGAAGCCATTTTCCAAAAAAACTTAAACAACGTAACTTATAATTTGGGAAGAAGGAGATTATCCTGAGTGTGAATGAGTAGAGATAAAAACCCTTTTTCAAAAGCTTCTTCAATCACATAGTTTCTCATAAAATCCTCTGAGTTCTCTCTCTGAATTTCTCAAATTCTCTCTAACTATATTTCAGACTTAGAAAAAATGAATTAAAGAAGACGTATAAAATAAAGAACTGACGCGCATTAAGGTCAGTTAACCCAACTATGGGTAACTGCTATCAACTCCCCTTAGGGCCTTGTTTGGTTAACAACATGAATAAATTTTCTAATTATTTTAATTAATCTCCTATACTATAGATTAATCATGTCACACCCACTTGCACAATAAATCAAATATCTTATTCAATTTAATTTAAATAAAATATAGTAATTTCTCATTAATTCACATAGTCAAATAATTAAATTCTTATTTATTAATAATGTCAAATTATTACATCTCTGATTAATTATTAAATTAATTAAAATAGCATTAGGCTTATTAAATATTTCTTTTAATTCAATAAGCTCACATAATTACATACTTCGAATAATAAAATTCTCCACATTAATTTAATAAGTATAACACATATAATTAAATTAATCTATCATAATTACATCAATTATTTATTTAATCTAATAATTAAATTACCTGAAATATTTATTTAATTCAATAAATATTAAAATTAAATTACAAAAATCTCGTTCGTCACATTTTTGGTGGCCGAATATGAAAACAGACGTTGCAGAATGCGTTGTAAAATGCTTGACGTGTCAGAAGGTGAAAGCTGAACATCAACGACCAAGCGGGTTACTTCAACCGTTGAAAATACCGGATTGGAAGTGGGAGCATATCATAATGAATTTTGTGGAAGGACTTCCAACGACTCAGAAAAGATACGATGTGATATGGGTAATAGTGGACAGATTGACAAAATCTGCACACTTTTTGCCAATAAAGATTAGATTTAATCTTGATCAACTAGCGAAACTGTACGTTAAAGAGATTGTGTCAAGATATGGAGTTCCAGTGTCAATTGTGTCAGATAGAGATCCAAGGTTCACATCAAACTTCTGGAAGAGACTATAAGAATGTATGGGAACACAGTTGCGAATGAGTACATCATACAATCCGCAAACTGACGGGTAAAGAGAACGAACTATCCAAACGTTGGAAGATATGTTGAGAGCATGCATCATGGATTTCAAAGGAAGCTAGGATAAACATTTACCGTTGGTAGAATTTGCCTACAACAACAGTTACCACGCGAGCATCAGCATGCCACCTTACGAGGCATTGTACGACAGAAAGTATAGAACTCCACTGTGCTGGGATGAAGTCGGTGAACGCCAACTGTTAGGACCAGAACTGGTACAACAAACTGCTGAAGTTGTCAAACTCATCAGGTCAAGATTGATAGCAGCCCAAGATAGACAGAAAAAGTATTCCGATCAACATAGGCAGAATCGCGAATTTGAAGTAGGAAATTTTGTTTTCCTAAAAGTTTCTCATTGGAAGAGGAAGATTCATTTTGGCAAGAAAAGAAAGCTCAGCCCAAGATTTATTGGACCATTTCAAATACTACGAAGAGTGGGGGAAGTGGCTTATGAGGTAGCTCTACCTCCATAATTGGAAAACATTCATAATGTTTTTCATATTTTGGTGTTACGACTGTATAAACCCGATTACAAGCATGTGATCGAGTACGAACCATTGCAATTCGATAAAGATTTATCTTATGAAGAAGTTCCTATCCAGATAGTCGACAGGAAAGATTCATTTTGGCAAGAAAAGAAAGCTCATCCCAAGATTTATTGGACCGTTTGAAATACTACGAAGAGTGGGGGAAGTGGCTTATGAGGTAGCTCTACCTCCATAATTGGAAAACATTCATAATGTTTTTCACATTTCGGTGTTACGACTGTATAAACCCGATTACAAGCATGTGATCGAGTACGAACCATTGCAATTCGTTAAAGATTTATCTTATGAAGAAGTTCCTATCCAGATAGTCGACAGGAAAGAACAAGTGCTCAGAAATAAAGTGATACCTTCTGTGAAGGTGATATGGAGAAACCACAATGCCGAAGAGGAAACGTGGGAACTCGAAGCTGAAATGATGAAAAATTACCCTGAGTTATTTGTTTAATCTATGTCTTCGATTCTGGGGACAAAATCTTTGTAAGTAGAAAAAAATGTGACGCTTTGATTGTTTGAATTGTGATTCTGATGACAGAATCCTTTTAAGGAAGGAATGATGTAACATTCTAGAATTTTATATGTAATATTAAATATTTAATGGATGTGATTATCGTTGAATAAATATTTGTTCAATTGATTTAATTTTATTTAGTTAATTATTTATTAAATAAATAATTGATGAATTAAGAAATGATTATTATATTGATATTTCAATTTAATGGTTAATTATTTGTATTGAGTTATGTGATTAAATGATTTATTTAATTAATTGTGATTTGATTAATTAAAATAAATATGAAAGCTTGATTAAATATAGTGTGACAAATAACTATATTAAAAGGAGTTATTAAAATAATTTAATTTAGTTTTTGCCAAACAAGACTTAATATATTAATTCTTTAATATTTAAAGGATTTTTGCCAAGCAAGCCTTATGGATTTTGAGATTTCTAGTTTTTTTAAATAAAATAAAATAATAAAATTAATATATTTATATTATATACGTTAGTTTTGTAACTGATATAATAAGTAGGCTTATTATTGCCATAACAGTTCTATTTTTGGCGCAAACTATTATCAGTTAGTTGTTAGTACCTAGTCTAATACTGAGAGAAGAAAGAAAAGATTTTTAGAGAAAGTTGTCTGAGAATTGAGATAAAGCTTGAGAGAAATTGAGAAGCTGCAATTGAAAGAAATTATCACACTATTTGAAGGTATTTATCTAACCTTTGTATTATATATATATATATATATATATATATATATATATATATATATATATACATATATGAAGTTACGGCATAGTTGTTTGTGTTCTATAAAATCAATTGTTGAATTGTGGAGTTATATAGTTGGTAATAGCAATTCTATATGTTTATGATGCTTAGAAAGTATGTTTAAACAATAATTGCATGCTAATCTCGATTTACAGTAAAAGAAAATGATGTCAGTGTTTATGTTTTCATATATTGCTATGTAGTACCAATTTTGATGGTTAAATTGCATGTTAAGATGTTAATTGAGTTTTGTTTATGCTAGTTTGTTGAGATATGAGCATAATGTAATTCAAATGAGATGATTTGGCCAACTAATGAATTCACAATGATGATTTCTAGGATGACTGTCAAGAAAATTTAGTTTTTATGAAAACATGAATTTTGAGAAATTAAAATAGTTTTAGTTGGTTTTAAATTTTTTAATTGGTTGTAAATGTGAGCAATCATGTTTATGATAGTTGTATATTTATTTTATGTGTCATTATCATTGTTTGGTGGGTGAAATTCGTGTTAGTTGGCTTAAGAAAAGTGTCTAAGTTCTGTTATGCAAAACTGAGTTCTGTGCGTCGCGCTGGCGCACAGCCCTTAGGCGCTGGCTCTCAGCTGCCGTTCGGGCGCGCAGCCTCCTAGTATAAAACTTGCGCGGCTGCGTGAATGGCATTTTTCAGACACTGAAGTCTGTTTATTCTGCAGACTTTGGTTGTTCGTTGTAGCTTAGCTTAAGGTTATGGAATGTTAGAATCATGTAACAACCAAGTTAATTAGAGTCATGATATGTGGATTATGAATTCAAAATTGTAACAATGATTAGTAAATCAAGAACGCGTGATGTGGTAATTTAGTATACATAATTAAAGTTAGACAAGTGTTGCGAAGTAAAACACTTAGAGTTTCTGAAATGTGAAACAGAAATTCATCTGTAAACCGGCCATTGCTTAAGGGCCTGAGGGTGTACAGTCCATGGGCCCTGTATTGATCAATATTACATTGCTAAAACGATATTATCGTTCATCCTTTGTCCGTCGTAGCGCATAAAATTTTTTCCATTATCGGGATGTTCATACCTGTCGGGTTTTCTTAACAAAGGTCTTATATAATTCAACATATATATATATATATCAAAGGTGTATCAACATGTAATTAAATACAATGATTATCCAGGTGGGGACACTTGTATAATCATTTATAGAAATTAACGAACAAAAAATATATCTGAATTATCATATACTAACATGTTGATAATCAATGGACGTATATAATATAGGTTTAATAATCTGTATAATAATAATATAATTCTGAAACATTCTTATACTTGTCCATTGCATAAAGAAAATGCAAAGTTAGGATACTTGCCTGATTCGCTGCTTACAATTACGCAACTTAGATTTATCTTTTATATCACGACCTATCATTAATCAAATCATTCGTTCGATTAGAACAATATTCCATAACACATAGTACTGCATTTCGCAGTCAGCTCATAACCTAATCACATTATTACACCTGTTCAACAATCATTGACTCTCAAACAAACATAAACACATTCCTAATCATATTGTCACACAACTTTAATAACCATTGAATCACCAATAAACAGTTAACTAACTAAATTATCTAAGTCCAGATCAATTTCTGAAACATGTCGGTCTACCGACAACTTTATCGGGTAAAAATTGAGTCTAAGACTCTATCCCGAAGTTCAATATCCAAATAGTTAACTTAAAGATCAGGCATACTAATTTTCATGGCCTTATAATAATTATAAAATATTTATTACCATTTACCATAATTTTTGAAATATCAGAATCATTATTAAATGATTTAAATACTAATCAATTCTATTATCATTAACATTTAATAAATATTAATAGATTAATGAAACCATTGCAAAAAGGTTAAATTTATTTATAATAACTAAAAATACTTTTAAAGTATTAACATTACCCTTAAATGATTTTTAAAACATTTAAAATCATTATTAAATAATTACCATTAATATTTAAATATTAATGAACTATTATCTAAATATTAAAAGTTATTAATTATAACTTAAAATATTTTAAATTCATTTATATCCCTTTTAAATGATTTTTAAATAAATAAAACTATTTTAAAACTATTTATTTAATATAACTATTAAATAAATTTAATATCATTAATATATCATTAATATTAAATTATTAGTGAAAGTATCATTTAAATATTAAAAGTTATATTTTATAACTTAAAATATCTTTAAATACTTTATTTTCATTTAAAATGATTTGTTTTATAATAAAATCATTTTTAAACTAATTTATTTAATATAAATATTAAATAACCTTAATATCATTAAATATCATTAATTAATGAATTTAACCTTTAAATATTAAAAGTTATATTTTATAACTTAAAATATTTTTAAATACCTTATTATTATTTAAAATGATTTTTAAAATAATAAAATCATTTTTAATTTAATTATTTAATTCATTTAACAAATAACTTAAATATCATTAATATTAACTTATTAATGAAAATTATCAAATAATATTGAAAGTTATTAAAAATAACTTAAAATATTTTCTTATATCATAATATAATTTTAAAAGATTTTTCATGAATTAAAATCATTATTAAATAATTTATTTAATATTCTAATTAAATAAATTAAATAATTTTAATATTCCAAAAATATTAAATATTTATGAAATATATTTAAAATAATTAAAAACTAAATTTTCGGAATTTAAAATAATTTTTAATAATTTATTTTGTATTTTTAACAATTAAAAACTATTTTTTTCTATTTATTAATTAATTTCTAGAAAATAAAATACTATTTGTCACTAAAGACCACCTATAGCGACAGAACCGTCGCTATAGGTGTTCTTCATGTTCTTGAGCTGTTCTTTGAACATTCATAGCAGTGTACAACATAGCTACTTTGACCATGATTATAATAGTGTGTGATGTGCTTCTGGGCAAGTTATTGGTCACATAATGTAATACTAATGCACGAATATAAAATTGAACAACAAACAAGTTCTTACAACATATAATCAAAGAGATCTGTGCCTTCAAAAATGTTGTCAGGTCTATTCTTCATTTTCTGGGTTACCCAGAAATGAAGAACAGTTCGACCTGCCTCCTTTAGGCTTCCACGACTTGCTAATCTTGTGTTATTTTTGTGATATAAGAGTTTCAGTGTCTAGCCAACATGTCAAAGAGTAGTTCTATCACAAAACATAACTAAAACAACAAAACAATAGTAAGATATACAACGGTCAAAGGCTATCAGAACACATGACCAAAGGTTTTCTGGGTTGCCCAGAAAATCGGATCCGTGATTAAGCTACCCACTTTGACCGATCACTGAAACTAGCATACTAGATGTTTAGGAGATTTTAAGGCATAATATTAGAGATCATATACAGGACTATAAGTTAGATACAACAATCAAACTAAAACATTAACAAAATGACAGATCTAGACGCTTGAATACACTGTCAGACGCTTGTTCATGGTTTCTGGGCTGCCCAGAAATTATTCGGTCAATGCCGGTCAACGATCTTTGACCGATTATAACTTAAAATATACACATCTAATGACCCTGATTCTACTTTCAGACTAAAGAACACATACACAACTACAACTAAAAGCTTTCAAAACACAAAAATATTTACAGATCACATAGATATACGGACTGACATTCGTTGTCAGAAGACAAAAATTTATTTTTCTAGTTTTTGTAAAATGCCTAATCCGAGCCTCTAGATGTTATGGATCTAACATCTAGCAACCCAGATCATCTTTATACACCATATTTAACATGTTTAACACAAAAAAACAACATCTAACATCCGATTTTTGGACAGATTATAGTTAGGGTTTTTATACCTTTAATGATCAATTCTGATTTCTTGGCTTCTGATTTGTTAGTGGATTTCGTCGGGCTATGTTTTGGAACTGATAAGCTTGAAAATTTCACGGGTTTGGGTGGAGAGAAAAGGTTGGAGTGTTTGGTACTAAAATGGCTAACAATTGCAATATTTTCTCTCTCAATCTATATATAGAACACATGTGCAATGTATTTGGCTTAATAAATGGCTGATGGCTGGTGTTATGGAGCATGTGGAGTTGTTAGGGTTAGTAACCAACTCACCACAATTGTCAAAACCTAGTCTAGCATTCAATAATTCAATTAGGGGCACAATAGTCTTTTAATAAATCATTTTAATGGTATTTTAGTAACTTGTCAAACCCTTAGGGTTTGACCCTTAGGGTTTGACCTTTAGGGTTTAACCCTACGGTTTAGCATATAGCAAAATAAAATTTAGCAACTAGGGTTTGTAAAAAAATTAAAAATAAAATTATAAACTAAAATTTTAGTTCATAAAAATTCACAAATTAGGATTTCTAAATTAGTTTAGATTTCTTAATCACATATACTTAAAAATTAGGTTTAAGAATTTACTAATTATGATTAAGATCACTAATTAGCAGTTAAGGCACCAATTTGGTAATTAGAGTTAATAATTTACTAATTATGATTAACAATTTAATAATTAGGTTTAACAACTTGTAATTAGGGTTTCTAATTACATTAATCAAGATCATTAGAGTTTAATGTTCGCTAAGTAGCATTAGACATCTTAATTTAGCAATTAGGGTTTCTCAATTAGGATTCCTAATTATCGGTTAGGGTTTTAAATTTTAAAATTAGGGTTTTGCAACAATAATTAGGGTTTTTCCTAATTAGTAATTATAATTATAATACCAAACATTAATCACATTATTGCAATTGTCCAATAACTTGAAACTCTAATTTGTATTTTAAATTAGGGTTTCACATAGTATTAATAAGGTTTAACATATAACACCATAATTGGCCAACCATCACCGATTCACATATACAGTACATATTTATAGCACTGAAAAATTAAAATATTATAATATTATAATATTATTATCATTCCTTATTTCAGACCCATAATTAGGGTTTGATAGTAATATAATAAAACTGTTCCACACATTAACATTAAACACATAACATACATAATTATAATACTGACAAATAATAATATAATATTATTATTCTCATTCCTTGATCAAAACCCAGGAATTAGGGTTTGGATTCCATATCTGATTTTATCTGCCATAATTAACCTTATAATTAAGTAAAAATAATTTACTTAATATCTTGAACCAAATTCATATAATAAAATAAGTATTATAAAAATTCTATAATCATATCATATATTATTCAATTAATATAATTATCATATTTTCATGGAAAATAAACATTAAAAACATTTTTACTATAAAACTAATTATTATTAGAATATAATTTATAATGAGCAATAATTCTAAAATAAAATTATTCATAACCATTCATGTAATAAATATATTTTATATTCATCACATAAACACATACATAATACATTTCACGCATTCTTACCTTTAAAATAGATAATTATTCTAAAATCATTTCCTATATTATTTAAATAATATAAGATTATATTTTCCTTGAAAAATAATTAATAAAACATTTCTAATAAGGAATTAATTAGTATAAAAATATAATTGATAATAATTAATAATTCTAAAATAAATTTATTTGCAATACTTAATGTAATAAATAAATTTTATTTATCACACATATAAATTTATATTACACATTACCTTGGCACATATCATTCATATTTATTTTAAAAAAATTTATATGCAAAATTTATGATTTATTTATATAGAAAATATCAGGTTGTCACATTCACCCTCCCTTATAAAGATTTCGTCCTCGGAATCACCTTTTAAAACCTATACATACCAGGGTACATAACATACATAATTGTTACAATTAGATCTCGATCATAATTGATCGAATCGATCTTTAACTATTCAGCATAACGCTTATCCATCTCCTTAAACAGAAATTTGATTTCTAAGAGAACTCAAATTCCTCCTTCAAAATAATTTATAAAAATAATTTACTATATATAAAAATATAATAAGAAAATAAAAATTGGTTAGATTAATACCTGGAGTTGCATCCCCAGCTGCTATCAAATCCCGAACAGTCCCGCTGAAGACGCTTGCGGTTGATTTCATTAGTTTGTTTGTTGAAGTTGATTCCGTTGTCGCCAATGTCCTGCTGCCTTTTCGCATTTTCGCATTCCTTGTCTCCATTTTCTTTCTTGGACAGTCTTTCACCTTATGCTTTATTGATTCGCACACAACACATTCACTATACATTATTGGATTGGGACATTTTGGAAAGATATATATCCCTTCTGTTCTTACTTTCCACACACAAACTTTTCTTTTAATCACATTCCTAGCTTATTTATTGAAATTATCTTCTTTTATCATATAGGTGACAAAAGTTGTCTTTTGCCCCCACCGTTATCCTAGCTATCACATACACTTTAACAGGGTCGGTTGAACTTCTAAATCCTGGCGGTCCGGTTGTCTTGAAGTCTTTGAAGTTTGTCGATCGATTGTCTAGTTGATTTCCCGTGACTGGTATTTCGTTCTGCATAGCTTGATCGTCCGCATTCGCAAAATTCTGTGTCGGGTCTGGTTGTCCTCCAGCTTTTTTTTTTCACAGGTCCTTTTATCCTTTGGTTTCGTTTTTTGTTTTGACGGCATTATCATAAATTATTCTTATATTCTAAGCCTTATCGTAAACGCTTAACATATAACGCAAAACTTTCTATTCAAATAATCAGGTACTCAAAATATTATATTTTGAAAACTCGGTCTACTGTAATAACCAGTGACCAAATAAATATCTACTATCTTTATACCAATTTATCCCATTAATCTAACATAAACTCATATTTATACCAATTGACATGCCTTAGAACACACTGCTTTAAACATCCGCTATCCCTTTGTGACTCGAAAGTCGAGAATCGCTGCCATAACTTATACAAAACATTACATTACACCAACATACCTATCATATGTACCACCTAAAATCATACATATCCAACTAATACTAATACTACCTATTCCTTACACATTCATTAACGATCAATTGTTTAGTAACCTATCTATTTCCATTATCCTCAATATCCATTTACCCATAACTATATCCAGTTTGTCACAACTTTCAACACCTTATGAGTTTAAGAACTCCCCACCAACATATGAGTTTAAGAACTCGACATTGACCACTTATAATCCTTTAGCTATACTTTTCATATCAGTTATACTGATCATTTCTTAATCTGATACTGTACTTTCTAAAATAACCACCTCTTTGAGGTAGCTTTCAATGTGAGCCTTTATTGCAGTTATTGACTTTGATATTGGCTCGGTCATGGAGGTTGACTTATTCTTTACGACTTAAGGGTATCCTAATTATGTTCCTTTCTAACACCTACACACAAAAATTATCTTGACTAACAAATAATAAATACACACAACATATAATAGTTTTATAAATTATCTTTTATTTTGTTTGACGATGAATTTATCCGATTCATCTATCTTTAAACTCTATATGAGTTATTTGTATTTTCAACGTTTCCCTTTGTTCTAAGGTTATAGCCTAAAGTCTAACCCACCTAAGGTTTCTAACCCTATAGCTCTGATACCATTTTGTAAAGTCCCCGAACCCGGATACTTGAAACCCGAACTCGGTACTTCACGATACCATTTCTATGAGCGGAATATTACTAATAATAATAACAATAATATAGAACTTAAACTTAAATTTACATTTATTAGAGTCTAATCCCAAGTACGCAACCTTTACTACATTCTTTACATGATATATAATACATATCATTAACTTAATACAGTCTATCTATTACAAATGATACCAATAACATGTCATGCTTGCTTTCCTTTTCACTTGTTCTTGGCCGAACTTTCCAATTCTTCACACTTAGCTGAAAACATTTAAATTAAGCAAGGATGAGCATTTGAGTGCCCAGCAAGTATTTATATATATATATATATAAGTTGAAAGAATTTAAATGTTTTCTTTATAATATTCTTCTACAACCGGTCAATAGTTGTGAAGTAATCTGTACCAATAACAATAACATAACAACCCTCTTTTAAATTTTTAAAACTATGTATTGTCTATACATGGGGTTTCTGTGACATATTATGAACATTGTTTTCATTTTTGAAAGGGTTTAAACAGAAATTCATCTGTAAACTGGCCATTGTTTAAGGGCCTGAGGGTGTACAGTCCATGGGCCCTGTATTGATCAATACTACATTGCTAGAACGATATTATCGTTCATCCTTTGTCCGCCGTAGCGCATAAAAATTTTCCCATTATCGGGATGTTCATACCTGTCGGGTTTTCATAACAAAGGTCTTATATAATTCAACATATATATATATATATATATATATATATATATATATATATATATATATATATATATATATCAAAGGTGTATCAACATGTGATTAAATACAATGATTATCCAAGTGGGGACACTTGTATAATCATTTATAGAAACTAACGAACAGAATATATATCTGAATTATCATATACTAACATGTTGATAATCAATGGACGTATATAATATAGGATTAACAATCTGTATAATAATAATATAATTCTGAAACATTCTTACACTTGTCCATTGCATAAAGAAAATTCAAAGTTAGGATACTTGCCTGATTCGCTACTTACAATTACGCAACTTAGATTTATCTTTTATATCACGACCTATCATTAATCAAATCATTCGTTCGATTAGAACAATATTCCATAACACATAGTACTACATTTCGCAGTCAGCACATAACCTAATCACATTATCACACCTGTTTAACAGTCATTGACTCACAAATAAACATCAACACATTCCTAATCATATTGTCACACAACTTTAACAACCATTGAATCACCAATAAACAGTTAACTAACAAAATTATCTAAGTCCAGATAAATTTCTGAAACATGTCGGTCTACCGACAACTTTATCGGGTAAAAATCGAGTCTAAGACTCTATCCCGAAGTTCAATATCCAAATAGTTAACTTAAACATCAGGCATACTAATTTTCACGGCCTTATAATAATTATAAAATATTTATTACCATTTACCATAATTTTTGAAATTTCAGAATCATTATTAAATGATTTAAATACTAATCAATTCTATTATCATTAACATTTAATAAATATTAATAGATTAATAAAACCATTGCCAAAAGGTTAAAGTTATTTATAATAACTAAAAATACTTTTAAAGTATTAACATTACCCTTAAATGATTTTTAAAACATTTAAAATCATTATTAAATAATAACCATTAATATTTAAATATTAATGAACTATTATCAAAATATTAAAAGTTATTAATTATAACTTAAAATATTTTAAATTCATTTATATCCCTTTTAAATAATTTTTAAATAAATAAAACCATTTTAAAACTATTTATTTAATATAACTATTAAATAAATTTAATATCATTAATATATCATTAATATTAAATTATTAATGAAATTATCCTTTAAATATTAAAAGTTGTATTTTATAACTTAAAATATCTTTAAATACTTTATTTTTATTTAAAATGATTTTTTTAATAATAAAATCATTTTTAAACTAATTTATTTAATATAAATATTAAATAACTTTAATATCATTAAATATCATTAATTAATGAATTTAACCTTTAAATATTAAAAGTTATATTTATAACTTAAAATATTTTTAAATACCTTATTATTATTTAAAATAATTTTTAAAATAATAAAATCATTTTTAATTTAATTATTTAATTCATTTAACAAATAACTTAATTATCATTAATATTAACTTATTAATGAAAATTATCAAATAATATTGAAAGTTATTAAAAATAACTTAAAATATTTTCTTATATCATAATATAATTTTAAATGATTTTTCATGAATTAAAATCATTATTAAATAATTTATTTAATATTCTAATTAAATAAATTAAATAATTTTAATATTCCAAAAATATGAAATATTTATGAAATATATTTAAAATAATTTAAAACTAATTTTTGAAATTTAAAATAATTTTTAATAATTTATTTTGTATTTTTAATAATTAAAAACTATTTTTTTCTATTTATTAATTAATTTTCAGAAAATAAAATATTATTTATCGCTAAAGACCACCTATAGCGACGGTTATAGCGACAGAACCGTCGCTATAGGTGTTCTTCATGTTCATGAGCTGTTCTTTGAACATTCATAGCAGTGTACAACATAGCTACTATGACCATGATTATAATAGTGTGTGATGTGCTTCTGGGCAAGTTATTGGTCACATAATGTAATACTAATGCACGAATATAAAATTGAACAACAAACAAGTTCATACAACATATAATCAACGAGATCTGTGCCTTCAAAAATGTTGTCAGGTCTGTTCTTCATTTTCTGGGTTACCCAGAAATGAAGAACAGTTCGACCTGCCTCCTTTAGGCTTCCACGACTTGCTAATCTTGTGTTATTTTTGTGATATAAGAGTTTCAGTGTCTAGCCAACATGTCAAAGAGTAGTTCTATCACAAAACATAACTAAAACAACAAAACAATAGCAAGATATACAACGGTTAAAGGCTATCAGAACACATGACCAAAGGTTTTCTGGGTTGCCCAGAAAACCGGATCCGTGATTAAGCTACCCACTTTGACCGATCACTGAAACTAGCATACTAGATGTTTAGGAGATTTTAAGGCATAATATTAGAGATCATATACAGGACTATAAGTTAGATACAACAATCAAACTAAAACATTAACAAAATGACAGATCTAGACGCTTGAATACACTATCAGACGCTTGTTCATGGTTTCTGGGTTGCCCAGAAATTGTCCGGTCAATGCCGATCAACGATCTTTGACCGATTATAACTTAAAATATACACATCCAATGACCCTGATTCTACTTTCAGACTAAAGAACACATACACAACTACAACTAAAAGCTTTCAAAACACAAAAATATTTACAGATCACATAGATATAGGGACTGACATTCGTTGTCAGAAGACAAAAATTTATTTTTCTAGTTTTTGTAAAATGCCTAATCCGAGCCTCTAGATGTTATGGATCTAACATCTAGCAACCCAGATCATCTTTATACACCATATTTAACATGTTTAACACAAAAAAAACAACATCTAACATCCGATTTTTGGACAGATTATAGCTAGGGTTTTTATACCTTTAATGATCAATTCTGATTTCTTGGCTTCTGATTTGTTAGTGGATTTCGTGGGGCTGTGTTTTGGAACTGATAAGCTTGAAAATTTCGCGGGTTTGGTTGGAGAGAAAAGGTTGGAGTGTTTGGTACTAAAATGGCTAACAATTGCAATATTTTCTCTCTCAATCTATATATAGAACACATGTGCAATGTATTTGGCTTAATAAATGGCTGATGGCTGGTGTTATGGAGCATGTGGAGTTGTTAGGGTTAGTAACCAACTCACCACAATTGTCAAAACCTAGTCTAGCATTCAATAATTTAATTAGGGGCACAATAGTCTTTTAATAAATCATTTTAATGGTATTTTAGTAACTTCTCAAACCCTTAGGGTTTGACCCTTAGGATTTAACCCTAAGATTTAGCATATAGCAAAATAAAATTTAGCAACTAGGGTTTGTAAAAAAAATAAAAATAAAATTATAAACTAAAATTTTAGTTTCTAAAAATTCACAAATTAGGATTTCTAAATTAGTTTAGATTTCTTAATCACATATACTTAAAAATTAGGTTTAAGGATTTACTAATTATGATTAAGATCACAAATTAGCAATTAAGGCACCAATTTGGTAATTAGAGTTAATAATTTACTAATTAGGATTAACAATTTAATAATTAGGTTTAACAACTTGTAATTAGGGTTTCTAATTACATTAATCATGATAATTAGAGTTTAATGTTCGCTAAGTAGCATTAGACATCCTAATTTAGCAATTAGGGTTTCTCAATTAGGATTCCTAATTATCGGTTAGGGTTTTAAATTTTAAAATTAGGGTTTTGCGACAATAATTAGGGTTTTTCCTAATTAATAATTATAATTATAATACCAGACATTAATCACATTATCGCAATTGTCCAATAACTTGAAACTTTAATTTGTATTTTAAATTAGGGTTTCACATAGTATTAATAAGGTTTAACACATAACACCATAATTGGCCAACCATCACCGATTCACATATACAGTACATATTTATAGCACTAAAAAATTAAAATATTAAAATATTATAATATTATTATCATTCCTTATTTTAGACCCATAATTAGGGTTTGATAGTAATATAATAAAATTGTTCCACACATTAACATTACACACATAACATACATAATTATAATATTGACAAATAATAATATAATATTATTATCCTCATTCCTTGATCAAAACCCGGAATTAGGGTTTGGATTCCATATCTGATTTTATCTGCCATAATTAACCTTATCATTAAGTAGAAATAATTTACTTAATATCTTGAACAAAATTCATATATTAAAATAAGTATTATAAAAATTCTAAAATCATATCATATATTATTCAATTAATATAATTATCATATTTTCATGGAAAATAAATATTAAAAACATTTTTACTATAAAACTAATTATTATTAGAATATAATTTATAATGAGCAATAATTCTAAAATAAAATTATTCATAACCATTCATGTAATAAATATATTTTATTTTCATCACATAAACACATACATAATACCTTTCACGCATTCTTACCTTTAAAATAGATAATTATTCTAAAATCATTTCCTATATTATTTAAATAATATAAGATTATATTTTCCTTGAAAAATAATTAATAAATCATTTCCAATAAGGAATTAATTAGTATAAAAATATAATTGATAACAATCAATAATTCTAAAATAAATATATTTGCAATACTTAATGTAATAAATAAATTTTATTTATCACACATATAAATATATATTACACATTACCTTGGCACATATCATTCATATTTATTTTAAAAAAAAATTTATACGCAAAATTTATGATTTATTTATATAGTAAATATCAGGTTGTCACAATTACACTCACAATTCATTAGGCTAATTATGGGTAGGAGTTAAGAAAATGAAAGGTTTTTGTTTAATAACACAAGAGTAACCCCCTCTCCCTCAATAATCCTTATAGTACGTATACTCCCTCCCTTGTCCCATATAGATTGTCACAAGGACTCCCAGCAACTGAACTTTATGTAAATAAAAACATAATTTTAATCATTTAATCAATTAATATTCATTTTGACCAGTTTGCCCCTCGTAGCAAAACGTGTTCGATACTTATATCGATTCCTACTAAAGTGACGTCCCGAACATCATGGAAATATCTGTTTCAGTCAAACTCAACTTCAAAATTCGTAGTTGACTTTTTTCTCGAAAAAGTCAACCAGTTGATTTGACCAAAAAGTCAATCGTGACGCATTTTCATGGTTACAGTCTATCCTGACTAATTTCGACGTTCTGGACTCAAATACGCTGTCCGCATCACTAAATTCCGCTCCGAACTCAAAGTCATGTTTTGAAGTCATCCCACGAAATTAATTAGAATTAATTTCATACTTATCCAGATTGAATAGTTTACTCAACTGTACTAACCATTCCAATACATCTTATCACATAACATATAATGAAATTAAATAATTCATTTATGAATAACTATCATATAAGAATTTCACATAAGTTTGTTTATTGAAATTGTTAGATTACATTGAAATCTCGGATATTACATTCACCCTCCCTTATAAGGATTCCGTCCCCGAAATCATTACACATCAAACAAACAGATTTGGGTAGTTTTTCATCATTTTCTCCTCGAGTTCCCACGTAGCCTCCTCGACATTGTGATTCCTCCATACTACCTAAACACAATGTATTATTTTATTTCTTAACACTTGTTCTTTTCTATCAATTATCTGCACTGGAACCTCTTCGTAAGTTAAGTCTTTTTTGAACTGAAAGGGTTCATACTCTATGACATTCTTGTAGTTCTGCTTATATGGTCTTAAGACTGAAATGTGGAATACGTTGTGTATATGTTCCAGCTCCGAAGGTAAAGCTATTTCATAAGCCACCTCACTGACTCGTCTCAGAACTTCAAAGGGTCCTATGAATCTGGGACTAAGTTTTCCCTTCTTCCCAAATCTCATTTTCCCTTTCCAAGGTGATACTTTCAAAAACACATAAGTGCCGACATCGAAGTCTCGTTGTTGCCGATGAAGATCAGCATATTTCTTCTGTCGATCTTGAGCCGTCACTAGCCTCGCTCGAATAGTTTTGATCATATCTACAGTTTGTTGTACCAATTCTGGCCCTAGCAGTTGACGTTCTCCTACTTCATCCCAACACAATGGCATTCTGCATTTCCTTCCATATAAAGCTTCATACGGTGGCATCCCGATGCTCGCGTGGCAACTGTTGTTGTATGCAAATTCCACCAACGCTAGGTGGTCATCCCAGCTCCTTTTGAAATCCATCACACATGCTCTCAGCATATCCTCTAATGTTTGAATACTCCTCTTGCTCTGCCCATCTATTTGAGGATGATACGCGGTGCTCAACCTCAGTTGTGTCCCCATGCGTTCTTGAAAACTTCTCTAGATATTTGCTGTGAACCGTGGATCGCGATCTGACATAATTAAAACTGGTACACCGTGCCTGGAAATGATCTCTTTGATATAAAGCTTAGCTAACTGATCCAAGGTATATCTGATCGTGATTGGCAAGAAATACGCTGACTTGGTCAATCGGTCGACGATCACCCACACTGCATCGTAACCCTTCTGCGTAGTTGGAAGTTCTACCACAAAATCCATCGTGATATGTTCCCACTTCCATTTCAGAATCTCTAAAGGTTGAAGTAATACGCTCGATCTCTGATGTTCCGCCTTGACTCACTGACAAGTTAAACACTTGCTAACGCACTTCGCGACCTCTCTTTTCATATTGGGCCACCAATAATGTTGACGAAGATCCTGATACATTTTTGTGCTTCCCGGGTGGATTGAGTAACTTGAATTATGAACTTCCTGTAAGATTTCTTCCTTTAACTCATATACCGCTGGCACCCAAATTCTCTCCTCAAATTTTAACAGACCATCACCACCCATGCTGAATTTAAGCTCCTCTCTGTCGAAAATTCTTTTCTTCATTTTCTCACATTCTTTATTACCGCATTGTGCTTCTTTGATCTTGTCCAATAGAGTCGAACAAACCTCCACTGTGAACAATTTCCCATCTGGCTCTCTCGGCCTCTTTATCTCTAGCTCTAAACTGGCCATCTCCTCGATTAACTCCTCCTGAGCTGTTAGCATTGCCAATCTACCACTGCCCTTTCTGCTTAACGCATCCACTACCACGTTTGCTTTCCCCGGATGATATAAAATATCGCAATTGTAATCCTTTATTAGCTCCAACCATCTTTTTTACCTCATATTTAACTCCTTTTGTGTGAAAATATACTTCAGACTTTTATGGTACGTGTATATTTCACACTTTACACCATATAAATAGTGTCTCCAAATCTTGAGGGCAAATACTATCGCTGCCAATTCCAGGTCATGGGTAGGATATCCCTTCTCATAATCTTTCAACTGGTTCGATGCGTACGTAATGACTTTACCATGTTGCATAAGCATACAGCCAAGCCCCTTGTGTGACGCATCACTGAAAATCACGAAGTCACTTGTATCGTCTGGTAACGACAACACCGGTGCCTCACTCAATCTCTTCTTGAGTTCTTGAAAACTCTCTTCACACTTCTCAGTCCAAACAAACTTCACCGTCTTCTTCGTTAAATTCGTCAATGTTCCTGCTATCTTCAAAAAATCTTGAATGAACCGTCTGTAGTAGCCTGCCAATCCTAAGAAACTTCTTACTTCCGTCGGTGTCCTTGGTTGTTACCAATTCTGAACCGCTTCCACCTTTGTTGGATTTACAGAGATTCCGTCCTTGTCGATCACGTGACCCAGAAATTGAACTTTTTCTAACCAAAACTCGCACTTCAAAAATTTTGCGTATAATTTATCCAATACTAATCTTAAATGTTCAGCATGATCTTCCCGAGTCTTGGAAAAGATCAGGATATCATCTATGAACACAACTACGAATTTATCTAAATACTGTTTGAATACCCGATTCATCATGTCCATAAACGCTGGCGGTGCGTTTGTTAACCCGAACAACATTATTAGAAACTCGTAGTGACCGTAACGAGTTCTGAACGCTGTCTTAGGTACATCCTCTTTTCTCACCTTCAACTGGTGATACCCCGTCCTCAACTCGATTTTGGAAAAATATTTCGCCCCCTTCAACTGATCAAACAGGTCATCTATCCTAGGTAACGGTTACTTGTTCTTGATCGTCACCTTGTTCAGTTCTCGATAATCGATGTACAGTCTCATCGACCCGTCCATCTTTTTCACAAACAACACTGGTGCTCCCCAAGGAGACACTTGGTTGAATATACTTCCTATCCAATAATTCCTGCAACTGTACCATCAGATCCTTCATCTCTGCTGGTGCCATTCTGTACAGGGCTTTCGAAATTGGTGCCGTTTTCAGTACTAAATCTATAACAAATTCTACCTCTCTATCCGGAGGAAGACCTGACAATTCTTCCAGGAATACATCTGGAAATTCATTCACTACTGATATTTGTCCCATTTCTAAACCTACTTTCTGAGTATCGATGATATGGGCCAAATAACCTATACATCCCTTTTTTAGTAACTTCCTCGCTTGCATCATCGTCAGACAGCTCGAGTGTCTCGGTGACCTACTCCCATAGAACACTACCTTAGACTGCTCGGGAGTCTTAAGGTTTATACACTTTTTCTGGCAATCTATCATCGCTCCATGGTTAAATAACCAATCCATCCCTAGAATTACATCAACTCCTAATTGAATTGGGAATAAGTCCACAGGTAACCTATATCCCCTGATATCTACAACGCAATTCCTATGGACATGGTTAACGGGAATGACTTCCTTATTAGCAACTTCTATGTTCATAGGATATTCTAATTCTTCCTGAGGTAAGTTTAATCGTTGGGAGAATTCATGCGAAACGAAGGAACAAGTAGCACCCGAATCAAATAATATATAAGCAGATATATCATTGATCGGAATGATACCTGAAACCATGTCCCTGGATGCAACCGCATCCTGAACCGTCATGTTGAAAGTCCTTGCTGTTGGTCGATTCTGAGTTAGAGGTCCACCAATTGTGAAAGTTCCACCGCTTGGTCCCCTCCCTCCATTTCCTCCTGTTGAGTTCTTCTTTGGGAAGCTCCTCGCCTGATGATCTAATGCTTCGCAGTTGAAACATCCATTTCTCTTCGGTGCAGAGAAGTTGGGAGAGATGTGCCCCTCCTGCCCGTAATTGAAACATACATTCTTCCCCTTTAGACATGCCCCCGAGTGATTCCTTCCACACTCCTTGCATGCCTCAGTCCTCTTCTTTGCTTCCCCTGATTTGCCCCCAAGGTTTCCCGAGTTGACATTATTATTGTTGTTGTTATTGTTGTTGCTGTTCCACTTCCTCTTATTTGCACCGTTGCTGCTGCTGCCTTCTCCACGGTTTCCTCCTTCAGTCTTCTTCTTTTTCTCCTTGTTGAACTTCATTAGGGCTTCACTTCCGCCCTCAGCGATTATAGCTTTCTCCAGGAGAGTCACAAAACTTTTTGTCTGCAGCACTGAAAGTCTGCTGTATAGCCATGGGTTGAGGCCTTGCTCAAACCTCCTCATCGTTCTCTCCTCAGTGTCGACCTGATGAGGTGCGAACCTCGCCAGCTCGTTAAACTTTGCAGCGTACTCAGTACCATTATATCTTCTTGTTTCAGCTCCAGGAATCGCATCTGCATGCGACTCTGCATACTAACAGGAAAATAATTCTCGAAAAAGGCTTTCTTGAACCCTTCCCAAGGTATCACACCTTCTCCAGCTTGAGTATGATTTGCCTCCCACCAGTAGTTGGCTTCACCTTTAGCATATACGTGGCGAAGATAGTTTTCTGGTCGTCTCCTACTCGGGCGATAGCGAATGCCTTTTCAATTTCCTTAACCCAAGTCTAGGCTTCGATGGGTTTCATAGTTCCTTTGAACTCAGGTGGTCCCGCGCTTTTGAAGTCTTTAAAGTGTGCCACTAGGGCCACTGGAGGTTCGATTTTGAAGTGCCCCCACTAATATGTCTACAAACTACTGCATAGGGTTCGGTGGATCCCCAACATTATCGTCTGACCCCTCGGGTGCTTGGCGACATCTTCCTCTAGCCATCTATCTGTTCAAAATGAACTTAATATTATTATTTCATAACTTACTCTACAGCATATAGAATTCATAAAAATTGAACCATCACATCCATACTTGAATAAAAACATATTTATTTATAAACATAATACTCAAAGTATTTCATCGTCTTTTGGCATTACGCCATTTACATCACGTGGCATCAATCACTTGGTAAAAACAGAAACCTAGCTTTTTATTACATAGATAAGCATTTTATTTGTTACTAGGAAAAAGTTTATCATAATAACTAAAGACCCCGCCTAATGGCGTCCTCATGCTCCTCATCTGCTATCTCTTTCACCAGCTCTCGGCTTATAACACGGCCAGACCTGTGCTCCTCACGTGGAAAGTGACGCACCCTATGCTAGAACCTTCCATGTGCCGACTTAAACACGTATTTCATCTTGTCTATCTTAACCTTCTCGTCTCTAACTTCTCCCTCCAACTCTCCGGTTAGTTTCTCAGCCCTAACACGGTCTCTTCTCTCATCTCCCCAGAAAGTGGTAATAATCTTCTTGTCAAGTTAGAGACTTTGAATCCTCGACTCCAACCCATTAATGGTATGTCCCAAGTGGGTTCTGATAGCATCCCTCTCATCCTTCAGCCTAACCGACTTCTAGCCTTCAACCCGCAGCTTGTCAGCCAGATCCCCATTCTTAATTACCAGGTGGTCCACCAATGCTCCCAGCAAAGCTGCAGCTTGTTGTTCCCCCTGATACAGCTCCTCTAACTCGTGGACCTTGTCGTCCAGTTCGACGATCTTGTCCATCAACTCATCCAGCATAGTGTCTTTAGGTACCTCCTCGGAGTCCTCCTCGGGCTCCTCTTCCTCTTCTGGATACTCCTTCGGGTCTGACTCAGCTGCTGCCTCAGCTATAGGCTCAGGTACAGCTATCACTAACTGCTCACTTACGACATGAATATCTCTAACTTCCTCTTCTCTTGACATCATATAATCAAAACACAAATCAACTCGATTAGAAAAATAGATATTGATTTTGTTTTTAGAAAAATAGATTTGACACTACACTTAGAACTCTATGTGAGTTCATCGCCCTATCATCTCCACTAACTCTCTCTAAGGTTATAGCCCAAGGTTCCCCACCTAAGGTTTATAGCCTAAAGCTTAGATACCAACCTGTGACGCCCCCAAATCCGTGTAACATCGATTACAGGACTTGATGCTCACGATACAACATACAACATCATCTATCTAAGTAAACTTTAACAATAATAATAATGTTATATTACCCATTACATAAATAGTTGAAATAACATCCCAAGTCTTTACAACCTTAAAACATACTGGAACTTAGTCTTAGCGTTTATCGCTACATTACACATATGCAAAAATAATTAACTTATTACATAACCATTAGCATCACTTCATCTTGGACTTTCCCTTGTCCTTGCCCGAACCCTTAGCCTTCTCACCCTTAACTGAAAGGTTTAAGCAAGAATGAGCACGAATTGCCCAGCAAGTATATGCAGAAATTTGAAAACATACATCAGGAGTGAAAGAAGTTAAATAGATAAACCTCAACAGTTGAAATGATTTTCAAGTGTTAAATAGGAACATCAAGAATGGAAATTTAAGAATTTTCAATATCATACTAAGGGGTGTAAAATACCCTGAACATATTTTCTTTCATCAAAAATCATCAGACGGTTTAACAATCCAATAGACTGTAAACGGTCTCTCTGCAAGTACGCCAGGTGATCAGCCTATTGTACCCTACGTTGTGCACAAGTATTAAGTTTTAAGCTGTATAAGAGAAATGGGACTATTTGCCCATTTATTCGGGTTGTTCATCTTAGTAATCATGTGAGACCTCACCAAAGCAATTTGGATTGGTAAACATTTAATAGCTTCGAAAGATTTATTTTAAATCACTTTTTCCATCAATAATAACTAGCCGGAAACAACGGCCGGGAACATACTTAGAACAGTTCGATAATGAAATGAAATTTAAACATATGGCAGTTAAAATAATAACTGAATAATCATTGATAAGCTTGCAAGATAATTGAAGTTTGTATGACTTTTCAACGAAGAAACTTGCACGAATAAATAACTAACACAAGTCCAATACTTACCCTTACTGCGATAATTTTAGTAAGGATTTAATAAATACCCAAAAGAAATTAGGGTTAGGAAACTTGCCTGATAAGCCCGCTACAATTAACGCTAGCAATTAACCTTCACATAACGTAATCACATGTGTCTCGTTAATCACCATTCATACACAATCTAGTTTGAAGTATAAGGGTCTCCTATTATTTTAATAAGATTTATGAAGTTAACTTGTATTCAAAACAATTCAATTACATATCATGTTGCATCACATAGGTCAAGCTTATTCAATCACATAACACATAGCCTCACATAGTTGAAGTGGTTCTCAATCTTCAAAATGAAAGAAAACAATTTCCTTTTTAATATTAATATGTTTATAAACTAATACTTAATTAAATACACTTTAAACTACACAAGCATGTTGCATCTTAAAGGTCCAAGGGTTCAGTATGAAAATCTGGACAAAATAAAGTTTCTGAAATTTTTCCGACCCGACCCGAAAAATATGCTCTTGCTGCCCATAAATTTTTTCGACAGTTCGAGTAGCCTACTTTGCAATTTTATTCCTATCAATCTGTACATGATATGACTCTGAAATTTTGACACAATATACTCCATATAGCGTAGTATTTTACAAAAATATCACATCCCAGAAAACAGCAAGTTAAGACCACGAACATGCTGCCTTGAAAAGCATGCCCTTACAGATTTCATACTTAGAAAAATTCTGGAAATTCCAGATTTCTGCAGATTTTTGTTGTGAACATGCTTGCTTACGATTTTCATATCTCACTCAATATATCAGAATGAAATTTGGACAGATTATACTTCATGCTACATACTATTTTACAAATTTACTACATGCACCAAACGGATTACCGAAGACATGATTTCAAGCGACCGAAAATTCTGAAAACTCATGCAAACTAGTTTAACCCAACTTTTGAGAAAATAATGATTTTGATTATAGCATGCATGGATTTGATTCCTGCTGTCCAGACAATATTTATTAACATATATACACATGATACAACAATCAAACCCTCTAACTTTTCATGTTTTGATCAAATTAGCAACTAAGAGGCATTTTATCAAATAGTTAGCATGCATACATGAATTCTATGATTCTTTATGTAATAGTAACATGTTATATACTAGAATTTTCATTCTTATCATCCACATAGCAGTAATACATGAAATCATGGCATCACCAAGCCAAAACAAAACATATATCATAGTTATACATGCATTTTTCACTATTTTCCTCAAGAACATACAAGTGGGTCTCATAGCTTACATTGGTTGCGAATTCTTCTTGATTGGAACTTGATAACCACCTTCCTTACTTGCAAGATTCTCCAGAATTCGTAGCCCACCTTGAACCACTCTAAAACACTCAATATTTTCTTCTCTTTTCTTTATTTTTGCTCTCTAGTTAGAAAGTTATTGTGAAAGGAAGAAGAGGCTTAGATGGAATGTATATACCTCATATATAGTGTAATGAAATTGAAATCTCTAGCCCATTACAACTCCCCCATGATCAGATATCATTGCACTCACAATTCATTAGGCTAATTATGGGTAGGAGTTAAGAAAATGAAAGGTTTTTGTTTAATAACACAAGAGTAACCCCCTCTCCCTCAATAATCCTTATAGTACATATAATCCCTCCCTTGTCCCATATAGATTTTCACAAGGACTCCCAACAACTGAACTTTATGTAAATAAAAACATTATTTTAATCATTTAATCAATTAATAACATTTTGACCATTTTGCCCCTCGTAGCAAAACGTGTTCGATACTTATATCGATTCCTACTAAAGTCGACGTCCCGGATGTCATGGAACTATTCGTTTCGTCAAACTCAACTTCAAAATTCATAGTTGACTTTTCCCCCGAAAAAGTCAACCAGTTGACTTGACCAAAAAGTCAACCGTGACGCATTTTCGTGGTTACAGTCTATCCTGACTAATTTCGACGTTCAGGACTCAAATACGCTGTCCGCGTCACTAAATTTCACTCCAAACTCAAAGTCATGTTTTAAAGTCATCCCACAAAATTAATTAGAATTAATTTCATACTTATCCAAATTGAATAGTTGACTCAACTGTACCAACCATTCCAATACATCTTATCACATAACATATAATGAAATTAAATAATTAATTTATGAATAACTGTCACATAAGTTTTTTTTATTGAAATTATTAGATTACATAGAAATCTCAGATATTACATTTATGCCGGACCTGGTTCCATTATTTATTATTCTGTCAGAATATCCTATCTGTGCGTTTATGCCGGACATGGTTTCATTATTTATTATTCTGTCAGAATATCCTGTTTGTGCGTTTACGCTGGACCTGGTTCAATTATTTATTATTCTGTTGGGAATAACCTGTCGGTGCAGTCTATCGCACGCATGGTGAATCTTTCTGTTATTCCATTCATTCTTATTCTGTTGGAATAACCTATCTATGTGGATTACCACATGCATGGTGAATGATCCTTCGTATTCATACGAATAGTATTTTCATTAAAAAGGGGTTTCTGGCAGGGGCAGATTCATAATTTTTTGACCCTCAAAAATTCTGGAAAATTTTGAAATGATAATTTGATGAGTTTTTTAGATTGTGTCCGAAAATGGCGATTTTTGGATGTATAGATTAAGAGTTATGGATTTTATACGAAAAGACTATTTTCAAAGTAAACCCTTATAACTCCTTGTGGTTAACTCCAAAATTGGTGAAATTTTTATTAGGAGTACATGTATATAACAGGAGTATACCCTGTAAATTTTGGAATTTTTGGATAAAATTATAATTTATGATAAATGTCTAAATATTCGGCAGTTTTAGCCATATGAAAAATAGTAAATGAATTTTAAAAATTATGAGCAAAATATATGTTCAAGATGAGACTATATTATGCTAAATTCCAGAAAAGAAAGATTTTTGGGACTGATTTGGAATTTTTCATGAAAATGAATTAGTTATGAGAAAATGAATTAAATATGTTATGTGAAGTAATAAAATTGGAAAATAGGATTTTATGGCTTGAGAATCCTATATAGGGTATATGTAACGCCCCAGAAATTTGGATTTTCCAGAATTTAAGTTTAAAGAATTAGTTATTAATAAAATGAATTTTTATTAATAATATTATGTGCTATGTGGTTATTAATCGTTCTAGAACCTAGGATGATTATAAGTCATGAGGATTCTGGCTACGAGCTAGACTGAACGAGTAGGAATTTTCAAGACGAAAATGAAAATTTTCCGGGAACAAAAATATTTCAGGGAAAAAGACGAAATAGGCACTATTCACCTGATGAAACCTAAGGGTTAGGGTTTGAAATAACCTAAGCCATTCTGAGAGTTCGGTATGTCAAAATGATATTCCGTCAAAAGATTTGCTGATAATATATCAGTGAAGAGTTAAGTAAGTCGATAAAAGTTTTTCTCGAAAAACGTGCAGAAATCGGATAAAATAAAAACGACGAAAAGTACTGCTATGTACTTTTCATTCATTTAGCTACGTTAGGGTAAAATGTGAAGGAAAACGCTCAACGCCAAAAAGTGTTTTTCAGTTTTTCGGAAATCCGAAGAATACGTAAAAGTTAATCGGTAAAGGAAAGACGAAATGTCCAAAAATATTTGGATTCCGATAATCGCAGTTTTTAAACCTGTCGGACGAAACCCGAAAGATGGAACCACGAAGCTTCCAAGGGAAGCTACGTGAATAGTAAGGAGGTTAACTAAGGAGGTGGAAATAGAAAACTTAAGCATTAAGAAAACTTAAGTATTAAGTAAACTTAAGTGTTAAGTAAACTTAAGTATTAAGTAAACTTAAGAGTTAAGCAAACTTAAAGGTTAAGTAGACTTAAGTGTTAAGTAAACTTAAGGAGTAAGTTAACTTAGTTGTTAGGTAATGAATAGTAAGGAGGTTAAGGGGGGTGAAATGACTATTTTGCCCTAACTTTGGAAAATCTATAAATAGGAAGCTAGATTTCATTTAAATGAGATTTTGAAAATCCTACATTAGAGAGAGAGAGAGAATTCGGATGGAGAGGGAGAAGGAAGATCATGAGCATGATTGATCGGATCAAAAATGTTCGTGAAATAGGAAAGCTAGCAAATCACCGGTTTTGTCTAGCGGAAGAAAAATAAAGAGGAAAGGTATTAAAACCTAACTTCTATGTTAGATTTTCTTTAAGTTATATATATGTTTAAAACATAACTTAATGAGGATAATGAGTAGATGATGTTAGGGATGATTTCATATGGTTGAAATCATGAGAAATAAGGAAATAAGAATTTGAAGTTTAGTAAATAAATTTCTTAAAGAAGTATATGATTCATAATGAATTAGAACAATCTGAGTTGATTATATGAATGAGTAGATGAAATAAGTAAGGAATAATGTTCTATAACATCAAATTCCAATAAAAAGTGAAATCATAATCCAAATATCGATTAAAATTAAAGAACGAACGAAGAACGCGAAGAACGCGAAGAACGTTGTTGATGGACAAATTTAAAACCATCGTAGGATAATTGTTGTTGATGGACAAGTTTAAAACCATCGCGTATAAGTTTGATGCATATTGCTTGGTTAGGAATGATAGAAACGTTCATGAAGAACGGATTAAAACATAGCTATAACGAAGTTATGGCAAAAATTTCGTAAAAGACAAACGAGAATTAGAAAGTTAGTAAATGAATTCCAAACATGGAGGGTTTCATAAGGATGTAAGAAAATGTTGAAAACGTGAGTCGTGGATTCAAGAACGATCGAATTCCGAGTTCGGATGACCGAATTGCGGATGAACGAACAAAGAGCGTTAAAATTATAAAATAAACGAAGGGTGATGATCAAGCCAATCGAATGGCACATTAACGGATTTGGAATGAAGTTCTATCTGAGGGGTATTAAACTAAATAAGATAAGGAAGAGAATGACTTTGGAATGACCTCGTTCCGAGTTATAACGAAGAAGTTATAAGATTGTGAAGTTAGCATCTCAAGCTTGTAAAATACTTAGAAAAATTTTTCTAGGGTTTTTGCTTGGCGCCGCGGCGCAGAGTTATGCCTTGCAGGCCGGCGCCGCAGCGCGAGTCCCGTCCCTTGGCTACTGCTAAGTGGCGCCGCAGCGCGAGATTAAGAAAGGAGCATGGCGCCGCAGCGCCAGTGCTGTGCAATGCCAGAAACTAGATTTTTACTGCTCAATTTCTGGGGGATGTGCAAGAAAGAAATACGAACATATAGTTCAATTAATGAATCACTTAATAAAATGTATTAACTTTTAATGAAGGTTGAACGAAAAGATTAAAAGTGATTAAAAGACAAACCTTTTTTTTAAAATGCGAGTTACATAACCGATGTCCGGGGACCGTAGTCGCGATGAACGAACGTGAGGGGTTGCTAGGGTTGTGATTCCTTAGACGTTGAGCGACGAGTGTAATGAATAACATTTCGATGTTATGCCATGACAGTGAGAGATAAATTTGAAGCGTTTAGACGCTGTGTACACAACGTTGTTGTGGTAAACGAGTGGTCTTAGCATACAGCGAACTGTATGGCTTCGACTTTAACGAAGAATAACGAATGGTATTAAGACAACTATAAGGAACGGTAATAAGATTAATGGAAGCCGAATGTGATTCGGATAAGAACGTTAGATTGAAATGTAAGCGTTTAACACTTTAATCGACGTGAAGGTTGAGGGAACGTAAATATTAAACGGATAGAACCTACACCCCGTGTATGGTTTGACCGTAAGATAATGAAGGTAATGAATTGAACCATGAACGGTAAAGAAGTTGAATTAAAGATAATAGCCTTTAACGTAACAAAGCCGAGTTAAGGATTGCAGGGAATGATCGCTCTGAGTATACATAAGACTGTATGACTTAGACGATAAAGAGTGAATACTGAGGTGGGGTATTTAGTTGCCAGGAAGCCGAAAGGAATAAGAAATTAACTCACCGAATATTATAGTTTAATAGTGCGGATAAGTTAAGATGAGTATGGGTTGTGGTACAATCGTAACCTTTGATGGTTGACATATGGGAGCTGGGCTAAACAATTCCTTCAGTGAGCGAAGGTATATACAAAACTGGCAACCGATCTAACTCACTGTTATGGGCAGTGTAGACGAGACGGGAACTTGTTTGTTGGTTGTTTGTGGGAAACCACTCAGAGTACCATATGGACTACTAGCAGAGAAGCGATGTGTGCTGTGTCTTAGAGAAGTAATAAGAAGAAAATAAAATGTAAAACATCAAAGATGATGAGCGTAAAAAGTAAGACATCTCTGTATGGTATGAAGCTGTAGAACGATAATGAAAGTGGTCGCGTAAACTTAGGTTGCAAGAATGCGAACCCTAAAAAGTAAAGTTAAGCTAATGCATAAGTCAATTATACCTGACTAATTAGTGTATGCGTTGTTTTTCTTATGTGCTACATAGGAATCGAAATGAGCAGTTTAGCGTAGGCTGTAGCTGTGCGTAAGGCAAGTTTCCTAACTTCATTCATATTCTAAATGAATGCTAGTTTCTTTAGCTTCTCAGATGTTGAACTTGAGAAGTTATGTCTATGTGTGAATGTGTGATATTTGTACAAGGTGGTAGAACGTATGAGGCTTTGTGCCACAATGTGAACACTTCGGTGTTTCTATGATATGAACTGTTCTATGATTGAGCTGTTCAATACAAGTATGTTCTGTTTATAAATGATCCGTTATTTTTAAGTCTGTGCTAATGATTCTAGCCAGACCTGATGAGTATGAAAAAGGTAAAAAAATAAAAGTATTTCAAAGTGCATGCGAATAATGTTTTAAAATGATAGGAATCGTGATTATTCCTATTATTCGAGCTGCTTCATAACCTTTGTTCGGTTATCGAAGTTATAAAGAATGTTTGAATTCTTGAAGATGTTTGTTCAACTGTTATGACTTGCTGGGCAATTGAATGCTCACACTTGCTTTATATGAAAAACATTTTCAGCAAATGATGTTAGACGAACTTAAGGATCCCGTAAAGGTCAAGCTGATGGTATCCAGATGAAGTTCCCTTCAGAGTGTGAATGAGCGAGAAGATCAAGTGAAGACTTGTAATATAGAAAGATGAAATTGAACTATAGACTAGTTTAAGGAACTGTTATGTATCCTTGGTGGCGGATTAAAAGTCACTCTTGTAAGATGAAATGAATAATGTATTTATCATTATTTGTAATGAAAAAGGTTATAAGGTTTCCAGAACCTGGGATTTGAGAGTATATGTTGTTATATTTAGTTATATAATGATGTATGTTTGGAAGAAGATGGGGTTGTGACGTACTAGTGACGCACGGAATTCGGGTGTGAAGATAGACCGGATTTCGGGGCGTTACAGGTTGGTATCAGAGCTGATAGGTTATAAATCTTAGGTAAGAGTATCTAAGACTATAATCGTAGAGAGAGGGATAAGAAGATCACCACGTGATCATAGTGAATCGTAGTAACAGATGAGCTGTTAAACAATGAATGATTTATAGTACTACGAAGTAGTACGGGAAGAAGAACTAAGATTGAGTTATGAGGGATAGTATATGAATTAAAGAAAATTCGTATTAAGTAGAGAGAGATTTAGAAGTTATAAAATTTCAATTGAAGACTCATGTGATAGCTAAGTTGTATGAACCTTTGTATGGGCAGAGGTTTGTGCTTGGTGTAACAACTGCTTAGCTTATTAAAATGATAATCATTGGAATTGGTCACGCTGTCAAGATGTATATGACGAGGAGGTGAATCTTTTCTCATGTATATACTTGATAGGTAGAGAACGATAAGGTAGGTGCGAGTTCTTGAAACTTATACTTATGGTACGTTCGTGACTCATAATGATATGGTACGTTTTTGAACTTCTCAGCGAATGGACGCTTATGGTCTGTCTGGGATGGTTCTTAAACTCGTATTATTGTGGAAAGTTCCTGAACTCATAATGTGTGGTAAGTTGATGGACTGTACTAAAATATAGAAATGTTTAGACTGAAAAAGAGTTGTTTTCAGTAGGCTTAGTATTGAAGGAGCTAGAGAAGATTAGTTATTGTCGCAGTAAGACAATGAAGGAAGGTGGAGAATAGGATATTCCAAGTCATCTAGCTACGCTAGATTTCGAAGTTTATTGAAGTCGTGCATATGTGTTCGCATTTTAAAAATGAAAGAATTGGTTCAACTTTTGGAATCAATAGATTTTCAAAAAGAACTATTCTTGGTATGTCTATGCTAATTGTTTCGGCTAGACAGAAATTGATTTGAAATATCAAAATGAATTTTATATCATCAGTACATTTGATGCAAGGATGGTAAAAGGATGGAGTCATTAATGCAATTGAACCTGGTGTTGGATGTGATCTTAGGATCAACAACCCACTATGGTATGATGTATAATGACGAAGTCACAAACTGACGAAGTCCTCAACGTACTGTGAAAAGTACGGTATCATGACGTCATAAAACGTTTTGATGTATTGAAAAAGAATTTAAAGTATTAGTCGATGTCAATTGAGTTGACTAGACGAATGTTTCACGTTGATATCCAATTTATTGGTATGGTCTAAGCTACTTGATTTGGCTAGACAAATGGTATGCCATGTTTAAAAGAAAATCAATCTTTTTCTTGAGAAGTTGTGCCAATCCAAATTGTTTTGGTGCGGAATCTAATGATTTAGTCTGAGGAGAACATGGAAGAGGTAGTTACTTTCTTTGTGATTGTAAACTGACCATTAAAGAAGGGCTTACGGCGAAATGCTGTTTAACCTAGTAAGAGTTCATGGTCGATTTGACCCCTCAGCAAAAGTATGAAACGTTTTAAGAAGAAATTTTATTTTCCTCGTTATTCCTTCTGCTTCATGATTCTTGATAGGTTATGGGGGTTAGGAATGAGGGAAAGATAAGAACTCCGTTGAAGGGAAGTTGAGAAGAAGGTAGGCTAAAATTTCGAGGACGAAATTCTGTGAAGAAGGGGTGAATGTGATGACCCGGGTAAGGGTGTGGTTTTAAGAAATTCTGAGGACGGAATTTTTATAAGAGGGGAAGAGTGTAACGCCCCAGAAATTTAGATTTTCCAGAATTTAAGTTTAAAGAATTAGTTATTAATAAAATGAATTTTTATTAATAATATTATGTGCTATGTGGTTATTAATCGTTCTAAAACCTAGGATGATTATAAGTCATGAGGATTCTGGCTACGAGCTAGACTGAACGAGTAGGAATTTTCAAGACGAAAATGAAAATTTTCCGGGAACAAAAATATTTCAGGGAAAAAGACGAAATAGGCACTATTCACCTGATGAAACCTAAGGGTTAGAGTTTGAAATAACCTAAGCCATTCTGAGAGTTCGGTATGTCAAAATGATATTCCGTCAAAAGATTTGCTGATAATATATCATGAAGAGTTAAGTAAGTCGATAAAAGTTTTTCTCGAAAAACGTGCAGAAATCGGATAAAATAAAAACGACGAAAAGTACTGCTATGTACTTTTCATTCATTTAGCTACGTTAGGGTAAAATGTGAAGGAAAACGCTCAACGCCAAAAAGTGTTTTTCAGTTTTTCGGAAATCCGAAGAATACGTAAAAGTTAATCGGTAAAGGAAAGACGAAATGTCCAAAAATATTTGGATTCCGATAATCGCAGTTTTTAAACCTGTCGGACGAAACCCGAAAGATGGAACCACGAAGCTTCCAAGGGAAGCTACGTGAATAGTAAGGAGGTTAACTAAGGAGGTGGAAATAGAAAACTTAAGCATTAAGAAAACTTAAGTGTTAAGTAAACTTAAGTATTAAGTAAACTTAAGAGTTAAGCAAACTTAAAGGTTAAGTAGACTTAAGTGTTAAGTAAACTTAAGGAGTAAGTTAACTTAGTTGTTAGGTAATGAATAGTAAGGAGGTTAAAGGGGGTGAAATGACTATTTTGCCCTAACTTTGGAAAATCTATAAATAGGAAGCTAGATTTCATTTAAATGAGATTTTGAAAATCCTACATTAGAGAGAGAGAGAGAATTCGGATGGAGAGGGAGAAGGAAGATCATGAGCATGATTGATCGGATCAAAAATGTTCGTGAAATAGAAAAGCTAGCAAATCGCCGGTTTTGTCTAGCGGAAGAAAAATAAAGAGGAAAGGTATTAAAACCTAACTTCTATGTTAGATTTTCTTTAAGTTATATATATGTTAAAAACATAACTTAATGAGGATAATGAGTAGATGATGTTAGGGATGATTTCATATGGTTGAAATCATGAGAAATAAGGAAATAAGAATTTGAAGTTTAGTAAATAAATTTCTTAAAGAAGTATATGATTCATAATGAATTAGAACAATCTGAGTTGATTATATGAATGAGTAGATGAAATAAGTAAGGAATAATGTTCTATAACATCAAATTCCAATAAAAAGTGAAATCATAATCCAAATATCGATTAAAATTAAAGAACGAACGAAGAACGCGAAGAACGCGAAGAACGTTGTTGATGGACAAATTTAAAACCATCGTAGGATAATTGTTGTTGATGGACAAGTTTAAAACCATCGCGTATAAGTTTGATGCATATTGCTTGGTTAGGAATGATAGAAACATTCATGAAGAACGGATTAAAACATAGCTATAACGAAGTTATGGCAAAAATTTCGTAAAAGACAAACGAGAATTAGAAAGTTAGTAAATGAATTCCAAACATGGAGGGTTTCATAAGGATGTAAGAAAATGTTGAAAACGTGAGTCGTGGATTCAAGAACGATCGAATTCCGAGTTCGGATGACCGAATTGCGGATGAACGAACAAAGAGCGTTAAAATTATAAAATAAACGAAGGGTGATGATCAAGCCAATCGAATGGCACATTAACGGATTTGGAATGAAGTTCTATCTGAGGGGTATTAAACTAAATAAGATAAGGAAGAGAATGACTTTGGAATGACCTCGTTCCGAGTTATAACGAAGAAGTATAAGATTGTGAAGTTAGCGTCTCAAGCTTGTAAAATACTTAGAAAAATTTTTCTAGGGTTTTTGCTTGGCGCCGCGGCGCGGAGTTATGCCTTGCAGGCCGGCACCGCAGCGCGAGTCCCGTCCCTTGGCTACTGCTAAGTGGCACCGCAGCGCGAGATTAAGAAAGGAGCATGGCGCCGCAGCGCCAGTGCTGTGCAATGCCAGAAATGAGATTTTTACTGCTCAATTTCTGGGGGATGTGCAAGAAAGAAATACGAACATATAGTTCAATTAATGAATCACTTAATAAAATGTATTAACTTTTAATGAAGGTTGAACTAAAAGATTAAAAGTGATTAAAAGACAAACCTTTTTTTTAAAATGCGAGTTACATAACCGATGTCCGGGGACCGTAGTCGCGATGAACGAACGTGAGGGGTTGCTAGGGTTGTGATTCCTTAGACGTTGAGCGACGAGTGTAATGAATAACATTTCGATGTTATGCCATGACAGTGAGAGATAAATTTGAAGCGTTTAGACGCTGTGTACACAACGTTGTTGTGGTAAACGAGTGGTCTTAGCATACAGCGAACTGTATGGCTTCGACTTTAACGAAGAATAACGAATGGTATTAAGACAACTATAAGGAACGGTAATAAGATTAATGGAAGCCGAATGTGATTCGGATAAGAACGTTAGATTGAAATGTAAGCGTTTAACACTTTAATCGACGTGAAGGTTAAGGGAACGTAAATATTAAACGGATAGAACCTACACCCCGTGTATGGTTTGACCGTAAGATAATGAAGGTAATGAATTGAACCATGAACGGTAAAGAAGTTGAATTAAAGATAATAGCCTTTAACGTAACAAAGTCGAGTTAAGGATTGCAGGGAATGATCGCTCTGAGTATACATAAGACTGTATGACTTAGACGATAAAGAGTAAATACTGAGGTGGGGTATTTAGTTGCCAGGAAGCCGAAAGGAATAAGAAATTAACTCACCGAATATTATAGTTTAATAGTGCGGATAAGTTAAGATGAGTATGGGTTGTGGTACAATCGTAACCTTTGATGGTTGACATATGGGAGCTGGGCTAAACAATTCCTTCAGTGAGCGAAGGTATATACAAAACTGGCAACCGATCTAACTCACTGTTATGGGCAGTGTAGACGAGACGGGAACTTGTTTGTTGGTTGTTTGTGGGAAACCACTCAGAGTACCATATGGACTACTAGCAGAGAAGCGATGTGTGCTGTGTCTTAGAGAAGTAATAAGAAGAAAATAAAATGTAAAACATCAAAGATGATGAGCGTAAAAAGTAAGACATCTCTGTATGGTATGAAGCTGTTGAACGATAATGAAAGTGGTCGCGTAAACTTAGGTTGCAAGAATGCGAACCCTAAAAAGTAAAGTTAAGCTAATGCATAAGTCAATTATACCTGACTAATTAGTGTATGCGTTGTTTTTCTTATGTGCTACATAGGAATCGAAATGAGCAGTTCAGCGTAGGCTGTAGCTGTGCGTAAGGCAAGTTTCCTAACTTCATTCATATTCTAAATGAATGCTAGTTTCTTTAGCTTCTCAGATGTTGAACTTGAGAAGTTATGTCTATGTGTGAATGTGTGATATTTGTACAAGGTGGTAGAACGTATGAGGCTTTGTGCCACAATGTGAACACTTCGGTGTTTCTATGATATGAACTGTTCTATGATTGAGCTGTTCAATACAAGTATGTTCTGTTTATAAATAATCCGTTATTTTTAAGTCTGTGCTAATGATTCTAGCCAGACCTGATGAGTATGAAAAAGGTAGAAAAATAAAAGTATTTCAAAGTGCATGCGAATAATGTTTTAAAATGATAGGAATCGTGATTATTCCTATTATTCGAGCTGCTTCATAACCTTTATTCGGTTATCGAAGTTATAAAGAATGTTTGAATTCTTGAAGATGTTTGTTCAACTGTTATGACTTGCTGGGCAATTGAATGCTCACACTTGCTTTATATGAAAAACATTTTCAGCAAATGATGTTAGACGAACTTAAGGATCCCGTAAAGGTCAAGCTGATGGTATCCAGATGAAGTTCCCTTCAGAGTGTGAATGAGCGAGAAGATCAAGTGAAGACTTGTAATATAGAAAGATGAAATTGAACTATAGACTAGTTTAAGGAACTGTTATGTATCCTTGGTGGCGGATTAAAAGTCACTCTTATAAGATGAAATGAATAATGTATTTATCATTATTTGTAATGAAAAAGGTTATAAGGTTTCCAGAACCTGGGATTTGAGAGTATATGTTGTTATATTTAGTTATATAATGATGTATGTTTGGAAGAAGATGGGGTTGTGACGTACTAGTGACGCACGGAATTCGGGTGTGAAGATAGACTGGATTTCGGGGCGTTACAGTATATGCAGATTTTTGATTAGGGATTTGATCATTGATGATGAAATTTTATGAGTATGGCATTTTTGAATGATTAAATGCATTATTTGATAAAGTGTAAACAATTGAAATAAATTGTTTATAAGTTTAAGAAATGATTAAAATATTGTTATAATATTAATGATATTAGATTATGAGATTAGTAAGTGATTGATAACATTTGGTTATTATTGAACGCTGGATAAATTATATTATAAATATTTAATATTTATCATTTATCTCATTTGATTGATTCTTATACCATTGTCATCATCCTCATGCTTATATTGTGTTGAAAGTCATCTTTGGCCGTAGTGCATAGATGGACTTGGTATGATTATGACCAGGGATTATTCGGTATAATCATGACCGTAATATTACAAATGATGTGAAAAAATTCCTCATTGGCCCGTAGTGCATTGATGGACAATTTTTAGTATGATTATGACGATGGATTATCTTCGGCCAAGGGTGTAAAGATGAATTATTTTATGGCATGATCAGGACCGTTGATGAAAACACGATTATCTTTGGCCCGTAGTGCATGGATAATTCATGGTCGTGATACTAATGAATATCCTTGGTCTGTAGTGCAGGGATGATTCGATGATGCGGATTAATTATTGAGCTGAGTCTCAGCGATGAAATATTAATTCATGGATGTGATAATAATGAATATCTTTGGCCGTAGTGCATGGATAATTCATGGATGTGATACTAACGAATATCCTTGGCCGTATTGAATGGATAATTCGATGATGTGGATTATTTATTAAGTTGAGTCTCAGCGATAAAATATTGGTTATACACTTTTATTTTGTAGAAGATAGTAGATATCATGCTCTACTTGACTCTTCTAAAATACAGTTGTATGTCTTTGGCCTGTAGTACAAAGATGAATTGTTAATGAATATCTTTGGCCGTAGTGCAAAGATGAATTTATTAGTATGATTATGAATAAGAATTGTGATTTGGTATAACCATGATTTTTAATGTTTCAGGTGAGGATAGGTGATGAAAATTATCTTCGTCCTGGTTGCGAAGAGGAATTTAGAACCACAATTATGATTATGAGTTATTCATATGATTGTGGACATGAACTGTTGATTTATTTTACATGGATAAAACATTATTGGTGGACTTTTAACATAGAGAAGATAATAGACCTTATGGTCTATTTGACTCTTCTAATGGATTGCTTGTTCCGCCGCAACTATGGTTGAAAAGTTTTATCATCTACCATATGTTCTAAATCTCTGATTTATTATTGATGAAAGCTATTGATAATTTAATTATCTTTAGTCATGATATTCTTTACTGGGCTAGTTGTGCTCACCCTTTCTGCTTCACAATTCTGTTCAGGTAATAAGAGTGTTGTCGGGTCGAGCAGGGATAATAGGGGAATAGAACGGTGGTCTCTAGCTGTGGAGGTTCTCCCTAAACAGTATAAAAAAGTGTGTTGTATTCTATACATCATTTAGTAGTTATATTTGGTGAATCAAATAGGGTGAGGCGAACCCAACTTTGGAAGGGTGTTTTGCCACTATCATACAAGATGTCTAATGACATACAACCTCGTGTTATCATAAGACAGGATTGTGCGCATCCAATTACTGAGTATATCTACGGGCACTACCTATATGATCTTGGGGTTTATGTGAAATATAACTTTCACTTGGAGACAACGGAGATATTTATATGTCAAGAGAAGACTCACAATTGGAAAGAAGATGATAGTAATCTTCTCGTTTTTCTTTGGGGTCTATTGGGTCAACCAAGGATAATTCTGTGGCCATATGATATCTATTATAATCTAGACGCATGGCCTCCCATGTACGAAGGTTTCATTGAGCACTTCCCAAAGATTTTAATTTCAAAAACAATTTTTGACTATACTTTTATGTAAAGTACCATTGTAAGGTTGTGGTCGAGGCACCATGAGAGTTACCTATATTTGTATTAAAACTCACAGTTAACTGTGGTCGTATTCTATATGACAGCTCAACAGTTGTATAAATAAAGTTGTATTTAAATTTTGTACCATATATCTGGCGACTCAGAATGGGTGATGTATACCTAATTTTGGGGGCGTCACATATGTGTTTATTTGTGATTCAATGGTTGTGGAACATATGTGATAATATGATTAGGTTATGTGTTGACTGCACTAAGCAGTGCTATGTGTTATAGTATGTTATTCTAATCGATCAAATGATCTTATTACTGATAGGTGTTATATAAATATAGAACTAAGTTACGAACCGTAAACAACGCATCATGCAAATATCTTACCTTTGCATTTCATTTATGCAATGGACATGAGTAAGAAGTTTCAGAATTATATTATTATTATGCTATATTATTAATCCTATTGTGATATATTCTATATCTGACCATTGTTTATCAATATGTTAGTATATGGTAATTCAGATATATATTCTGTTCGTTAATTTCTAAATATGGTTACACCAGTGTCCCCACTTAGATAATCATTGTATTTAAACACATGTTTATATATATATATATATATATATATATATATATATATATATATATATATATATATATATATATATATAAGCCGTCTAAGCTATTTGATTAGCTAGACACAAATTTTGATATGTCGTTGAATATGAGAAAAACCTTTTTATATCCAATCAAATTATTTTGGTTCGGATTCCAGACTATGTATGAACATCCCGATCACGGGAAAACTTTTATGCGCCCAAGGAGGACAGAGTGAACGATCCTATCGTTCTTGTAATGTAGTATTGATCAATACAAGGCCCATGAGAAGTACAACCTAACGCCCGTAAGTTATGACGGTTTGCAGATGAAGTTCTGCTAAACCTTAGCGAAAACTAAAAATAATGTTCATAATCTGTCGACTAATACCTATATATATAGTCAATACGTAGTTTCAAAAATTTGAGATAGAATTGTTATGTTTTTATTATCGGTTCAGTTTAATTCACAACTATAAATTCGTTGTAGAAGTGATGTACAAAGAAAATATTTATTTCTTTTAGCTAATTATATTCATAATTGTTATGCTCATCCTTGCTTAATTTAAATATTTTCAGCTATGCGTGATCAACCTGAAGGTTCAGACAAGTGAAAGGAAAGCAAACAGAACATGTTTAATGGTGTCTTTTGTAATAGTTAGACTGTATTAAGATAATGATATGTATTATATATCATGTAAAGAATATAGTAAAGGTTACATACTTGGGATTAGACTCTGATAAATGTAAGTTAAGTTTGATTTTTATATTATTTGTATTATTATTAGTATTATTTCGCTCATAGAAATGGTATCATGAAGCACCGAGTTCGGGTTTCAAGTACCCGAGTTTGGGGGCTTTACATTAATCTCATATATTAAAAGTTTTTCTTGAACATAAAAGTCAAATATCAATCCAGCAACCCAGATTTGGAATCCAACAAGCTGGATTCCGTATCCAGTATCTAGATGGCCAATCCAGTAAACCAAACTGCAATCTAATAAATGGATTTCAAATCCAACAGCTAGATTGCAATCTAGCAAGCTGGATTCAACATATTTTCAATTCAGTAAACTGTTTTTCAATCCAGCAAGCTGGATTCCATATACTTATCATGAAAATACAAAATCAATTTATTATTTTTCTATCCTTTGTCCAAACACATACATATAAATCATACACAAAAAGTATTTTTCCATAATTTTCCAACTTCCTTTAGTATTTTTCAAAAATCATTTTTAGTGCGTAACTTAAGAAATTAGCCCTATCATGCTTAACTCCAGAAATTCCCATCTCTTGGAACAATCTTATACGTGTTAACGTGACGCTCCAGTTTAAATTTCGTGGCCATCGGAGTTGTAGAACTTCGGTTATAGCTATTTTTATCGGAAAATCACAAAAATTGAAATGATCATAACTTAGTCATTTTAAGTCAGAATGAGCTCATTTTTGGACAGGAGGTACTTTATACCATATATTTTCATGTCTCAAAAGTCCAAAATTTTTCTAACAATTAAAGTTACCGAAACAGCTCTTGGAAAATCCTTGGCAGTAGCAAAAATGGAAAAATGAGTTTTTCGCACTTTGTTAAAAATATTCCATACGGAAATTTTCAACTCCTATTTCAGTGATTCCACTTGGAGATGTTAGATAAATTATCATAGTATCCTCCCAAAGTTTTCTAGAATTTTTAAATGTTCAAAAAATGACTAAATTGCCCCTACTCTTGACTGTCCAAAAATAGTCAGTTTTTCCTTAAAAGACACAAAACTGTTTTTGCTAAATCAGTCACTACAGACTTTATACTCAACATTTTTGAGTGGTACTACTTGGGTTTCGTAGATAACTTACATATTTAGAACCCCTCTTTGACGGATCATAAATAGAAGGTGTAGATTAAAAACAGTGGAAATCCAAAGTACATAAAAATTTTAAGGCTCATAAACTAGAAAAATCACTTTTATTTATTTTTGATTTTCAACTAAAACAACACCCAATATGGGTATATCTAAACAATAAACACTCATTAACATGTATATTCATGATTTTTGAGTTTAGAAATATAGTTTCAAGATTTGATTTACAATAATCAAAAATTACATAACAAGATGTATTTATACCTTTGATTACCATGCTCTCCTTCTTCTTTTTCTTCTTCATTGTTTGATTATGGAGTTAGGAGAATTTGAAGAAAACTCTCTCTCCTCCCCCTCTAAGGCTGCCGAATTCTCTCTTCTCTCTCTCTATTTAGTTCTTATGTTAGCTAATTGGAAGGGATGAAAGAGAAAGAAACCAAGATAACTTGTTATTAGATATAGTTATATAACAAATATCTATACTCATTCTCCTTTTCTATTCACATATTGCCGGCCATGTGTGGCCTCCTTTCCTCCACTACATTCTCTTTCTCTCATTTGGCCAAGTGGCCTCTTATTCTCCCACCCATTTAATTTAATTCCATGGTTAGTGCTTTTATTAATTGCCCAAGATTGGTTCCTTCTTTTCCTTTCATTGTGGCCAATTCTTGGCCATTCCTTTTCTCTTCTCCAATAATTCTTCTCTCCTTAACCATCACATAAATATATGTGGGAGATTAGCAACAAAGTGACTCCTTAATTAATGTGACACATAGCTTAAATTGAAAAAAAAAATATTTTGCCACATGTGTGGTTTATAAAGTGATGATGTGCATGCACATCTTCCTCTCCTTTTCTCCCACTTTAATACCCGACCATGTGGCCCTTTAATCACCAAGTTTGCTTTGATTTTTTTTATTGCTTACTTAATATACCAAATGTCCAAAATGCCCTTCCTTCATACTTGGACCAAAATTTGGGCTTTTTAAATTTATTGATTAAGCCTCTAAATAATTTGATTGGGCCAACACTTGGGCCACCATATTTAATCTCTTGGGCTTTTAAATTTAATTTCTTGGGCCATGAAATTTACATAGTCCAATACTTTTAATTTACATAACCTTATATATTTAATTAGAATTTCTAGTCCATTTATTTTAGACTTTAAATAATTAATTCTACTATTCTTTTAATGTTTTGGGCTTACAATTTTAATTTCTTTGGGTCATAACAAATAACATATTCCAACACTCTTAATATTACTATTCCCTAATTATTTAATTAGGGTTTTCATTTCCTCAATTTCAACATAAATTCTTACTTACATGCCCTAAATTTCTTAACCCAATTAGACTAGCTATAATTAGGTTATAAAATTAATTAACTGAGATGAATAAAATAAATCTCTTAGAATTAGTATATATATTCTAAATACCATAATTCTCTCATATCATAACCTTTAAGTTAAATAAATTTTCATTCCTAATATATAATTAGGATCACACTAGTTTCTTTTATTTGTTTATATTAATAAACAAATATAAACCGTCACATAATATTCGTATTCACAGAACATATACATATATATACTTAATCATGAATAATTCACTACAGAAATTTTAAATTTCACCAAATTCCTACTCGGAAGTCTCAAATCCATTCACTTATTTTCTGTATAGGTTTATTATTTAACCTTAATTCAATATTTTAAGATTTTAAAAATATCTGAATTCTCGGGTTGTCACAGAGATAAAAGAAATCACATATTACTAAAATTCTTTTTCACATATGACCTTGATAAGTGTGGTGACATTGATGTTCAACAAATTCGATCAAAAGATAATCTAGCATATTTGTTCACCAAAGCATTACCAACTACAATGTTTGAAGGATTGCGTCACAATATTGGAATGCGACAGCTGAAGGACTTAAGGATACATTCATGAGGGGGAGCTAATACGCGCTGCACTCTTTTTCCCTTAACCAAGGTTTTTTCGCATTAAGTTTTTCCTGATAAGGTTTTTAATGAGGTATCTTTCAATGCGTATGACTATACAATAGACATCCAAGGGGGGGTGTTATAAAATTATATTGGATGTTTAGATCATTCATATAATGGATGTCTAGATTCATTCTTCTTATCTTTGATTATAATGATTTTGAAACTCCCATGACCATTGAGTTATGAAACTTATGACCTTTGAGTTTTGTAGCCTCCTAATATTGATGTGGATGTCTAGATTCATATAATAGCTAGATGTCTAGATTAATTCTCCCTATCTTTGATTGTAATGATTTTGAAACTCCTCTTGAGTTATTAAACTCATGACCTTTGAGTTTTGTAACCTCTTAGTATTGATGTCCTTGTACCATAAATAGTAGCATTGTAAAGAGAATGGGTTAGAGATATATACAATTACAACATATATAAAATGAGAATGCTCTTCTCCTTTAATCATCATCTTTGTTCTTAATATTAGTATTCATTTATAACAGAAGTATAAATTTTTATTTATTTATGTTTTTATTTTTTATTTACCTTTGGAATCACTCCTTAAATTACTTGAGCACTATTAACAGACCCTCCTTAAATTACTTGAGCAATATTATACTTTTTAGTTTCTACATCTCGAAATGAAAACCTATTGTTCTATTTTTTTTTCTGAATATAATGGTCGCCTCCGACACTTGGATAATTTTCAACATTTAAATTTTTTTAATTTATTTAATTTAATTTAAAATTTTAAATAATAAATCTACAATTAGTAACATATTAAAGGAAATATATGATAAGAAAGGGAAAATTGAAAGGAAATATATTTTATAATTTATAAATTTTACAAATTTGGTTCTTTTTGTGATAAGTAGGACGTATTAAAATAGATGTATGCAAGAGAGGGATTACGGTCCATAATATTCATCACAATTATTTGTATTGTTAAGTGTGGATTGGTATAAATTGAAGGATAGATGTAATAGAAGGAAATAGGATTCCCTCCATTATATATATCATTTAATTTTTCTCAATACACATTTAACATCATAATATTATATCTAGAGATAAAATAAAATTCATTATAAACAATTAGCGATGCAATAAAATAGTTACAAAATCGTTTCTTTGTGGATTTCTATACAAAGGTTTTGTAAATGTGTCTCTTAGTATTCCTTGATCATTTCCTCCAAGAAAAAGATTCCCTCTACTTGTATGAATATTTTTTGAATAATTTTTTTCTTAAATACCATTCAATTATTTTTTGAATTGCCTAGTATTCCATCAATTAGTAACTCAATTGTGTTGTTAAAAGCGTTTCTAAAATTAATATTTATGTTATTAAATATGTATATATATATATATATATATATATATATTAAAAAACATTAGAGAATATGTAAAATAGAAGGTATCATAATCCTTACAATAATAATCGACTACTATGTGATAAGAAGAAAAGGCAAAATGAAACTTGTTCTCTGGTCAAATCTAATGATACGTTTGGATTAAAGAAATAGAATGAAAAATGGAATGATTCATTTCATTCTAGTTGAAATGAGTCATATGTTCTCCCTACCCCAAGAAACCAAAAACAATTTTTTTTTATTCCAATCGCAACCAAACACAATTTTTTCTGTTCCATATGAATGAATCATTTCATTCCCACTTTCATTACTCCAATCTAATTGGAGCATAAGAATGAGTTCTGGGCATCAGGTTAATGGATTAGGGAGCAGGAGTGAAGCAAAAAACTCTTACATTCCATATGAACATACTCAGCAATGTATGACTTGCATGCACCCATCAATCGCTAGCTAAGCCAACCAACGCCGCATAAGAATAAAATACCAACACAAGCAATGAAGTTGGGGTAAATTTCTCTGCTAAAAGTTTAATCACCAATCACGAGAACCAAGGCATATTCGTTTGGTATAAACTAACCATGAAATCTTTGAAACCTTGTTCTAGGTTACAATTGCACTAGAAGCATGTTGAACACTGTGGGTGGACTCAGTGAGTTAGTTCTCCGTTAACAATTTGCCCCACATTTATGTAGTTAGAGGCTTCTGCTGACATCCTGAAAATGGGCTTGTAGACACTCGAAATTTTGCATTCCTATTACTAACCATGCGGGAGGGTATAATCATCTTTTATCTTCCAAAGACAATCTTTAAAGTCAAATCACCAAGTCTAACCCCATGAGATCAAGTCTAACCCTGGTGACAACCCCGTGAGATCAAATCCAAACTCTGGTGACAACTCCGTGAGATCAAATCCAAACCCCGGTGACAACCCTGGGAGATCAAGTCAAAACCCCGACAATAACCTCGAGAAACATCAAACCAACCTCAGAGATATTGTCAAAAGCAGTCCAATCTCGGAGACAACCCTAAGAAAAGACAACTACAACCGCATCAAGCCCGGAACCAATCCAGGAGCGGCAAAGTAGTAATTTTTCCAACTCAACATCAATTCATCCCAAATAACTGCAAAAGAAGTCATGCAGAACCATAACATCAATTTCGAGTGAAAATAGCACAAGACAGCTCAATGGATGGGCTGGGAAAACTTGAAAATCTGGTCATGGACCCATCTTCCTGGATTCAGATAATGTCAAATCTCATGTCATTGTGTAGCTCTCGTCAAGGGCTTTCTGGAAAGGTATAACACATCTCTATCGAATTTCTGGATTGAAAGTTATGAATGTTCGAGCAGACAGTGCGTTGATCCGAGTGCACGTACTTCGAAACAATGGAACCCACGGGGCCCCAGCCCACCCGGGTAGCCGCAGGTAGACCTGCGGCTATTTTGGTCTATAAATAGACCCCCCATCAGTCTAAAAAAAGATAGAAGAAAACAGAGGGAATTCCGTCCATTTAAGCTCTTAACCCCTCCTATAGTGTCCAAACTTCAATATTCTTCTTTCGAAACACTTGTATACATATATACTACAACATATCAAATTTTAACAGGTGAAAATTGATTTTTCAAGCTCCAAAAGCAGTCTGAAGCCTTCCTTGCAGCACACTGTAAGATATTTTCAGATTTGAAGCTTTCTCTCATATATATATATATATATATATATATATATATATATATATATTAATTGTTTAATGTGATTAAATATCTGTTTTAATAGTTTATTCAATGTAAAGCTGCGATATTAGCGTTTGTGGACCAGATTTATCTAAATCTAGCCATATCTAACTTTTAATTGGTTCAAAAGTTGTAAAACTAGAACAGTTGAGCTAGAATGACTAAGATTTATTTAAATCTAGTTATCTTTCTAGTTTTATAAATTTTAAGCAACCACGTGACTCTAGATCTGTATCTAGAGGGAACGGGAAGCTTGGCTACGCGTAGGCAGGGATTTAATTGATGAATCCTTTGTTTTGCGTCGTTTAGATTAAATATTTGTTTTATTTCAGTATCCTTGTTATACAGGCTATTCATATGATATTATGTGAGCCTAGGAGCCACGAGATCTAAGATCCAGCTGACAAATCTAGATCTAGTTCCCATGATGGACCCTTTTCAGTTGTACAACTAGCTTGCAAATTAGATTTGTGGTGCTCGGGTCATTTCGATGGCTTTCATGCCCATAAGGAGCTTGACACTTATATGTATATTATTTTGTCGAAGATGCTTTGCATCTCAAGAATAAAATCAAAACAAGCAGAATATGAAATACAATAGAACTATCAAAGGCCTCAATTATTATGTGAGCATAAGGGTTTAAAAACCTGTTTTCAAAACATAATTTCTATATATTTTTTTTCTTAAAATTGGATTTTTATATAAATCAAACCATTTGTATATAGGTACAAACGAGGCATAACACTACTTCCAAATAATGCACTTAGGCCTAATTAACTGCACACACACACACACTTTCAAATAAATTAGGAAATTGAAAAGACGCGGTAACCGTGTTTTCATAGAAGTCGGGGGGTGCCTAACATCTTCCCCCCGCTTAATCAAGCCCCAAAACTCTATGAATCTAGGTTTCTAAGGCCTGTTAAACAAAGCCCAATAATTGGGCCTTTTTGTAAACCTTTTCAAATTTCGGTTGAGTTGGTACAACCATTTTATTATTACTAACTGGCGACTTTGAATTTTCAAATCATCGAAATTTTGTGTCGGACCTTTTTGTCAAACTTGCCCTTTCAAATGAAATTCAACACAGAGAAAGAATAAAGGGTAAGAAAGACTAAAAGAGGAATTCCAAAAAAAGAAAATTTTCCCGACGTCGACAGGTGGCGATTCTGCTGGGGACAACAGAGGGCTTAAGTCGCATTTCAAACTATTCAAAATCCCTTCTTATTTGATTGTGTGTGAATGTTGTCTTTACATTGAATGGATGTGAATGAATGGTCTATTTACCGCGGTGGATCGCCTCTAGAGGCCAAACACTTGGGTGACTTTCATTTATCAAAGGAAGGAATCAATCCCGTGGATTCAAGTTGAATGTGAAAAGGATTTGGAGGTGAACTTGTACATAAGGAAGCTCGCATCTTCATGGGCATGATTCTTGTTTTTCATCTTTTTGTTTAATTAATAATTGTGCATAAAAGATGATTCAAGTATATGGTTTGTAAAATTTTAAAACTCCAATTTTCCATGCTTTCGCTTATTTTTCAATTTGATTGTATCCATGAATCTTACAATCCTGACAGTTTGATGCTACTTGATGAGTGGGATTTATACCCGCGAATCAGATCCTTTACTGCTTAAGAAGTTGTTTGTTTTTCATAATTTTATATAGCTTTTATATCATTTTGTTATTATTTTACTTAATCCATGTGTTGTAGGTCTTATCAGGTCTTTTCCAGCTTCCACGGGAAAAGCTGTTATTTTTCCTACATCAACGTTGCAGCACCAATGCCAGGCTTAAATCTGGCGCTGCAGCTCCCCCACCTGGCCAACAGTAACATGAGCTCTGCGCTACAGCGCCCCAGTAATTCTATAAACTGGTGCTGCAGCGCCACCTCAGATCTCTTTGTGCTGACTCAGCGCTGCAGCATCGTTCTAAGGCTTAAACTTGGCGCTGTAGCGCCGGCTCCGGTGCCCAAATAGAGAAGAGCTGGATTTGACCTAGCCTTAAGGAAGAACACTGAGATATAAAGGGGGGAGTTAGCCTCTGTGACGCCACCAAAATAGGTATACATCACCCATCTTGAGTCGCCAAATACATGGTACAGAATTAAAATACAAACTTAATTTTACAACAGTCGTGTAAAATACGACAAAACATAGGCTGTGAGTTTTAATACAAATACTGTCCTCTAGAGAGTATACAAACTCAATGGAGACCTCATTATATTTATTATCACACTATTTCACAGAATAGTGAGGACTACTAATGTACCATCTAGGACCATCACTCTGTTCCCCGACTAGTCCCCGCTACGTTCTCATTTCCTGAAGAGAACAGTGAAAGAAAGGGTGAGTTCAACTAGCCCAGTAAGAAATATTATAACTAAGATAATGCAGAATAAATTATCATTAGCCTTAAACAGTGTTAAACTGATACAATATAACAAACATCAAGTTTAACTGCACCGGACAAGCAATCCATTAAAAGAGTCAAGTAGAGAATAAAATCTACTATCATTTATGATTTAAAAGGTTTTTCATCACTTTATCGCTGGGACTCAGCTTAATAAATAATCCACATCATCGAATCACCCCTGTACTACGGCCAATGATATTCTGTAGTATCACGACCGCGATTATCCATGCACTATGGGCCAAAGATTATTGTGTTTTCATCAACGGTCTTGATCATGCCATAAAACAATTCATCTTTGCACCCTTGGCCGAAGATAATCCATAGCCATAATCACACCAAAAATTGTACATCAATGCATTACGAGCCAATGAAGACTTTTTCTACATCATTTGTAACATTATGGTCATGATTATACCGAATAATCCCTGGTCATAATCATACCAAGTCCATCTATGCACTACAGGCCACAGATGATTTTCAACATAATATAAACATGAGGATGCTGACTATAAGAATTCAATAAAACAAGTCCAGGAATTAAATTATCCAGGAACTAATAACGTCCAAATTGTCAACATGATACATCTTTGTAGAGTAAAATTCAAGAATGCTCAGAAGAATATTTCCATGAAAAGATACTGGATGAAGCTCAAATATCAAGGATATTCCACTAATTTATGGAGAATAGAAGTTAAAACTTTAACCAACTGAGTATAATAAAGAATGGAATAACAAAAGAAATCACCATGCATGCGGTACATCACATAGAAAGGTTATTCAAACAGAATAATAATTAACTGAATTTAAGTCAGGCGAAATTCACACTGACATGATGTTCCAACAAAATAATAAAGAATGGAATAACAACAGAAATCACCATGCATGCGGTACTTCGCATAGACAGGTTATTCCAACCGAATACTAATAAAGACGGAACCAGGTCCGGCGTAAAATGCACAGACAGGATTTTCCAACAAAATAATAATAAAGAAGAAACCAGGTCCAGCGTAAAATGCACAGACATGATATTTCAACAGAATAATAAAGAATGGAATAACAGAAGTTCTTTTCATGAATACAAAAGAAATAATACCCCTTACAAGTACAACAAATAATATCCCCTACCTTAAGAAGAAGAGTACTGGATATAGAAGTAGTGAAGTAGCAGAACACTTTTCTTCTTTCTCTCTATAGTTTCTCTCTCTATAATTTCAGTGAATTCGTAAGAAATAATGAATGAATAAACTTCTATTTATAGAAGAATGACTGCATAGTAACTAATTCATGAACGGTCCAGATTGATTTACTTTAATCTGATTGTCCATATTTAAAGCAAAATCTTTTAAATAAAATATAATATATTCTATTTATAATCTAATAAAATGAATAACTTTATAAATGATTTTACTATGCAAACACTATGCATGCGCTATGTAAACATTATGCATAATAAAGTATAATTTATTCTATTTATAGAATAACTTTATAAAAGTATTCTATTTTATATAAAAAGATTTTACTATGCAAAACACTATGCAACACAATGCATAATAGAATATAATATATTCTATTTATAGAATAACTTTATAAAAGTATTTTGTTTTATATAAAAAGTTTTTCTATTTTATTACATTAATAATACCAATAAAACAAAACTGAGTGACTTATCACGTAAGCATTAATAATCAATACCGTGTGCTACTATACAACCACGCATATTACTGTACTTTTACTACCGAGTAGTTCAATAGTATTAACTGTAAAACGTCCACCGTTATTTTCATAAAAATATTTTTTTCATTTTCTCATTCCGACAATAATTCTGTTGTGGGATCCACCAATAATTGTACCGTCGTACGGATATTCCATGACAAAAAGAATATTCCCCGACCAATTGAATATTATACAACAACTTGCATACTTCGCAAAATTTATAAATACTACCCACAACTATAACATTATATCAAATCCACACCATAATATTCAAAAAATTATTTCCAGAAAATTAAATCTTTATTCATAAAATCTGGGGTCTCACAATCTCCCCTCCTTATGAAGTTTCACCCTCGAAATTTACGTACGTACTTGGTATGCCGAAGAGGTGAGGATACCTCGACTTCATTTCAAATTCTAACTCTTGAGGTATAACCTTTGAGTGTTGAATATGATTATTCTTATCCAAGATTTTAACACGTATCTCCTCAAACGTTAAATCATCTGCTATCTCTTCTGGTTCTAAATTAATAATGTGGTTCGGGCCGTCCACATATTTACGTATCATCGATACGTTAAAAAGGTTATGAACACACGATATACTTGGCGGTAAAACGAGTCTATAAGCCACACTTCCTACTCGATCGAGGATTTTAAATGGGCTAACTAAATCGAGGGTTGAGATTTCCTCTGTAGCACTCCAGATTTTTAAATGTAAGTTATAAATATTTATTGATTTATATAAATATTTATTGGATGTGTTTATTATTGAATAAGTAATTTTTTTAATTTGATTGAGTTGATTTAGTTAATTATTTATTTGCTAAATAATTAATGTGATTAGTTAATTATTTATTTGTTAAATAATTAATGTGTTATGTGGATTGAGTTATGCTATTAAGTAATTTATTTAATAAATTTTTATTAAATAAAGTGTGATAAATAACTATATTATAAGAGTTATTAAAATAAATTAAAGTAATATTAATTTAGTTTTTTCCAAACAAGGTGTAAGTATATTAATCCTTTAACTTTTAAATGGGTTGCCAAACAAAGCCTATGGCTTTTGGATCTCTTTTTAATTTAAATTGTTAAATAAATAAAATGATAATACGTAAATATATATAAGTTATGTAACGGATAATTTAATACAAATCATTAGCGAGCGTCAGTTTTTTTTTAAAATAATTGAAAAGACGTACGTTGTTTTTTTTTTATTTTAGTATACCTATACTGTGAATTGGAGTGTTTATCATTTTAAGCTTTGAGTTAACTGATTAACTTAGAGAAGAAAAAGAAAGGAAGTTCAGAGAGTTTGAGAGGAAGGAAGCCAAGTGTGTGATTGTCCAAAGCAAGTTCTGTTAACAAGTATCTTCTTAAGCAACAAAAAGGTATTTTTCCTATAATCTTAATACTATATAACTATATATGTGTTACATTATATAGTTCGTGAATTAGTATATCTCTGTGTTTTTGAATTTCACAGTAGAATAAGTTTTACAAGATTTTCTGTAAACTGAGTTTTATAATTTATGATGATAATATGTGTAATTGTAATTGTTATAGCTAGCATGTATATATAGGTGTATATGTGTTGTATGCTAAATTACCATTGAGAAAGAGAACTCGATTTTTACAGTGGAAAATATATATATACGAACATATGATTTCATGATAACAAAAATTGTGAACTAATACGCGAATTGAACTTTGTATATGTTAATTGGACTATATGTTGGTATGCTAGTTTTCCAAAGGTAATAATTTGGTTATAAGCATGGAATACCGTTCACTATAATTTATACTCCCTCTGTCCCAAGATAAAAGTCCTGGTGGACTTTTCACGCATATTATGAAGAAGAATAAAATGACAAAATTGTCCATAATAATGTCATTAAATATGGAGAGAGAATTAGAATAAGAAAAGTATGAGATATTTAATGCTACGGGCATAATAGAAAAAAATGTGTAAAAGTTTGGTTATTAAAAGAAAGATGACATTTAACATGGGACAACCCAAAATAGTAATAAGGACTTTTATCCTAGGACGGAGGGAGTAATTATCAACAATGCAGTTTTGTTTTAATAACAGTGTTTCAAAGAATTAGTCTATGATATTATTAATTAGTGGTTGATAATTGGTATATGGATGATTGTTAACAAGTATGTGTAATTTATATTAGTTATACAGGTTGTTTGGGGCAAATTGTTGTTATAAATTTAAGACAGTAGCTTTGGCTCTGTTCTTCGTTTTGGTTCTGTGAGTTTCGGCGCCCCAGCGTCAAAATTCGCGCTCCAGCGTCAAGTTTCACCCCTTAGCGCCAAAATCAGCGCCCCAGCCAGACTTCGCGCCGCATCACCGAAGTCAACGCCGGACTTCGTGCCGCAGCGCCGAGTCCCTATATAAATCTCGTGCCAGAGCGCCACATCAGCGCTATAGCGCGGCCCACAGTTCAAACTGTGGCGCCGCGGTGCCACTTAACAGAATGTTCAAAAACGACTTTTGTCTTGAACAAAAGTCTGATTTTTTAAAAGGAATGTATTTTGGTATTATAGTAAATTAATACTATGAGTGAACATGGAATTACTAATTAACAAATATTGTTATTAGTTCTAATGGATAGAATTTGATTATACAATTTATAATCAAAGCATACGTGATGTAGAGATATGGTATGCTGTTACTGATTGATTATGTCATGTTAACATATGTATATAGGATAATTGTGATTTGGATTATAACAGTTTAATCTACGCGCAAGGCAAGTTCTCTAACTCCATACTCTCGTTGAGTTAGTTTGTTGTGTTTAAGCAAGTTTCTAATCCTAAAGTTTCGTTATGCAAATTTTATATGCTATACTTTATTGAGTAAAATATTTCCATTAAGTAACTTCATTGTATCCAGCTATTCATGATGATACAAGCTTTCCATCTCCACACTTTCGTTGAGATAGTTATTATGATTATGCAAGTTTTCTTAACTCTAAACTTGTTATATTAGCATGCAAGTACATTTATTCTATTGAATCAATTTATCGTTAAAGTTATTATTTGTTGTGCATGTTTGATATTAAATTCTAATATGTAACCTTAGCTTAATGTTATTTAAAGCAAGGTATGATGTGTTATTCAATAGTTATGCTATTAGATTATCCCTAAAGCATGAACTTAGAACGAAATGTTTATTCAGTTATGATTATTCAGTAACATAGTGTAATTATCTTTTATTCAACTAATCCTTAGTTGATGTCCGTTGAACTCCAAATTACCTTGAAGTGTATCCAAACCAAGCTATCTTTGGGGCGAACTTGTACTCAAAATACTGAGATGAACAACCCAATTTATAGGGGTTACGCTTAGTTTTGTACTTTGCGTTGAAATGTTTGTATACAATACATGTACGAAGGGTTGATCCCCCTAAGTACCCTGAAGTCATTATAGTCGTATGACTATAAAAGTTAAAGTTGAAAGATTACTTATAACTGTGGACAAGGTTCGTGGTCATTAGACCCTCAGTTGAATGTTTAAGATGTTAATAGAATTTATTGTTCAATTCTATTGAGCCCCTGAATGGGCAAGAAATATTTTAGTTCTTTTAAGCCTCTGAATAGGAAAGGAGCATATGAGAAGTTAATAGAACATATTGTTTAGTTCTATTGAGCCCCTGAATGGGCAAAGAATGTGAAAGTTTTATTCATTGATATTTCAAGTGAGCCTTGTTTGCTAACTCTTGCCTGTAAAATCTTTACATGTAAAGATGGAAAAGGTGACGTACCTAGCACCAGTAAAGGAAAGGGAAAGATGAACAAGTACTGAAGACTTGTAATAATTTTGATAATTTTATTATCAGACTTTGATTTAAAGATTGTAATGGAGTTTATTTTTAAATTTCCGCATGAATGTTTGTTTGTAAAGGTTAGATAACCTGGGAGATTTTATTTTATGTAATTCCTGTATGGGCAGGTTTATTATTCAATTTTATTTATGATTGGGTAGTTATAAATGAATGTTTTGATTACGTGAACACCAAATCTTGAGGTAATGAAGTACCAGGATTTGGGGGTGTCACATTATCTCTTCGTCGATTCTTGCTTCTAGAATTACGCCCTCTTGAACCTTCTTCTTCACATTCATCAGCTCTGAGTATGTAGCTTGAGCGGCTTTAACTTTATCAATTAAAGTCGATTCTAATCGTATATTCGTTATCTTCACGTGGGTTCATATATTCGTACTTGTAACCGCATACGATTTTCTACTCAACGCGTCAGCTACCACGTTCATACTTCCACAATGATATTGAATGGTACGATCGTAATCTTCAACAGCTCGAGTCAACGTCTTTGGCACGTTATACGTTCATTTTACTTGAAAAAATATTTAAGGGTTTTAGATATGGGTTTAGTACTGGGGTCAATAAAAAATTAGATTTCACGCTCTAGGGTAGGCTAAGAAGTCTTCAAGAATACGTCAGAAAATTTATTAGCAATAGAAATATCATTCAAAACTGTGACCCTCATCCAAGACTTAGATAGTACATCACATTGATACCTATCAACTTGCCATCGTCATTCACGATGTCTCCTACATAAAGTCTGGCTTCGGTGCATTCCACACAAGGAAGTCAACAACGAAAGGACTGGGGCTCTTTACTTATGGCTTGATATGACAATGATTAACTTTAGTGGTTTGGTTGCTTGAATTCGCATAACAGGTTGGGTAGGAATATGAAAGCTAACAACCTTACGAAAAGCACGATGAGTAGTTAACCAATCGATTCCTAAAATCGCATCAAAGGTAAGTATTTTCAAAGAGATAAGATTGACAGGTAACGTGAAAGTGACAATTTGAATTAACCAAGATTTATAAATAGTGAATGTAACGAAGGTTTCTCCCAACAGATATATCAAAGTCTAACTTCTCCGGAGTTAACTTCAAACATTGAACATAACTAGGTGAAATAAAAGAGTAAGTAGAACCGGTATCTAACACAGTATAGACTTCACAAGAGTTTATGACTAACATACCCGTGATAATTTTAATCAGGTTCCTTATCACGGAAAAAATGTTCTCTCTTAAACTACTGGCTTTAACTTGTCTGGGACATCCTTTGGCATCACTATCCCAGCTGGACATGACTTCACCATACGACAAAATCGAGCTAGGTGACCTTCTATTACGCAATTAAAACACATTTTGGATTACTGCGTACAGTTTAGACGGATGTGTCCTTCTTGTCCGCATTTAAAACATACGACCGGTGGTCGTTCTTCTTCCTTTGAAACGGGTGTTGGTGCCGACGTCTTCACGTCATTGTTGAACCTTCTCTTCTTGAAATGTCCATTCTTATTATTTTGACCATGATTACCACCAAAGTGGTTACCATTTATGGCATATTGATTCTCTCCATGCTTATTGTCATCGCTTTGATGGTTGTTATCACCGGTATTATAATTTTGTTGGTTGCTCTCTTTTGGTTGCGTTGACTCGTTATCGCGCTCCAATAACTGAGCCCTATTAACAACATCTGAATACAAACACAGTTTATGAGAGATAAGATATTGACGTATCTCCGGCTTCAAACCTCTTAAAACATCTGCATCATTCTTTCTTCATTATCAACCAAGTGGGACGCAAATCGGGATAACTCAGCAAACTTTACTTTGTACTACGACACGGTCATGTTGTTTTTCTCCAACTTGATAAATTCCACCTCCTTCATGTGACGAATGCTTTCGGGAAAGTACTTGTCATTGAACAGCTCTTGGAACTTCTCCCAAGACATCTTGAGTGCGTCAAGCTGGGTACGTTTTACAGATTCTCACCAGTGATCTGCCTCTTCACGCAACATAAAGGTGGAAAAGTGAACCTTTTGCTCCTCAGAGCATCCCAAGATATCAAATATCTTGGTGATATGCTTTAACCACGTCTCTGCCTTAAGTGGTTATGGCTTTCCCAAAAACTCCAGTGTTCCCAGCTCCTTGAATTGCTTAGTGGTGACCAACCGTGGGTTGCCATTGTTTCCTCCTACATTATGAACAAGAGCCACCTTTGCCTGATGTTGCATGAATTCTAAAAAGCTCCTAAACGTACCGTCGTTCGCCAATTGATCAGTGTTGTTGTTTACAAGAGGATTATTGCCATCCTGTTGCACATTGTCCTGATTATTGATCTGTGGAGAATCAACACTCTTCTGTGCTCCATTGCTATTGTCAACATTCTCGGATGTCATTTTTAGATACTGCCACAAAACAAAGGTTAATTTACATGTAACATATTATCCCTATATTCTGACTGACCAATTAAATACCAAATAAACTTAGGTAGGTCATACTAGCGAAGGAATTCCCCGTCTCTCCCCACCTAGTTCTATTCTCACGTCCTAGCCAGGGATCATATCCCTAAGTTTTGATACCAACTGTGACGCCCCCAAAATAGGTATACATCACCCATCTTGAGTCGCCAAATACATGGTACAGAATTAAAATACAAACTTAATTTTACAACAATCGTGTAAAATACGACAAAACATAGGCTGTGAGTTTTAATACAAATACTGTCCTCTAGAGAGTATACAAACTCAATGGAGACCTCATTACATTTATTATCACACCATTTCACATAATAGTGATGACTACTAATGCACCATCTAGGACCATCACTCTGTTCCCCGACTAGTCCCCGCTACGTTCTCATTTTCTGAAGAGAACAGTGAAAGAAAGGGTGAGCTCAACTAGCCTAGTAAGAAATATTATGACTAATATAATGCAGAATAAATTATCATTAGCCTTAAACAGTGTTAAACTGATACAATATAACAAACAACAAGTTTAACTGCAGCAGAACAAGCAATCAATTAAAAGAGTCAAGTAGAGAATAAAATCTACTATCTTTTATGATTTAAAAGGTTTTTCATCACTTTATCACTGGGACTCAGCTTAATAAACAATCCACATCATTGAATCACCCCTGCACTACGGCCAATGATATTCTATAGTATCACGACCACGATTATCCATGCACTACGGGCTAAAGATAATTGTGTTTTCATCAACGGTGCTGATCATGCCATAAAAAAAATTCATCTTTGCACCCTTGGCCGAAGAGAATCCATAGCCATAATTATACCAAAAACTGTCCATCAATGCATTACGGGACAATAAGGACTTTTTCCACATCTTTTGTAACATTACGGTCATGATTATACTGAATAATCCCTGGTCATAATCATACCAAGTCCATCTATGCACTACAGGCCACAGATGACTTTCAACATAATATAAACATGAGGATGCTGACAATGATATAAGAATTCAATAAAATAAGTTCAAGAATTAAATTATCCAGGAACTAATAACGTCCAAATTGTCAACATAATACTTCTTTGTAGAGTAAAATTCAAGAATGCTCAGAAGAATATTTTCATGAAAAGATACTGGATGAAGCGCAAATATCAAGGATATTCCACTAATTTTATGGAGAATAGAAGTTAAAACTTTAACCAACTGAGTATAATAAAGAATGGAATAACAAAAGAAATCACCATGCATGCGGTACTTCGCATAGACAGGTTATTCCAACAGAATAATAATTAACAGAACCAGGTCTGGTGAAATTCACACCGACAGGATGTTCCAACAGAATAATAAAGAATGGAATAACAACAGAAATCACAATGCATGCGGTACTTCACATAGATAAGTTATTCCAACAAAATACTAATAAAGACGGAACCAGGTCCGGCATAAAACGCATAGACAAGATATTCCAACAGAATAATAATAAAGACGGAACCAGGTCCGGCATAAAACGCACAGACAAGATATTCCAACAGAATAATAAAGAATGGAATAATAGAAGTTCTCTTCATGAGTACAAAAGAAATAATACCCTTTATGAGTACAACAAATAATATCCCCTACCTTAAGAAGAAGAGTACTGGATATAGAAGTAGTAAAGTAGCAGAACACTTTTCTTCTTTCTCTCTATAGTTTCTCTCTCTAGAGTTTCTGTGAATTTGTAAGAAATAATGAATGAATGAATGAACTTCTATTTATAGAAGAATGGACTGCATAATATCTATTTCATGAACGGTCCAGATTGATTTACTTTAATCTGACAGTCCATATTTAAAGCAAAATCTTTTAAGTAAAATATAATATATTCTATTTATAATCTAATAAAACGAATAACTTTATAAAAGATTTTACTATGTAAACACTATGCAGGCACTATACAAACACTTTGCATAATAAAATATAATATATTCTATTTATAGAATAACTTTATAAAAGTATTTTATTTTATATAAAAAGATTTTACTATGCAAAACACTATGCTGACACTATGCATAATAGAATATAATATATTCTATTTATAGAATAACTTTATAAAAGTATTCTGTTTTATATAAAAAGTTTTTCTATTTTATTACATTAATAATACCAATAAAATAAAAATAAGTGACTTATCACGTAAGCATTAATAATCAATACCGTGTGCTACTATGCAACCACGCGTATTACTGTACTTTTACTACCGAGTAGTTCAACAGTATTAACGGTAAAACGTCCGCCGTTATTTTTATAAAAATATTTTTGTCGTTTTCTCATTTCGACAATAATTCTGTTGTGGGGTCCACCAATGATTGTACCGTCATACGGATATTCCCCGACAAATCGAATATTATATAACAACTTGCATACTTTACAAAATTTATAAATAGTACACACAACTATAACATTATATCAAATCCACACCATAATATTCAAAAAATTATTTCAAGAAAATTAAATCTTTATTCATAAAATCTGGGGTCTCACAGCCTCCTTAGGAGATATCTCATTATCCCCCTCTGAGAATGAGCTCTCTCTCTCTCTCTCTCTCTTGTAATTTTGTCTCCATTTTCCTAGCAGATTATGGTTGTACATATAGTTTAGGTAGATTAAGGCGAAGTTTGGGATTCCTTGAAGCTCAAGAACAGTTAGTAATACAGATTAGAAAGCTTGAAAGGATTGGAATTCTTGGAGACTGAAGAAGCTTTGACAGAGTTTATTCTTATCTATTTGTTTCCTTTGATCTTGTAATCAATAAATGTTGTTTATATTGCTACTAATGTTTGGTTTAAGAACTATGAACCAATTATTGGCTCTAAGGTTATAATGGAACCCTTTGTTAATTTGAATTGACTATCTTATCTCGTTGGTTGGCACCATATGGTTTGGTTCAATATATTCATGCCTAATGATTCTTGCTAAGAAATTAGTGATGATTTTGGTAATCTATATGAAGTTGAAAGAGGGATTGTAGATTTACACCTAAATATATTGGCATGTGATTATGAATTATTTACTTGATTTGACTGCATAATTTGTGTATAGAATAGACATATGTATGTGCACCATGTGTGGCCTTATTGAGAACTTATGCTTTAAATCCTTGTTATGGTTAATTCGCATAGACATGTGTAGGATAGTACCTAGCTTGGACGTTCTTTTCTATTCTATTCCCTTTCGGATGGATCAAGAGAGGATATGCCAGTACATACCTCGGAAGAGGTGTATGAGCACTTGTGTGTTCTCGGTCGACAAACTGTCGTGACCATTAAGACCATAGAGAGAAAGTTAGGAAGTTTTAATGAAATATAGCACACCAGGTATTTGACAAAATGCCAGTGTGGGGTGAATTTATGAACTTATCTTGTAGCACCTTCGATACCATTCATTATCCAATTACTTGCTTTGATAATTAGATATAACTAGATTAATCACACTTATGTTATTCTGCTATTCGAATAATACTTAAGCGATATAAAGTTGGTATTTGGTAAATGTTAGTGATAGTTTCTCGTGGGTTCGACACTCTACTTATCCTATATTACAATGTTGACCGCGTATACTTGCACGTGTGTTTTATCGGTTGCGGAATCGACCAACACTACTAAAATATGCCAATACCATTCCAACACCCCTGATTAGACATAGAAGGTTGTTGGGCACTCCGTCACCTATTTTAGAATCTTAATCTCATTGAGAATGGTGATTTACAAATGGTAAATAACAATACCTTCCCTGAAGAAGAGATATTTCTTCTAGGGACAAGAAACTTGAAAGAAATTATAGCAGTCATTTCCTATGAAGGAGACAATTCTGCAGTACCCTTGGTAATTCAAGGAATGGGGGATAAAAGAGGGAAGAATCCTATGAAGATAGATGCACTAGAACCATTATTTTTGCCATCGCTACCCCAATATCCTATTACCAGCCTGAAAAAAGTCCCGTGGAATTATGAGAAAAGTAAGGGATCAACCTTAGATTGCATTTCTATCATACCTAAGGATAACCCTTTATACTTACCTAAAAGGGTATTAAAAATCCAGTTGCCAAAACCACGGGGAAGATACACGAAGAGAAAGTCATAGAATTCCTCAGCAAAATTGGGCATAATGAAGCAAAAGTGGTACAATGTTTGAAAGAAGCACCCCGACAAATCTCCATCCTGGATCTGATATTATCCTCAGGTGATCATTGTAAAATCCTGATACAAGTCCTGGAAGAAGCTCATTTTCCAAAAACGGCGGATACAGAAATATTTCGTCACCTGGTAGATCACATCCTTAACAGTAATGTGATATCCTTCATTGATGATGACATACCAACAGAAGGAACTGGTTATCACAAGTCACTACATATAGCAGTGATATCCTATAGATATGTGATAAGGGGTATTGATAGATGGGGGATCTTCCTTGAACATCTGTCCTTATGATACCTTCGAAAGAATGAAAATCAACCCAAATTGGATCCGGAGCAATCATATCGTTGTAAGAGCCTTTGATGGATCTCGACGGGACACAGTAGGAGAAATATAACATCACTACTGGATACAATTTACTGTTGGGAAGACCTTGGATTCATATGGCAGGAGCAGTCCCATCCACACTTCATCAGCAGTTGAAATACATCAGCAATGGTAATCTGGTAATTGTTAATGCTAAACCAGAGTATCCAGTTCATGTGAATGGAGAGATGCCTTTAATTAACCTCAATGAAAGACTTGAGCATACTAGTTTTCAAGTATTTGAAGTGAGCACCACTCATTATCGATCTATTGGGGCACCAGCCTTAAAACCAAGAATCTCTCCCAAAGTAATGTTTGTCGATCAAGAGATGATAGCCTTGGGCTTCTAGCCTGGAAAAGGGCTAGGAAAAAGTCAAAAAGGAATCAAGAGTTCAATTCAGATACCTAGCCAGATAGGGAAAGTTGGATTAGGCTACTTCCATAGATCAAAGAGCAGAAACTAGCATATGCATATGCCGGTTCATCTATCAACCATTCTATTACCGGATTTCATTGAAGTAGGCTTTAAGAAACCTGTGAGGAAGATTTCTGCCTCTTTATCCAATTTGTTGATGCCAAAGGTTAAATCAGTTAGAGACAAAAGAGAAGCGCCCCTTCCTGCCAAAGAAGAAAAGATGCAAAATAAGCATTTCCTTCAAGAAGTTCAAAGTCAATTTGCAAAGATGTTCTACCTAACATCTACTTAGGGTGAGGCTGTCAATGTCAAGAAAGTTGACCAGACAGGAAACCATCCTTCAATCCCTTTCATAAATTGGGCTAAGGTTGATGTTCCAGGGAAAGACGCTGACCCTATAAGGAATAATTATGACCATCATAAAGGAGGAGGACAACAACAACCCCTTCATCATGACAGTCAGTAATGACTTGACTCTGGACAACTGAAGTAACACTCTTTGAATCACTTGAAAAGGGTAAAATGGCAGAGATAGTCCATCTTCCCTGAAGTGTAGATATTATCAAACTGCTTACTTTTGTTGCCTGTTACTAGCAGTTTACTTTTGTTTATGTAGATACTTTTGTATGTTAAACAATTCCATATATTAAGTAAAGCATTTTATTTTCTAGACTCCAAAGTTGGGCTTGTTTAGCCTTGCAGATGAGTTATCAAATCAAAGCAGTGACTACAACTTTGATGTAGAACTGGACTTTGACCCGATGAGGATTGATCAAGATCAGATAGATGACATTGAGGTGCCCGAGGAGATCAAAGGATGGGTGAAAGACAAACCCAAACCCATCCTTGAGAAAACCATCACTGCCAATGTGACGCCCCCAAAATAGGTCAACACAACCCATTCTGAGTCGCCAAATATATGGTACAAAATTCAAATACAAACTTAATTTACACAATACGAAAAACGTAAGCTGAGAGTTTTAACACGAATATTATCTCGTAGACAATATCCAAACTCAAATGAAGTCCTCATTACAATTATTATCACACTATTTCATAGAATAGTGAGGACTACTATAGGCACCATCTTGGACCATCACTCCATTCCCCGACTAGTCCCAGCTAAATTCTAATTTCCTTAAGAGAACAATGAAAGAAAAGAGAGAACTCAACTAGCCTAGTAAAGAATATTATGACTAAGATAATGTAGAATAAATTATCCTTAGTCTTTAACAGTATAAAAATTGATAGAATACAATAAAACATAAGTTTAACTGCAGCGGAACAAGCAATCCATTTGAAGAGTCAAGTAGAGTATGATGTCTACTATCTTCTATGATTTAAAAGTTCATCATCAACGTTTTATCTCTATAACACAACTCAATAAATAATCCATATCATCGAATTATCCATGCACTACGGGCCAAGAATATTCGTTAGTATCACATCCACGAATTATCCATGTACTACGGGCCAAGGATATTCATTATTATCACTAATGGTCATGATCACCACATCATTTGTCTGTAAAATTACAGGTCATGATTATACCGATACATAATTTCTGGTCATAATCATACCAATCAACAGTACATCTATGCACCACTGGCCAAAGATGACTTTCACCACAATATAAGTATGAGGATGATGACAATGATATAAGAAATCAATCAAGTGAGATCAATCATAAATATTAAAGATTTATAATTCAATTTATCAAGAGTTTAAGAATATCCAAATTGTCAACATGATAATTAATTGTGAAGTAAAATTAAAGAATGATATTCATGTATCAAAAATAATTTGGACAAAAAAGAAACCAATTTTTTTGTCGTGAATAGTACCCCGGGTGAATAGTACCCAAGTGAATAGTATCCCGTGAATAGTACTTCATAAATAGTATCCTGTGAATAGTACCGTATATATAAATAGTACCCCGTGAATAGTACCCCAACATGAAAAGATTAAAATTTAACAAGAATGTTCAGAAAAATATTTCAGTGAAACGATACTAGATGAAGCGCAAATTTCAAGGACATTTTACTAATTTCAAGGAGTATAGAAGCAATACTTATCAAAATAAGTGTAGATTTAGGAATATGAAACGAAATAATATTACTTACATACTACAGAGTATGGAAAAAAATATTATTTCTTACGAATATTGAATGAAAATAATATCATTTACAAATATTGAACGAAAATAATATTCCTTACGAATATTGAACGAAGATAATATCCATTACGGCTATTGAATGAAAATAATATTCCTTATTAATATTGAACAAAAATAATATTCCTTATGAATACGAAAAATAATATCTCTTACGAATATGAAATATAGTACCCCTTACATTAAAAGGAGAGTAATTCTGACTAATATAGCGGAGATATTTTTAAAGAAAATTTGTACTATTTGCTACACTCAAATTTCCTTCAACTCAAAAGAAATATGCTCAATATTATAGAAGAAGAATTCTCTGATTCTGGTGTGATTTTCATTTCTAAACTAAGCATCCTATTTACAGGAGAATGGCGGGGTACTATTTGAATTAGAAAATCACGGGTGAACAGACGAAGACTCACGGGCGCAGTCACGGAAATTTTGACAAAAATTTTAATTTTACTATACAACACTATGCAACATTATGCTGCACTATGCAACACTATGCAGTACTATGCAATATAAAACAAAAACTAAGATAACTTTCTATCGACGATTTTGAAAAATGAGTAAGTGGGGGTCCATGTAATACGCCAAACTTACAATAAATACTTTATAAAAAAACCCTCTATTTATATTAAATCACATGACTAAACACAATTTTAATCTTTCATTATTAATATTATAACTCAAAATATTAACAACCAGATCATTCCCAGGAAAGAAGGGGCTTTTCGATAGGGACTTCTCCTTATTGGCGCGCAATTAGATGACCTAACTCCTTTCCTCGACAGAACTTTCTATACATTGTCAATAATGCAAATGATAATATGAATAATTGTGTCGTCTCATTTATTGATTTAATAATATAAAATATTGTGCAGATGATACTGTAACAATAATTGAATCAATAATATGAGATACTATGCAACAACTACTGTGGCAATTATTGAATAAAGCTGAGTGACTTCTTAAGTAAGCATCAATAATCAAAGATACTGTAAAATACCGTGTGCTACTGTGCAACCACACGTATTACTGTATCTTTATCACCGGGTGTTTCAACAGTTAACGGTAAACATTTTGCCATTATTTTTATAAAAATGTTATTTCTGTCGCTGTCTAAATCCGACAGTAATTCCGTTGTGGAGTCCACTAATGACTGTGCCATCGTACGAATATTCCCTGATAAAACGAATATTCCCCGACAAAATGAATATTTTATGACAACTTGTTTACTTTACAAAATTTGTAAATATTATCCACAACTATAACATTATATCAAATCCACACCTTATTATTCAAAATAACATTTAGAGAAAATTAAATCTTTATTCATAAAAGTTGGGGTCTTACAACCTCCCCTTATGAAATGTCATCCTCGAAATTGGTGTACGTACTTGGTATGTCGAAAAGGTGAGGATACCTTGTTTTCATTTCAGTTTCTAACTCCCAGGTCATTTCCTTAATATCGTGGTTTCTCCATTAAACTTTAACTTGAGGTATAACCTTTGAGCGTAGAATATGTTCCTTCTTATCCAAGATTTTAACAAATACCTCTTCATATGTTGAATCTTCTGCTATCTTGGCTGGTTCTAATTCAATAATGCGGTTCGGGTCTTCCACATATTTACGTAACATAGATATGTGAAAAACATTATGAACACGAGACATACTTGGCGGTAAAGAGAGTCTATAGGCCACAACTTTAACTTTATCGATTAAAGTTGGTTCTACTCGTATATTTGACATCATTATATGGGTCCCTAGAGTCTTTAACTCTATCTCCATCATTTATAAGTCATACAAAATGTGTCTTTGTGTTAACAACATCACACTCATACCCGCATACGATTTTCTACTCAACGCGTCAGCTACCACGTTCACTTTTCCAGGATGGTATTGAATGGTATGGTCATAATCTTTCAACAACTCGAGCCAACATCTTTGGCACATGTTAATTTCGTTCTAGGTGAAGAAATATTTGAGAGTTGTGTACCGGGTTCAAGGTCAATAAAAATTTAATTTCACGCTGTGGGGGTATGCCAGGAAGTTCTTCGGGGAATACTTCAGGAAATTTATTAACAATAGAAATATCATTCAAATATGACGTATTTTTGTTTAAATCCGTGACATGGGATAAGAAAGCTTGACATCTGTTTTTCAATAAACGAATTCCTTTATGGCTTGATTTGAGGGTGATTGACTTTAGTGGTTTGGTTGCTTGAATTCACATAATAGGTTGGTTAGGAATATGAAAACTAACAACCTTACGAAACTAATCAATTTTAGCATGATAAGTAGTTAACCAGTCGATTCTTAAAATTACATCAAATGCAAGTATTTTCAAATCACCAGGTAATGTGAGCGTATTAATTTGAATCAAATAAGATTTATAAATGGTGGATGTAACAAAGGTTTCTCCCAATGGAGTTTCAACCGATAAGTCAAAGTCTAATTTCTTCGGAGTCAAGTTTAAACGTTGAGCACAATTAGGTGAAATAAAAGAGTGGGTAGAACCGGTATCGAATAAGGTATAGACTTTGCAAGAGTTCATGATTAGCTTACCCGTGATAACTTTGTTTAGGTTCCTCGCTTTTTGGGAAGTCATAAAAAATGTTCTCCCTTGAACCACTGACTTTGACTTGTCTGGGACAGCCTTTGGTACCACCGTCCCAACTAGACTTAACTTCCTTGTACGACAAAATTGAGCTAAATGACCTTCCTTTTTGCAATTGAAACACATTTTGGGTTGCTGTGTATAGTTTGGACTAATATGTCTCTCCTCTCCATATCTGTAGCACATGACCGGTGGTTGTTCTCCTTCCTTAGAAACGGGTGTTGGTGATGCTGCCGACGTCTCTACGTTGTCATTGTTGAATCTCCTCTTCTTAAAGTTGTTCCCACTTAGTTCACCTCTCCTATCATCTTGTCCATGATTACCACCGAAGTGGTTACCAGTTCTAGCATGATAATTTCCTCCACGATGGTCATCATTGTTCCGATGGTCGTTACCACTGGTATGATTATTATCGTGTTGTTGGTTGTTACCTTTTGATTGAGCTGACTCATAATCGCGTTCTAATAATTGAGCCTTATTCACAACATCTGAATATAAACAAAGTTTGTGAGAAATGAGGTATTGACGAATTTTGGGTTTCAAACCTCGTAGAGACATTCACATCATACGCTCCTCATTATCTACCAAATGGGATGCAAACTGGGATAACTCCGTAAACTTTGTCTCGTATTACGGTATGGTCATATTATTTTGTTCCAGCTTGATGAATTCCACCTCCTTCGTGTGACGAATACTTTCTGGAAAGTATTTGTCATTGAACAATTCTTGGAACTTTTCCCAAGACATCTTTAGTGCTGAAAGATGAGTACATTTTACAGATTCCCACCAGTAATCTACCTCTTCTCGTAACATAAAGGTGGCGAAGGGAACCTTTTGCTCCTCTGAGCATCCCAAAACATCAAATATCTTGGTGATTTTCTTAATCCATGCCTCTGCCTTACGTGGCTCCGGCTTTCCCAAACACTCCGGCGGTCCCAACTCCTTGAATTATTTAGCAGTGACCAGCCGTGAGTTACCATTGTTTCCACTTGCATTTTGAATAAGAGTCTTTCTCGATTGGTGTTGCATGAATTCTAGAAAGCTCCTCAACATACCATCGTTCGTCATTTGGTCGGTGTTGTTGTTTTCATGAGGATTATTGTTTTCCTGATGCACATTATCCTGGTTATTGATTGGCGGTGACTCAATGGTCTCATGTGCTCCATTGCTTATCTCAACAGTTTCAGATGTCATTCTTAAACACTGCCACAAAATAAGGGTTAATTGACATGCCACATATATCCCTATAATCTGACCGACCAATCAAATAACAAATAAGCTTAGGTAGGACACACTAGCGAAGGGTTTACTCGTCTATCCCCTCCTAGTTCTAGCCTCAGATATCCGTCAGGGATCATATCATTGTGACACGCCCAAAATAATTTTACACAACCCATTTTGAGTCGCCAAATACATGGTACATAATTCAAATACAAACTAAATTTACACAATACGACAAACGTAAGCTGAGAATTTTAGCACGAATATTGTCTCGTAGACAATATCCAAACTCAAATGAAGTCCTCATTACAATTATTATCACACTATTTTATAGAATAATGAGGACTACTATAGCCACCATCTTGGACCATCACTCCATTCTCCGACTAGTCCCAACTATATTCTCATTTCCTTAAGAGAATAATGAAAGAAAAGGGTGAGCTCAACTAGCCCAGTAAAGAATATTATGACTACAATAATATAAAATAAATTATCCTTAGTCTTTAACAATATAAAACTGATAGAATACAATAGACACAAGTTTAACTGCAGCGGAACAAACAATCAATTATAAGAGTCAAGTAGAGTATGATGTCTACTATCTTCTATGATTTAAAATTTCATCATCAATGTTTTATCTCTATAGCAAAACTCAATAAATAATCCACATCATCGAATTATCCATGCACTACAGGCCAAGGATATTCGTTAGTATCACATCCATGAATGCACTATGGGCCAAGGATATTCGTTATTATTACCAATGGTCATGATCATGCTAAATAACTGTCCATCAATGAACTACGGGCCAATGAGGCCTTTCACCACATCATTTGTCTATAACATTACAGGTCATGATTGTACCGTTACATAATTTTTGATCATAATCATACCAATCAACAGTACATCTATGCACTACGGGGCAAAGATGACTTTCACCACAATATAAGCATGAGGATGATGACAATGATATAAGAAATCAATCAAGTGAGATCAAGGATAAATATTAAGGATTTATAATTCAATTTATCTAGAGTTTAAGAAAAATTGTCAACACGATAATTAATTGTGGACTAAAATTTAAGAATGATATTCATGTATCAAAAACAATTTGGACAGAAAAGAAACCAATTTTTTTGTCGTGAATAGTACCTCGGGTGAATAGTACCTGAGTGAATAGTTTCGTGAATACTTCCGTATATATGAATAGTACCGTATGTATGAATAGTACCTCATGAATAGTATCCTGACATGAAAAGATTAAAATTTAACAAGAATGTTCAGAAAAATATTTCAGTGAAACTGTTAGGAAATTGCATATTTAAATTTGATGTTGAAAGTAAATAAACACGCTTATATGTAAAGTCCTTTAAGGAATACATGTATAAGGACTTAGTGATAGATCAAACTTGTTAGGTTGATCTGAGCTTTAATGTTTATCATTCTATAAATGAATGTATAGAAGAAGATATCAAAGCTATTAGGTTCATCTATCTCTTGGGATGTAATAGATAGGCTTCAATAGAATCATAGTCTATCGAGCTAATCAAAAAATTGTAGAAGCCAACGCAGAATCGTAGAGCATCGAGAATCGCAGTCTGTCTACTTTGGAGGGCCTCTCCCAGAATCATAGAGTCGTCCAAACGCCTGCGGAGCCAACTCAAAAATCATAGTGTGCTCTCGAAAGCGTACCAGTGCTAAAAATCAAGCAAATAAATATTGTAGTCTACCAGTGCTTAAGAGAAATCATAGTGTTCTCTTCCATCAGTACCAGATCAAGCACAATGTAGCAGGACACTACGATCATGATCGTAGTGCATCATCTGTCAGTATCAGAAGCATCGAGCCTTGTCCATTTGTTTAAGAATAAATCACAACAAATATGGAATGGATTATAAACGTTGAAATCCTCGGGAATTCCAATGACTCAACACTCATCCTTAGTATATAACAAAGAAACGTATTGAAGAAGCTAAGGAAAGTACTTTACGTCAACTGAGAACACCTTTTCAGGTGTTAGGTGAGATAACAGTCTGTTATGTCAGTGGGGCCAGATGACCCAACAGAAGATTTATAAAAAGTCAACTTCAGTGCTCAGAAATGTCAAATATAATTAATGCTTCAACGGATGCCTTCAAACGGATACATTTCATAGGTACCTTATATACAAATCAGATGCAAGAGACAAGTAAGCATAGAACAAAAAAGCTGAAGAACACTCAACGCTCAACTCTACGATCTGTAAAGAAAGCTTTTTCAGCTACTCAGTTCTTCCGAACACAAACTTAACGATAATTGAGTATCACCATTCAAGAACTCAACTATCATAAAGTGAAGTAAGTATCTCTAAGTCGGTTGGACTTGAAGAGTTCTAAGTGAACTAAAACGTTCCAAGTCTGTAGGACTTAAGGAGTTCTGAGAGAACTAAGAAGTTCCAAGGCTGCCGGTCTTGAAGGAATCTCAGTGATTCGAAGATTATAAAAACATCCTTAATGGATTTCCTACTGAAGGAGTAGAAGAGTGGACTAGGAGCCTTGAGTGCTCTGAACCACTTAAAAACACTGCGTCTCTTATATTCTTGCTATAGCTGTTATATCTGTCATAACTTCTTATCTCCTAGTAACTTGATTTATCTTAAAGAGAAATAAATAAATTTTAAATTCCGTTGTGTTTAAATCATTAACAAATCTGACAAGTATTTTATAAAAGAAATTTTAAAATATATATTCAACCCCCCTTCTAGATAACTATTGTGCCTCTGAGAACTAACAATTGGTATCAGAGCGGGTTCTCTCAAACAGCCTACAAAACTTGAGTAGATCATGTGGCACATCTGATAATCGAATCAAAGACTGGAGGAGGCAGTAAGCCACCAATGTGTAACAAAGATAAATTCGCCAACTAAAAAGTTCATATACAAGCCTACATGGATTCAATAGATGAAGATCTATTTGAAACTATTCAAAATGGGCCCTACGTTCAATAAATCTTGTACCAACTTCAGACGATCTAAACAGAGTACAATTCAAGGTCAAAGCAGAATGGATGACAACGAAAAGAAAGTTGTCCAACTCAACAAAAAGGCCAAGAACATTCTGTTCCAGTCTTTAGAAGATGATCTGTTTGAAAATGTGGTCAACGGAAAAATTGCCAAGGAAGTCTGGGAAGCGTTGCTCATCATGCATGAAGGAACAGAAGAAGTCAGAGAAAATAACAATCTCTTTTGACTCAACAATATGAATTGTTTGCCCATGTTCTAGGAGAAAAAGTCACTTTCACTTATGAAAGATTCAATGTTCTGCTCAACTCTCTTCGAGCCTTTGGAAAGATCTATCCAAACAAATATCTGATCATAAAATTCATGAGAGCCTTACCAAGTAAGTGGGATGCCAAAACCACTGCCATCAGAGAATCAAAGAATCTCCATAAAATGACTGTTCAACAACTCTATGGAAACCTTCTTACTTATAAATTGGAGCTGACCCAAAGGACAGAGACTCTATCTGAAGGAAGAAAGAAGGACAAAGGAGTTGCTCTCAAAGCAACAGATACCATCTCCAAAGATAACACTGAAAATGACTTAGACTCTGAGGATGATGATGATGAGGATATTAAAATTCTAGTAAGAAGACTTAAGAGGTTCATCTGTAAAGGTTGAAGTAACAAACCTAAGAGATTCAACAACAACAACGACTAGGAGCAGATAAATGACTTATGCTACAACTGCAAGAAGCCTGGCCATTTCATTGCAAACTGTAACAAACCTCTTAGATAAGAACTAAAGATGAAATCAAATTCAAAGAAAGAATTCAAAGGCAATAAGAGGCTCTAGAAGAAAGACAAAGGTCATGTGGTCCGTGGATCATGGAGTGACTCCGATAACGACACAACTCCTGAGTATGGAGATAATGAAGATCCTCAAGTAGCAAATCTATGTCTAATGGCCAAATATGCAATGGATAAGAAAAGTCCTGACAATCATGAAGTAAGTATCGATGAGGTATTTGACTTTAACTCTCCTAATGTAGATATTGATGATTTAAGAACTGCACTACATGGCATAACATCTGATCTACATTAATACATGAAATGGTTCAGAGTTCTCTCTAAAGATTATTCTGTTCTTCAAAAAGAGAAAGAGAAAGTTCAAGAAGAACTGGAAACAACTCATCTAAGTACTAACTCTCTCTCTAAATTTGAAGCTGAGAATAAACTCTTAAGACAGACTAATGAACTTAATGCACAAAGAGAGTTAAATCTAACCTCTAAGATTGAGGAACCAGAAAAGGCGATCTTAATGTGGAATAGATCCTCTTCATCCATGGACTCCCTGATCTCCAGTCAGAAAAGTGCATCTGATAGAACAGGTTTACGTTTTGGGGAATCCACCTTAGAACCATATGTGAAAAAGATAAAAGAAACTAACTCTAGTAATGTTTCAAATTTTAATAGAAGCATTACATTTTTGAAATTCTCACAGAAGGAAGAACCAGTCCATCCCTGCTCTTCTAATTCAATCCATGTTCCAAGGCATACCGGATTCCATACTGGCCTAGGATTCAGAAAAGTGAAGAGTAACTTAGTCACTACTTATAGACACTCAAAATTTTTCATTCCTGTTACTAACATTGCAGGAGGCCAAAATCGTCTTCCAAAGATAAACCTGGAGGTTAAATTAGCTCAATCTCAGAGATAACCCCAGGATACTCAGTCAGTCCCATCTTGGAGATAACCCTAAGATACTCAGTTTTAGTCCTAGAGATAATCCCGGGAGTTTCAGTCACAACCTCAGAGACAACCCCGAGGAATGCAGTTCCAGTTCCGGAGATAACCCCGGAGAAGTCAGTCCCATCTCAGAGACAACCTCGAGATACTCAGTTCTAGTCCTGAAGATAACCTCAGGAGTTTCAGTCATAACCTCGAAGACAACCCCGATAAATTTAGTTGTAGTTCCGTAGATAACCCCAGAAAAGCTCGTTTTAATCCCGTGAAGTCAGCTTCAACCTCAGAGATAACCCTGAGGCAATCAGTTCCAAACCCGGAGATAACCTCGGGAGGTCAGACACACCACAGAGATAACCCTAAGGACATTCAGCACCTACAATAACCCAATCTCAGAGATAACCTTGAGCAACGACTCCTAAATCAGCCCGGAACCAGAGATAACCCCGGTGAGGGGAAAAATCATCATTTTGCCACCTTGATCCCATATTCGCGCCATCTCAACATCATCTCATACCACATTCTATACAGAAGTGTCCTATAAGAACCATAGCTCTAATCCCGAGTGACTACTACACAAGATAGCACACCAGATAGAATTTAAAGACCTGAAGACCTGGGCATGGACCCATCTTTCCAACTTCGTACAACCTCTTATCCCATATCATTGTGTAGCTCTCGAAAACAACATTAATCCAGAAAGGTATTATATGCCTTGATCGGTTGCCCAGATTGAAAGTTATGAAGGTTCGAGCGGACAACACATTGTATACGTACACGCATTTTGAGATGGCGAGGCCCACAGATCCCAGGGAACCTCGGGTAGCCGCATGTGGACCTGCAACTCCCCCCTCTATAAATAGAGGGCTTGGAGTGGCCATTTTAGAAGAGAAAAAGGCAAGGAAGCCATGTCTATTTTTCTTTGTACACACTATAAACTAAGTGTTTTCTCTTTCCAAACACTTGTGAGCTTGTGATTTATCATATTTTACCAGTGGAAACTGAGTGTTCATTCATTCAAGCCATGTGAAGGCTTCTTGGTAGCCCACTATAAGACTTCTTCCATTTCTTAAAGCCTTTCTCCACTTTTGTGAACACACGATTATTCACGTTGAGAGTCGTGTTATATGCGTATGCCCAGACCATCGGTCTGTTGCTTTTTCTTTCTTTTGTATATATATATTATCGAACTATGCTTCGATTGAGCCTGAATGTAATATTCAAAGCGGTTACTGCTTTTATATATATATATATATATATATATTGTCAACAAACTCTGTTTTATTGAGCCTGGATATACATCCGGATCGTTTATTTCTTTTATATATATAAATACTTATATATACTGTCATCAAACTCTGTTTGATTGATTGAGCCTGGATATACATCTGGAGTGTTTATTGCTAATATATATATATATATTCATTTAGTCTCGCCAAGAGTTTACTTCATGGCGGTCGATCGTCTTTTTTATATATATACATTTAGTCCCGCCTAGAGTTTGATTTGTGGTGGTTGATCGTCTTTATATATATATATCACTCTTATATATATTTTCATTTCCAATCCCCCATGGAGTTTACTTCGTGGCGGTTGATCATTCATATATGTATATTTATAGCTTTCATACAAACTGCAACATCATGTGAGCCTAGGAATCATGTGAATCTAGATTCAGTCTCCTGAATCTAGATTCAGTTCCCATGATGAACATTTTCAACTGTAATCAGCCTATAAATTATTCATGATATTTGAATTTTCTTAGATGGCTCTCATGCCCACAAGGAGTTCGGCACTGCTATGTATCTTATTTTCTCGAAGATGCTTCGCATCTCAAAAATAAAAGCAATCAAGCCGAACACATAATAAAATGGAAGTATCAAAGGCCTCAATTACTATTGAGCATAAGGATTTGAAAACCCTCTTTTACAAAACATCACTGCTATTTCTTGTTAAAACTAAATTTTTATACACAATTTAAACCCTTTGTATATAGGTGCAAACGAATCATATTACTACTTCCAGATAATTGCACATTGACCCACACACACATACACACACACATTTATGTAACAGTTTAATTAAAAAGTGGCGGTCACCATGTTACCACGGATGTTGGGGGGTGCCTAACACCTTCCCTCCGCATAATTAAGCCCCCGGACCCTAACAAATCTCGGTTTCACAGACCTGTTAAGAAGTGTCCCATCACTAGGTAAATGTGCAAACCTTTTCTCGGTTGAGTTGGCGCAACCATTTAAAAATACCAATTGACGACTCTTACAGTCCAATCGTCGGCATATACATGTCGGTCCTTTTCAAACTTGTTTTTTCAAATAAATCTCACCTAACATGAGAACAGCAAAAGACAAGAATAGAAAGGGACAAATAAAAATCCCGATGTCGACATGTGGCGATTCTGTTGGGGATTCCAATAAGATGGCTTAAGCCGCTATTACAAGCTTTTCAGAACTATTACATGCTTGTGTGTGAATGATGCATTTACATTTGAATAGATGTGTACAAATGCATTTATTTTCTGCACTTAGTGCTTCACACTGTATCTGCTTGTGATATTAAGTGCTTCGCATATGTCATCATTTCCATACGGTGAGATACGTTATATGTGAATGTATGTTGTGTGGTCCCTCCACCAGGAGGCTATCCTGTCAGTGTTTGATTACTGGACTCATAGGGAGACTAATTCCAACGAGGCTCAGGAAAGGCACCACCCAGATTCGCTCCAGTTGAAAGACCAGGTTAACTTCCCTTCAAGTAAATTGCGATGATCAGGAAACCTTCATGCCAAAAAGCTGCGAGAGTAACCTAAGATAGTTCACCCTCTGATAAACTAAACGCGGAGGGAAGTCTCGTCATACTTTCAAATTTCAATTGCTCGTAAATTCAATTACTTGTAATTTCCATGTCAATCTTAATGTAATGGAAAATATAAAGGAATATGTGTACATGCATTCCCTTTTATATCAAAACATGACATGTTATCTTGTCATACAAACAGCTAACATCCATTTTGCAGGATATTACTCCTAAAACGGATACATCACATAGCATGTAGCAATTCCACATTCCCTAAGACTAAACTATATAAGTCTTTTTATAGGGAAACAATTGGTCCTATTACCCATTCAAAGTCCAAAAAGGCAGTAAACCTGCAGCCAAGCATGACAACATCTGGCCAGTCTAGTCCTACTCCTGTCTCTCATGAGGAGTTCGAAGGATTAAACAACCAAATTATAGAGTTGGTTGTTCTGCTTAAAGAACTACACAAATCCACTCAGGGTCCACGAATGCCCATACATACAGGATCCTTTGCACATGGAGGAACCCAGGGACTGGATAAAGAAACTCTAGTACCCGAGTCTCAGTTTGACAAAACCAACAAAACCCCTTAAATTACCCCTCACAAAAAAGATCCAGACATCGGTGATATCAGGAGGAAAGTTTTATAAATGGAAGAGACCATTCGGTCTATCAAAGGGACTGGAACACACGGTAGTGTTTCATATGCAGACCTTTGTATATTCCCCGATGTGCATTATTCAAAAAAATTCAAGACTCCCGATTTGAAAAGTATGATGGATTTGGAGATCCTTACACACATTTAAAGATATTCAGTGGAGAGCTCAGGTCCTATGCCGAAGATGAAAAACTCATAATGCATGTAACACCCCAGTCCCACATCGAAAGATAGGGGAAAATTTTGTATGTATATAAGGAAATAAGTTACTACCATTAGTACCTTCAAGTCATGACCTTTTGAGAGCTTGTGGTGGGCTAAGATGACCCAAGAAGATAATATTGGGCCAGTAGTTTGATGCCTTATTGTGATGTATTTGATTCAATTCGATTCAGACTGGGATTTGACCCAAGATTTGTTCCGAACTCGGGATTTGAACCGAGTTGTTTCATATGGTATCAGAGCCGACTCTCGAAAGCTCAGGTCGGGTCATCCGATCGAGTTGCCGGAGGTGGGGACACGAAGGCTGGTGGTATTATCCCACAATGGAGAGATGAATGTCCGGAGGTGGGGACACGAAGCCAACCTATATTATCCCACAATGGCTAGAGAGGTAAAGATTTTGGGCCATGTGTGTGATCGGTTCTGACGGGGATGTCAGAAATTTAAGTGGGGGAGTTTGTAACACCCCAGTTCCACATCGAAAGATAGGGGAAAAATTTGTTTGTATATAAGGAAATAAGTTACTACCAATAGTACCTTTAAGTCATGACCTTTTGGGAGCCTGTGGTGGGCTAAGATGACCCAAGAAGATACTATTGGGCCAGTAGTTTGAGGCCTTATTGTGATGGATTTGATTCAATTCAATTCGGACTTGGGATTTGACCCAAGATTTGTTCCGGACTCGGGATTTGACCTGGGTTGTTTCAATGCAGCTGTTTCAGAAAAGTTTGATTAGAAAAGCCAGAGCATGGTACACCAGATTAGACAACTCCAAGATTCATAGCTGGGAGGAATTAGCCCATGCCTTCCTCAGTCAATACAGCTTCCAAACTCAGATGGCTCCAGACTGGTACCGAATTACCAAAGTCAAGAAACAAGCAAATGAGTCTTTTAGATAGTATGCCCAAAGTTATTCCCTCTATGACTGAGTCTGAAATGGTGATGACAGTCTTAGCTGGCATAGGCAAGCCATTCTCTGAAATGATCAAACATGGAGAAATGGGTGAGATGGGATTGAAATCAGGAAAGATTCAAGACCTTGTCACTCTAAAAACTGTAGATGTGCACATCCAGTCTGGAAGTTATGGAAAAAACCCCTGGAGGGTCCATAAGAAGAAAGATGAGGATGTTTCCTTGATACTACAAGGACAAAAAGGTAATCAGAACATGCCTATTCAGAGGATAAACTACTCCCCTTTTCAAGCACAGTCTTCAAACCCTCCAAAAGGTGGAGAAGTCAGATGCACTCGAGTGTTTACACCCTTAGGGGACTCGCTCGAAAACATTCTTAATCTTCTGACAACTCAGAAGAAAATTACCCATCTTCTTCCACCAGCCAACCCGAGTGGAAAGGGTTTAAATGCTAACAGAAAATGTGTTTATCATGCTAGAGCTCCAAGCCATGACATTCAGGATTGCTGGGTCTTGAAGAATAAGATCCAGGATTTAATTAATAATGGTGAGATCGTGGTGACTAAACCCGACTAACCCCATGTGCAAGACAACCCTCTTCCTCAACACAAAGAAGAGGAGGTTAATATGATTAATTGGAGTAGTGGACAGACTTCCTATTACGGCGGTGGATCCTCCCAAGTCATCAACGATAATGCTGATAAATGAGATTATGCCCAGTTCCAGTTTATGATGGAACGGAAAATGAAGGCTCTGTGCAAACAGGTCAACCAATTGGCAGAACCGGTGGTCCATCAGCACCAAGGCACACGTCTATTATTCAGCCAGGACCATGCTAGCCTCCTTCTGCTCGTCAAAAGTACTCCACCATTGACTCCAGAAGGTGAAACGCTGGAGGATAAAATTGCAAAAAGAGCAAATGCCAAAGCCCGTCGAAATTTTTCCAACAAAAGGGAATTTACCTATCTAGGCCAACCGATGGAAGAAATATTTTAGATGCTGATCAATAAAGGAAGAATCACAGCTCTGTTACCTCCAATTAACCCTCGTTCAAGACGGTTCAATTCTGATGGAGTATGTCAGTACCACTCTCACTCTCGCGGTCACAACACTGAAGAATGATGGGCACTCCGCTATCTTATTCAGAATCTAATTGACAACGGTGTCCTGCAGTTGGCAGATGATGACATTGTATTACTTAAGAGTGGGGACACATTTCCAATAAAATGGAAGGAATTCGTAGCAGTTATATCCTCTGAGGATGATTTGGCTACCACACCACTCATAATACAAGAAATTCAACTCAAAGGTGTTGAAAATCCTTTAAAAGTGGCTGCACCAAAGCCAATTATCTTACCATTCAGACCACAATGTCCTATTGTCAGCCTAGAAAAAGTGCCATGAAATTATGGAGAGACTAAAGGATCTACATCCCATATAACTGATGCAGTGTCGAAGGAGAATCCATTGTATCTTCCTCAACGAGTGATGAAGCCTACCATCAAGTCAAAGAGGAAAGTTCCCATGGAGAAGATTGAAAAATTTCTCTGTACTATGGGCCCTAATGAAGCCAAAGTAGTTTTAAGCTTGAAAGAAGCTCCATAACAGGTTTCCATATTGGACTTGGTTTTCTCCTCGAAAGATCACATGAAGGTCTTATTGGGAGTCTTGGAAGAAGCTCACATACCAAAATTAGTTGACGTTGAAAAGTTCCATCATCTGGTTGATCACATTTTCAACAGTAATGTGATATCCTTTACTAATGATGACATACCTCCCGAAAGGATTGGTCATTGCAAACCGTTGCACATAGTGGTTATGTCTTCCAGATACGTGGTAGCAAGACTTCTGATAGATGGAGGTTCAACCTTAAACATCTACCTCTATGCCACCTTGGAGAAGATGAACATCAATCTCAATAGGATCCGAAGCAGCCATACGGTTATCAAAGCTTTTGATGGATCTCGACGAAATACCGGCGGAGAGATTGAACTGCCTGTAGAAATTGGTCCACTCACATTCTGCATATCCTTTCATGTGCTCAAAATAGCTACAGGATACAATCTACTTTTGGGAAGATATTTGTTTCATATGGCTGGAGCCATCCCTTCCACCCTTCATCAACGGCTCAAATACATTATTAACAGTAGTCTAGTTACTGTTAATACTGAGCCAAAATGTCCTGAATAAGGTGACATACTGCTCATCAGTTTTAATGCAAAAGTTGAGCCTGACAGCTTCCAGGCCCTGAAGGTGAGCAACACTCACTATCATCCCATTGGGGCTCCACCTCTAATACCCATAATTTCTACCAAAGTAATGTCGGCAAGTTAAGAAATGATATCCTTGGGTTAACAACCTGGACAAGGGTTGGGCAAAGATCATCAAGGCACTAAGCGCCCAATTCAAGTTCCCAATCAAACAGAGATAGCCGGACTAGGCTATTCTTTTACCTACAGTCACATTAATCCTCAAAAACACAAACATGTTCCTTTATCTTCAGACATACAACGATTGCTTAAACCTGTAGAGGTTGAACCTGTACAGCCAGTATTAAAGGTTCCTGCCCATGTGATGACTATGTTATTTCCAAAGATGATACCGGTCAAAGGAAAGTAAGTCTTGATATCAGATCCAGAGGCGGAGGAAAAATCTCGGAGTCGTAAACAAGACATTGCAAGGCAGTTGTCAAACATACGCATCATTGTCAATATTAAGGGTATGAATAGAGATATCCCAGATGATGATTGTCCAGACATTATGGTCATCATTCGGGAGAAGGTGTATGATAACAGCCCCTTCATCACTGCAGTCCACCCGGACTTCACCCTTGATAATTAGATCAGCACTCCTTGCATTTATCGACAAGGGTAAAAAGAGCAGAAACTCCCTCTACCATGTAGATAGCCATAACTGCTTACTTTTCTGTACAGTATTAGCAGTTGTTTTGTCATTACATGCTAACACTTTGTATTATTGAACAATTTTATATATTAAGTGAAAGCATTTTGTTTCAGGACTCTAAATTTAGATATGCATATACTTGCTAATAAGGTGTCTATTCTCCACAACGATTGTAACTTTGATATGAAGTTGGACTCAGACTTGATGGAAATACAAGAGGACTATAAGATACCTCAGAAGATCAATGAATGGGTTGAACACAAACCCAAGCCAAATCTTGATCAAACCACCTCTTTCAACCTCGGAACTTCAGAAAACCCAAAACAAATCCAGATTGGTACGGACCTCACTTCAAACCAAAGGAATGACTTGGTTACTCTATTGACCCAATTCCAAGATGTGTTTGTATGGTCTCATGAAGACATGGTTGGTTTATCCACTAACATAGTCATTCATTTTCTTCCCATCAAAGAGGGATTCAAGCCAGTCATGCAAAAACTCAGGCGATTAAAACCTAAGTGGAGCTTAAAAGTTAAAGAAGAAATTGTGAAATAATTTCAAGCCGGTATCATCATGGTGTCAACATACCCTGAGTGGCTATCCAATATAGTCCCTATGCCTAAACCTGAGGGAAAGGTGCGAGTTTGCACGGATTACAGGGATCTAAATAAAGCTTGTCTTAAAGATAGCTTTCTTATGCCATTCATCCACATACTCATTGACAATACAGTTCAATATGACATATACTCCTTTGCGGATTGCTTTACATTTAATCATGGTTGCTGAAGAGGATCATGAGAAAACTGCATTCATCACTCCTTTGGGAACCTTTTGCTATAGACGGTTGTCATTCAGACTCTTCAATGCCGAAGTGACCTATCAACGAGCTATGATGGCTCTTTTCCACGATTTAATGCATAAAGAGATAGAAATCTATATGGGTGACATCATTCTCAAGTCCCAAAGGGAGGAAAACCACCTTAACCATCTCAGAAAGCTCTTCAACAAGTTGTATAAGTAAAACTTGAAGTTGAGTCTAGCCAAGTGCGCCTTTGGTGTTAAATCATGCAAGTTGCTAGGATTCCTATTCAGCCACAAAGGGATTGATTTGGATCCCACAAAAATCCATGCCATCACGGAAATGACCATTCCTCAGACAGAGAAGGAAATACAGGGATTTTTGGGAAGGATTAACTTCATCAGCAGATTCACCTCCCAACTCACAGCAACCTGTGAGCCTATCTTCAAGTTATTAAGGAATAACTCCTCCATGACATGGAATGACGAGTGTCAAAAAGAGCAGCTAGTCAATGTTCCTATTTTGGTACCTCCCAGGGATGATGTTCCCCTATTCATATACCTATCAATCAATGACAATGCCATGGACTGCATGCTAGGATGATACAGGTTAAGAGCGAGCTATCTATTTCCTCAGTAAAAGATTCAGCAACAGTGACCACAAGTACACTCTGATTGAGAAGACTTATTGTGCTTTAGCATGGGCTTCCATGAGGTTACAACATTACCTCCATGGTCACGTAACCTATCCCATATCCCGAGTGGATCCTCTCAAGTACGTATTCAGTAAACCCATGTTACATTGTCAACTGTCTAGATGGTAGTTGATCCTACAGCAATTTGACATTGTCTACGTGACGCGAAAGTCCATCAAAGGTCAAGGAATTACGGATCAACTGGCCGCCACACCTTCAGAGGATTTCAAACCCTTGGAAACATACTTCCCTAATAAAGGGGTAATGCCAGTTCAGCAATACCATCAGGACGATGCATACCATTCATGGAAGATGTATTTTGATGGAGCTGTAAACATGGAAATGTCTAGGGCTGGAGCAGTTTTGGTATCCATAACGAGGGAGCAGTATCCCGTCGCCGTTAAATTACAGTTTTCCAGCACCAATAACACAGTTGAGTATGAAGGTTGTATCATGGGGTTGAAACTTGCCCAATCAATGGCCATCATATGGTTAACTGTCTTTGGAGATTCCGAGTTAGTAATCAGACAAACCACCGGGATCCACCACACCAAAGAGCTATATTTTTTGCCTTACCATCAACAAGTTCTATAGATAGCTTCAAAGTTTGAAGAAATATCCTTCCTCCACATTCCTTGGAATATGAATGACTTTGCGGATGCGTTAGCAACTCTAGCCTCCTTGATCAGTATACCTGACAATGAAAACATGACAAGCAACGTACTTGCCCTGCAAAATGCTCCAGCCTTTGGTAACTACATTAGAGAAGTATCAGATGAGCTACCTCTTATCTAACACCCTTCGTATTAGCATATCAAGGAATATATGTGAGATGGATCTACACCCGCTGAGGCGAGTCAGGCTGAAAGAAAGTAGATTCATAGAATGGCTATGAAATTCTACCTGAGCGAAGATGCACTCTATAAAAGAGATGATGGACTAGGTCTCCTCAGATGTCTGGACAAAGACCAAGCTCAGAGGCTCATAGATGAAATCCATGGTGGAGTATGTGGCCCACACATGAGTGGCCCTCTACTTGTTAAAAAATCCTAAGAATAGGGCATTACTGACTCTCTCTCAAGGCTGACTGTGATGACCACGTCAAGAAATGTTACCAATGCCAAATTCATGGGAATGTTATCCACGCCCCTCCAAGGGAACTCCACAATATGAGTTTGCCCTGGCTCTTTTCAATGTGGGGAATGGACGTGATTGAACCCATCTAGTCCAAAGCCAGTAATGGGCATCGATTTATCTTTACCATGATCGACTACTTCACCAAGTGGATAGCAGCAGCCTCTTCCCCTAGAGTTACTAAAGAAGTTATCATTGGTTTCATCAGAAATAATGTCATCTGTCGATATGGAAAACCAGAGGTCATTATTTCAAACAATGCAAAAAACCTCAACAATCAAATGATGGAGGAGTTATACAGCAAATTTCACATCAAACATCATAACTCCGTCATTTACTGTCCAATGATGAATGGGGCTGTTGAAGCGGCTAATAAAAATATCAAAAAGATCATGCAAAAGATGTCCGCCAATCACAAAGGATGGCCTGAATTATTGCCTTTGACTCTGTTAGCCTACATAACGTCAATGCGCACTTCCATTGGGGTAACCACCAACTCATTGACCTATGGCCTGGAAGCAGTGCTCCCCATAGAGGTAGAAATGGAATCCCTCAGGGTGTTGATAGACGCACAGCTGGATGAAGACCAGTGGTTACAAGATAGGTACCACCAATTATCTCTAATAGATGAGAGGTGGGCTGCAGCTATCTTCCATGGTAAGTTATATCAACAAAGGGTCGCTAGATCTTATAACAAAAAAGTCCGGCTACGGCAGTTTAAACAACATGACTTGGTCTTGAAAAAGGTCCTTAATAACCAAGATTAATCCAAAGGAAAATCCGCCCCAAACTAGGAAGGCCCATTTGATGTCAAGGAGGTATTGACAGGAGGAGCCCTCAGATTATAAGAGATGGATGACGATGAATTTCCACAGCTCATTAACTCAGACACCATAAAACGGTACTATGTCTGAAGTTACCATCAAGTAAACATCCTGGTTTTGGATCAACAGATCCCCAGTCAATTCAGGTTTTCTAAACCTCTCGCTACATACAACCTTTCTTCATATCCGTTTGCCCCATCAGGGACAAACACTCTTTCCAACCAGTAGCCTAGTTCTGGATCATCAGATCCATCACTCAACTCAAGTTTTTAAAACCTTTCAAACCTTCAGTTTGTCCCACCAGGGATCAAACCTTTAACACCTTCAGTTTTGTCCCACCAAGGATAAAACTTTTCACACCTTCAGTTTGTCCTGTACATGGGATCAAAATTTTCATCTGTAATCCGTCCTGTACATGGGGCAAACTATAAGGCCCCAAAATTCGGGTACTTGAAACCCAAACTCGGTGCTTTACGATACCATTTCTATGAGCGGAATAATACTAATAATAATAACAATAATATAAAGATCAACTTAATTTACATATCATCAGAGTCTGAATCCCAAGTACGTAACCTTTAAACATTCATTACAACCCATGATATATAATATATATCATATTTGTCTTAATAAAGTTAATTAATACATAAAATAGCATTTCTCTAATTCAGCAACCTTTCCCTTGTTCTTAGCAGAGCTCTCTGGTTGTTCACACTTAGCTGAAATCATTTAAATTAAGCAAGGATGAGCATTTGAGTGCCCAGCAAGTAATAACAATTATATATATATAAGCTGAAAGAATTTAAATATTTTCTTTATATTACCCTTCTACAACGATTCAACAGTTGTGAAGTAATCTGTACCAATGATAATAATATATCAATTCTATACCAAATCTTTGAAACTACATACTGACTATAAATAGGGTTTAGGTGACATGCTATGAATATTGTTTTAAATTTTCATATAGGTTAAACAGAAATTCATCTGCAAACAATCATAACTTACAGGCACGGGGGGTGATCAGCCCATTATGCCCTGTATTGATCAATACTACATGCAAGAACGAGGGTATCGTTCACTCTAATCCGCCTTGGGCTCATAAAAGTTTTCCCGTGTAGGGATGTTCATACTTTTCTGGGTTCCAAATCAAAGGTTTTATCTTGTTCAACAATAATCTATAATTCAACATATATGTATACGGGTAATTGACAAAGGTATATCAACATATGATTAAATACAATGATTATCCAAATGGGGAAACTTGTATAACCATTTATAGAAATTAACGAACAGAATATATATCTGAATTATCATATACTAACATGTTGATAATCAATGAACGTATATAATATAGGGTTAATAATCTATACAGTAATAATTTAGTTTAGAAACATTCTTACTCATGTCCATTGCATAAAGAAAATGCAAAGGTAAGATAATTGCCTGATGCGCTGCTTACAGTTCGTAACTTAATTCTATCTTTTATTCACGACCTATCATTAGTCAGATTATTCATTCGATTAGAACAATATATCTCAACACGTAATACTGCTTATTGCAGTCAACACATAACCTAATCACATTGTTATATATGTTTAACAACCATTGAATCACAAACAAACACTTATACAGTCAAAATATCTAAGTCTAGATCAATTTCTGAAACATGTCGGCGTACCGACAGTTTTATCGGGTAATTATCGAGTCTAAGACTCTATCCTGTAACTTAGTATCAGTCATATTATTTTTAAATGACTTATTATAATTTTAAAACATTTATTATAATTTATCATGAATTTTCAAACATCGTAATCATTATTAAATGATTTAAATATTGAATAATTCTATTATCATTAATATTTAATTAATATTAAACTATTAATGAAATCATTTCCAAAATATTAAAGTTATTTATAATAACTTAGAATATTTTTAAAGTATTAATATTACCCTTAAATAATTTTTAAAACATTTAAAACATTTTTAAATAATTATAATTAATATTAAATTATTAATTTTTTATTTCTTAAAATATTAAAAGTCATTAAGTATAACTTAATAATATTTTTAATTCATTTTCATCCTTTTTAAATGATTTTTAAACTAATAAAACCATTTTTAAACTATTTATTTAATATAATTTTTAAATAAATTTAATATCATTAATAATAAATTAATAATTATTAATATTAAATTATTATTGAAATTATCCTTTAAATATTAAAAGTTATATTTTATAACTTAAAATATCTTGAAACACTTTATTTTCATTTAAAATAATTTTTTTATAATAATAAAATCATTTTTAAATTAATTTATTTAATATAATTATTACATAACCTTAATATCATTAATAATAATTAATTAATAAATTTATCTTTAAATATTAAAAGTTATATTTTATAACTTAAAATATTTTTAAATACCTTACTTAAAATGATTTTTAATATATTAAAATCATTTTTAATTAATTTATTTAATGTATTTATAAAATAAATAAAATATCAACAATATCCAAATAAATATTAATATTTATGAAAAAATATGTCATATTATTAAAAGTTAATTTTTATAACTTAAAATAATTTTTAAAATTAATTTTGTAATTTTCGGAATTTATTTACTATTTTTAAATGATTTTTCAAAATTAAAATAAATATAATTATTAAATTTGTCGCTATAGTCTTTAGCGACAGAAAGCGTCGTCGTAGGTGTTCTTGAGCCCTCAAGAACATTCATAGCAGTTAACAAGTTAGCACGTTTGACCATGTGTAGATCTTAGCTCGTTAAGTTTCTGGGATTTCTGCTCGTCATACCTTGTAGTACTAGTAACATACTACAAGCTCCAACAATCAACACGATCACAAAGCAACTAACAAAGGAGATCTAATCGTCCAAAGTGGCTGTCAGAGCTGTTCTTCATTTCTGGCTTACCCAGAAATGAAGAACAGTTCGACTGTCCACTTTTGGGCTTCCATAACTTGATTCTTGTGCAGTGGTTTTGTGATCTAATACATTCAGTGTGTAGCCAACATGTCAAGGAACAATTAGATTACATGTAATCACCATAACAACAAATAAATCGCCAGATTTTAACCAGTCAACCCATGTCAGAAATCACGATCATACGTTTTCTGGGTTACCCAGAAAACGGAAATCGTGATCGTCTTACATGGTTTGACCGTACACTACATGCATCCTGTTAATCATTTAGATGTTCTACAAGCTTAACTATGTAGCGAAAACAACATACAACAACCTTGTTACAATAACAAAATCCAATTAACAAAAACATGAAAGATCTTGGCCCATGAACTTGCTATCAGAGATTTCTGGGCATGTTCTGGGTTACCCAGATCTGACTTGGTCAATGTAGGTTAACGGTGTTTGACCACGATTAACTGACATTCTATGCATGATTTGGTCCTGCCACAAGTTCTAGATCACAGATCTCATATCACACTACATGTTCAAACATTAAAAACACAAAAACCATAAACATCCAAAGATCTAAAGGGCCTGACATTCGGTTGTCAGTCAACATAAAAAAAATTCCCAGATTTTTAAAAACACATAATCCGAGCCTATAGATGTTATCGATCTAACATCTATCAACCCAGATCATCATTATACACTACAAACAACATATTTAACACAAAAAAACTAACATCTAACATAGGATCAAAAGTCAGATTTCATTTTAGGGTTTATACCTTCTGTGAGCAATCTTTGATTCTTGAACACTTATTTGGTTATGGAATTCGTGGGGCTTGATTTAGGGACTGATCTAGCACTGGAATTCGTGGGTTTAGAGAGAATGGTCTAGTTGAGTGTTTGGGAATGAATGAGCAAAAATGTACACCTTTCTCTCTCTTAATCTATTTATATAACTTAGATTCAATGTATCTAACTTACAAGGTGTCAAAGAGGATAAGCTTGGATGATATATAGAGCATGAGCTATAATCTAGGGTGGTTACTTTGCAAACTAGCTTATTAAATAAATACCGAAAAGGCTATTTTAGTAAACTAACAAAGTATTTTAAGGGTATTTGTGTCCATGATGCTTGAATCTATGTTAAAATCAATAGATCTTAAACCTTAAGGTTTTCCAAATAATTTCTAGGGTTTAAAAATTTAAGATAAAAGTTCAATAAAATTTTAATTTAACCACACTAATTAAAATTAGGGATTTTAATAGAAAATTAGGGTTTTAAAATAATTAGGGTTCCTAAATAATAATTAGGGTTTCTAATTAACCTTAAAGTCTATAATACTCAACATTAATCAAATAACACAATTTCTTGTCAATCACAAACTTCGGTTTGGGTTTCAAGTTACGATTTAAAACAGTAAAATTAGGGTTTTCAAATATTGTACCATTATTGACCAATCATTAACAGTACGTACATACCGTATATATTTATAGCACTGAAAAATTAAAATATAATATTATTATATTATTATATTATTATTATTCTCATTCCTTGATAAAAATCCAAAATTAGGGTTTGGATTCCATATCTGATTATTCTTCCATATTTAACCTTATTAATTAATGTAAAATAATTAACTTAATAATATGTACTAAAATTCATATAATAAAATAATTATTATAATTATTCAAAAAATCACTTTATATATTATTTAAATAATATATGATATATAATCATGGAAAATAATTGATAAAAAAATTTCTGCTATCAAAGTAATTATTATAAGAATATACTTTATAATAATCAATAATTCTAAAATAAAATTATTTGTAATCATGTATGTAATAAATATATTTTTATTTACCACATAATTACATATGCACATTATCTTGCACAAATTCTCATCCTTAAAATAAAAAAAATTTATACGCAAAATTTCTTATTTATTTATATAGAAAATATCGGGTTGTTACATTCACCCTCCCTTATAAAGATTCCATCCACGGAATCTCCGTTTTAAAAATCTATACATACAAGGGTACATAGCATACATAATCATTGCAAGTAGATCTTGATCAACTTTGATCGAACTGATCTTTAACTATCCACATAAAGCTTGTCTTTCTGATTAAGCAGAAATTTAATTTCTAGAAGAACTCAAATTTCTCCCTCAAAATTTCTTTAAAAATAATTTACTATACATAGGAAAATCATGTAAAAGAAAATAAGAGTTATACGAATAATACCTGGAGTTGCATTACCAGCTGCCATCGTATCCTGGACAGTCATGTTGTAGACTCTTGCTGTTGATTTTGTTGGTTTGTTTGACGAGGTCGGTCCGGTGATTGCTAAAGTCCCGCTGCATGTGCCAGTATTCCCACTTCCTGCCTCCGTCCTTCTCTTCAGACAATCCTTCACCCTGTGTTCAATCGATCCACACAGAAAACACCCAATGTTCATCCTAGGATTGGGGCAGTTGGGAGAGATATGGCCCTCTTGCCCGAACTTGTAGCACACGAACTTTCCTTTCAGACACTCCCCTGAGTGGTTCTTCCCACAATTCTTACACTGTATTGCTGTCTTCTTAACACCTTCTTGTTTTATATGCACACTTCCAAAACTGCTCCCCTTCCTCTTTCTACTACAACCACTATTCCCACTATTAATTTCCACCTTCCCAGCTCCTTCGGTCTTTCCCTTATTCTTCATCTCCTTGTTGCAGAGGCTCATAGCCTCACTTCCCTCCTCAGCTATAATGTTTTCTCCATGAGTGTTGCAAATGTAGGGATCTGTAACACTGCCACCTTGTTAAAGAGCCAGGGTTTTAATTCCAGCTCAAACCTTCTAGCTTTCCTAGCCTCCGTATCAACCTTGATGCGGAGCAAACCTAGCTAACTCATTAAATTTAGCGGCATATTCTGACACCGTCATGTTTTCCTGATTCAACTCTAAAAATTTCACCTCCATCCTAGCCTGCATACTAGGTGAAAAATAAGTTTCAAAAAACAAAGTTTTGAATCCTATCCCATGTAACTACACCTTCTCCTGCCCTCACCTGATTCGCTTCCCACTAAAAGTTTGCCTCCCTCTTTATCATGTAGGTCGCAAAAGCGGTCGTTTGCCCCTCAGCTACCGTAGCTACCACAAATGCCTTTTAAATCTCTTTAACCCAAGTTTGGGCTTCTACAGGGTCCGTTGTACCTTTGAATTCCGTCGGTCCTACAGCCTTAAAGTCTTTGAAGTTGGCTAAGCGGTTGTCTGGCCAGTTTCCAGGGACTGGTATTCCTTGCTGCATAGATTGTGCTACCATGTTTGCAAAGTGCTGCATCGGGTCTGCTTGTTGTTGTCCCTCAACGTTGTTGACAGATTCTTATGCCCTTTGGTTTCGAGTTCGACGTCTTAGCGGCATTAGCTGGTTAAATAAAATCATAAATTTAATTTACATTCTAAATCTTATCGCATAAGATGAGTATATCAAACTCGTTTCATTACTCAAACATAGGTTCATATTTATTTAACGAATATTTTACGTAGCATAGCACATAATGCTTTAAACATCAATTATCCCATGGTGACTATAAAAGTCAGGATTTACAAACTTGATCATTACAAAATTTGGGAACATTACATTAAACAGATATACTTATCATATATATTATATTAAACATACCTACACAACAGAATCTATACTACCTATTTATTACACCGTTTTCTTGGACAACCTTTCGCCTGATGACCTTCTATCCCACAGATAAAACATGCTCCTAGTTTGTAGTCAGGACAATACAGAGTATTATGTCCTTCATAACCGCACAGAGAACATATTCTTTTCCCTTTCTTCTTATCGGATTTTCCTAAGTCATGGTCTTCTATCTTTCTTTTCCCCTTCTTGTTCGGAGCTGCACACGATGTGTTGCTTGAGGCTCCCATCTGATCAATTTGGATTTTAATTTTATCCTGTTCTTCTATTGTTTCTATTAACGCCTGTCGCTGTTGACTATTTAACAGCTTTTCTATCTCCCACAACCTTTCCAGAGAAGAAACCTTGTTCCTCAGATCTTTCATCTTCGTTGATGCTTGATCAGCTTCAATTTTAGTGTCCGAATCACTATCTGTCAGCTCTACCATCTCCGGATCTGGTACTACGTTTTCTATAATAACCACATCGTCTGAGTTGTTTTCATTATGAGCCTCCATTTTAGCTATTGACTTCGATATATGCTCGGATGTATGGGTTTGACCCTTCTTCATGCTATAAGCATATAACAAGCCTTTTCCACCAGACATCTACACGCATAAATTATCCTGATTAGCATATAGTATATACACACAGTAAACAAGAGTTTTATATAAGTTATCTTTTATTTTGTTTGACGATGAACTTAGTCAATTCATCTCTTTTTAAACTCTATATGAGTTATTTATATTTTCAATGTTTCCCTCTGTTTTAAGGTTATAGCCTAAGGTTTATCCCACCTAAGGTTTTTAACCATAAGCTCTGATACCAACCTGTAAGGCCCCAAAATCCGGGTACTTAAAACCCGAACTTGGTGCTTTACGGTACCATTTCTATGAGCGGAATAATACTAATAATAATAACAATAATATAAAGATCAACTTAATTTACATATCATCAGAGTCTGAATCCCAAGTACGTAACCTTTAAACATTCATTACAACCCATGATAGATAATATATATCATATTTATCTTAATAAAGTTAATTATTATATAAAATAACATTTCTCTCATTCAGCAACATTTCCCTTTCCCTTTCCCTTGTTCTTAGCAGAGCTCTCTGGTCGTTCACACTTAGCTGAAATCATTTAAATTAAGCAAGGATGATCCCAGCAAGTAATAGCAATTATATATATAAGCTGAAAGAATTTAAATATTTTCTTTATACTACCCTTCTACAATGATTCAACAGTTGTGAAGTAATCTGTACCAATGATAATGATATATCAATTTTATACCAAATCTTTGAAACTACGTACTGACTATAAATAGGGTTTAGGTGACATGCTATGAACATTGTTTTAAATTTTCAAATAGGTTAAAAAGAAATTCATCTACAAACCATCATAACTTACAGGCACGGGGGGTGATCAGCCCGTTATGCCCTGCATTGATTAATACTACATGCAAGAATCTGTCCGCCTTGGGCTCATAAAAGTTTTCCCGTGTAGGGATGTTCATACTTTTCTGGGTTCCAAATCAAAGGTTTTATCTTGTTCAACAATAATCTATAATTCAACATATATGTATACAGGTAATTGACAAAGGTATATCAACATGTGATTAAATACAATGATTATCCAAATAGGGACACTTGTATAACCATTTATAGAAATTAACGAACAGAATATATATCTGAATTATCATATACTAACATGTTGATAATCAATGATCGTATATAATATAGGGTTAATAATTTGTACAGTAATAATATAGTTTAGAAACATTCTTACTCATGTCCATTGCATAAAGAAAATGCAAAGGTAAGATACTTGTCTGATGCGCTGCTTACAGTTCGTAACTTAATTCTATCTTTTATATCACGACCTATCATTAGTCAGATCATTCATATGATTAGAACAATATATCTCAACACATAATACTTCTTATTGCAGTCAACACATAACATAATCACATTGTTATATATGTTTAACAACCATTGAATCACAAATAAACACTTATACAGTCAAAATATCTAAGTCCAGATCAATTTCTGAAACATGTTTGCGTACCGACAGTTTTATCGGGTAATTATCGAGTCTAAGACTCTATCCTGTAACTTAGTATCAGTCATATTATTTTTAAATGACTTATTATAATTTTAAAACATTAATTATAATTTATCATGAATTTTTAAACATCGGAATCATTATTAAATAATTTAAATATTGTATAATTTTATTATCATTAATATTTAACTAATATTAAACTATTAATGAAATCATTTCCAAAATATTACCCTTAAATGATTTTTAAAAAATTTAAAATATTTTTAAATAATTATAATTAATATTAAAGTATTAATGTTTTATTTCTCAAAATACTAAAAGTCATTAAGTGTAACTTAATAATAATTTTAATTCATTTTTATCCTTTTTAAATGATTTTTAAATTAATAAAACCATTTTTAAACTATTTATTTAATATATTATTAAATAAATTTAATATTATTAATAATAAATTAATAATTATTAATATTAAATTATTATTGAAATTATCCTTTAAATATTAAAAGTTATATTTTATAACTTAAAATATCTTTAAACACTTTATTTTCATTTAAAATGATTTTTTTTATAATAATAAAATCATTTTTAAATTAATTTATTTAATATAATTATTACATAACCTTAATATCATTAATAATAATTAATTAATGAAATTTATCTTTAAATATTAAAAGTTATATTTTATAACTTAAAATATTTGTAAATACCTTACTTAAAATGATTTTTAATATATTAAAATCATTTTTAATTAATTAATTTTATTTATTTATTAAATAAATAAAATATCAATAATATCCAAATAAATATTAATATTTAAGAAAAAATATTTCAAATTATTAAAAGTTAATTTTTATAACTTAAAATAATTTTTAAAATTAATTTTGTAATTTTCGGAATTTATTTACTATTTTAAATGATTTTTTGAAATTAAAATAAATATAATTTTTAAATCTGTCGCTATAGTATTTAGCGACAAAAAGCGTCGCCGTACGTGTTCTTGAGCCCTCAAGAACATTCATAACAGTTAACAAGTGAGCACGGTTGACCATGTGTAGATCTTAGCTCGTTAAGTTTCTGGGATTTCTGCTCGTCATACCTTGTAGTACTAGTAACATACTACAAGCTCCAACAATCAACACGATCACAAAGCAACTAACAAAGGAGATCTAATCGTCCAAAGTGGCTGTCAGAGATGTTCTTCATTTCTGGGTTACCCAGAAATGAAGAACAGTTCGACTGTCCACTTTTGGGCTTCCACAACTTGATTCTTGTACAGTGGTTTTGTGATCTAATACATTCAGTGTGTAGCCAACATGTCAAGGAACAGATAGATGACGTATAATCACCATAATAACAACTAAATCGCTAGATTTTAACCAGTCAACCCATGTCATAAATCACGATCATACGTTTTCTGGGTTACCCAAAAAACGGAAATCGTGATCGTCTTACATGGTTTGACCGTACACTACATGCATCTTGTTAATCATTTAGATGTTCTATAAGCTTAACCATTTAGCGTAAACAACATACAACAACCTTGTTACAATAGCAAAATCCAATTAACAAAAACTTGAAAGATCTGGGCCCATGAACTTGCTGTCAGAGATTTCTAGGCATGTTCTGGGTTACCCAGATCTGGCTTGGTCAATGTCGGTTAACGGTGTTTGACCACGATTAACTGACATTCTATGCATGATCTGGTCCTACCACAAGTTCTAGATCACAGATCTCATATCATACTACATGTTCAAACATTAAAAACACAAAAACCATAAACATTCAAAGATCTAAAGGGCCTGACATTCGGTTGTCAGTCAACATAAAAAAAATTTCCCAGATTTTTAAAAACACATAATCCGAGCCTATAGATGTTATCGATCTAACATCTATCAACCCAGATCGTCATTATACACTACATACAACATATTTAACACAAAAAACAAACATCTAACATAGGATCAAAAGTCAGATTTCATTTTAGGGTTTATACCTTTTGTGAGCAATCTTTGATTCTTGACCATTGATTTGGTTATGGAATTCGTGGGGCTTGATTTGGGGACTGATCTAGCACTGGAAATTCGTGGGTTTAGAGAGAGATGGTCTAGTTGAGTGTTTGGAAATGAATGAGCAAAACACCCTTCTCTCTCTTAATCTATTTATATAACTTAGATTCAATGTATCTAACTTACAAGGTGTCAAAGAGGATAAGCTTGGATGATATATAGAGCATGATCTATAATCTAGGGTGGTTACTTTGCAAACTAGCTTATTAAATAAATACCAAAAAGGCTATTTTAGTAAACTAACAAAGTATTTTAAGGGTATTTTTGTCCATGATGCTTGAATCTAGGTTAAAATCAATAGATCTTAAACCTTAAGGTTTTCCAAATACTTTCTAGGGTTTAAAAATTTAAGATAAAAGTTCAATAAAATTTTAATTTAACCACACTAATTAAAATTAGGGATTTTAATAGAAAATTAGGGTTTTAAAATAATTAAGGTTCTTAAATAATAATTAGGGTTTCTAATTAACCTTATATTCTATAATACTCAACATTAATCAAATAACACAATTTCTTACCAATCACAAACTTCCGTTTGGGTTTCAAGTTACGATTTAACACAGTAAAATTAGGGTTTTCAAATATTGTACAATTACTGAATCAATCATTAATAGTACGTACATACTGTACATATTTATAGCACTAAAAAATTAAAATATAATATTATTATATTATTATTCTCATTCCTTGATAAAAATCCAAAATTAGGGTTTGTATTCCATATCTGATTATTCTTCCATATTTAACCTTATTAATTAAGGTAAAATAATTAACTTAATAATCTGAACTAAAATTCATATAATAAAACAATTATTATAATTATTCAAAAAATCACTTCATATATTATTTAAATAATATATGATTATATAATCATGGAAAATAATTGATAAAAACATTTCTGCTATCAAAGTAATTATTATACGAATATAATTTATAATAATCAATAATTCTAAAATAAAATTATTTGTAATCATGTATGTAATAAATATATTTTTATTTATCACATAATTACATATACACATTATCTTGTACAAATCCTCATCCTTAAAATAAAAAAAAAATTATACGCAAAATTTCTTATTTATTTATATAGAAAATATCGGGTTATTACACGAACTACGTTGACTTGATCTCCCCAATACACGAGAGTACATAGGCAGCAATTTTTATTGTCCGGTCTCACCATAGAAAAGAAGAAAAAAAAACAAAAACAAACACCACTCTACATCCTTTTCACCACCTACAACTTTGAACCTTTACATTAGGTTCGAACTATGCAGACCTGATCTCATCTTCAATAGGAGTATGTAGGTAGCCATTCATGGTTCGGTCTCACCCCTACCAAAACACAAAAACTTGTCAACGATACAGGGATCATCTGAGACGCCCCCAAATTCTGACCGCCACTTGGTCACTCGAATTCGGTTCGTCACGTTCTCAAAGTATTACTGTGACGCCCCCAAAATAGGTATACATTACCTATTCTGAGTCATCAAATACATGGTACAGAACATAAATACAATCTTAATTATACAACAAGAGAGCTGTGAGTTTAAATACAAATACTGTCTTCTAGACAATATTCACTCTCAGAATGAGTCCTCATTACATTTATTGTCATACTATTTAACAGAATAGTGAGGACTACTAGCTAATACTATCATCCGGACCATTACTCCGTTCCCCGACTCGTCCCAGCAACGTTCTCATTTCCTGAAGAGAACAGTGAAAGAAAGAGTGAGCTCAACTAGCCCAGTAAGAAATATTATGACTAAGATAATGCAGAATAAATTATCATTAGCCTTAAACAGTGTTAAACTAATACAATATAATAAACATCAAGTTTAACTACAGCGGAACAAGTAATCCATTAAAAGAGTCAAGTAGAGAATAAAATCTACTATATTTTATGATTTAAAAGGTTTTTCATGACTTTTATAGCTGAGACTAAGCTTAATAAATAATCCACATATCGAATCACCCCTGCACTACGGCCAAGGATATTCTTTAGTATCACGACCACAATTATCCATGCACTACGGGCCAAGAATATTTATGTATTCATTAATGGTCATGATCATGCCAACAAATGTCCATCAATGCACTACGGGCCAATAAGGACTTTTATCACATCATTTGTAACATTACGGTCATGATTACACCGAATAATCCCTGGTCATAATCATACCAAGTCCATCTATGCACTACATGCCACAGATGACTTTCAAAAAATATAAATATGAGGATGATGACAATGATATAAGAATTCAATAAAACAAGTTCAAGAATTAATTTGTCCAAGAACTAATAACGTCCAGATTGTCAACATGATACTTCTTTGTAGAGTAAAATTCAAGAATGCTCCGAAGAATATTTCCATGAAAAGATACTGGATGAAGTGCAAATATCAAGGATATTCCACTAATTTCATGGAGTATAGAAGTCAAAACTTTAACCAACTGAGTATAATAAAGAATGGAATAATAAAAGAAATCACCATGCATGTGGTACTTCGCATAGACAGGTTATTCCAACAGAATACTAAATAACGGAACCAAGTCAGGCGAAATTCGCACCGACAGGAAGTTCCAATAGAATAATAAAGACAGAACCAGGTCCGGCGTAAAATGCACAGACAATATATTCCAATAGAATAGTAAAGACTGAATAATAGAAGAATGTCACCAAGTATAGGGTAGCCCGCGTATATAGGTTATTCCAACATAATAATAAAGAATGGAATAACATAAGTTCTCTTCATGAATACAAAAGAATAACACCCCTTACGAGTACAACAAATAATATTCTCTACCTTAAGAAGAAGAGTACTGGATATATAAGTAGTGAAGTAGCAGAATACTTTCTTCTTTCTCTCTATAGTTTATCTCTCTAGAATTTCAGTGAATTCGTAAGAAAATAATGAAGGAATGAGCTTCTATTTATAGAAAAATAGAATGCATAGTAACTAACTCATGAACGGTCCAGATTGATTTACTTTAATCTGACGGTCCATATTTAAAGCAAAATTTTTTAAATAAAATATAATATATATTATTTATAATCTAATAAAATGAATAACTTTATAAAAGATTTTACTATGCAAACACTATGCAGGCACCATGCAAACACTATGCATAATAAAATATAATATATTCTAATTATTGTCTAATAAAATAGATAACTTTATAAAAGTATTTTGTTTTATATAAAAAGATTTTACTATGCAAAACACTATGCAGACACTATGCAACACTATGCATAATAGAATATAATATATTTTGTTTATAGAATAACTTTATAAAAGTATTCTGTTTTATATAAAAAGATTTTCTGTATTATTAAATTAATAATACCAACAAAACTGAGTGACTTATCACGTAAGCATCAATAATTAATACCGTGTGCTACTATGCAACCACGCGTATTACTGTACTTTTAACACCGGGTGTTTCAACAGTTAACGGTAAAACTTTCGCCGTTATTTTCATAAAATATTTTAGTTGTTTTCTCTATCCGATAATAATTCCGTTTTGGGGTCCACCAATGATTGTGTTGTTGTGCGAATATTCCCTGTTAAAATAATATTCCCCGACCAATCGAATATTATATAACAACTTGCGTACTTTGTAAAATTTATAAATATTACCCACAACTATAACATTATATCAATTTCACTCCATAATATTCAAAAATAATATTTATAGAAAATTCATCTTTATTCAAAAAGTTGGGGTTTTACAATTACCATAATAACTAAAATCACACATTCACAACGAAAGATCTAATTTATAATAATATACAATGTTTTATTATAATTATTCCCCCAAGTCTCGCAACCTACATTGCTTAATAGATTACATAATAATATCGAATAAAGACTTATTACATAATCCTACTTAAGCTTAAACATTGTCTGAAAAAAGTCTTAATACAACATAATAAACTTTAAACATTATGGGACAAGCTAGTCGGTAGCCTTGCCCTTGTCTTTCCCAGAGACACCTCCCTATTCCTCCTTAACTGAAAGGTTTTAAATAAGCAAGAATGAGCACAAATTGCCTAGCAAGTAATATACAACAAGGGTAAGGAGTTTTATAACACATGTTTGAAATATCGAAATATCATCTCTAAGATAGTTCAGAGTTTCAGAATAATATCATGAATAATGAATATCAACAATTCTTGGAATAAGAACAATAATTCAATATAAATCAAAATATATATATATATATATATATATGAATTCAAATACTATCAAGGTATCCGACTGGATAACAATTTATACTGAGCAGTCACTAAGGACTATTGAACATCTACTAGAATTACCAATATTAAACTGATAACCCAAAAGAATCAAGTACTATAGATGATCAATCTACAATACTCTAAGTTATGCATAACACCACAATAATAATCTACTCATGTGTTGGGGTTTCAAACAATATGCATTCCCCTTACCTTAAGGGTTGTCAAACTCAATTTTCAAGATTTCCGCACCAATCAATTGGTTTGGACAGTTTTAAAAATATGCATATAATCTAGCCGAATCAAATTGCATAGATACTTTAACAATATTCAAAAACAATACCAAGTTCATATGAATAATAGTTTTCCTCAAGAGTTTAACATACTAGCTCAATTGAACGAATAAGTAGGATAACTTACATTCAATGAGATATGCTTACGATATTCATTGAATAAAGTAATGCAAGAGTTAGAATACTCGTACAATGTAAAGTAGGGTTCGGATACTTGCCTTAAGCATAGTTTATCCACGTTAAGAAATCAATACTTTCGAATCATATTTATAGCGTATTATATGTTCAAGATGTTCATTAGCTAACACAATCTTTAATCAAGCTTAACATGATTCAAGTATGCATATATGGTATAAAATCAGATTATAGATCATAAATCAAATACCTAGTCATTTCATATGTAAATTAAGAATGTTCAAGATTAAGTACTTTTTATCCATGGACCATCCTAGTACGAGGCAAAAACCAATATATAATCTAAGCATCCCTTATATACATGTATCAATAGGTTTTAAACCACCTCTAGCATTATAGGTACCATATAAGTTAACTGCCAAAGATCAAATTTCAAAACTAACCAAGTTCTGACTTCAGACTGGCGCAACTGCACCATGGCTAAGTATAGGACTGGTGCAGCTGCGTCGTCCTCTGGCTAAGCCAAGACTCAGCTGTTGCCTTGAGGTTTCTGTCCGGCTTGAACACACAATCATACATAATGTATTCTGTCATGTTAAAGGTCTTTTCATGCTTCTTAAGTCAATCTAGGTTCCTTCTTTCATAATAAAATCCTAAATTGATCATTTCAATAATTTAAGGCCATTCAAGGTCATAAAACCACAAGGTCTATCATGCTTGCTCTCAAAACATACAAGATAGTTATAAAACTCATATTAGGCATGCTTGTGAGTACTAATAACACATATGTGAAATTAGCACCGCTTTGGTTGAAAATATGCTTCATTTATGCTTTTCTTAAAATATGAAACACAAGCATGGTATGTATATGCTTATACTACATGAGTGAGTCTAAGAGTATCATCAAACGCGATCACAAATGTCAAATTCTAATCCTCAAGGTAGCATGTTAATATTCATGTTCGAAAGTCGTAATTTTGCTCGTAAAGCTTACTAATTAGGTCCACATGTTGATTTTTGCTTACTAATCTCATAAACACAAGCTAATGGTTTATTCATGAATTTCTAAGTCATACTAACATGCTTGCAAAGAGAGTATACATACATGGCATTCATACATATCAAGTTCGTTTCTAAGTTCCTAAATTTATTTTAAACTCCACACTTTCGTTAATCATGCTAAGCTAGTCTAGCATGCTAACATTAGGTTCATATATCTATATATACCCCTTACACATGCTTGCATACTAGTATATGTCATAATAATTGATTAACACTCGACAGATTTTAAAAACAAAAGCCCCAACTGAACTCAGGGACCGGCGCAGCTGCGCTGTGCCTCAGTGTTAATACGGCGCAGCTGCGCCACGTTTGGTTCGAGCCAGGAACAGTCTACGTCGGCAGAAAACTAGCCCAAACACAGAAATTACTCATGAATTCATTTCTAAACACTCATGTATCAGTTTAAACATGTTTATATGGTCATATAACAACTATATGGACATTACCCAACCTCATTAACATCTAATTTCACAAAATCACGAATTTAAATTTCAAGAGTTCCAAAACTCTGGTTTTACAGAGAATGAAATGGAAGCAAGGAAAATGAATTATACCTTTGTAATGTGCAATGAACTTTCTCCTAATGAACTCTCAAGCTCTTAGAACACTTGTATGCTCTCAATCTTACAATAAGCAATTTATCAGACAATTCCCAAGCAACACCAACTGATAAACATGTCTACTATTTATAGAAGGAGTTTGGACTGGACATTGGTGTTACACAAGGTTGGAATCCATGGTGCAATGAAATGAAACAATGGTTGCTCAAGGGTTGGCCAACCACCCAAAACTTAGCCATCATCACCTAAGGCTAGCCTTTTGGAAGAATACGTGTACTAGCTTGAGCTACTATTCATGTACTTGTGCCACTCATTTTGGGACAAAATGAAAATCTCAGCAACAAGCTTAGCTCCATCTCATTTAGTTACTTTGTTATCCAAAAATGGTTTTAATGTCCAAGTATCACCATATTAGGAGAAATTAGGGTTTTATATATATATATATATATATATATATATATATATATATACATACATACTCACAATCATATAGTCCATGTACATCAAATACACGCAATAAAATAATACAGTCAGGTATTATTTTTCGGGTAGTTCCATAATTATTTCTACTACTCACATAACCATTAATCTAATATTATTATATTAATGACTTACTTATTTATGTCAAATAAATAAATTATTTACTTCCTTGATTAATTACCACAAATATTAATTTAATCCATTCTTCTAAATTAATGTACTTATGAATCTCTTTAATCATTAACTATCTATATAATTCTTATTATATTCATAGATATATTACAAATAATAATAATCACATATTATTAATTAATTACCAAGTAATCAATATTCTACCACAATTAATTAATGGTTTACTTAATAATTCCCTTGTTAAACATAACGTATCTTATTTCATGGTTTATAAATGTCACACTTATCACATAATTGTTCCATTTAATTTCTAAAGTAGAAAATTTAAATTTTCTCCAACTGACCACTGGCGCAACTGAGCTAGTTTGTGCTACTAGGACGGCGCAGCTGCGCCGTACCTTGACAGTGTCAAGACTAGTTTAGCTTCAAGCATGTGCCAATTTTCATCGCTAAACTCGTTTTATACGACATGAATTAATGTCCATATGAGTGATATTACAAGTCTAATAGTGTATTGATTACTTATATGAAATCACCTGATCATACACGATTAATCTTCTTAATTCCCGTTTTAACTCACTTAGTGAATTTCCTCGTTTCACAATATGCCACACAAGGAATTTCACAATTCTCATTATCAAATCCACATTTCTCAATACACATTAATATAGTGCAACTCAGTTGAATTAACCAACTTATAAAACATGAACACTTATATTCACATAAATATTATTTCCATTAATATTTTCATTTAATATTACATGGAAACTCTCGGGTATTATATCATCCTTCAATCCACCACACTTCATCGGCTTCAGACCAAAGGGATGGAACTACCTGACCTCCTCATTCCAATAGGAGAATCGACGACCATCTAAGCTGCGGTTGAGTCCTCAGAGAAACACCAATCCATAAGAGATGGAATTACCTAGGCTCCCCCATACAAAGGAGTATCGGCGACCATCTGTGGGGCGGTCAACCTCAGAGAAGAAAGCCATACTCTTCTCCATCACCACATATAGAAATAAGTCCCAAGACACCAAAAATGGTAGGGAATACACACAGATCAATGATCCATTCTGAAAGATCCTGAGACATCTCAGTGCTCGTCAATCAAGGAGGAGTTCAAAATACATCAAGATCATAAGCCCTGTAGAAACAGGCAAATATCAAGCAAGTACCAAGGCATAACTAAAAAGGGAAGTGAATCAAAATATATCTCTTTGCCATATATAATACTATTTAATATATACAATGTATATTGTACATGACAAAATGGCTAAGCTAGTCTGTGTAGGAAAATACTAGACCATCTACAAATCAGTGTATATGCGCGCTATAAAGTCGAACATGGCATCTCTATTCGAAGAAGGAGGTAACGTTACGAGCTCCTGCCCAAGGGTATCTATACGAGCCAACAGATCCACAACCAACTGCATGGTGATACTATGCTCATCGATATAGGCACTCATCTCTGCAATAATATCAATAGTATGAGACCTCACTGCAGTATTGTCTGTAATAGTGACATCTCGGGCAGATATAGTGCTATCCCACTCAACAACTACTGCATCTTTGGATAATCTAGCCTCATCCCGCTCAGCAACAGCGGTGTCTCTATGAGCTAAAGCATCACCTCTCTCCAGTAGAGCGAAATCTCTCCTAGCAAGAGCTGTCATCAGCAAGGCCCTAGCCTGATCTCTCTCAAATGCCATCATATATAGACTCTATGCTAAATACTCTAAAGGGGGAGTCACAGCTATAGAAGTACTAGGGAGAATCAATCAGAGCTGCTGGAAACCCAACAAACAGCTCCTCCCCAGTGGGAGGATCAACGTCCTCTATGGGCTCCCCCACTATCAAAATTAATCCCCTGCTCTGTGGATACAACCACAGCCGATGTTGTCTCTACCTCCATCCATGCAGAATACTCTATAGAATGGCTCGGATGACTAATAGAAAATTTATCCCTCTCACGCTGAGCCCAACAGGCATACACCCTGGATCTATCCTTTGCTGACAAATGGCGAGAAGCCAAACGCTGACCCAATGCCCCCTCAAAGGGATGAACATCCTAAAACTGGTCAAACTGTGCCATCATAGCCAGTGAATGATAAGTGGTTATGCCCCTCAAACCAGCCAGAGGGAGATAATCCATGTCAGTTGCATGAGTAATGAAGCTGTAGGGAGAACTAAGCCATGTACACGATAAAATGTCAATTGGATCTCCGATCCCTGCCAAGAACACCGACCAGGATGCAGCATCTGTACACTCCGCTGACTGAAAGGAGTAAGACATGGTTATCTCGTGGAAAAATCAGTACTCATGCCGTTGGAAGGTGCCAATCGATCTCAGGTGTGACATAAACCACACATACAACATGACCGAGCTGCCTATAAATACACCTAAGGAATATGTGTGGCAATACGTGGTTGATCTCAATGTCTCTTCCATTATCATCGGCACAATGGTATGACCTTCCCTGAGAGCTCTCACTGCCATGATAATACAGATGTCCAGCTCATCCATATATAGTGGCATGTACAGATAAGCCACTAAACACATTGAATACGTCTACTCTGGCAACACGCCACTGATCCTCCAACGTGGTGAAATCCTTGGAGTGCCATGCATAACTGTCCGATGAGCCAAATATGTCTATCAGAAAATGATGGGACACTACATGACCGGATGTATTCTCATCCTATACTACTCTACGCCTCAACCCGGTGAGGGTCATGAACTGCTGGCTCATATCACTGATAGGCATCCGAGTGCAAGGCCTGTCTAATGGCAAAGCCATCAACCGCTCATACTCCTCTAAGGTAAGAGTCAACTCCTGGGTCCCAAATCAGAAAACCTGCCTCTTTGGTACCCAATGTTCCATCATACCCTCTACAAAACCCTCAAGAACCTGGAACGTCAAGAAGGTCATGGATTGTTGTAATAACTGATCTACAGTCACCCGATCTGGAGGTGACAAACTATCATACCAGGATCTCAGACGGGAGGCCACCAATACTGGTGGGCTGTGATCAATGCAGCTAACTGTCGAGGAAGACAACTGTGTGGGCCTTATCATAAGACCATCCAGGGATCAATGCTGAATATCTCTGGACATACATATGCATAACATAATACATGCATGATAAACAATAGATGGCAATATGATGTAGGGAATGGAAAACAGTACATACATTCCTAAGTACATCATCATCTAATACATCATCTCTGTATACAGCTGGAAAATACAGAGAAATGGGGCAAAACCGCCCAACAACTAACAGAGGCTTATCAAAAGATATAACAAAAATGAGGCACAGCCACCCAGTATCTAACAGAGGCCTATCAAAAGATATAGCGAGAATACACATCAGAAGAAGTCAATGGTGTTGTTGTCCACATCATCACTGATATACATCTGATGTAACTCCTCATGAGTCACTGGATTTCCACAAAAAGGGATGTCAGGCCGATACAATGGAGGATCTACACCGACAAAGCCATATGGGTCATCTGAAGGGCCAACCCCTGAGCTAAAAGGATCAAAGTATCTGCCTCTGAAGGATCTCTGCCCAAATGCCAGATGAAAAAATATGCCCGGTCCAACTGCATGGTCAAGCTATCAATCTGTGTCAAATGAGTCAGATCTCGGACACAAGCCATCCAATCTGTCATCATTACTGATCCAGGAACCATATCCCCTATGAACTAAGTGGCGCAGGTCTGGGCTCCGATGGTATGAGGGGACCACCAGCGGTATAATGCCTCCTAAGTAAACAAGCCCTCTGACAAAGTGTAGCTGTCAATGCCCATCAACGGGATATCACTAATAAGAGACTATGACACAAGCTGATAATGCCTGGTATGAGGCAAGATCGATATACGAATCTCTCATGTAGTGCTCCTAATAGCACGCTGTCCTAAATAGAGCTCTCATCCTCCATCTATGAAGAGAGGAATCCAGCGGGTGGATATCACGTACTCAACGCCAGTCGGGAACCCATCCTGAAAGCCAACTATCAAATGTTCCCCACAATAGGGAACCCAAGTGATGGCATCAACTGTCAACAACTCCAACTGTAAGCGATAATGGGTGAAACCCTCAGCTACAGGAACCTCTGCCAAAATGGAGTGATGCCATCATCGTCCCCATGGATAGGTCTCTAAACCTAACACGCTGATGGGACACATACATGGAGCCTCTCATAAGCCCAAAACTTCCAACACAAAGGCAAACATATGCGGTCAGTCAACACTCTTAACCCATACATGGAAAATTAAAAGAGAAATACTCACCAGCAGAAATGGGTAAAATCCTAGCCAAGCCTCTGTCAAGCCCTGCGAACGCATGCGCATTCCCCTGAGGAAATAGGCAAAAGTATAGGAGCCCCAGTCATACTCTCCAATACGGTCCACCTCTTAAGTGGCGCCAATCAAAGTAAATGACACCATGGAAGAGTTATCTGCTATGAAACAACCCCGGACGATAACCAGGAACAATCGCCAAAGAATGCGATCCCTGACTCTCACATCAGCAGGTATGGGCTCACTCAAAATCCCACTCATAGCATCTATGCTCAAAGGACCTGTACGAACTGTCCTGCCCTTGAGCGCCTCAGCCAGAACTCCTAGCAAGGATCTAACGATAGTCGGGGTGATGTTCGTCGTATAAGGCACTGGCGCCCTCCAAACTCCATGGCATTGATAAATCGCCAATCCATTAATGTCATCATCACCTCACAATCCAACAAATAGAGAGACTAGGTTTGGTGAAACCAACGCTCAGACAATGCCCTGAGGAAACCCCAGGGACAACGGCGGGGAAGGATAGAAAAGAACGCCTCAAATCCCCATCCATGAACAATCTCTCGATAATCTGGATGAAGAGCCTGATAAAGAGAGTGTATGCTGAACCAATTCCCTTGAAGCTGTGTAAAGCCGGGAACCTTCACCATAAATACAAAGTAGCATCAGAATCCTTGGTCTTCATTACTAGGGAAAGAAAGATCAAACCCAATTTTTTCCTCTTTTGCATGCAAGTAGACCGAGGGGTGGCGACTCAAATCATCCAGAAGCTCTGGAATCATCACATTAATGCCTAGAAGATCCCTGCGGGGAGCATGAGTAGCAATAGCGGGAGTCGCAACCGGTACATCCTCCTCCTCGTCCTCAACATCTCGTACATCAACCCAAATATGACAAACCACCGCCGCCACCCCTCCGCCTCGGTCCAATTTAAGTTGCAAAGGAGGTCTCACAAATTAAAAAAGTTATATCAGGAGAAAAGATGCTACGCGATTGAGCGGAAAAGCTTGAAATCCTGATTTTCAAAGGCCAAACTGTGGGTCTACATATCACTCATTGGTATTCACCCAGACACAAGGCTTATAACACCAATGATCACATCTATTGCAAACTACACTCGGTAATACCTCACAAAGGTCAGATGACGTCAATGCGGAGTCGTTACTCCAATCATCACCATACTTTTCATCATAAACCTCTCCCCAGCGGAAACTTCACACAACATCAACTGTTGATGGACATCACAATGAAGGTCAAGCAACCTTGACGTCACTTTAGCTGTTGGCAATTAAATCCAGTAAAGCATCGGAAGCCATCCTATGATTTCAGCCATCGAAGTACATTTCGATGAAGGTCAAGCAGCCTTGACATCACCAGCCGTTGGCAATTAAACCCAATGAAGCGTCAGAGATGGTCCGATGATCTCATCCATTAAAGTACATTTCAATGAAGGTCAAGTAGCCCTGACAACATAAACTGTTGGCAGTAACTCCAGCAGAGCAAGGGAAAAACCTGGCGATACAAACCAGTGAATGCCATCCTCATCGGGGAGGACCGATGATGGAATCTGTTATACAAGTTAGACAAAACAGAATCCCTCAAAGTCTCTTGTACATGAGAGAAATATCTTTAGAGGAAAGTCTGTACTCAAGAGAAAGGACGTTGGTGATAACCCCAATGTCAACATCTTGGAGGTTCCTATGAGCTTTGGATAACACGTCCAAGCAGTTCATCAAGATCATCAGTGATAACTCCAGTCCCCATCAGAAGTCGTGGGAGCATATTTTCATAGCATCCTATTGGAAACTGTCCAGCAAACCACATTCATCATACATTTGCATCATGATGCAGTACATTGCATCATGATTATCCTGTCATATTTTAAGTGTCTAGGATTCTTTATCATATCCATGCCATTACATTGCATGAATATAATAAAGAGGGGAATCGATAGACACTCAAAATTTTGTATTCTTGTTACTAACATTGTAGAAGGGCAGAATCATATTCCAAAGATAACTGTGGAGGTCAAATCAGATCAATCCCGGAGATAACCCCGGGATACTCAGTCAGTCCCATCTCGGAGATAACCCCGAGATACTCAGGTTTAGTCCCAGAGACAACCCCGAGAGTTTCAGTCACAACCTCAGAGACAACCCCGAGGAATGCAGTTCTAATTCCGAAGATAACGCCGGAGAAGTCAGTCCCATCTCAGAGACAACCCCGAGATACTCAGTTCTAGTCCTAAAGACAACCCTGAGAGTTTTAATCATAACCTCGGAGATAACCCCGAGGAATGCAGTTGCAGTTCCGCAGATAACCCCGGAAAAGCTCATTTCAATCCCAGAAGTCAGCTTCAACCTCGGAGATAATCCCGAGGCACTCAGTTCCAATTTTGGAGATAACCCCGGGAGGTCAGGCACACCTCAGAGACAACCCTGAGGACATTCAGCACCTACAACAGCCCAATCTCAAAGATAAACCTGAGCAATGACTGTTAAATCATCCCAGAACCAGATATAACTCCGGTGAGGGGCAAAATCATCATTTTTCCACCGTAATCCAACATTTGCACCATCTCAATGTCATCTCATACCACATTCTACACAGAAGTGTCCTACAAGAACCATAGCTCAAATCTTGAGTGACTACTACACAAGTTAGCACACCGAATATAATTTGAAGACCTGGGCATGGACCCATCTTCCTGAAATCGTACAACCTCTTATCTCATGTCATTGTGTATCTCTCGACAACAGCATTTCGTAAAGGTATTATATGCCTCGATCAGATGCCCGGATTGAAAGTTAAGAAGGTTCAAGCGGACAACGCGTTGTATGCGTGCACGTACTTCAAGATGACGGGGCCCACGCAAGTACACCTGTGGCTCCCCCCTCTATAAATAGAGGGCTTGGGGTGGCCATTTTAGAAGAGAAAAATGCGAGGAAGCCCTGTCCATTTTGCTTTGTACATACTATAAACTGAGTGCTTTCTCTTTCCAAACACTTGTGAGCTTGTGCTTTGTCATATTTTACTGGTGGAAATCGAGTGTTCATTCATTTAAAGCCATTTGAAGTCTTCTTGGAATCCCACTCTAAGACTTCTTCCATTTCTTAAAGCCTTTCTCCATTTTTGTACACGCACAGTTATTCACGTTGAGAGTCGTGTTGTGTGCGTATGCCCGGACCATCGGTCCGTTGTTTTTTCTTTCTTTTGTATATATATACTTATATATATATATATATATATATATATATATATATATATATATTCTGTCAGCAAACTCTGTTTGATTGAGCTTAAATGTACATCTGGAGCGTTTAATTCTTTTATATATATAAATACTTATATATATATATTGTCATCAAACTCTGTTTAATTGAGCCTGGATATACATCCAGAGCGTTTATTGCTTATATATATATATAGGGGAATGATCCATAGCATCTATATGCTATAGGATAAAAAGTGGCATATAGGCTCTAAATCGTCCGCTTTATTGACGAATGGCTGAGATCAGATTTGGGAAGTTACCATCTGCTAGAATTACTAGCGGACGTTTAAATGATAAATTGTGGACGGTTATGCCCCCCTTATACACAACACTTGGCCAAGACAAACCCACTTGACCAAGAGAAAACACAGCAACTTCACAATCCGCTAGTAAGACTAGCGGACGGTAGTATATAACAATTTCAACAGTTTAATTACAACACGAATATCTTCCTACAAGCAAATCAACAAGCACGATTCCATATTATTGGGACCCAAACTACTACTTTCTGTCAAAAATGAAGGAATTTGCCATGGGGAAAGTTTTGGGTTATCGCTAATGCTCAGAGTTTGCAAATAGTTAAGACCCAAAAAGAAATCTTTGGGGATTAAAGTGAAATCGTTGGCATCTAGAAAAAATTCTTGAAAAGAAAAGAGATTGGCAAGAGAAGGTAAGGATTCAGAGAGTGAATTTCTTTTGAAGGGCGAAGGTTTTCACCTGAGAGAGCTGTGACAGCTCCGTCGGGAGAGTGCCGGATATAGATTTGGAAGCGAGATTAATGGAGGTTACTTGGTTTGAGTTGTTGTAGTTGACGCCGGACCAGTCGCAGTAGGAATTGTTGGTCCAGTCGGATGGGGCGGGGGTGAAGGAGGAGGCGGGTTTTTCCATCACTGCGTCGTTGTCGGTGATGGAGAGGGAATGGAGAAGGATGAGAGAGAAATGGAGGAAAAAGTGTTTTGGAGACGCCATTGTTAGTGGGGGTTAAAGTGGCAATATATTTTATTAACAATGTCCGCTAGTACTTCTAGCGGACGGCGTAATCCCAAATCAAATCTCAGCCTTTCATGTCTTAAATGAATGGTATAGATGTTATATGTCATTTTATATTCCATAGCAAATAGATTTTATGGATCATTCCCCATATATATATATATATATATATATATATATATATATATATATATATATATATATATATATATATATATATATATATATATATATATACATTTAGTCCTGCCTGGAGTTTACTTCGTGGCGGTTGATCGTCTTAATATATATATTTATCGCTTTTATATATATTTTCATTTCCAATCCCCCATGGAGTTTACTTCGTGGCGGTTGATCGTTCATATATATATATATATATATATATATATAACTATTTACAACTTTCATACAAACTGCAACATCATGTGAGCCTAGGAATCATGTCATCACAGATCCATTCTCCTGAATCTAGATTCGGTTCCCGTGATAAACATTTTCAACTGTAATCAGCCTGTAAATTATTCACGGTGTTTGAATTTCCTTAGATGGCTCACATGCCCACAAAGAGTTCAGCACTGCTATGTATCTTATTTTCTTGAAGATGCTTCGCATCTCGAAAATAATAAAGCAATCAAGCCGAACACATAATAAAATGGAAGTATCAAAGGCCTCAATTGCTATTGAGCATAAGGGTTTGAAAACCACCTTTTATAAAGCATCATTGCTATATCTTGTTAAAACTGAACTTTTATACAAAATTCAAACCCTTTGTATATAGGTGCAAACGAGGCATAGCACTACTTCTAGATAATTGTACATTGACCCACACACACACACACATTCATGTAATAGTTTAATTGAAAAGTGGCGGTCACCGTGTTACCACGGATGTCAGGGGGTGCTTAACACCTTCCCTCCGCATAATTAAGCCCCCAGACCCTAACGAATCTTGGTTTCAGAGACCTGTTAAGCAGTGTCCCATCACTAGGTCAATGTGCAAAGTTTATCTCGGTTGAGTTGGTGCAACCATTTAAAAATACCAATTGGCGACTCTTACAGTCCAATCGTCGGCATATACATGTCGGACCTTTTCAAACTTATTTTTTCAAACAAATCTCACCTAACATGAGAACACCAAAAGACAAGAACAAAAAGGGACAAATAAAAATACCGACGTCGACACTACTCTCCAACCTCGAAGGGTTGTAGAGTCGATTAAAATCAACTCCACGAACCAACTAGGTAGGAACAATAGAGTTAAGCTTCACTCTTCACAAATCATGAATCATAAGGATACATGGAAAAAAAAGAGACAGTATAAAGGAAAGATTGCCAAGAACCCATATAAGTCCAAATGGAGAAAGAATCCATATACACACACAATCATGCATCATGCTAGATGTTTTGTATATAATAAAATTGGTCATAAGGCTGCAGTATGGTACAATAACTCTCTGCATATTAGACCCAAAGTTAAGCAAATTTGGGTTCCCAAGGGTACTAACAAGGTAAGACCAATGCAAGTATGGGAATTAAAATGAGAGTTTAATTTTACTGCGGGAATAGAGCTCCACGATCACAAATTGGTATCTGGACAGTGGATACTCAAGGCACGTAATTGGGAAAAAAGCCCTCCTATCTAACTTCATTGAGAAGGAGGGTCCATCAGTCATCTTTGGAGACAATGGCTCTGGCAAGATAAGAGGATATGGCTCAGTTGGGAATGGTACAGTGTCCTTTAGTAAAGTAACCTATGTGGAAGGACGAAAACACAACCTTCTGAGCATAAGCCAACTCTACGACAGTCATCAAGTTGTCTTCCTCAACAATCAATGTCAAGTCAGAGATCTGAAGACCTCCTCTATAAAGCTGACCGGAACAAGAAAATGGAACATCTACACTGTTAATCTTGCTCAACTAAGTTCTAACGAGATAATGCTTTCTAGATAAAGCTTCTGAAGAAATGAGCTGGATATGGCATAGAAGGTTATCTCATCTCAACTTCAAAAGCATGTCAAAATTGGCCTCCAAGGATCTAGTAGCAGGCTTACCCAAGCTCAGCTTTGTCAAAGAAAGGCCATGCAATGCCTGTCAGCTTGGAAAATAGACTAGAAGTTCATTCAAGAGCAAAACTGTCAACTCAATTGATAAGCCTCTGCAGTTACTTCACATGGATTTATTTGGGCCAATTCCAACAACAAGCCTTGGAAAGAAGAGATACTCATTGGTTGTAGTGGATGACTATACCAGATTTACATGGGTATTCTTTCTAAACTCAAAACATGAAATAAGTTCCCAACTCATCAAGATGTTCAGGCTGGTGATGAACGAGAAAGGGGAGAAAATCAAAGTTATAAGGAGTGATCATGGTAGAGAATTCAACTTCTCTAAGATGGACCAGATCTGCTGTAACGACCCCAAAATTTATACAATTTAATTCTCAACTTTGGTCATTAATAACACATCTACCTTCTGATTTTACATCATTATTCGATGCTAAACATTATAAAATATGGAATAATTTAAACTTTTATGTCTTCTTACTTTAATTCCCTAAATCAAACCTTTATCATCTAAATGTCTTTGAATCAATCTTATTTTATGATTCACTTTATCACTGTTATTAAATAAAATTTTACATTTCAATTCAATAACCTTTACATATCAGATAACTCTAACTTTAGCTTTACAACTCAACATAAAATTATACATCATAAAATATTTAGTACATCTCATGAATCTTAATCATGGTATAAAGAAATAAAAACTTTTGTTAAAATATTAATCTCCGTGTATTATTTCTGATCCACGTCATTCAAGTAGCACATAGTGTTACCTTCAATCCTTGACCTGCAAAAATGGTTATTTGCAAGGTTGAGCTCCACAGCCCAGCAAAATCTAACAGTTTTCATGCATCACAAAGCACATAATAACATGCTCAACATATAAGAATAATCATAAAACAATCATAGCATACATGTTGTAGTTCACATAACAACTATAAAGATTGAGTTCCTTACTCAATCATCATTCATAGCTCAATCTTCATAGTCATAGATTGACTTTCACATTTCATACTTTTGATATATACAATACATCATACACTAAAATTTTAAAGCAGTTCATCATCAAGTTCACATAGCAAAAAGGAACTGAAAGACTTGCCTTTACCGGCATTTTACCAACACGCTAATACTTTGTGTCCTTGCATAACATACATTGTATGCGAGATTGATAATAAATAAAATCAATACTAAATCTCATGGTCAAATTTATTCTAAGACCTTACTTTATCTTATTATCCTTTATAATATCTTTATAGACATCTAACTGTGTTTTATATGCAACTTGGTTTTATTTTCATTTTCATCACCACACATGCTAGACTATCTCACTTGTAGTTTAATGTGCGTATATCACACCATTTTATTTTACCAATTTGGTTTCAAAAATGCATATTCAACACATTGTTTACATGTTTAATTTTCCTTCATAAATCAAAAATTACCCTTTTCGATTTCTTTCCATTATTATTCTTGTATTATCATCTTTTCATACTTAGATATCCAATATTAGCCATTAGTTAGACACTTTGTATACCAAAGTTTAGAAACACTATTACTTTTAGGCATTTTATCGAGCACGTTATGTGCACACATTAACATATCTCAACTCTTGATCTTAATTGGTTAATTATGCATAGAATATGATAACACATATCAATATTCATTACATATGTCAAAACATATTTTTAATCATCAAAATATACCATCACCCAAAATCTTAATTCAAACATAATTATAAAACTCATCTTTTAACAATTTCTTTAACAAAACGTTGTTTTCATTTTTAACGTATCTCCTTTGTTACATGTCCGTTTTTGTTCCTTCTTATATAGAATTAACCCTTACTCAGTGTACTACAACCTCATCTAGGCCTTAAAGTCAGAGCCTTTTCCATCTAAACCAGATTCTGCAATTCATCAACTAGTGTAGAAAATTTCATTTTCTAGACATCCTTACTAAACAATTTATTTCAGACATGATTCGGTCCATAAAATGGATCAATCATGCGAGTCTAGCCAGTAAACTTCCACACCTACAACTTTACAGTTTTATGTTTCTTCAAATTCAAAACACACGAATTTATACGAATTTTTCAAAGTCAGAAACCGTAACAGTTTTGATTTTCTGGACAGATTATTTTTCCTTCGTACCAGCCTTACTAAAACAGACATTGCAAGAAATCTACAAAGAGTTTTCATGTGATTCCACTTTCAGAATATAGCTTACTTCCATATCTTCGATTTGATATAAGGTTCACTTTCTAACTCATTATACCCAAAGAGATATGAATCACACAAGATATATCCACAATTACTCAAAACCTACGAATTTTGTTCTTCAAATTTTCTTTCCATTTCATTTTATTTCTTGAATCCTCTTGTTTGATTCTTGATAATCCAAGATTAAACCAATACAAACAAGATTAAGCATGATCTATTACCCTAGAACATAAATCTACCGAAAAATCAAAGATTAAATAAGAGTTTTGATGTTACCTTCTTCTACCTTTTCTTCTTCTTCTAGCTCATCTCAATTCCTCTATTTCTCTCTATCTCTGTCAATTTCTCAATACAACTTCTATATAACCATTATCCTACATTATGAAGAACATAAAAATATAATTAAAATAAGGAATTAAGATTATAGCCTTATTAGTATGAATTTAAGAGAAAGATGAAGATGATGATGATGATGGGGCTTGTTTTGTCATCTCAAATCTTTCACTTCTTCTTCTTTCTTTTGTTTGTTTTCTAAAACTAACTTACTAACTTGTAGTATATACATATAATATACAATACTAGTAATATATAATATATGTAACTCCTAGTAATTATTAGATATACTAATTACTAGTTAATACATAGGTTACACCAACTTGAATTTGAAAAGCCTAAGACCATATTTGGCAAATACTCATTATTTTAATTAATCAATAGCTTAACATCAATCAATCTCATCAAATTGTCACATAATTATATTTACTTGTTAATTATAATTTCGTGTAACAATCATCACATAACTCATCTAATTTAATTATCTCAATTAAATTAGAACTATAACATAAAATTATTATATTAATTAAATTAAATACTAAATATTCATTTAATTAATCTGCTACACTTAATTACCTTACTCTATAATCAAAACAAAATTTATTTATTTAACTCAATAAATAATTCTATTAAATATTTATATATATTACAATTAATATATAACATTCTCTTCACATCAATTCACATATTCTACGATATATGACATACACATACTCACACCCAACATATCTCATAAAAAATACTTTTATTTAAAAAATTCTCATTTATAAATTCTAAAAATCTGGGATGTCACATCCTTCCCTCCTTATAAAGATTCCGTCTTCGGAATCACCGAAACCCTACCTTACTCAGGTTTTCCTCAAATATATTCATTGAATAACTTCAACACATTACCTTAATATATGTTTTATATTTTCTACTCTCACCATTCTTGATAATAAATTCTTATACGTTTTATTTCATAACATTTACTTAGACTCAATTATATTTGAGTATTACATATTCTTTGACCCGTTCATTATCTTTCTCTAAGGATCATTATCATATATTAGATGATCAAACTCTCGGGACATTACATTCACCCCTTCTTCTAAGAATTTCGTCCTTGAAATTTTTATTTATTACTCTTCATTCATTCAATCTATCAAAGTAGATTTTTACGTCACTACTTCATTCATTCATTGGTTTCTATAACCACTTTCTTTCCACAAACATCATTCTACAATTATTAAACTTTTCTATTAAAAGTTTCACATTATTCTTTGATAACTCACATCCTTCTCACTTCAAAATTTCTTTTCTCACTTATTCAACACATTCATCACTCAGTGTCGTATTTTACGACTTACTTCTTTCTAAGGAATACTTTCCTTTTTCACTTCCATCTTGCAGAATAACAAGAATCCTCCACAATTGTTCAATAATTGGGAAGTAGTATGAATAACTCTGGAATTTATAAGATTCCAAATCATGCTGAGGGGTCACAAGACCGTGAACTCTATTCTTGGTTTACTAGTGCTTCAACTCAATCCTTCACACTGTAAACCAGAGTGTTTATCAATCACAAAGACTGAAAACACCCTCCTTGCGTACACTAGGTGGCCAGCCTATTGTACCACTACGTTGGGCCGCAACGTAGTGTTTTGTAACGACTATATGCGTTACGCTCGAAACCATTGTCCCCGAAAACATGTCCCCTTATAGGGTTGTTCACCTCAGCTTTTCAACATCTGAATCCGTACCAAAACAATTTGGTTTGGCATAACTTTTCAATGAACGTTTGAATTTCATGAACATCTTCCAATAATCGTCTAGCTGAATCAAATAGCATAGACTTCTACAACAATTCGGACATCAATCAAAATATACATATAAATATATATATATATATATATATATATATATATATATATATATATATATTGTCATATCTTAAATAAATCTCAAAAATCTTTTTATGACGTCATGATACCGCACTGTATTTAAAGTTCGTTGAGGATTCTGTCATTTGGTGATTTTATCATACTACATCATACCATAGTGGGCTGACGATCCTTAGATCACATCCAACACTAGGTAATACTGCATTGATGACTCCATCATTTTTATCATCTTCGCACCAGGTTACATGATGCATTAATGATATAAAATACATTTTGATATATTGCAAATCATTTTTGTCTAGCCTAAGCAATTAACATAGACATACGAATAACAGTATTGTTGTTAAAACTCATTAGTTCCATCATTTGATCTAATAATTTTCAAGAAAATAAAAGTGTAAACATCAGCTCAAAGTCGATAAATTTAGAAAGTCTAGCATAGCTAATAGATTTAGAATACCTATGCTTCCACCATCAACTCCATTTTCTATAATGATCCATTGCTTAATAGGTTTATATATTCCTATCATCCTCAATACTCCATTTACACTTTTCTATACCCAGATCATCAAACTTACCACACGTTATGAGTTCAGAAACATGCCATAATCATATGAGTTTAAGAACTTATCCTAGTCAGACCATAGGCGTCCATTCGTTGAGGGGTTCAAAAACATACCATATAATTATGAGTCACGAACCTACCATAAATATGAGTTTTAAGAACTCGGACTTAACCTTATAATATTCTCTAACTATACTCTACCTATCTGTTATACTCACGAGAAAAGAATCACCTTCTCAACAGGCATATAGCAAACAGCGCGACAAAAACATCCCAATGATTATCAATGTGATAAACTGAGTGCAAGCACAAAACCCTCGCCCATACAAAGGTTTGTACAACTCAGCCATCACATGTGTCCTCAATTGAAATCCCTTCTAACTTTATCTTGCTCTTAACTTGCTCTTTGCTCAATATGAATTCCTCGTATCTCATCATTTATAACTCCTCGCGAGTTTATCTCGTACTATATCAAAGTACAATATCTTCATAGCATCAAGCTATAATCATTCAAACATTATAAACCATCTTCCTTTTATAACTTAAACATACCACGTCGTGATCTTATTCTATAATCATCTCCCTTAAATTTCTTTTATTAACTCGTGATCGTTTTATTTTACAATCCTCATTCTTTCCCTTTTTCATCATTTACGATATTCTTTGTTATCTTGGCTATTGGAGTTAGGAAACTCCCATTTCTTATCTTTATATCTCTTCAAGATTCTTCTTTGAATCTTCTTGTTTATATAACAATTCTTCCTTTAAGAATTTCTAACTTCATTACATAACTCAAAATATCATTCAAGTTCTAAACTCTCATCATACGTGTCCATTTCTATACTTGGTACACATCGAGTCTCTAACAGTTTCAATATGGTACGCTGAGTGGTTTCCCACAAACAACCAACAAACTAGGTTCTGAGTTACTAGTTCGTATATACCTCCGCTCTATGAAGGAATCGTTTAGCCCAGATACCATACATCAACGACTAAAGAGTACAATTGCACCATACTTAAATATAACTCTATATTCTTAACTTCTTTATCACTCTCTTTTTATAGACATTGTCTATTTATTATCACCTTACATCCTTATTATTGGAGTTGGGTAACCCCACATTCATATTCCTTATAACTCTACGAGATTCTTCTTTGAATCCTTTCACGCAAGTTTTAATCCCTTATTGTTCAAACTCTATTTGAGCTTATTCGTTCCTTATTTTCACCTCTTTTCTCTTAGGTTATAGTCTAAGGTACTCTTATCTAAGGTTTCTAACCTATCAGCTTTGATACAAACTGTAACGACCCCAAAATTCATACAATTTAATTCTCAACTTTGGCCAATAATAACACATCTACCTTCTGATTTTAAATCATTATTCGATGATAAACATTATTAAATACGGAATAATTTAAACTTTTATGTCTTCTTACTTTAATTCCCTGAATCAAACTTTTGTCATCTACATATCTTTGAATCAATCTTATTTTATGATTCACTTTATCACTGTTATTAAATAAAATTTTACATTTCAATTCGATAACCTTTACATATCAGATAACTCTAACTTTAGCTTTACAACTCAACATAAAATTATACATCATAAAATATTTAGTACATCTCATAAATCTTAATCATGGTATAAAGAAATAAAAAATTTTGTTAAAATATTAATCTCCGTGTATTATTTCTGATCCACGTCATTCAAGTAGTACATAGTGTTACCTTCAATCCTTGACCTACAAAAATGGTTATTTGTAAGGTTGAGCTCGACAGCCCAGCAAAATCTAACAGTTTTCATGCATCACAAAGCACATAATAACATGCTCAACATATAAGAATAATCATAAAACAACCATAGCATACATGTTGTAGTTCACATAACAACTATAAAGATTGAGTTCCTTACTCAATCATCATTCATAGCTCAATCATCATAGTCATAGATTGACTTTCACATTTCATACTTTTGATATATACAATACATCATACACTAAAATTTTAAAGCAGTTCATCATCAAGTTCACATAGCAAAAAGGAACTGAAAGACTTGCCTTTATCGGCGTTTTACCAACACGCTAATACTTTGCGTCCTTGCACAACATACACTGTATGCGAAATTGATAATAAATAAAATCAATACTAAATCTCATGGTCAAATTTATTCTAAGACCTTACTTTATCTTATTATCCTTTATAATATCTTTATATACATCTAACTGTGTTTTATATGCAACTCAGTTTTATTTTCATTTTCATCACCACACTTGCTAGACTATCTCACTTGTAGTTTAATGTGCGTATATCACACCATTTTATTTTACCAATTTGGTTTCAAAAATGCATATTCAACACATTGTTTACATGTTTAATTTTCCTTCATAAATCAAAAATTACCCTTTTCGATTTCTTTCCATTATTATTCTTGTATTATCATCTTTTCATACTTAGATATCCAATATTAGCCATTAGTTAGACACTTTGTATACGAAAGTTTAGAAACACTATTACTTTTAGGTATTTTATCGAGCACGTTATGTGCACACATTAACTTATCTCAACTCTTGATCTTAAATGGTTAATTATGCATAGAATATGATAACACATATCAATATTCATTACATATGTCAAAACATATTTTTAATCATCAAAATATACCATCACCCAAAATCTTAATTCAAACATAATTATAAAACTCATCTTTTAACAATTTCTTTAACAAAACGTTGTTTTCATTTTTAACGTATCTCCTTTGTTACATGTCCGTTTTGTTCCTTCTTATATAGAATTAACCCTTACTCAGTGTACTACAACCTCATCTAGGCCTTAAAGTCAGAGCCTTTTCCATCTAAACCAGATTCTGCAATTCATCAACTAGTGTAGAAAATTTCATTTTCTAGACATCCTTACTAAACAATTTATTTCAGACATGATTCGGTCCATAAAATGGATCAATCATGCGAGTCTAGCCAGTAAACTTCCACACCTACAACTTTACAGTTTTATGTTTCTTCAAATTCAAAACACACGAATTTATACGAATTTTTCAAAGTCAGAAACCGTAACAGTTTTGATTTTCTGGACAGATTATTTTCCCTTCGGACCAGCCTTACTAAAATAGACATTGCAAGAAATCTACAAAGAGTTTTCATGTGATTCCACTTTCAGAATATAGCTTACTTCCATATCTTCGATTTGATATAAGGGTCACTTTCTAACTCATTATACCCAAAGAGATATGAATCTCACAAGATATATCAACAATTACTCAAAACCTACGAATTTTGTTCTTCAAATTTTCTTTCCATTTCATTTTATTTCTTGAATCCTCTTGTTTGATTCTTGATAATCCAAGATTAAACCAATACAAACAAGATTAAGCATGATCTACTACCCTAGAACATAAATCTACCGAAAAATCAAAGATTAAATAAGAGTTTAGATGTTACCTTCTTCTAGCTTTTCTTCTTCTTCTTCTAGCTCATCTCAATTCCTCTATTTCTCTCTATCTCTCTCAATTTCTCAATACAACTTCTATATAACCATTATCCTACATTATGAAGAACATAAAAATATAATTAAAATAAGGAATTTAGATTATAGCCTTATTAGTATGAATTTAAGAGAGAGATGAAGATGATGATGATGATGGGGCTTGTTTTGTCTTCTCAAAGCTTTCACTTCTTCTTTTTTTTGTTTGTTTTCTAAAACTAACTTACTAACTTGTAGTATATACATATAATATACAATACTAGTAATATATAATATATGTAACTCGTAGTAATTATTAGATATACTAATTACTAGTTAATACATAGGTTACACCAACTTGAATTTGAAAAGCCTAAGACCATGTTTGGCAAATACTCATTATTTTAATTAATCAATAGCTTAACATCAATCAATCTTATCAAATTGTTACAGAATTATATTTACTTGTTAATTATAATTTCGTGTAACAATCATCACATAACTCATCTAATTTAATTATCTCAATTAAATTAGAACTATAACATAAAATTATTATATTAATTAAATTAAATACTAAATATTCATTTAATTAATCTGCTACACTTAATTACCTTACTCTATAATCAAAACAAAATTTATTTATTTAACTCAATAAATAATTTAATTAAATATTTATATATATTAAAATTAATATATAACATTCTCTTAACATCAATTCACGCATTCTATAATATATGACATACGCATACTCACACCCAACATATCTCATAAATAATACTTTTATTTATAAAATTCTCATTTATAAATTCTAAAAATCTGGGATGTCACATTTGCACAGACAATGGCATCAGTCACAACTTCTCAGCTCCACGAACTCCACAGCAAATTGGAGTAGCTGAGAGAAAGAACAGATACTTATGGGCAGAAGCTGTCAACACTTCATGCTACACTCAGAATAGATCTCTTGTATACTCCACGTTAAAGAAAACTCCCTACGAGCTATGGAAAGAAAGAAAACTAAATGTCAGCTACTTATATATGTTTGGTTGTGCATGATATACTCTCAACAATAGAAAACAATATCTGACTAAGTTTCAACCCAAGTCAGACAAAGGAATCTTTCTCGGATATGCCACAAACAGTAAGGCTTATAGAGTGTTCAACAAGAAGATGCTAAGTGTTGAAGTCTAGATTCACATCATCTTCGATAAAATAGACTTGGACAAAACTGTGTCTCAAGACACTACGAACGATAACTCAGACACTACGAACGAGGTAGTCGAGCTAGACACCACGATCATAGTCCCAAAAAATGAAATCGTTAAGCCTGGAGAGGAGATCGTAGAAAGAACTACATCAGACAACAAACCTCCATATCAAGAAGCAGAGGTTGATCTTGAAGAATTCAGACAAGAAGGCATCAGGTCAGATGTTCTAACAGGAAACAGATGGGCAAGAGATCACACTCAAGACCTAATAATTAGAGATCCAAATGCAAGAGTTAAGATAAGATCTTCCACCCAGAATGAGTGTTTCTATCTAAGCTTTCTATCACAGATGGAACCAAAGAAGATAGAAGATTATATGGAAGACTCAAGTTTGATAAAAGCCATGCAAGAGGAACTAAATCAGTTTGAGAGAAGCAGAGTATAGAGATTAGTTCCAAGACCAAGAAGCCACCTAGTCATTGGCACCAAGTGGGTCTTTAGAAACGAGATGGATGAAGATGAGGTAATAACAAGGAATAAGGCAAGACTAGTAGCCATAGGCTACTCTCAAGAAGAAGACATTGACTACGACGAGACCTTCGCACCTGTTGCCAGATTAGAAGCCATCAGAATATTCCTTGTCTTTGTTGCCCACATGAAGTTCAAAGTCTTTCAAATGGATGTCAAAAGTGCATTTCTGAATGGTGAACTTCAAGGAGAAGTATATGTGGAGCAACCTCCAGGTTTCATCAATCAAACTCTCTCTAATTATGTTTATAAATTAGACAAAGCATTCTGTGGACTTAAACAAGCACCTAGAGCATGGTATGAAACACTAACTGACTTTCTTATAAAAAATGGTTCATTAGAGGTAGAGTAGATACCACATTATTTCTTAGAAAGCACAAAGTCAAAATCCTATTAGTTCAGATATATGTTGATGACATTATCTTTGGCTCTACTGATGAAAAATTGTGCAAGAGATTTGCCAAACTTATGCAGAGCAAGTTCGAAATGAGTATGATGGGTGAGCTGAATTACTTCCTTGGATTACAAGTAAAGCAGACTGATGAAGGTATCTTCATAAAACAAGCCAAGTACATCAAATACTTACTTCAAAAGTATGGCATAGAATCAGCCTCTCCCATGAAAACACCAATTACTCCAGTAACCAAGCTTTATAAAGATGAGAATGGTAAAAGTATTGACATAACTCAATACAGAGGTTTGATAGGCTCTCTTCTATATCTAACTGCCATTAGACTAGACATAATGTTTGCAACATGCATTTGTGCTAGATTCCAAGCTAATCCTAAGGAATCACACTTAACTACTATAAAAAGAATTTTCAGGTATCTCAAAGGCACACCTCACTTGGGACTTTGGTATCCCAAGGAGTCCTCCTTTGAATTGACAGGATATACAGATGCTGACTTTGCAGGCTACAAGATCGATAGAAAAAGTACCAGTGACACCTGTCAGTTGCTAGAAAATAGACTTGTGTCCTGGTTTAGCAAGAAGCAAAACTCAGTATCTACATCAACAGCAGAAGTTGAATACATTGTTGCTGGAAGTTGCTGTGCTCAAATCTTATGGATGAAAAATCAGCTAGCAGACTATGGGTTTGATTTCAAATTTATACCTGTTCACTATGATAACACAAGTGCCATAGCAATAACACATAATCTTGTCATGTATTCTAGGACTAAGCATATAGAAATAAGATATCATTTTATTAGGGACCATATTCAAAATAGAACTATATCTTTACAATACATCCCTACTGAAAATTAACTTGATGATGTCTTTACAAAACCTCTAGATGAATCTAGATTTAACAAAGTAATTAGTGAGTTGGGCATGCTAAATCTACAATCATAAACTCTATGCTCTAGTTTATGCTAACCATAGAGATAAAAAGGCTATGTTTAAAATCGTAGAGATGACTAAAGAGGAACCACGATCGTAGAGCTGCCTCGACATGACAAAGAAGCATCATATAATGACAACTTTCCCAACAAATCCAATCAACCCCTCTGATAAGCGTCTCAGGGACAAACCTTATCCTTAGTTCAATCTAAGAGGTTGGCCCTTCTTAAGCTACCTTAACCCAAAAGGAATGCTAAGTCAGAGTTTATCACAAAGACCAGGATAGACAATGATCGTAGAGTAGATTCAGCAGTAAACTCAGCATCGTAGTGCAACCTCGATGATTGTAGTCCTCCCAAAGAATACACTAGCTCAGGGAGAGCTAAAGGCAGATATGTATTTTCCACATTATTTAAAACTGTGGAGCCCGGCAGGACTTGACACGTGCCCCACTATGCAGATCGTGAGGAGGGAAATTACAAGTACTATTTGAAAAGGACTTTTTGAAAATTCACCTCAGAAGTTCAAAAAGCTCATTCCTCTCTCTCTCCCAGTAGAAACCCTAGCTTTCAGAATGTTCAACCAGCCTTAGCTCAAGAAAATCAATGGCTACTTCAAATGTTATCTCTGATTACTAACTCTACTTCGACGAATTCAAGATAGTTGGCCCTCAATTTCACAAGATTATGTCTCTTCTGAAGAAAGTTGGTCTTGAAGAAGCTCTGAGCACCAGCACATGGATCTACCCGAAACTGGTGAAACAGTTCTACATCAATGAAGTCTTTGAGAACGACATCATCACTACAAGGGTTAAGGGAGAACAAATTAAACTCACTGCTGAAGATATAAACCTAGCCCTAGGTCTCAAATCAAGGGGACTTATATCTATGGAGGTCATTAACTTTCATGAAGGTCTAAAGAAGATGCACCACACAGAGTTTTAGAACGTCAAAGGATACAAGAAGAAAGAGTTTCCCTAGAAGTATGAATTTTTGGCTGACATTGTTGGAAAATGCATATGCTGCAAAAGTTCTAGCCACGATTCTGTGAATGAGGTCCAAATTAAGCTCATGACGGCAATCTGCTTCAGAATTCAACTCAACTATGGGGCTCTACTCATAGATTGGATCGAGAAGTGGATGCTCAGTTCCAAGAAGATAAAGATCTCTGGAAAATGCTCTATGGGAGATTCATAATCATAATCCTGCAATCGGCTCTAGGTGACAAAATTGGGGACAAGGAAGGAGAATCCATCAATCCCAACAGAAAAAAAACCCAACAGCTGTTCCAAAACTGGAAAAGAAATCTTGCAAAAAATGCATAATAATGTTTAAACTAGTGGAAGGACTGGTGAAGCAAAGGAATTCGGGCTACCAGGAAACATGTCGATTGTGAAAGAAGCTGATGAAGAAGAAGAAATTAATCAAGAGGAACCCATTGCCTTGACCAGAAAAAGCAAGGGTAAGAGGCAAATGAAAGCTCAAACAACAGAAGAGCCTCAAGGCTCAACTAATGATGCACCCCAAGAGAGTTTGGGCACTGAAACTCTTAAGGAAATGAAGAGGAAAAAGCAGCAGTCTGAGGAGGAAGAAGACAGAGCTACCATTTCTTAGCTGCTTAAGAAGGGAAAACGCAGCCATAAATCAAACAAGTCTTCACTCACCTTGATCGTAGAATCACTACCGATCGTAGAGTCCAGACTTACCAACCTATCACATGTGGATGCTGCAATAGTTTCTCAGCCTGAACAAACTTTCAAAACTGAAGCAGAAGAGAGTGCTGAGGCTGTGGATCAGCCTAGAAAGATAAAGAGAATGCTTGTCAAGAAATACATTCTAGTCAATAAAGAAATCTTAAAGGAAGAAGACAGAAGAATAGCTGCCGAAAAGAAGCTACCCGAAGCTATTGAGGAGAATACAACTCGGGTTAAGGGGGAGCTTCCTAAAGAACTGGAACAAATAGAGGATCAAATTGAGGGGGAGCCTCGTGTAGTCCCTGTGTCAGAGAGGGTGACAGCTGAGGAGGAGTTGCAAAGAGATTACCATGAGCCTCCTTCAGTTCCTCAAGAGATCTTAGCTTCTGAAACTGTAGAAATTGAGAGGGTTGAAGCTATGGAGGTGGAGAGAGCAGACGAACAGAGAAGAGAACTGGAGATGATTGATGTGGTGGAAAGTTCAAATGAAGAAAATGAAGACCGGGAAGAAGAAGAGGATGACGAAGTTGAAATTATTGCAGTAATATGTGATGGATATAGGAGAGCTAACTACAATCAGTTATTCTCCTAATTTCCTATGATACCCTATCACAGAGCCCAAATTCTCAACTCCTGGGATCAAATGTTCTGGACCTTCAAAGCTAATCCAGCAATCTCAGTGCTAGCTCATGAATTCCCAGGCAGCCTCACTTTTTCTCAAAAGCTGATCACCAACTATCCCTCTTCAGAAAATGGGCGTGAGATACAATCTATTCTCATCTCTTTCAGGGTTAGTCATTGTCCTCCATCAACCTTCAACCAATTCTACGAACTAACAAGATGTTTGGAAGTGATACTTCACCCACTAAACTAATTTCCTATTACAGAATCCCAACATTCTGTAACTGATAAACCAAATATGCCTTATTTTTTATTAGTACCATCTCTCACTCTACGAATATTATTCATACTCAAATCGTAGAGTCACCTGCTTCAACAGCCTCTCCTCCCACAAGTCAAACATTCATGCCTGAGCCTCCTTCGAACATACCTTCCTCCTCAACCAATAATTATTTTAATCTTGATCATGCTCTCTCAAACCTGCAAAACCAAAATACAAGAGCCTCTCCTCTAGGTACCCATCAAATACTACAGCTTCTATAGATCTTCCCACCAAATCTGAGCTATCTGATACTTCATAGAAAGTAACCAAAGACATTCAAGAAGATCTTGAAACTCACCCTGAGCTTCTTCACATGAGGCTGAATAATTGTATTGATGCTTCCAATACCCTCCCCAGCAATCTTAGTATTGAATTGAGCTTACAAAGAAGCTTAGGGAAATCATCAAGGAAATGATCCACAGTATCAATGAAAGGGATCAAATTCACTTTCAGGCAGCCAAGAAGCACAAGGAAGCAGTTCTCCTTCTGCATAAGACTCGGGAATCCCAAAATACACTTATGACGGAAAGTCTCTCAAGTCTACGAACCTCAATGAAAGAATTCCAAGAATTTTCAATGGGTCAAATGCAAAAAATAGAAACTGTCTTGGCCATTCTACAAAAGAACATATCTCAAACTGATTCTTTGGTTCAAGAAAACTAGTAAAGACATTGCTCAATCTAGGAATCAGCTCCACGTGCTCGTCCAAAGAATGAATCGTCTGTCTGAAGACATTCGAACCCTTGATGCTCACATAAAGGGGGAAAATAAAGGGGAAGGAGAAAAAGACAAAGGAAAAGGAAAGCAAATTTCTCAATCCTCAAGGAGTCCTCCCACAAAATAGTCTCGCCATCAGACTCCACGATTCGAACAGCAGCAGCGCCAACCAATTCTAATGGCGCAACCACTAAGGAGTCAAGGGTCATCTCTTAGCTCACAAGGAGTAACCACTACTGGCCTAAACATGTCAGTTGGAGATCCTACATTCATGAATAGACACGATCATGGAGAATGGCTAAGTCAAAACTGATATGGAAGACATTGCATGGAGAGACGAAGTCAGCAGGAGAAGAAGAGTTGCAGAGCATGCCAATCCTCCAAGGAGCAAAAGGCAGAAGAAATAGAGATGAGTTGGAATTTATTTCTTATTAATGTAACTAAGCATTATTGTAATATATATCCTTAAAAACATCAGTAAATTCATGCTTATTCTCTATAGATTTCAGCTACTCACTGAAACACTAAGTCATATTTACTTTCTAACAACTACATCTAGAAATTAATGATCATGATACAAATCTCATTGGTTATGTCATCATCAAATAGGGGAGATTGTTGGGAAATTGCATATTTAAATTTGATGTTGAAAGTAAATAATCATGTTTATATGTAAAGTCCTTCAAGGAATACATGTACAAGGACTTAGTGATAGATCAAATTTGTTAGGTTGATCTGAGATTTAATGTTTATCATTTTGTAAATAAATGTATAGAAGAATAGATCAAAGCAGTTAGGTTGATCTATCTCTTGAGATGTAATAGATAAGCTTCAACAGAATCATAGTCTATCGAGCTAGTCAAGAGATTGCAGAAGCCAAGGAAGAATCGTAGAGCATCGAGAATCGCAGTCTGTCTGCTTTAGAGAGCCTCTCCCAAAATCGTAGAGTGGTCCAAACGCCTTCTGAGCCAACTCAAAAATTATAGTGTGCTCTCGGAAGCATAGAGCCTGAAAATCAAGCAAGCAAAGATCGTAGTCTACCAGTGCTTAAGAGAAATCTTAGTGTTCTCTTCCATCAGTACCAATCAAGCACCAATGTAGCAAGACACTACGATCATGATCGTAGTGCATCATCAGTCAGTATCAGAAGCATCGAGCCTTGTCCATTTGTTTAAGAATAAATAACAACAAATATGGAATGGATTATAAACGTTGAAATCCTCGGGAATCCCAATGACCCAACACTCATCCTTAGTATATAACAAAGAAACGTATTGAAGAAGCTAAGGAAAGTACTTTAGGTCAACTGAGAACACCTTTTCAGGTGTTAGGTGAGATAGGAGTCTGCTGTGTTAGTGGGGCCAGACGACTCGACAAAAGATTTACAGAAAGTCACCATCAGTGCTCAGAAATGTCAAATACAATTAATGCTTCAATGGATGCCTTCAAACGGATACATTTCAAAGGCACCTTACATACAAATCAGATGCAGATGCAAGAGACAAGTAAGCATAGAACAAAAAAGTGAAAGTAGTATGCACACAAGTCAATCATGTTTAGTGATAAAGCATATACTTTGTAACAATCTTATTCATTTATTAATAAAAATTATTAATTTATTAAAGGCTTTTAATTATCTACATGATGTTGTTTTATAATATGTGATAAACTCATAGTTTTAAGCAATATTTTTAAAATAATGATGATGATCATTCTAATGAGATCTAAATTCTTAGAAAGCTTAAAACTAAAATAGTTCCTAATCTTTGGATTACTAAATTGGGGATTAGTGAATTCGGATATATTGGTACATATGTTGCTTGCTCATTGGATGAGGATGATTGATCTCATGATCATTTGTGTGGAGACACTAAAGCAAGTATGTAGGTGCTTATTAGAGAAAAAGTTAACTGAATATGGCTCGCTATGAAATACCTAATAGAGTTTTACTTGCCTATCAATAGGAATTCCTGTAGTGATAGTAGTACAAGTGATCTTTGGACTTGAGATCATCATAGTATATTGTGTATGATGAATTATACTTTGACATATTCTTTAAGACCCTTAGGGTATATCAAAGGGTATGCTTGGGTATAATAAGTCGTACATGGAGATAATGTATGGTCAATAAAGAATCTACCGCTTCTAGTAAAAGAAGAGAAATGTCCTATGTGATTCGATAAATGACAACCCAGTAGTCCTTGGCCAAGGCAGAATGAAATTAGAAAAGAGTTTCTAATTTTCATTATTCGGAGTTGTACATTTAAGAGTCGAAATACATATAATTAAATAAAATAAGACTTGACAGTAATTCCATGTCTTATATTTAATTGGGATATTATATGGTGGAAGGATTGAATTGTATGGTAACTATTTACTCAAAAGTTTTTTTATGATTAATGCTGACATCTATATTATCAGGAAAGTCATTAATCACTAGGGAGGCTTATCCCTATTGTAGAATAAATATTATTTATTTAAATAAATTAATAATTTTATTTATTTATTTAAATTAGATTAGAATTGTTCTAATTGATTTATTCACAACCAGTTTAATATGGAAAACTTAAAGGGTCACACCATAAAAGGAAAAATAATTATTTAAGAAGCAAATGGCATAATCGTATTAATAAGTTAAGTATATTTAATTTAATCTATGGTGATGTAATAAATTAAATAGCTTAATATTTATTATTTATTATTTTAGAAATATTAAATATAAATTAATAAGAGGAGTCTTATTATTATTATTACTATTATTATTATTTAATACTTAAAGGAGTTTAGGAATTAATAAATAAAATCTCATATATCCTAATGAGATTAGGAGTCTAATTAATTAAAAGAGTTTAATTAATTATTCCTAATAAGATTAGGAGCTTAATAATTAAAGGAGTTTAATTAATTAAAATAAAACTCAATTCCTTAATTTGTTAAGGTGGGTTGCCCACATCTATAAATAAGAGGAGTCTTATTATGGGTGAGGTTGGTTGACACTTTCACAATACACGTGAATACGTAATTCTAATAGTTGGGAGAGTACACCATTTTCTATGAGAGATAAAAAACTAGAATTTTGCCAAATACTCAACTTCTTGAATCTTTCTTCTTCCTTGGTGGATCACCTCTAGAAGTCAAACACTTGGGTGGCTAACGTTGATCAAAAGAAGGAATCAAACCCGGTGGATTCAAGTTGAACGCGAAAAGGATTGGAGGTGAACTTGTACTTGAGGAATCTCGAATCTTCAAGGGTATAATTCTTGTTCTTCATATTTTCGTTTAATTAATAATTATGCATAAAGGATGATTCGAGTATATGGTTTGTAAAATTTTAAAACTCTATTTTATCACGTTTCCGCTTACTTTGTGCAATTTGATTGCGTTCATGAATATTACAAACCTAACAAAAAGTTGAAGAACACTCAAAAGAAAGCTTGCTCAGCTACTCAGTTCTTTCGAACACAAGCTTAACGGCAACTAAGTAGCACCATTCAAGAACTCAACTATCATTAAGTGAAGTAAAAAGTTCCAAGTCGGTTGGACTTTAAGAGTTCTAAGTGAACTAAGAAGTTCCAAGTTTGTAGTACTTGAAGAGTTCTAAGTGAACTAAGAAGTTCCAAGATTGTCGGTCTTGAAGGAATCTCAGTGATTCGAAGATTGTAAAAACATCCTTAGTGGATTTCCTACTCAAGAAGTAGAAGAGTGGACTAGGAGCCTTGAGTGCTCTGAACCACTTAAAAACATTGTGTCTCTTATATTCTTACTATAACTGCTATATCTGTCATAACTGCTTATCTCCTAGTAACTAGATTTATCTTAAAAGGAAACAAACAAATCTCAAATTCCGTTGTGTTTAAGTCATTAACAAATCTGACAAGTATTTTGTAAAAGAAATTTTAAAATATCTATTCAACCCCCCCCCCTTCTAGATAACTATTGTACCTCTGGGTACTAACATAAATGATACTAGATGAAGCACAAATTTTAAGGAGTATAGAAGCAATACTTATCAAAATAAGTGTAGATTTATGAATATGAAACAAAATAATATTACTTACATACTACAGAGTATGGAAGAAAATATTATTTCTTACGAATATTGAATGAAAATAATATCCCTTACGAATATTGAACGAAAATAATATTCCTTACGAATATTGAACGAAGATAATATCCCTTACGGATATTGAACGAAGATAATATCCCTTACGGATATTGAACGAAGATAATATTCCTTATGAATATTAAACGAAAATAATATTCCTTACGAATACAAAAAATAATATCTCTAACGAATATGAAATAATTAATACCTCTTACTTTAAAAGGAGAGTAATTCCGACTGGTATAGCGGAGATATTCTTGAAGAAAACTTACACTATTTGCTAAACTCAAAGTTTCCTTAAACTCAAAAGAAATACGCTCAATATTATAGAAGAAGAATTCTATGATTCTGGTGTGATTTTCATTTTTAAACTAAGCATCCTATTTATAGGAGAATGGCAGGGTACTATTTGAATTAGAAAATCACGGGTGAACAGAAGAAGACTCAAGGGTGCAGCACTATGCAACACTATGTAGCACTATGCAACACTATGCAGTATTATGCAACACTATGCAATATAAAACAAAAACTAAGATAACTTTCTACCGACGATTTTGAAAAATGAATAAGTGGGGGTCCATGTAATACGTCAAACTTACAACAAATAATTTATAAAAAACCCTCTATTTATATTAAATCACTTGACTAAACACATTTTTAATCTTTCATTATTAATATTATAACTCACAATATTAACAACCAGATCATTTTCTAAGAAAGAGTGCGCTTTCCAATAAGGACTTCTCCTTATTGGCAGGCAATTAGATGACCTAACCCATTTTCTCGACAGAACTTTCTAAACATTGTCAATAATACAAGTGATAATATGAATAATTGTGTCATCTCGTTTATTGATTTAATAATATAAAATATTGTGCAGATGATACTGTAATAATAATTGAATCAATAATATGAGATACTATGCAACAACTACTTTGGCAATTATTGAATAAAACTGAGTGACTTCTTAAGTAAGCATCAATAATTAAAGATACTGTACAATATCGTGTGCTACTGTGCAACCACGCGTATTACTGTACCTTTATCACCTGGTGTTTCAAAAGTTAATAGTAAAAGTTTTGCTGCTATATTTATAAAAAAGTTATTTATGTCGCTTTCTAAATCTGACAGTAATTTCGTTGTGGGGTCCACCAATGATTGTGTCGTCATACGAATATTCCCGGTTAAAACGAATATTCCCCGACCAAACAAAAATTTTATGACAACTTGCTTACTTTGCAAAATTTGTAAATATTACCCACAACTATAATATTATATTAAATCCACACCTTATTATTCAAAATAACATTTAGAGAAAATTAAATCTTTATTCATAAAAGTTGGGGTCTTATAGCCAATATGAGAACTTCAGAAAATCAAAAGAAAATCCAAATTGGGAATAACCTTGCCTCGAGCCAAAAGAAAAATCTAATTCAACTCCTGACCCAGTTCAATGATGTGTTCGCATGGTCGCATAATGACATGGTCGAATTGTCCACAGATATAGTTGTTCATAGACTGCCCATCAAATAAGGATTTAAGTCAGTCAAACAGAAATTAAAGAGACTAAAGCCTGAATGGAGTTTGAAAGTTAAAGAAGAAATTATCAAGTAATTCAAAGAAGGAATTATCATGGTATCAACTTACCCTAAATGGTTGTCCAATGTGGTTCCTGTGCTTAAACCCGGAGGGAAGGTACGAGTATGTGTAGATTACCGGGACCTGAACAAGGCCAGTTACAAAGATGATTTCCATGTACTTTTCAGACACATTCTAATAGATAACACAGCTCGGGTAGTATGACATGTACTTATTTGTTGACTATTTTGCTGGATACCATCAAATCATGGTTGTTGAAGAAGATAGGGAAAAACTGCCTTTATCACCCCCTGGGGAACCTTCTGCTATTGGCGGTTAGCTTTTGGCCTTACCAATGTCGGTGCCACGTACCAGAGAGTCATGATATCTCTATTCCATGACATGATGCACAAAAACATAGAGGTTTATGTGGATTATATTATCGTGAAATCCAAAAAGTTGGATGACCACACCGACTATCTCAGAAAACTATTTAACTAGCTCCGCAAATACAACTTGAAGTTGAACCCAGCCAAGTGTGCTTTCAGTGTCAAATCCAGCAAATTATTGGGCTTTCTAGTGAGTAACCGAGGCATTGAGCTAGATCCATCAAAGATCAAAGCAATCACTGAAATGCCTACACCTCATACAAAAAAAAAGAAATAAGGGGATTTCTGGGGAGTAATTTCATCAGCAAATTTATCTCCCAACTCACCACAACTTATGAGCCCATCTTTAAGCTATTGAGGAAAAATTCATCTGGCAAGTGGAATGAAGACTGTCAAAAATCCGTCCTCGCCATCAAGAAACAGTTGATTGAAGTTCTTGTTTTGGTACCTCCAAGGGATAAAGTTCCACTTTTCATATATATAGCAGTCAATGCCAACGTCATAGGTTGCATGCCGGGGCAAAATAATGATAGAGGCAAAGAAAGAGCTATCTATTACCTCAATAAAAGGTTCAACATCTCTGAGCAAAAAATACACCCTGAATGAAAAAACATGTTGTGCATTAGCATGGGCCGCCATGAGGTTACATCATTACATCTATGGATAAACAACCTATCTCATATCCTGTATGGATCCTCTAAAACACATCTTCGGTAAGCCTATGTTAAATTATCGATTGTCAAGATTGCAGTTAATTCTTCAACAATTTGACATCATCTACGTAACATAAAAAGCCGTTAAAGGTCAAGGAAGTACGGATCAACTAGCCGAATCACCAGCAGGGGACTTCAAACCTTTGGAAACCCATTTCCCTGATGATGAGGTAATGACAATTCATCAAAGCCAACGAGAAGTATGGGCCAATTTTGGAAACTGTATTTCAACGGTACTGTAAACATAGAAGGCGCAGGAGCAGTGGCAATTCTTATATCCATCACTGGAGAACAATAACCCATGGCCACTAAGCTATAATTTGTCAACACCAGTAACACAACTGGGTATGAAGGATGCATAATAGGATTAAAATTGGACTAATCAATGGGTATCAAAAGATTAGCAGTCTTTGGGGACTCCAAATTGGTTATCAGAAAGGCCACCGGGGCATATCAAACAAAGGAATTACAATTGCTGCCCTATCATAGGCAGGTTATCAAGATGGCTATGGAGTTTGAATATGTAGCCTTCATTCACATTCCTGAGAATTGAAATGATTTCATAGATACACTATGTAACGCCCGAGAATTTTGGATTTTTAATGAATTTAATTTTTATTTGATTATGTGAATTAAATGAATTTAATTGATTTATTCTGTGAGTAAGATGTTCGAAGGTCGTTCTATGACCTAGAATATACGGATGTGGTTAGTATTCTGGCTTTGTGCTAGGATTAATTGTTGAGAATTATCAAGACGGAAACGAAGGTGTTCCAAGAATGGTTACGTAAAAATATTAGTCATCTGATTTCGTTCGGAGCTAGGGTTTGAAATTTCAAGAAACGTGTAATGATAGAATATGAAGATATTATGGAATATCCAATAATATTTCCGTTATGGCAAACGAAGTTTTCGCCTGCGGACTTAAAACCTACGGGTTGTGAAAGAGATTTTCGAAAAGGAAAATATAATACGTATAGTCGTTTCGAATATTATACGCATAAAATATGAGTATGGTATGAAGAATAGTCGACGTATAATACGAATATTGTATGAGTATTAAATGAAGAGAATACGGGAGTTATACGCATAGAATACGAGACGTATTAATGGAGTATGAGTTAAGGGTTTGGTATAATCTAATTGGACTTAAACCAATAGCAAGCCCAATGAATTAAGTGTACAAGCCCAAGTCAAGGCCCAATACTAAGTATGTCAAGCCCAATCCAAAAAGTAAACCACAGGTCAAACCGATGGGTCATAGGATGGGTAAAACCCATGGGGCAACCCATGGGATGATCCAAAAAAGGAGTGGGCAGACCACTTGGTGGTCAAGTAAAGTGACAACTTGCTCACCAAGTACTTTACTTGGAGGCAAAGTTGAGTAAGGAGGTGGAATAGTAAAGAGGTGGAGTTGGACAATTTTGCCATTAGTTGGTTGTCTATATATACAAAGCTTGAGTTGGTTAATTGTGGTTTTACAAAGCTAAACCAATACATATTGAGAGAGAGAGAGAGAGAAAGAGCTAGAAACGCTTAATCATTCTACTTCCAAGCAAACCAATAGACGTTTATCAAAAACATGAATTTCTTCAAAGGTAAATTCTCATAAACAGTAATCTTCATCTTTTTCGATTTCTTTCTCGTAGAAGAATCGTAGATTGGTGGAGCATGTTTATTGAGGAGGTATAAGGATGTCTATCAATGATCAAATCATTGATAGGTACATGACCAAATAGAAATCGTAAGAGTTTACTTAAGTTAAAAATTGTAGAACGTCTTGAACGTTAACTTAGTTATGAATGAACGATTTGAAAACCGTTATAGCTAAGGATTGTGCCTATTGTTTGGTTAGAATGACTATGATAAATCAATGGAGTTTTCCATTTGATTTGGCTTATAGAACTCAAGTAACGAAGTTATGGAGAATTTTGCAAAAAAAGACGTTAAACGTCGAAAACGTAGAAATCTCAGATTAAAGGTCAAACTTTGTCGTGTGACTTGAAAACGTTGGTTTCCAATGTCAACACGTGAGATAAGGTAATTAAGAGTCGTTGGTGAAAGAATCGTCACATTCCAACTCATAACGAAGAAAACGAGTATTGAACGGACGAAAACATTAAACGAACGCTCAAAAATGAACTCAAAGCTGAATTCTGAGTTAACGGATTCGAAAATATAAAATTCTTATATGAATACGTAAAGGAGGTAATTTGTGACTTGTAGGCTTTAGAATGGGTCAATTCGGATGTAAAACGAACAAATTAGGAAGCCGGGAGTTTTGTTAAAAAAGTCGGTGCCGCAACGCCAACTCAGTGTATTTTTCCCACGTCGCAGTACCAGGTATGGCTGAGAGAAAATAAAAATGTCTGGAGACTCACGCCGCAGCGCCGAGACCGGGCAAAACCTCTGGAGAGTGACGTCGCAACGCCACTGTAATGTAAGGGATGCCGCGTTGCAGCGCCGGCAGTAGAAAAATGTTGACCAAGTTAGGTTTTGTTCCATTTGAATGTAGACCTAAAGTAAGACAATGAAGGTATTTAATGTACATAATAAGACTGAACTTAAATCACTTATAAGGTGATAATGTAAGAAGATTTAGTAAGGTTTAATAGAAATTAAGTGAAGAACGCGAGGATGTAATAAGTAAACCGTAAATGGCATTCAACATTGGTACTTAACCAATAATGATGGAATGTCGGTTAGTATCGTAAAAATGTTAACGAAATGTAATGATGTATAAAAAGTCGAATCGACTTTTAATAACGAAGTTGATTCAAGTAATACATAGAAGAGAAAGAAGTTGGTTAGGGAGAATAAAGTTAGTTGTTTGATACTAATTACAGTGTGCTATGTGAATATATCATGTAGATCCTGTAAAGGCTGAGAATTGTTGAATTGTATATTTGAAGACGCTTGAAGGCAAGCCTTTCTTAACGCTTGTCTAACCTCCGTGTTAGCCAAGTTTTAGGTGATGCATGATATACAATGCATGAATGGTTTTAAAGAAAGAGTCGATGCCTGTTTTAACTCGGCTAGACTAATATTGAAGAGTTGACTGATTTGTTTACAAGTCTTTTGATATAGAACTGTTAACGCTATCCTATGCCAAGTATTTGGTACGGATGAAAAGGTAAGTATGTCTATGTACAAACAAAAGTATTTTTCATCGATTATTCGATGGGCACGCGAGGTTGCCAAATTGTTAAGCGTAAATACGTTTAATGTAAGAGTGTTGATCAACATAAAGTACAATAGGCTGATCACCTAGAAGTGCTCGTAAGTAAAGACGGGTGGATGGCCATAGTGCCGGATATCCTTTTCAAGTATGAAAATGAAAAGAGTATGTTCATGGTCTATTGACCGGTTCATCATTCCTCAGTTATTATATATACTTTGGAATTGTAGTTATGACATGAGAAGTACTAGTTAAATCTTTAATAGTGCTTCGTAGTTAATTATTTAATTATAGAAATAAAGTATGTAATTGTTAAGGTGATATTCATATGATTCTTTGATAAGACTTGCTGAGCTAGTTATGCTCATTCTTGTTTGAATCATATGTTTGCAGCTAAAGCCGAATGAACTGAGAGTTCTAAGAGAGATAAAGGCAAGGCTAAGATGGACAATTAATAGTCCTGTAATAGATTAGTGTATCTGTATATAATATACTTATGAAGCACAACGAATGTATCTGATTATGAACCTGGGAAAGGATTTATTACAAATGTAATACAAAGATAGTAATTACATTCATTTTGTTGTTATCTCAATGGAATGATTGTATGGATTATAGTATCGTGGAGCACCATTTGTCGGGTTGGAAGATACCCGGATTTGGGGGTATCACAGGTTGGTATCAAAGCATTAGGTTATAAAACTTAAGGGGGGGAAGAACCTTAGGCTAATAACCTCGTAAGGAAATGAAGAGTCCAACGAAAATTAACTCGATTCAAATGAGTTAATAAGGTATTGAGGAAACTCAGTACCGAAAGATTTAAAAGATGGAAAGTAACCTTAAATGGATTAAATATGATTTGTGCTTATATGATTGTGTATTATGTACTAATCAATTTTCTATGTGTTATTGTAGATGTCGGTCGATAGCTTGATGTATAGGGATATACATGTGATCAGCGAGGAGTCTGGGAACCGAATTGAGCCGGTACCTGTGTCTATAGCAGACATACCTGTAGTGATTCTAGAAGGGTCAGAGCCCGAGGAATATTACTCGGAGGAGGACTATTCTGAGGAGACAATGGGAATAGCATCATATCTGAATATGATAATAGATGTGGAGGATGATATGGAGGTGACATCGATTAATACGGTGATGCTTGCCCTAGAGTCGACACCTACAGAGACAATGAGGGCTATGTACCTCTCAGTGCTTGATCGTAACGTGCAACTGCACAATATGGTGCAGCAGCAGAAGGAAAAGATTAATGATCTCTACGGTACGAAAGAGTCTGCGGAGTCAGACTATGAGATAGAGCATGATGAGAAAGTGTTCATGACTGACAAGGCAAGGGACTATAAGAACGAGGTCGTAGAACTTCGTGAGAAACTGGCTGAAAAAGACCAGAAGATAGCACGAATGTCAAATACAAATGACAGTGCGCATGAGGATTTTCAAGCTTAAGATAGCTTGTTATTCTATTTAGTTGGGACAGACTCGACATACTATAAGTCGAGATATTGTGTCGATTCTAGCGAACGAAAAAGCATGGAAATGTTGTTAGGCAGTATTAGGAGTTAGTATGGTACATACTTTTGTGTAGTGATGTAAAACCCTCTTTTGTATAATTAAAGGGTAGTCTTTTTGTAAATCCCAATTTTTGTGGAAGTCAATCACGGGATATATATATGTAATAGCTTTTGGGCTATGGAAAGCAACTTATAAATAGTTTTGAGCTATAAAGAAGCATTTTAATATAGGGAAGTTTTTATTTTTTAATTGCTTTGTTGTGTATTAGTTATGGTTCAGTTGTTTGATAACTAATAACGAAGTAAGCACATAAGTAATAACGGAACTTTATTTATTTAATCAGAAATGCCGTCAAGAAGAAGACAACGTAACCAAGAAGCGGAATCGCATAATGATAACGAGGGGGTCCTAATAACCCAATGCAAGAGTTCGTTAATTTATTAACGGCTGCATTTAACCAAGCTGGGGGTAGAGCACCCGCAGGACCTAGGGTAGCCCAAATGACTACCTTTAAAAAATTTAAGAGTGTAGGTCCACCCGATTTAAGGGAATAACGGACCCAATGGAGGTCTAAACATGGGTCAAGGAAATAGAAATAATGTTTGTTATTAAAAATGTAGCTGAGGTGCAAAAGACCTCTTTTGTGACCTATATGATGAAGGGGAGAAGCCAACTACTAGTGGGAGGCTCACCAGGGTGGGGCTGGAATAGGTGTTGTTACTTGGGAACAGTTTAAGAAGGTATTCTTCGAGAACTATTTCCCTACTAGCATGCAAGTGAGGATGGAGATTAAGTTCCTAGAACTTAAACAGGGGGACATGACTGTTCCCCAATATGCGGCCAAATTCAATGAATTGGTAAGGTTTGCTCCACTCCAAGTGGACACGGAGGAAAGGAAAGCTCGTAGGTTTGAGTAGGGACTAAAACTCTGGCTCTATAGTAGGATATTGGTTTCTCAGAGTGCTTCCTACGAGACTATTCTGGAAAAGGCAATAATAGCATAGGGTGGTAGTGAGGCGTTTACCCAATACCACAAGGATAGAAAGAATAAGAGTAAATGAGAGGGAGGAAATAAGGCAGAGGTTGCCAGTGGTAGTGGCAATGTGCCTAAGAGGAAAAATTTTAACCCTGGGAATACTGGGGTGAAGCAAGGGGATCCTAAAAGTAGGATGGAGGCATGCAAGACATGCGATAAGACTCATCAGGGAGTCTGTCTGAAGGGAAAAATGGGTTGTTATAACTGTGGGCAGGAGGGTCACATATCACCCAATTGTCCTAATCCTGAGAAAATTCGGGCCTATTTTATTTATGGGTCGGTGGACCACATGGAAAGAAATTGCCCGAAGAAAGAGGCGGAGGGTAATAAAGGTTCTGGTATTGGCAATTTGGCCATTACTGGACCAACACCATCATTGGGTAGACCCTCAGCCCGAACATTTAATGTGACTGTCCAAGATGCGGTTGCATCATCGGATGTAGTAGGAGGTATCATTCCAGTCAACGAAATAAATGCTTACATGTTATTTGACTCGGGTGCTACTTGTTCTTTTATAGCATGTGGATTTGCTAAGCAATTGGGATTAAATCCTGAAAAGTTAGAAATACCTTTAGACGTTAAGGTAGCAAATGAGGAGATAATTCCCATTTATCGCATTCATAGGAATTGTTTTGTAGATATCAAGGGTAATAGATTATCGGTAGATCTTTTATCGATAAGGATAAGGGAATTCGATGTGATTCTCGGTATGGATTGGTTAATTAACCATAGGGCGATAATAGATTGTCATAGAAAGAGTGTGAACCTGAGGCTTTCTAAGAAACCTAAGGTGGTGTTTTATGGTAATAAATCACCGGGACGTTCGTGTTGTCTAACCATGACACAAGCTAGGAAGATGTTGAAGAAGGGGTGTAAGGGTTATCTGTGTCATGTGGTGGATACCCAAAGAGTGGGAACATCATTGGAACAGATAGCGGTAGTTTAAGAGTTCGCGGATGTGTTTCTGGAGGAGTTACCTGGTATTCCGCCAGATAAGGATGTAGAATTCCTGATTGATTTTTTGCCGGGGACGGCACCAGTTTCAAGGGCACCATATAGGATAGCGCCAGTTGAGATGAAAGAGTTAATGGTTCAGTTACAGGAACTGTTAGATAGGAAGTACATTCAACCGAGTGTGTCTCCATGGGGAGCACCGGTATTGTTTGTAAAGAAAAAGGACGGATCGTTACGACTTTGTATCAACTATCGAGTGTTGAACAAGTTAACGATTAAGAATAAATACCCGTTGCCCAGGATCGATGATCTATTTGATCAGTTAAAAGTAGCAAAGTATTTTTCTAAAATAGATTTGCGAACGGGGTATCGTCAACTGAAAGTGAGGAAGGAGGATGTACCTAAGACAGTGTTCAGAACTCGTTATGGGTATTACGAGTTTTTGGTGATGTAATTTGGGTTGACAAATGCGCCAGCCGCATTCATGGATATGATGAACAGAGTGTTGAAACAATATTTGGACAAGTTCATTGTAGTGTTCATTGATGATATTCTAGTCTATTCTAAGACGCCAGAAGATCATGTTGAACATCTAAGAACAGTGTTTGAAACACTACGGAAGGAGAGGTTGTATGCGAAATTCACTAAGTGTGAATTTTGGCTTGAACGAGTGCAGTTTCTAGGACATTTTATTGATAAAGATGGCAAATCCGTAGATCCAGTGAAGGTGGAAGCGTTAAATGAGTGGGAGCAACCGAAAATGCCAACCAATGTTAGGAGTTTTCTGGGGTTAGCAGGATATTATAGAAGGTTCATTCAGGACTTTTCTAAATTAGCTACTCCGTTGACGAATCTGACAAGAAAGTCGGTGAAGTATGAGTGGAAAGAAAAGTGTGAAAATAGTTTTCAAGAACTAAAAAGGAGATTGAGTGAGGCACCTGTGTTATCCTTACCAGATGATACGAGGAATTTTGTAGTTTATAGCGATGCTTCACATAGAGGATTCGGTTGCATGCTCATGCAGCATGGCAAGGTCATTGCATATGCATCACGTCAGTTAAAGGATTATGAGAAGGTCTATCCTACTCATGACCTAGAATTGGCAGCTATAGTGTTTGCCTTAAATATATGGAGACATTATTTATACGGGGAAAATGTGAGATATACACGGACCATAAAAGTCTGAAATATATCTTCACACAGAAGGAGTTGAATATGAGGTAGAGAAGGTAGTTAGAGTTGATAAAAGATTATGACTGTGATATCTTATATCATCCAGGGAAGGCAAATGTAGTAGCCGACGCGTTAAGTTGAAAGGGTAGGGAAAAGCTGTCAATGTTAACGACTCAGAATGAGTTAATAACAGAGATGGCCAGGATGGAGTTAGAAATTAAGTTGCCAAGTGAAACAGTAGAAATGTTATTTTCAATAGAGACTCGACCAATGATAGTGGAACGGGTTAAGGAAGTACAGATAAGTACTGAAGAATGCGAGCGAATGAAAAAGATAATGGAGGAAGACGTGAAGACTAAGTATAACCTTGATTTAGAAGGTTTACTTCGTTTTGAAGGAAGAATTTGGGTTCCAAATAATTTCGAGTTGAAAGAAGAGATTATGTGTGAGGCCCATAGTTCGAGGTACTCAATACATCCTGGTAGTACTAAGATGTATCAAGACCTTCGTCAGAACTTTTGGTGGCCGAACATGAAAAGAGAGATTGCAGAATACGTTAGTAAGTGATTAACTTGTCAGAAAGTTAAGGCTGAACACCAAATGCCGAGTGGATTGTTGCATCCACTGGAAATTCCATAATGGAAATGGGAGCATATCACCATGGACTTTGTGGTGGGACTTCCAACTACGAGAAAAGGATACAATGCTATTTGGGTAATAGTGGATCGGTTAACTAAATCGGCTCATTTTCTACCAATAGGAATTAGATATAACTTAGAGTAGTTAGCTAAGATTTATGTCAAAGAAATTATTTCTAGACATGGAGTACCTGTTTCGATCATGTCTGATCGTGATCCACGATTCACGTCAAACTTTTGGAGGAGTTTGCAAGAGAAAATGGGAACGCATTTGAGATTGAGTACGGTGTATCATCCACAGACGGATGGACAAAGTGAACAGGACAATTCAAACGCTAGAAGATATGTTAAAATCTTGCGTTATGTATTTCAAGGGAAGTTGGGACGAACATCTACCTTTGGTAGAATTCGCTTACAACAATAGTTTTCACGCTAGAATAGGCATGCCGCCTTACGAAGCGTTGTATGGAAGAAAGTGCAGAACACCACTTTGTTGGGATGAAGTAGGTGAACGTCGAATGTTGGGACCTAAGATGGTACAACAAACGGCAGACATGGTGAAGCTGATAAGAGCTCGATTGGTAGCAGCTCAAGATAGACAAAGAAAATATGCAGATCCTCATCGAGAGAAGAGGGAGTTTGAAGTAGGTTCATATGTATTTCTAAAAGTGTCGCCTTGGAAAGGGAAGATACGTTTTGGAAAGAAATGGAAGTTAAGTCTAAGGTTTGTAGGACCTTTTGAGATTTTAAGAAGGGTAAGAGAGGTAGCTTATGAAGTAGCCTTACCTTCAGAAATGGAAAGAATACACAATGTGTTTCACGTGTCTGTGTTGCGTCCTTATAAAACGGACTACAAGTACGTAATAGAGTATGAATCTATTCAAGTAGAAAAAGACTTAACGTATGAAGAACTTCTGATTCAGATTATTGATAGGAAGGAACAAGTCTTGAGAAATAAAGTAATACCTTCAATAAAGGTAATTTGGAGTAACCACGATGCTGAAGAAACAACGTGGGAGCTCAAAAATAAAATGAAGGAGAAGTTTCCTCATTTGTTTATGTAAGAATAGCGTGATTCTGGGGACAGATTCCTTATAAGGAGGGAAGAATGTAACGCCCGAGAATTTTGGATTTTTAATTAATTTAATTTTTATTTGATTATGTGAATTAAATGAATTTAATTGATTTATTCTGTGAGTAAGATGTTCGAAGGTCGTTCTATGACCTAGAATATACGGATGTGGTCAGTATTATGGCTTTGTGCTAGGATTAATTGTAGAGAATTATCAAGACGGAAACGAAGATGTTCAAGAATGGTTACGTAAAAACACTATTCATCCGATTTCGTTTGGAGCTAGGGTTTGAAATTTTGAGAAACATGTAATGATAGAATATGAAGATATTATGGAATATCCAATAATATTTTCGTTATGGCAAAAAATGTTTTCGCCTGCGGACTTAAAACCTAAGGGTTGTGAAAGAGATTTTCGAAAGGGAAAATGTAATACGTATAGTCGTTTCGAATATTATACGTATGAAATACAAGTATTATACTAGTATGATTACTGAGTATGGTATGAAGAATAGTACGACGTATAATATGAATATTGTATGAGTATTAAACGAAGAGAATACGGGAGTTATACGCGTTGAATACGAGATGTATTAATGGAGTATGAGTTAAGGGTTTGGTATAATCTAATTGGACTTAAACCAATAGCAAGCCCAATGAATTAAGTGTACAAGCCCAAGTCAAGGCCCAATACTAAGTATGTCAAGCCCAATCCCAAAAGTAAATTGCGGGTCAAACCGGTGGGTCATGGGATGGGTAAAATCCATGGGGCAACTCATGGGATGATCCAAAAGGGGAGTGGGCCGGCCACTTGGTGGTTAAGTAAAGTGACAACTTGCTCACCAAGTACTTTACTTGGTGGCAAAGTTGAGTAAGGAGGTGGAATAGTAAGGAGGTGGAGTTGGACAATTTTACCCTTAGTTGGTTGTCTATATATACAAAGCTTGAGTTGGTTAATTGTGGTTTTACAAAGCTTGACCAATACATATTGAGAGAGAGGAAGAGATAGAAACGCTTAATCATTCTACTTCCAAGAAAACCAATAGATGTTTATCAAAAACGTGAATTTCTTCAAAGGTAAATTCTCATAAACCGTAATCTTCATCTTTTTTTATTTCTTTCTCGTAGAAGAATCATAGATTGGTGGAGCATGTTTATTGAGGAGGTATAAGGATGTCTATCAATGATCAAATCATTGATAGGTCATGACCAAATAGAAATCGTAATAGTTTACTTAAGTTAAAAACCGTAGAACGTCTTGAACGTTAACTTAGTTATGAATGAACGATTTGAAAACCGTTATAGCTAAGAAATGTGCCTATTGTTTGGTTAGGATGACTATGATGAATCAATGGAGTTTTCCATTTGATTTGGCTTATAGAACTCAAGTAACGAAGTTATGGAGAATTTTGCGAAAATAGACGTTAAACGTCGAAAACGTAGAAATCTCGAATTAAAGGTTAAAAGTTGGCGTGTAACTTGAAAATGTTGGTTTCCAATTTCAACACGTTAGATAAGGTAATTAAGAGTCGTTGGAGAAAGAATCGTCGCATTCAGACTCATAACGAAGAAAACAAGTATTGAACGGACGAAAACATTAAACGAACGCTCAGAAATGAACTCAAAGGAGAATTCTGAGTTAACAGATTTGAAAATGTGAAATTCTTATATGAATACGTAAATGAGGTAATTTGTGACTTGTAGGCTTTTTTATGGGTCAATTCGGATGTAAAACGAACAAATTAGGAAGTCGGGAGTTTCGTTAGAAAAGTGGACTATTTTGGCCAACTGGTGCACAGAGTCGGCGCCGCAGCGCCAACTCAGTGTATTTTTCCCACGCCGCAGCGCCAAGTATGGCTGAGAGAAAATAAAAAACGTCTGGAGACTCGCGCCGCAACGCGAGAATTTGTACATGGACTCGCGTCGCAGCGCCGAGACCGAGCAAAACCTCTGGAGAGTGACGTCGCAGTGCCACTGTAATGTAAGGGATGTCGCGTTGCAGCGCCGATAGTAGAAAAATGTTGACCAAGTTAGGTTTTGTTCCATTTGAATGTAGACCTAAAGTAAGACAATGAAGTTACTTAATGTACATAATAAGACTGAACTTAAATCACTTATAAGGTGATAATGTAAGAAGATTTAGTAAGGTTTAATAGAAATTAAGCGAAGAACGCGAGGACGTAATAAGTAAACAGTAAATTGAATTCAACGTTGGTACTTAACCAATAATGATGGAATGTCGGTTAGTATCATAAATATGTTAACGAATCGTAATGATGTATAGAAAGTCGAATCAACTTTTAATAACAAAGTTGATTCAAGTAAGACATTGAAGAGAAAGAAGTTGGTTAGGGAGAATAAAGTTAGTTGTTTGATACTAATTACAGTGTGCTATGTGAATATATCATGAAGATCCTGTAAAGGCTGAGAATTATTGAATTATATATTCAAAGATGCTTGAAGGAAAGTCTTTCTTAACGCTTGTCTAACCTCCGTGTTAGCCAAGTTTTAGGTGATACATGTTATACAATACATGAATGGTTTTAAAGAAAGAGTCGATGCCTGTTTTAACTCGGCTAGACTAATACTGAAGACTTGACTGATTTGTTTACAGGTCTTTCGATATAGAACTGTTAACGCTATCCTATGCCAAGTATTTGGTACGGATGAGAAGGTAAGTTTGTCTATGTATAAACAAAAGTATTTTTCATCGATTATTCGATGGGCACGCGAGGTTGCCAAATTGTTAAGCGTAAATACGTTTAACGTAAGAGTGTTGATCAACATAGAGTACAATAGGCTGATCACCTAAAGTGCTCGTAAGTAAAGACGGGTGGATGGCCTTAGTGCCGGATATCCTTTTCAAGTATGAAAATGAAAAGAGTATGTTCATGGTCTATTGACCGGTTCATCATTCCTCAGTTATTATATATACTTTGGAATTGTAGTTATGACATGAGAAATACTAGTTAAATCTTTAATAGTGCTTCGTAGTTAATTGTTTGATTATAGAAATAAAGTATGTAATTGTTAAGGTGATATTCATATGATTCTTTGATAAGACTTGTTGAGCTAGTTATGCTCATTCTTGCTTGAACCATATGTTTGCAGCTAATGCCGAACAAACTGAGAGTTCTAAGAGAGATAAAGGCAAGGCTAAGATGGACAATTAATTGTCCTGTAATAGATTAGTGTATTTGTATGTAATATACTTATGAAGCACAACGAATGTATTCGGTTATGAACCTGGGAAAAGATTTATTACAAATATAATACAAAGATAGTAATTACATTCATTTTGTTGTTATCTCAATGGAATGATTGTATGGATTGTAGTATTGTGGAGCACCATCTGTCGGGTTGGAAGATACCCGAATTTGGGGGCGTCACACACTAGCAACCCTAGCTTCCTTAATTAGCATTTTCGTAAGGAAGGGACTCCTTGATATCAAATTTGCAAACCAGATGGCATCAGCCTTTGGAAATTATATTGGAGAAGTATCAGATGAAATACCTTCCATCAAACAACCCTAGTATCAGGATATCAAAGAATATATGCATGATGGATCCACACCCACTGGGGAAATTCAAGCTGAAAGAAAGCGGATCCATAAAATGGCCATAAAATTATATTTAGGTGGAGATGTTCTTTACAAAAGAGATGTTGGGATAGGACTCTTAAGATGCCTAGACAAGGACCAAGCCCAGAGACTTGTGGATGAAGTACACGGTGGAGTATGCGGGCCACACATGAACGGTCCCTTGCTTGCCAAGAAGATACTAAGAACAGGGCATTATTGGCTCTCTATTAAAGAAGATTGTGATGATCACGTCAAAAGATATTATCAATGTCAAATCCATGAAAATGTCATCCACGCTCCTCCAAACGAACTACACTGTATGAGTTCTCCATGGCCCTTTCCTATGTGGGGAATGGACGTGATCGGGTCGATCAAGCTCAAAGCCAGCAATGGCCATAGGTTCATCTTTACCATGACTGACGACTTAACCAAATGGGTGGAAGTTGCCTCTTTTCCCAAAGTCACAAAAGAGTTCATAATCAGTTTCATCAAAAATAATGTAATCTATCAATACGAGCAACCGGAGGTGATCGTATCAGACAATGTTAAAAATTTGAACAATCAAATGATGAAGGAATTATGCAGCAAATTCAACATCAAACATCTTAATTCTGTCATGTACAGGCCTAAGATGGACGGCGATGTTGAAGCAACCAACAAAAACATCAAGAAGATCATGCAAAAGAAGGATGATAATCACAAAGGATGGCTTGACTTATTACCCCTGACTTTGATGGCATACCGCACTTCTATTGGGGCTACCCCATATTCACTAGTGTATGGCATGGAAGTTGTCCTCCCCATAGAAGTAGGGATGGCATCATTAAAAGTGTTAATTGATGTCCAGATGGAAAAAGACCAGTGGTTGCAAGAACGGTACAGCCAGTTATCTTTGATAGATGAGAGAAAAGTTGCAGCCATATTACATGGACAATTATATCAACAAAGGATTACTTGGTCCTACAATAAGAAGGTCTGGTCTCAATAATTCAAAGAAAATGACCTAGTACTCAAAAAGATCCTTTCTAATCAAGATAAAGCGGAAGGAAAATTCGCCCCAAACTGGGAAGACCCTTTCATTGTCAAGAAATTATTGACAGGAGGATCCCTCAGATTGCAAGAAATGGACGGCGGAGAATTTTCTCAACTTATCAATTCAGACTCTGTCAAAAGATACTATGTCCAAACCCTTGCAAGCATAACAGTTCTTGGAAAAATCAAATCAAATCAGGTGTTTATAGCTTATCCTAAACTACGTAAGACCTGATCTCCCCTCATCTACTGGAGTACGGAGGTAGGCATCTAATGGTGCGGTCTAACCATCAAAATAAAAGCCAAACCCTTGTTATATCAAAATCAATCTAAATACCAGTTCCAAGACACCAAAAATTATACTTGAAAGCATATACACCAGAAAAATTTGAAGATGTAAGACCCATATTGAGGGACCTACTGCATCTTAATGTCAGCTCATTATGGAAGAAACTGTGATACATCAAGACAGCATGTAATAAAGATACAATGGCAAGCATCATACAATGTCAAAACATATCCAAAAGGGAAGTGAACTAAAATATATTTACTTTCCATATGTTACTGTTTAATATATACAATGTATCCAGTACATGACAAAAATGACTAACCTAATCTATACAGGAAATGAAAGATAAATTATAATCCCGCAATCAGACGGGTTAATAAATCTAGAAGCATATTCCTCTCTGAAGACTAAGGAACATCCCTAAGCTCCTGCCCAAATGTCTCAATACGGGTCAGAAGCTCTGTCGCAGTATGCATAGTGCTATCCTTATAGCCCAAATGCTCATTCGTCTGAGCGACGATGTCATCCGTGAAAGATCTGAGAGTAGCACTCTCAAAAACAGGAGTATCCCTGGAAGCCCAAGCCTCATCCCTTTCCAAAAAAAAAACACCATCCCGGTTGGATAATGTAGTCAACATCAATGCCCGAGCTTGATCTATCTCAAAAATAAGAAGTTATACTATGTACTCCAAAGCCTCCTTAGAAAATGGTGCAGCAGTAGAAGAAAAGCTAGGAGCAGAACAAACCAAAGTTGTTGTCAAGTATGTAAACATGTCATCCACTGTAGGAGAAAGGGGATCCTTCATGGGCTCTACATCATCTGAATCTGTGCTTAATTCTAAGTGATATGCAACAGCTTTCATATCTACCGCTAACCAGGCATTATACTCATCAAAACAACTAGGGTGACTATCACGGAACTCAGATGTCTCCCGATAAATCCAATACTCATACACCCTCGCCAGATCGTCGGCAGATAAAGATAAGGCAAATACCCGATGAGCTGAAGCCCCATCAAAAGTATGAACATCCTGAAACTGATCAAACTGGCCCATGACAGTCAGGGGATGATAAGTAGTTACACCTCTCAAACCAGCTAGCGGTAGAAAATCCATACCCGCAGCATGAGTGATGAAGCTCAGAGGAGACCAATATCCAGAATAAACCAATATAGAAAATGGCTCTTTGATCTCCAATAAAAAAACAAACCAGGATACAGAATCCACACAAATGGCAGGTCTAAAAGACTAAGACATTGCTATGTCATGCCCAAAACAGTAATCGTGGCGGCAAGCAGTACCTATAGGCCTCAAATTCATTGTAAACCAAACATACAATAGTACAGAGCTCCTGCAGAAATACCCATCACCATGGGCATGGCAGTAAAAAGCTGAAATATATGTCTCTGCTAAAATCATCAGAAGAATGGTGAGATCCTCTCGTAAAGCACGAAAAATGGTCACCAAGCCGATATCAAAATGATCCATATATAAAGGCATGTACAAATATGTAATAATGAACATTAACAAAGCATCTACATGAGCTATCCTCCATTGATCCTCCTGGATGGTAAAATCCTCCTAGTGCATCGTATAACTCTCCACAAATCCAAAATTATCAATCAATTAATCAAGGGATACCACATGCCCAAAAGTAATCTCGTCTAAAACCACTGATCGCCTCAAGCCAGTCATGACCACGAACTAGTGTAGCATCTCACCAGCCTCCACTCTAGCGCGAGGCCCATCCAAGGATAGATTAGTGATACGATGATACTCTTCAAGAGTAGGAGTCAACTCCTCAGATCCGAAACGGAATATATGCCTCTTTGGGAACCAATAAGCCAACATACCCTCTATAAAACCCTCAGGAACCTGGAAGGACAAGAAGGACATAGAATGTCCCATCATACGGTCTACCGATATGCGGTCTGAAGCTGGTAGACTCTCATGCCAAGATCTCAAAGTAACAACTATTCTAGTAGGTGAAGTATGCTCAATACAAGCCACTGAAGTGGAAGACATCTGTAAAATCGTATCATAAGACCATACAGGGGTCAATTCTAACTCATCCATATAAATGCAAATCTATAGTATATAAATGCATGGATCATGATAAATGACAATATAATAGGTGCAGTAAATAAAAAGCATTATATACATCTATGTAAAATATAAAGCTAAATACATCATCATCATCTTTATTCTACAAAGAAAAATAAAAAGTACAGGGATATGGGGCACAAACGCCCAATGGCTAACAAAAGCCTACAGAAAGAAATCCCTAACATCTATATCTCCAAGTCGATCAATCGAAGCTAGCTCCTCTTGAGTCATTGTATCTCTTCTAAAGGGTATATCAGGACGATACAAAGGGGGATCTACTCTAGCAAAACCATTAATGTATGGACCACCAGAAGGACAAACACCTGAGCTGGAAGGATCAAAAGTATCTGCCTCTGAGGGGTCTTTGCCTAAGTGCTGAATGAAGAAATGTGCCCGATCCAATCACCGTGTCAAATATGTTATCTGATCCAAGTGGGTCGGCTCCCTAACACATGATATCCAATCTGTCATCATCACGGATTCAGGCACCATATCTACCAAGATCTAGGTAGCACGTGTTTGAGTCGAATGGTACGGGGAGTCCACCACCGATAAAAAAATGTCTTGATGGCAGAGGCCATCGGACAAAGTGAAACAATCCAAGCCGATCAGGGGTATATCTGTAACGGGCTGGGAAAAAGGCCAATACCGTCGAGTAGGAAGAAGATATGGAATGTGAATCTCCCATGTGATGCATCTGATAGCTCGCTCTCCCAAATAGTGCTCCCAACCTCCTTCAGTTAAAAAGGGAATTCGAATGGTAGACAAGGAGTACTCCGCTCCTGTCGGGAAGTCATCCTTAAAACCCATTGTAAGATGATCTGGGGTATAAACAACCCATATAACGTCATCAGCGGTCAGCTGCAAGCGACGATAAGTAAATCCATCTGTTATAGGGACCTCAATCAGGGTAGAATAGTGCCATCGGCGTCCCCGCGAATACTATTATTATTATTTTTTTTATTTTTATTATTATAATAGTAGTAATTAGTAATAATAATAATAATAATAATAATATAATTATTATTAGTATTATTATTATTATTATTGTTATTGTTATTGTTATTTGATTTGGGCATGAATTTTTAGGGGTTGATTTGGGCGAAAATATGTAGTGTGAGATAAAATGTGAGCCTTTAGATTAAGTTGGGAGAATTGAGATGAAATCTGAACCGTTCATGTGCTTTGTCAAATGAAAAATTCAAAGTGGATTCTGTTTTATTATATAGATTATTATTGTTATTGTTATTATTATTATTATTAGTATTATTATTGTTATTATAATTATAATTATAATTATTATTGTTATTATTATAATTATTACTATTATTATTATCATCATCATCATTATTATTATTATTGTTGTTGTTGTAAATATTATTATTATTATTACTACTATTATAATAATTATTATTTTATTATTATTATTATAATAATCGTAGTAATTATTATTATTATTACTATTATAACTATAATTATTATTATTATTGTTATTATTATTTTTATTATTATTGTTGTTGTTATTATTTGATTTAGGTGGGAATTTTTAGGGGTGAATTTGATTTGAGCGTGAATTTTTAATGTGAGATAAAATGTGAGCCTTCAGATTAAGTTGGAAGAATTGAGATGAAATTTGAACCGTCTTTGTGCTTTGTCAAATGAAATATTCAAAATGGGTTCTATTTTATTATATAGATTATTATTATTAGTAGTACTATTATAATTATTATAATAATAGTAATAATTATAATAATAGTAATAATTATAATATTAATTATGATAATAGTAATAATAATAGTAATAATAATAACAACAATAATAATAACAATAATAATACTAATTATAATAATAGTAATAATTATAATAATAGTAATAATAGTAATAATAATAACAACAACAACAACAACAACAACAACAACAATAATAATAATAATAATTTTTATTGTGGTGGTGTGGTGAATTATGAAAATTGTTATTGATGATTTGTAAGTTTTGTAGATAGGTTTAGATTTTTCTAGATATCTATTTTTAAAGGAAAATTAATTATTGTGGTGGTGTGGTGAATTATGATAATTGTTATGTGTGATTGTAAGTTATTTTAGGTTCCAAAAAGTCTTTAGATAATGTTGTATTTTTTTAATTTTAATCTAATTTTTTTAATTTTCCATAGAAAGCTTGTTTTGAAATCTCAACACAGTATCTCCTAGGCCCATTATAATAATATCTCATCATCACCTTCAGATATTAATTTTTAGGAGTATCAGTGAAAGAGTTGTCTCATTGGAATGGATCTCATTCTATTCTTTGCATCCACTTTATCCCTTGTTTATCTTCTTTTTTTTTATTTCTGATGAAAACTCATAGATTTCAACTACTGAAGTCCATGGCTTCTACAAGTAACCAAGTTGCCTTTTCTTGCTTTCCTTCTTCATCTTCAACTCCTGACTGGAACCACCATGTCTTCTTGAGTTTCAGAGGTACAGATACACGCAAAAATTTTACAAGTCATCTATACACGGCTTTAAACGACGCTGGAATCAAAACCTTCATAGATGATGAAGAACTACCAACGGGAAAAGAAATTAAGCCGGAATTGCGAAAAGCTATCCGAGAATCAAGGATGTCTATTATAGTTTTCTCCAAAAACTATGCTTCTTCTAGATGGTGCCTTGACGAGCTTGTGGAGATCCTTGAATGCAAGAGAACAATAGGACAATTGGTTCTTCCTGTATTTTACGATGTTGATGCAACTGTTGTACGTCATCAAACTGGGAGCTATGAAAAAGCTTTTCAACACTTTGTTACCGAGTCGGATAAACAGAAGGTGAAGAATTGGCGAGCTGCATTAAAAGAAGCTGCAGATCTCTCGGGACATGTTCTTGCAAATGAAGAAGATGGGTAACTAAACCTTAATCTCTCATCTTCTTAGTTTACTTATTTGATTAATCAACCAGTTTAAGTTTTATTTAACAGGATGCACCAAATTATTTGCACGGTTCACTATTAAAAACGATATTATAAACTTCAAGAATATACAGTTTAGCTCTATTTACGTGAAAATGATATTTAATTATTTGGAACAGAATAAGCGATCCCTTCTAATTTACTCTTTTTCTTAAAAAAAAAAAAGAAAGAAAGAAAATACCTTTAGCTTGAAATTGGGCCATTTTATACTGTTTCAATTGTTAGAAGTGCACTTCTTAAATTATTTCTGTTGTAACATACTCATCTCCCAACTACTTTATCACATTACATCATGATAATTAATTTTTGTTTGGAATTTTTTTGCAGGAATGAAGCGAGATTTATCGCAAAAATTGTTAGGAAAGTTCAACCGGAAGTAAACATGAGATGCTTGAATGTTCCCGAGTATTTAGTCAGAGTAAATTCTAATTTTAACTGCATAAATACGTTACTGAGCATTGAATCTGATGATGTACGTATAATTGGGATCTATGGGATGGGTGGAATTGGTAAACCAACCGTTTCTAAAGATATATACAATAAACATTTAAACCACTTTGAAGGCAGTGCTTTTGTTGAGAATATCAAAGATGTTTCAAAACAACCAGATGGTCTACTTTGTTTACAAAAGAATCTTCTCAATCAACTTCAGAAGAAAACAAATGTTGTGCTTTCTAATAGCGATGAAGGAATCAATTGGATAAAAAATATTTGTTGTTCTAAAAGGGTTTTAATACTACTTGATGATTTGGACGACTTTGATCAATAAAAAAATTAGCAGGACATAAAAGATGGTTCAGTCCAGGAAGCAGAGTCATCATTGTTACCAGAGATGCAAAGCTACTTAAAGAAGCACGAGTAGATGATCCATATGAAATGAAGGTATTGAATGAAGATGAGTCTTTGGAGCTCTTTAGACGACATGCATTTGGAGAAGACATTCCATTTCCATCTGAAGATCACAAATCGCTTTCAATAGAAACAACAACATATTGTGGAGGCCTTCCATTAGCTATTGAGGTTATAGGTCGTCATATGTATGGTTTGACACTATGGAAATGGAAAATTGCCTTGGAGGAGTTTCGCAAATATCCCGAAAAGACTATTTTGGATAGGCTTAAAATAAGCTACGATGCACTCGGCAAATATGGAAAGAATATCTTCCTTGATGTTGCATGCATTTTCATTGGATGGGACAAAGATTATTTAGTTAAGTTTTGGAATGGTTGTTAGTTCTCCCCTGAAAATAGTATTACGGAGTTGTTGAACAAGTGTTTATTAAAAGTTGATGAGAAAAATTGTTTAACAATGCATGATCATCTTCGTGATATGGGCAGAGCAATTGTTCTTGAAGCATCCGACCATTCACTTGAAAAGCACAGTCGAGTATGGATTCATGAGGAAGTACGCGATCTGCTAGAACACCCGAAGGTAAAAGGAAAACTTGTAATCTTTTACAGTTAAAGATTTTCAATGTTGGAAATTATCGTAATTTATTTGAAATTTAGAGCATATAATTCCCACACTCGCCCTACTCTTACTCAGGTAGCAGAAGCAATTGAAGGAATTAGCTTAGATCTCTCCAGTTTACAGTCTATTGTGTTGGAGACGAAAGCCTTTGAAGCGATGCACCAGTTACGATTTCTTCTAATGTACAATGTTGATGTTATTGGATCCTTTGAACATTTATTTGGAAAGCTAAGGTGGCTTAGTTGGCAATACTGTCCTTTGAAGAGTTTACCCACCGATTTTCATCCTAGAAAACTTGTTGGGCTTGACTTGAAATACAGCAAAATCGAAAAATTATGGGAGGGGGTGAAGGTATGAGATTACCCAAAACATTGTAATTTTATTTTTATTTTCGGGGAAAATGTGGTTAAAGATGATGGTTTCATAATTCTGTACTTTTGCACAGAATCTAAACAATCTGAAGATCCTAAATCTCTCATACAGTGAGTCCTTGGTGGAGACCCCAAACTTTACTGGCGTACGAAATCTTGAACGCTTAATGCTTAAAATTTGCAAAAGATTGTCAACGATTGATCCATCAATTTGCTGCCTGAGATCACTAGAAGAACTGGATCTGGAGGGCTGCTCATGTCTAGACCAATTACCGGAGCAATTGGGAAAGATGAAAAGCTTGAAGACTTTGAATGCAAGTGATACATTGCTTGAAGGGTTACCTGATTCAATAGGACAATTATTAGGCTGGTTCACTTGCGTTTGAAATGGTGCAAGGAACTTAAAACTCTTCCCCCCACCATTTGCAATTTGACATCACTAGAAGAATTATATGTCTGTGGTTGCTCAAAGCTGGAACTATTACCGGAGGAATTGGGGAATTTGGAATGCTTGCTGGTCTTGGATTTAAGCTATTGCTGGAACCTTATAAATCTTCCTGCAAGCACTTGCAATTTGTTATCTCTACAAGAATTAAATATGGTTTACTGCTCAAAACTGAAACGATTGCCTGAGGAGATGGGGAATTTGAAAAGGTTAAGGACTTTGAATGCAAGTGGAACAGGGCTAGAAGAATTACCTGATTCAATAGGATATTTAAGTAGTCTGGTTCACTTACAGCTGAGTGGGTGTAGGAATCTTAGTACTCTTCCCGACTACATTTGCGATTTGTCGTCTCTAGAAGTATTAAATATCTATCGCTGCTCTGCACTGCAACAATTGCCGGATCGATTGGGGAATACGGTAAACTTAAGGAATCTAGATGCATATGATATTGGGTGTCAACAGTTACCTGATTCTATCAAAAATATGAAGAAACTTGAAAGGTTATCTCTAGGTTTTCAGGACAGAGATCCTCCATTCGCCTTCGAAAAATTTCTCCTACCTTTCAAAAGTCCCTTGCGATTTCTGAGACTCCGCAATTGTGGTCTGTGTGACGAGGACATTCCAAATGATATCATAATCAGTTTACAATCCCTGAATTTAAGTGGAAACAATTTTTGTAACCTACCTTCTACCCTCTGTCAACTATCCAATCTAACAGAGCTGTACTTGAATGACTGCAAGAGTCTTGTGTCACTCCAGGAACTTCCTCCTAATCTACAGAAGCTAAATGTCCGTGGTTGTACAACAATGCAAAAAATACCAAATCTATCAAACTTGAATCGCTTGCGTGACTTGGATCTTTCAGATTCCAAAAGATTGGTTGAAGTGCAGGGCATAGAGAACCTCAAATTAAGGTTTCTTGACATTGCAGGATGCAACGATTTGGCAATGAATACTGCTTTTAATGAGAGTTTCTTTGAGGTATCTCTCAATCTCTCTCTCTATATATATATATCTTCCTCAAAATCTCTCTCAAATTTTTGTCTCTATGTAACAGCGGTACTTTGAATGTGCTGATAAATCCCAAATTTTACTTCCAAAGTGGAATTTTCAAAATTGGATTATTTATCAAAGCATGCAATCTACAATTTCTTTTGAGTTGCCGCGGAGTCTACCAGATAATTTCCAAGGAATTATTCTCTGGGTTGTTTATACTCACTTTTCTTCCCAAATGAAATACGTCGCTAATATAAAAAATAATACCAAGTGGTAAGGAATGTTGTCATGTTCGAATTTCCAACTACTACATGTCTGATATAAATTGTGGGGGAGGACATTCATGGGTGAGCTGTATAAAATCAAACTTCAGAAGTGGAGATAGCATCAAGATTTCCATCTCAGAAGATGAAAATGTGAAGGTGGAGAAATGTGGGGTTCATTGGTTCATTGGAAGTGAAAGCAATGAAGATGAAAATGTGCATTATTGCAACACAACAACATATGACTGATATTGTGATGATTTCTACCCTCCAGAATCTGAAAGCAATTATGATGATTATGATTATGATTATGATGATGTAGTAAATTTATTCCTTAATCAATTTCATGCATATAATATATACGTATATAAATACATATCAACATAACGGATTATAATCTTCCAATTATTCCCTTGTTCTTTGCAACTGCTAGCTTTGTGTTTTTCTTTTCTTCTTTTCACTTTTTTTTTGATAAAATAATGTTTACCTGATATGAGTGGAGGAAGGAAATTCCCGTCGTAGTCCAGATTCTGCTTGCTCTAGCTCCCGTTGGAGTTCTCTCTACAGTAAAATAAACATTAAACTATCTTAACCAATATTCTAATGGCCCCGAATGTAATAAATGGTTAATTTATTGATTCCAATTTGACAACTTCGAACCTATAATCATTATACTTTCCCCATTCAAAACAACCTCATTTAGAAAATTATAAGAAAGGTATAAAACGCTTTGTAGTATTAAAAGTATGGTGACAACTGACAAGGTTTTGGAAGACAAAGGAAAGGGGGATATCTGAATTGGCACAGAGAGTATTTATTGTGAAAGATGGTTACTTACCAAAAATTAAAACAGATGGATAGTAACTGTAAGTCTGTAACTAATAACCACCCATCTCGAAGGTATGCTTGAGCACAGGTCTTCATAATATAATGGAATAGAAAAGAAAAAAACATTGCATTTAAAAATAGTAACTAGGTTGAATGCTCAATATAGAGCAAGGGTCAAAACAAGATCCTATTGGCATACTATGTTATCAATTAGCCTATAAGCTTATCCCCAGAATGTAAGTATATCTAAACACATTAGGAAATCACAAAAGTCATCAGTATAATGTAACAGAATAAAATTATAAATACCTATGCATATGATAGTTTAAGTGCATCTATAAAACTGCGATATTTCCATTTCGTAGTAATATATCTCGCCTTTTCAGTTAGTAAAAAAAACTTGTTGAATGCATTATATGGATTTGTCCATGCGATAACATATATATATATATGTATATGTTAAATATATAATGTGTAAGCCAATCTTGCTTAACGTGTTTGGGACAAATAAGCAGGACCACTATCATGGAGGTTCTGCATTGTTTGTGCATCAAAACCTCGAGAAAGGGTGTACTTTCAAACCATAAAACAGAAAAACATACATAAAGGTCTTGGACTAACCAGATATTGGCAATCTTTAGCCATGTATAATTGGTGGAAATACACAACCGAGTTTGGGAATCTAAATGGACTGAAATTAGGATCAATCATGATCTTTTCATCTTGCCTGTGTTTGCTTTTCTTTCTCCATATCAAGATTGTGAAGAAGTTCTCTGGTTTTAGCACGCTCAAGTTCCAGCAACCGTTGTCTTTCAATCTCCCTTTCAACTTCAGTAAAGATATGCATACAAGGATCGGATGCCATCTCTGATTTGCTGAAGACTGTTATCATCATTTACATTATCTGCATGAGAGAAAGTGGTATGATAGCTATCAGCTTATAAAAAACTAATTCTGATGTACTTCATAAATTTTGGACCATATTGTAAAATTTGGATTTGCCAACTTTAGAGATGGAAATAATTACTAGGAAGAACAGAGTGCTGATGTGAATCTTTGGTATGTTTAGATGACTCCTGTAGCCCCAGTTCTTTCTGGATAAGGTCCATTTCCATTTCCTCCTCAAGTTCCTATGATCCATTAAAGCAACTCACTTGATTAAGAAAATCAACAATAAGAAAAATATTAACATTGATATCAGGTCTTGCCATAACCTTTTCTTCAGTTTTCTTCGAGAAGAAATTGAAGTATGACTGCACAGAAGTTAAATTGGCAAGAACCTGCCCACAGATAATGAACTATTAACTTGAAAATGAAGCGCAGCATAGGCCAACTAAAACTTATGGACAACACAGATGAATACACCAGGAAAAGGATATAAATTCCAGAATAGTATATCACAGAGACAAACCAGAAACAAGAAAAGAAAAAGGATTTAAATCCATTCTTTCATTTTCATTTACTCCCTCCGTCCGTCCCAGGATAAAAGTCCTTGTAAACTTTTCACTCATATTAAGAAGATGAATGAAATGACAAAATTGTCCATAATAATATTTCACTAATCATTTTCAATGTAGGTGAGAGAATGACTTTCTAACTTTTCAATTCTAAATATTTTCAACACATAACTAATTATACTTATTAAATATAGAGAGAGAATTAGAATAAGAAAAATATGAGATATTTAATGTTAAGGGTATAACAGAAAAATTGTGTAAAAGTTTGGTTATTAAAAGAAAGTGGACATTTAACATGGGACTACCCAAAATAGTAATAAAGACTTTTATCCTGGGACGGAGGGAGTATATTTTTAAACATTTTGCTATAGAACTGGAACATAAGAGAAGGAAGGCATCTTACATTTGCTATTAAGGATTTTTTTTTCCACATCGAAATATAAAAGGGATACAATGAGACGCAAATAAGCCAATAAAGATAGAGTTGATCGTATCACACCACCATTCATACAATTTTTCCTACATGCTGATCGTATCACACCATCACTCATACAAGTTTTTGAAATTTCCTGGTAGAGTTGTTGAATTTTTACAGAATTAGTCCTTATAAGTTATAAGTTAGAAGTAGACTAAGATAAAAGAATTTTAAAAGAAAATATAGTACATACACGTGTTGGGTTGCTGGCGAAGTCACTAGGGAGAAATTTCATGTATGCTCAAATTACACAAGTATGTCCAGGAATAGAAAACCCCCTCCTAACTTCCCAAATTCCACTAGTGACCAGACATGTTTTTTTCTTTTTAGGAAATATAAAATTATTAGATTACTAAAGAGAAAAAGAGCAAATGGGGGACAAGGAGTTCACCCACCCTGAAGAAAACCACCAAGAAAGAGAAACTCTCCAATCCATACAAAGATAAACAAAGAAACACCCCCAAAAGGCAGTCAAAGCATAGGACCACACAAAAGAAAGAAAAATGACTCCACCAGACTGAAGTAGTATGCCCTCAAGCCAATCACATTGGATTTGATAAGCATTTACTTTGTAATCTTGTTCATTTATTAATAAAAGAATTTATTTAAATCGTAAAGGGTTAGGAGGGAGAGAGATAATTAGGGCTAGCCACCCAATATCTTGTTGAATCTAAATTCACTTCTTCAATCAATATACTCTTGGTGGATCACCTCTTGAGCGTTGCACACTTGGGTAGCGAACATTTGATCCGAGGAATTGGAGAAGCGCGAAGGAGAAAATGATTGGAGCTTGAAGATCACATCAAGGAGTTGATCAGCTTCATATATCTTTTATCCTTCCTCAATTAATAATATTGCATAAGGTGATTTTTGGGACTGGAGAAAAATTTAAAATATGATTTATGACATGCTCCACTATTTTATAATGTTAATTTTATGTATGTATTGCTTATGCAAACCTACACAGACATGTTCTGATGTGAAGTATAATCGCAAAAGCAGAGGACCACATGTTTTGCTTCCATTCCACTATCCATCAAAGCCAAGTCACATCTATTCCCAATTAATATGCTTCCTTTTATGGTAATTTAGCTGGTGCCCTGTCAATATATCATCTCGCAAGATACCACGTCCATCTGAGTAAAATTTTACTTCTAACTAAATATATATGGGAAAAAAATCCATAGCCACAGTTGGATGAACCCAACCATCTTCCAAATATAAATGTGTGTTTGTATGTGTGCGCGCGCACGTGCCCGTATACACATCATTTGGCCCATATCATGTAGACATCTACACCCTGGGGTAGCTATCAAAGACTTCCTGCAACAGAACACAACCAAAAACTTCATAAAGACACTCAAATAAGGTCTATGATAACTATGATACAGACAACTCATCTATTGATCAAAACAATTTTTCACAAGGCTAACGTACCAAGTACTGTTGAACTTTACTCTCCCGTGATAACTTTGTTAATACAGGAAGCATGCATATAATGCTCTGGATCAAGTACAGATGTCAGACTTACAATGCATCCACAAGCACTAACACAGGCAGCTAAATAGTACCAAGGCTTTCAATATAAAACACCTCAAATTCATTGGAAGCAAGAAAGTCTTATGCTTTTTCTTGAACTAAGAATTCTTAAAAAGTAGAAATATCCATAGCTGAACTGATCCATGTGAATTATGTATTATTAATATTTCTTTCAGGATCTTAGATGCAAAATATCAATTCAGTTAAACAGTACAAGGTCAATGTATATAAAAGAAATATTTCATTGTGCTAAAAACAATAACTTAGGAAAAGTTATTAATAATAATTTCTTAGTGCAAGTCTCCTAGGTCTAAGATACTCTCTGTCCCAGTAAAAGATTATCAAGAATGAAGCTGCATCCCAATTACCTCTTTAGCATCATCTCCTTCATCTTTCAATCTACATAAAGCTTGGCCTTTTTCTCAAGATCACCTGACCTCCTTTCTACAAACAATTTACAAGAACAAAGAATGAGGAGAAAATTTATAACATGTGTTTCATATTGTTTTATAATTATTTTTATTATAACAGAGAGAAATTAACCAAACCAGTTTCTAACTTCCCTAAAGTCTCAATATTTGTCCAAGAAATCTGAGGAATCAAAGAAATATCTTCAGCTGGAGAATAGAGGCAAACACTGGCAATGAGTGCTAATGAAATTTGTATCAATGGCCCTTCACACGTTGGGTGTGCAAATTTCTCCACATATCTGATTGCTCAAATTTAAATATGTTCTAGTTGGTACTACATAATATTTTATAAGAATATTACACAACCAAAAAGGACATTCTAAACCATAATTACAGGGGCTTGAAAATGCCCTGTCACCACAGATTTACATTGAATCCAATTTGGATCAAAATTCATCAAGTTGCTTTTAAACTCACTTTGATTCAACTAACCAACTTGGGTTACATCATAACACATATATAAATGCTACCTAGCCCTAAGCATTGAGAAATTTTCAGTTTTTACACATGTTGGTCTCTTTGGGGTAAATTTTCATACACCCTAAAGGCATAGCTTAAAAGTTAAGATTTCACAAGTATTGGAACATGTTTATCATCCAATTTCTCACTCAAATCCGTCCTTATTACCCCAGAATCCTTTTGATTCTATCAACAATGCAATCTCCCACAACCAATACATAGTAATAACAATTATTACTTAACTTTCATGAATTTATCAAGAAAGACGCGACTTACCTTTTGCTTGGTGATCTGGTTGAATTTGATACTTCAATCATGCTTCAAGCTTGTTTATAACCGAATTGAATCCTTCCTTTAACAATTCTTTGCTCTAAGTTTTCCTCAATTTCAGTTGTTAGCTTCAATTCCTTGAAAATTTGATGATGATTTAGGAGTATGAGAGCTTGGGTAATTAGCGAGAGAGAGGGAGATGAGGTGTGTAACGGATGAAGCAAGAAAAAGAATGCTGAGATTAGTTTTTTTGATTCTTTGCCACTCCTTCCAAGTATCTGATATGAGCTTAGTGTGCTAATCTCCTGCCACCTCCTACTTAGACTCTAATGATTCATCATATGCACTAACCTCTTGCTTTGTTTTTACTAATCCCAGCATTCTCCACTATTAGTTATCAACACGTATTATGGCTTAGTTTAATTCCCAGCGCTTCTATCAAACAAATACAAATGATTTTGAATTTTATATTCACCTTAATAAATCATCTGGACCGTCAAAAATTTGAAATAAATCCCACTATGTCGAAATCACGAGATACAACTAGTATACATATATTAATCCAATGGTAATGTCAAAATGGTTATAGTCATTGCTATATTTTGGCACCAAAAAGTGTTTTTTGGTGCTAAAATAGAACCCAGTCTCCGGTGGTTAGTTCTATTTTAGCGCCAAATTGTTTTAAATTTAACTAACTTTCCTTCCATCTCATGGTTAATTATTATTATTATTATTATTATTATTATAGTTATAATAATAATAATAATAATTACTATTATAATTATTATTACTATTATAATAATTAATATTATTGTTATTATTTTTGTTATTAATATTAATATTATTATAATTACTAATATTGTATTATTATTATTAAAATTATTATTATTATTATAATTATTGTAATAAATTATTATTATTAAAATTATTACTATTATTATTATTATTATCGTTACTATTATAATTATAATTATTATTAGTGTTATTATTATTTTAATTTTTATTACTACTACTATTATTATAATAATAATAATTATTATTATTATTATTATCATCATCATCATTATTGTTATAGGATGACTTGGTTCTATATTTAGAACCAACTATAACATTTTGCTATTTTAGAACTAATTATATGTGAAACCCCAGATTTTATGAATAAAGAATTAATTTTCTCGAAATAATTTTTTAATATTATGGTGTGAATTTGAGATAATATTATAGTTGTGGGTAGTATTTATAAATTTTGTAAAGTATGCAAGTTGTTATATTATATTTGATTGGTCAGGGAATATTCTTTGTGTCGGAAAATATTCGTACGATGGTACAATTATTGGTGAACCCCACAAAGGAATTATTGTCGGATTGAGAAAACGACAAAAATATTTTATTAAAAATAACGGCGGAAGTTTTACCGTTAATACTGTTGAACTACTGGGTAGTAAAAGTACAGTAATACGCGTTGTTGCATAGTAGCACACGGTATTGATTATTGATATTTATGTGAGAAGTCGCTCAGTTTGATTCAATTATTGTCGATTAATAATATGAATTATTATAGCGATGATGACGTTTTGTTTTATTCGTATTATTAACGTAATAAAACAGAAACATCTTTTTATATAAAACAGAATACTTTATTAAAGTTATTCTATAAATAGAATATATTATATTTTATTATGCATAGTGTTGCATAGTGTTTTGCATAGTGTTGCATAGTATTTGCATAGTAAAAATCTTTTTATATAAATAGAATATATTATATTTTATTTAAAAGATTTTTCTTTAAATATGGACCGTCAGATTAAAGTAAATCAATCTGGACCGTTCATGGATTAGTTACTATGCATTCCATTTTCCTATAAATAGAAGCTCATTCCTTCATTATTTTCTTACGAATTCACTGAACTCTAGAAAGAGAAACTATAAAGAGATAGAAGAAAAGCTTTTTGCTACTTAACTTTTCTTTTCCTATATCCAGTTTCTGTTACGGTAAGGGGTGTTATTCTTTCTTATTCATGAAAAGAACTGTTGTTATTCCATTTCTTATTATTCTGTTGGAATAACATGTATACGCGGTCTACCCTATACTTGGTGACATTTTTCTATTATTCTGTTGGAACATCCTGTCTGTGTGTTTTACACCGGACCTGGTTCCGTCTTTATTATTATTCCGTTGGAACATCCTGTCTGTGTGTTTTACACCGGACCTGGTTCCGTCTTTATTATTATTCCGTTAGAACATCCTGTCTGTGTGTTTTACACCGGACCTGGTTCCGTCTTTATTATTCTGTTGGAACATCCTGCCGGTGCAAATTTTGCCTGACCTAGTTCCGTTATTATTATTCTGTTGGAATAACCTGTCTATGCGAAGTATCGCATGCATAGTGATTTTTGTTGTTATTCCATTCTTTATTATACTCAGTTGGTTAAATTTTTGACTTCTATACTCCATGAAATTAGTAAAATATCATTGATATTTGCGCTTCATCCAGTATCTTTTCATGGAAATATTCTTCTGATCATTCTTGAATTTTACTTTACAAAGCAGTATCATGTGGACAATTTGAACATTAGTAGTTCTTGGACAAATTAATTCTTGAACTTGTTTTATTGAATTCTTATATCATTGTCATCATCCTCATGTTTATATTTTTTTGAAAGTCATCTGTGGCCTGTAGTGCATGGATGGACTTGGTATGATTATGACCAGAGATTATTCGATGTAATCATGACCGTAATGTTACAAATGATGTGATAAAAGTCCTCATTGGCCCGTAGTGCATTGATGGACAGTTGTTGGCATGATCATGACCATTGATGAATACACAAATGTCCTTGGCCCGTAGTGCATAGAATTTGTGGTCGTGACCCTAATAAATATCCTTGGCCGTAGTGCAGGGATGATGTGGTTTATTTATTAAGCTGAGTCTCAGCGATAAAAGTGATGAAAAACTTTTTAAATCATAAAAGATAGTATATTATATTCTCTACTTGACTCTTTTAATGGATTGCTTGATCCGCTACTGTTAAACTTGATGTTGTTATATTTTATCAGTTTAATACTGTTGAAGGCAAACGATAATTTATTCTGCATTATCTTAGTCATAATATTTCTTACTGGGATAGTTGAGCTCACCCTTTCTTTCACTGTTCTCTTCAGGAAATGAGAACATAACAGGGACTAGTCGGGAAACGGAGCGACGGTCCAGAGAATAGCATTAGTAGTCCTCACTATTCTGTGAAATAGTGTATTAATAATTGTAATGAGGACTCTTTTTGAGTTTGTATAATCTCTAGTAGACAATAATTGTATTCAAACTCACAGTTATGTTTTGTCGTATTGTACACGACAGTTGTATTAGTAAGTTATATTTAAATTATGTACCATGTATCTGACGACCCAAGATAGGTGATGTATACCTAATTTTGGGGGCGTCACATTATAGAAGTGGGTTGGATTTGAGTTTTTGCCATTTGGTGCTATAATTTGACTATATAACCAATTATAGCACCCCTGTTGGATTTACTCTTACTAGCATTACATTCTCATTACATATACAATGGGTTAAATATTTTTTAAGTCACTCTACTATAGGTTAACTTATAAATGGGTCATTGAACTTTTTTTCTTACAAATGGGTCATTGAACTCTTATTTACTTACAAACCGTTAAAAAATCCGTTAATTTTAATCGATTTGCCATAAGCAGCTGACTTGTGAAAAAAAGAAGCTTATGTGGCAACAATTATCCCATGTGGCCTTGATGTAGATTTGGAAAAATTTATGGAGTAAATAAAGAATTATTTTAAAATAAAATATAAATTAAAAAAAAGAAAATAAATGAAAAATATATTTAATTATTTTTTGTAATTAATATCAAATTAATTTTTGTTTAATTATTTATAAATATAATAATATAAATTAGAAAAATTAGCCAAAAATAAGAAAATAAATGAAAAATATATTTAATTATTTTTGTAATTAATATCAAATTAGTTTTTGTTTAATTATTTATAAATATAATAATATAAATTAGAAAAAATAGTCAAAAAATAAATTAAATATGACGCCCCCAAAATAGGTATACATCACTCATCTTGAGTCGCTAAATACATGTTACAAAATTCAAATACAATCTTAAATATACAACATGAGCTGTGAGTTATAATACAAATATTGTCTTTTAGACAGCATTAAAACTCAAAATAAGTCCTCAATACATTTATTAACACACTATTTCACAGAATAGTGAGGACTACTAATGCTATCATCAGGACCGTCACTCCGTTCCCCGACTAGTCCCTTCTACGTTCTCATTTCTTGAAGAGAACAGTTAAAGAAAGTGTGAGCTTATCTAGCCCAGTAAGAAATATTATGACTAAGATAAAGCAGAATAAATTATCATTAGTCTTCAATAGTGTTAAACTGATACAATATAACAAACATCAAGTTTAACTGCAGCGGAACAAGCAATCCATTAAAAGAGTCGAGTAGAAAATAAAATCTACTATCTTTTATGATTTAAAAGGTTTTTCATCACTTTTATCGTTGAGACTCAGCTTAATAAATAATCCACATCATTGAATCACCCCTGCACTACGGCCAAGGATATTCTTTAGTATCACGACCAAAAATTATCCATGCACTACGGGTCAAGGATATTCGTGTATTCATTAATGGTTATGATCATGCCAACAACTGTCCATCAATGCACTACGGGCCAATGAGGACTTTTTCCACATCATTTGTAACATTACGGTCATGATTACACCGAATAATCCCTGGTCATAATCATACCAGGTCCATCTATGCACTACAGGCCACAAATGACTTTCATCATAATATAAACATGAGGATGATGACAATGATATAAGAATTCAATAAAATAAGTTCAAGAATTAATTTATCCAGGAACCAATAACGTCTAAATTGTCAACATGATACTTCTTTGTGGAGTAAAATTCAAGAATGCTCAGAAGAATATTTCCATGAAAAGATATTGGATGAAGCGCAAATATCAAGGATATTCCACTAATTTCATGGAGTATAGAAGTCAAAACTTTAACCAACTGAGTATAATAAAGTATGGAATAACAAAAGAAATCACCAGGCATGCGATAGACCGCACAGATAGGTTATTCCAACAGAATAATGAATAACGGAACCAGGTCTTGCGTAAACGCACAGACAGGATGTTCCAACGGAATGATAAATAATAGAACCAGGTCATGCATAAAGCACAAACAGGATGTTCCAACAGAATAATAAAGAACAGAACCAGGTCATGCGTAAAGCATAGACAGGATGTTCCAACAGAATGATAAAGAACGGAATAATAACAGAAATCACCATGCATGCGGTACTTCGCATAGACAGGTTATTCCAATATAATGATAAAGAATGGAATAACAAATGAATTTCACCAAGTATTGGGTAGCCCGCGTATACGGGTTATTCCAACATAATAATAAAGAATGAAATAACAGACTTTCTCTTCATGAATACAAAAGAAATAATACCCCTTACCTTAGAAAGAATAGTACTGGATATAGAAGTAGTGAAGTATCAGAACACTTTTCTTCTTTCTCTCTATAGTTTCTCTCTAGAGATTCAGTGAATTCATAAAAAATAATGAAAGAATGGGCTTCTATTTATAGAAGAATGGACTGCTTAGTAACTAATTCATGAATAGTCCAGATTGATTTACTTTAAACGGACGGTCCAGATTTAAAACAAAATTTTTTAAATAAAATATAATATATTCTATTTCTAATCTGTTAGTTCCTAGTTGGCATAATAGTTATCTAGAAGGGGGGATTGAATAGATATTTAAAATCTTTTTATTTTAAACTTGTTCTTTGATAATGATTAAAACTTAGCGGAATAAGTGTTTGTTTTAATCTTTTTTACCAAGCAATGGAGTAATGAGGGTGAGGCAGTTATGGTAGTTATAACAGATATAACAGTTATTGTATGAATGTAAATAACACAGTCATTTTTAAGTGGTTCAGAGCACTTAAAGCTCCTAGTCCACTCTTCTACTCAACGAGTAGGATATCCACTAAGGATGTCTGTTACAACTTCTGAATCACATAGATTCCTTCTAGACCAGCAGTCTAGGAACTTCTTAGTTCACTCTTGAACTCTTCAAGTCCAGTAGACTTGGCTTTCTTACAGTTCACTACAAATTCTTCTAGTCCAGCAGACTTGGTACACTTCTTAAGTTGGTTGATAATGATGAGTTCTTGATGGTTGCTACTCAGTTGCTGTGTAAGCACTTGTTCTAAAGAACTGAGTAGCTGAGCAAGCTTTTCAATATCTCAGATCGTAGAGTTGAGCTTGAGAGAGATGTTCATGTTGTTTTTTCAATGCTTGCTTAGTTCTCTCTCATCTATCTGATCTGTATATATGTGATCTTAAAAACTATCTGTTGGATCCATCCATTGAGGCATTGAATGCGTCTGAACTTTCTGTACTGTGATAGAGACATTTCTGTACATCTTCTGAATTCTGCATCCTGGCCCACTGACGCTGCAGACTGCTTTCTCACCTACCACCTGAAAACGAGTTTTATCCCTCTTACCCATGGTACTATCCTTAGCTTCTTCAATACGCTTCTTTGTTGCATACTAAGGATATTTCATATACTCTGGGACTGATGAGTACTGCAACGTCTAGAATCCATTCCTCATATGTTGAAATCTACCTTTACACAAATCATGAGGCTCGACGTTTTCTGACATGAGACATATGATGCTCTACGATTTGGATTGTGGTACTCTACGATTCAGATCGTAGCGTCTTGTCTTCTTTTCACACTACGATGCTATCAGTCGGGAGCACTATGATTTCCCTTAAACCTTTGCACACTACGATCTTCACTTGCTTGTGTTGTTGACTCTACGATTCTGAAAGCACACTACGATCGTTGACTTGTAAACTCCATGTTTCCTTCATTACACTACGATCGTGGAGTTGGCTCGACAAACATTGGGATCACTCTACGATTTCCGAAGAGTCCCTTCAAGGCAGGCATACTACGATCTTCTAAGCTCTACGTTTCTGCCTTGACTTCTGCAGTGTTGATCAGATGATACACTAAGATTTTTTCGAAGCCTATCTATTATATCTCAAGATCAACCTAACAGCTTTGATCTTTCTATCTATACATTCTATTATAAAATGATACACATTAAGATCTTAGATCAACCTAACAAATTTGATCTATCACTAAGTTCTTGCACATATATTCATTGAAGGACTTTACAAATAATCATGACCATGTGCATTAAAACATCAAATCATAATATGCATTCTCCCAACAATCTCCCCCTATTTGATGTTGACATAACCAAGGAGATTTGTTGTCATGATTATTAGTGACTAGATGCATTTGCAGGAAATTTAAACATGACTTAGTATTTCAATGAGCAGCTGAAATTTCTAGAGAATAAGCATGAATTTATTGATGGTCATAAGATATTATAGTTTGGCATTACATCAATAGGAATTTAAAGTTTCAACTTATCTCTAGTTCTTTGACCTCTTTCGTGGAGGTGGGTTGGCATACTCCTCAGCCCTTCTTTTTCTGCAGGCTTCCTCGTTTCTGGCTAACTCTTCCACCTCGCTTGGACTTAGTCTTGGATTTTCTTCTTGCCTGTACATGAATGCAGGATCTCCAGTTGACATTCTTATGCGTACAGTAGACACATCTTGTGAGCTGGGAGTTGACTCATAACATCTTAAAGGTATAGCCGTTAAAATTCCCTATTGATCAGATCGTTGAGTCTGATGGTGGATTTGTCTAGCAGGAGGTCTTCGTGATGCTTGAGCATGAACTTGTCCTCTTCCCCTTTCTTGAGTTCCATGTCCTCCTCTGCCTTTACCTTAACATCCCTGTCAGCATCAAGGGTTTGAATATCTACAGACAATCGATTAACACCTTGGACAAGCTCGTTCAGTTGGCTTTGTATCTGAGCAATGTCCTCTCTACTTTCCTTGATCTGTTTGTCAGATCTTTCTTCTTTGTTTTGGAGGGCTGTTAGAACTATGTCATTCTGTTTTTCCTGATTGACATAAGATTTCTGGAAGTCGTAAACAGAAGCTTTCAAGTTGATGATATTCTCCAGCATAAGTTTATGTTGAGTGTCTTGATGTTTCTGTATTTCAAGAATAGCCTCTCTTTGCTTGGCAGCTATCTGGAAGTGAATCTCATCTCTGTCCTTCATGCTCTTAAGAATTTCTTGAATAATTTCTCTCAGATTCTTTGTAAGCTCAGTATTCAAAGTGCCAGGGAAATTATTTGCAGTTATGATCATTTGATTCAGCCGGATATTAATGAGATCGGAGTGAGATTCCAGACTTGCTTCTATAGACTTGACCATTTTCTCAGAGGTTTCTTTCAAGTCATCCTTTGTAGGTAGGTTTGGGAGAGTATCATTGGCTTGAGGATTGTTAATTGGAGGGGTTGTTTGCTAGGATTGATCTTTCAGGTTGTAGAGAGCAAGATCAAGACTAAAGTAGTCATTTGATGAGGAGGATGGTATATCGGATGGAGGGGCTTGGGTTTGGATGTTTGGTACAAGTGTCTCTACGATCTCTATTTGGGACTCTACGATGGGTCTAAAGTCTGGAATCGTAGAGTTGGTAGTTTGTGGGAGCAAAGTAAGGTTGACTTCATTTGGTTCTTTAATTACAAAATTTTGGGATTCTGCAACTGAAAATTGATTGAGTGGGTGAAGAATCATTTCTAACAATCGAGGAAATTCATAGAATTGACTGAATGAAGATGATGGCAAGTGATTAACTTTGAAGAGATCAGAGATAGTCAGTACCTCAAGTTTATCCTTGGATGAAGAATGGTCAGTAAGTAGCTTCTTAGAAAAGTTGACTTTCCCTGGGAATCCATGAGCCAGAACTGAGATGGCTAGATACTCTTTGAAGCTCCAGAACATGTGATCCCATGAGTTCAGGATTTGAGCTTGATGGTATGCCATCATGGGTAGGTAAGAAAACATTTGATTGTACAGATAGCTTCTATATCCATCTTTACCCATACCAGTGATTTCGAGCTCATCATCATCATCATCATCATCTTGTTCTTCTTCTTTGTTCTCTTCTGAGGATTCCATTATCTCAATGGTCTCTAGATGGTCTTGCACTGGTTCATCTTTATTTTGTGTAGGGACCTCTACTTCTGCCATGTGGATATCACGAGGCTCCCCCTCAGCATGATTATCTTCTTGAGAGTTCAGAGACTCCCCCTCAGCTGGAACATCTTCTTGAGCTGCAGACATCTCCCCCTCAGCCAGTGTATTCTCTATCATGAGAATTTCAGGGATCTCCCCCTCAGTTGGAGCAGTGTCCTCTTGATTTGCTCGGGACAGTTCTTCTTTTGCATCCACACTCTTTGCTTCCTTTTTCAGCACCTTTTTATTTTCAAGAATGTACTTCTTGACCAGCATTCTTCTTGATTTTTTTGGGTTTAGCCACAACTTCAGGACTCTCTTGAATCTCACCTTTGTCCTGTTCAATAGCCAATATACTTGAGACATCTCTTTCCTTGCCTGCCATACTTGGTCTGGCCTCTGTGAACAGTAGATACTCTACGATAAAGGAGATTGATGGCCTTTTGGACTTATGGCCAGCTTTGTTCTTCTTTAGGATCTGTGATATGGTGGCTTGATCCTCATCAGCTTCATCTTACTGCTGTTTCCTTCTTAGCATCCTCAGAGTCTCTATATCAGAGGACTCTACAGGAATATCAGTTGTAGATCCTTGAGGCTCTTCTATCTATCTAGCCCTTAGCTTCCTCTTGCCCTTACTTTTTCTGGTAAGGACAGAGGGTTCTCCCTTGTTGGCTTCTCCTTCTTCTTCAGCTTCCCTGACAACAGACATGTTTTCTAGAAAGCATGCATCCTTCAGTTCCCCAGCTCTTCCACTGGACTCAGTCATCATTCGTACATACTCAGCAGGGTTTCTCTTCCAGTTTTCAAACAACTGCTGGAGCAGTGTCCTCTTGATTTGCTCGGGACAGTTCTTCTTTTGCATCCACACTCTTTGCTTCCTTTTTCAGCACCTTTTTATTTTCAAGAATGTACTTCTTGACCAGCATTCTTCTTAATTTTTTGGGTTTAGCCACAACTTCAGGACTCTCTTGAATCTCACCTTTGTCCTGTTCAATAGCCAATATACTTGAGACATCTCTTTCCTTGCCTGCCATACTTGGTCTGGCCTCTGTGAACAGTAGATACTCTACGATAAAGGAGATTGATGGCCTTTTGGACTTATGGCCAGCTTTGTTCTTCTTTAGGATCTGTGATATGGTGGCTTGATCCTCATCAGCTTCATCTTACTGCTGTTTCCTTCTTAGCATCCTCAGAGTCTCTATATCAGAGGACTCTACAGGAATATCAGTTGTAGATCCTTGAGGCTCTTCTATCTATCTAGCCCTTAGCTTCCTCTTGCCCTTACTTTTTCTGGTAAGGACAGAGGGTTCTCCCTTGTTGGCTTCTCCTTCTTCTTCAGCTTCCCTGACAACAGACATGTTTTCTAGAAAGCATGCATCCTTCAGTTCCCCAGCTCTTCCACTGGACTCAGTCATCATTCGTACATACTCAGCAGGGTTTCTCTTCCAGTTTTCAAACAACTGCTGGGTCATTCTTCGATTTGGATTTATGGCTTCTCCCTCTTCATCCCCAATTTTGTCACCCAGTGCAGATTGCAGAATGATACTTAAGAAACGCCCATATAGCATCTTCTGAGGGCTTTTTGATTTCTTCGAGTTGACGATCCACTTACCGATCCACTCGAGCAATACAGCTCCATAGTTGAGTTGTATACCATAAAACATGGCCGTCATGAGCTTAAGTTGAGCTTCATTCACCGAGTCATGATCTGAACTCTTACAGCAGATACATTTCCCAATAATGTCAGCCAAAAATTCGTACCTTTGTGGGATCTCCTTCTTTTTGTACCCTATCACAGAGGGGTTTTTCTTGTGATGCATTTTTCTTAGACCCTCTTGGAAGTCTATGCTGTCTAAGAATGGGTGCCCTTCATTCTTGAAACCTAGGGCTAGATTGAAGTCTTTTGCCTTTAGTTTAATTTCTACTTCCCTTACTATTGTAGTGATGGTGTCGTTTTCAAACACACCATTTTTGTAGAAATCTTTCACTAGCTTGGGATAGACAAGGGTATCTGTGCTCAGAGCCTCTTCGAGACCCGCCTTCTTCAACAGCGCTAGGGTCTTGTGAAATTTTGGTGGAGCTGTTTTGAACTCGCCAAAACAGAGTCTGTAGCCAGATACCTCATTTGAAGCAGCCATTGATTCTGTAGTTGGAAGTGATATACGTCTAAGCTTTCTGCTGATTTAGGGCTTTTGCTTTGAGAGAGAGATAATCTTTTGGACTTCAGATTTTAAAAATATGATTTTAACTTGTACTTGTAACTTCCCTCTCTTTTTTTTCGCTTGGTGGGACAGGTGTCGATTTTTGCTTGGCTCTACGATTTTGACTGTGCAGGAATGTACTAATTTGCCTTTGGCTCCTTCAGAACTGAGGTGTTCTTAGGAAGACTATGATTGTTGAGTTAGTCTTATGTTCGTTGAGTCTGTCCTGCGATCGTCAAGTCTGTCCAGCATTTATTGAATCTATCCTACGATCGTCGAGTCTGATCAATCATTCGTTGAGTCTGTCCTACGATCGTCGAGTCTGACAGGATCCTTGTGATGAGTTTTTGACTAAGCATTCTTTTTAAGGTAACTCAGGAAGGGCCAACCTCTTGGAGAGATTCAAGGGTTAGGTTTGTTCCTGAGGCACCTCTTAGAGAGATTGCTTTGTTATGAAGCTTGTCATCACATGATACATTTTTGTTTTGTGGATGGGGTTTGTGTCATCGTTGAGTCTGCACTACAATAGTTAAGTCTTTGTTATAATCGTTGAGGTAGTTTTCTTTTCAGCTCTACGATCGTGAACTTTCCTTGATCGTGTCTACGATTTTGAGTTCAGCCTTTATATCTTTCATGGTTAGCACAATCTATAGCATATATTTCATGGTTGTAGATTTAACATGTCTAGCTCACTTATTAACTTATTAAATCTGGATTCATCTAGAGGTTTTGTAAAAATATCAGCAAGTTAATTTTCAGTAAGGATATATTGTAAAGATATAGTTCCATTTTGCACATGATCTCTAATGAAGTGATACCTTATTTCTATATGCTTAGTTCTAGAATGCATGACAGGATTATGAGTTATTGCTATGGTACTTGTGTTATCGCAGTGTATGGGAATAGATTTGAAATCGAACCCATAGTCAGCTAGCTGATTTTTCATCCATAGGATCTGAGCATAGCAGCCGCCAGCAGCAATATATTCAGCTTCTGCAGTTGAAGTAGATATTGAGTTTTGCTTTTTGCTAAACCAGGACACAAGTCTGTTTCCTAGCAGTTGACAAGTGCCACTGGTACTCTTTCTATCTATTTTGCATCCTACAAAATCAGCATCTGTGTATCCTGTTAGTTCAAATGAGGATTCTTTGGGATACCAAAGCCTCAAGTAAGGTGTACCCTTGAGATACCTGAAGATCCTCTTTACAATAAATAAATATGACTCATTAGGGTTAGCCTAAAATCTAGCATATATGCATATTGCAAACATTATGTCTGGTCTACTGGCAGTTAGGTATAAAAGAGAGCCTATCATACCTCTGTATTGAGTGATATCAATACTTTTATCTTTCTCATCCTTGTCAAGCTTGGTTGTAGGAGCAATTGGTGTTTTCGTGGGAGAGGCTGATTCCATGCCATACTTCTTCAATAAGTCTTTGATGTACTTGGCTTGATTTATAAAAATTCCTTCTTCAGTCTGCTTTACTTGCAGTCCAAGGAAGAAGTTTAGCTCACCCATCATGCTCATTTCAAACTTGCTCTGCATTAGCTTAGAGGATCTCTTGCATAACTTTTCGTCAGTAGAACCAAAGATAATATCATCAACATATATTTGAACTAGTAAGACTTTATCTTTATGCTTTCTAAGAAATAGTGTGGTATCTACTCAACCTCTAGTAATCCCATTTTCAATTAAGAAGTTAGTCAATGTTTCATACCATGCTCTAGGTGCTTGTTTAAGACCATAGAAAACTTTATCTAATCTATAGACATAATTAGAAAGAGAAGGATTAATGAAGCCTGGAGGTTGTTCTACATAGACTTCTTCTTAGAGTTCTCCATTTAGAAATGCACTCTTGACATCCATCTGAAAGACTTTGAACTTCATGTGGGCAGCAAAGGCAAGAAAGATTCTGATGGCTTCCAGTCTGGCAACAGGTGCAAATGTCTCATCGTAGTTGATACCTTCTTCTTGAGAATGGCCCTTTTCCACAAATCTTGCCTTGTTTCTGGTTATGACCCCATCTTCATCCATTTTGTTTCTGAAGACCCACTTAGTTCCTATCACAGGATGACTCTTTGGTCTTGGTACCAATCTCCATACTTTGGTTCGTTCAAATTGGTTGATTTCTTCCTGCATGGTTTCTATCCAACTGGAGTCTTCCATAGCATCCTCTATCTTCTATGGCTCTATTTGTGACAGGAAGCTTAGATAAAAACATTCATTCTGAGTAGCAGCTCTTGTTTTGACTCTAGCACTCGGATCTCCAATGATTAGATCCTGAGTGTGATCTCTTACCCATCTGTTGCCGATTAGGACATCTGTCCTGATGCCTTCATGTCTTAATTCTTCAAGGTATATCTCTTCTTCTTAATGTGGAGGCTCGTTTTCTTGCATGGACCTCTCTACGATCACATTCTCATGCTCTACGATTTCACTATCTGGCACTACGATCGTAGTGTTGAGCTCGACGACTTCATTCGTAGTGTCTGCACTATCGGTCGTAGTGTCTTGAGGCACTATTTTGTCTAAGTCAGTATCATCAAAGATGATTTGTATTGAGACTTCAACATTCAGTGTCTACTTGTTGAACACCCTGTAAGTCTTTCTGTATGTGGCATATCCAAGAAAGATCCCTTCGTCTAACTTGGGCTGGAATTTTTTCAGATACTGCTTTCCATTGTTGAAAATATAGCATGCACAACCAAAGATATGGAAGTAGCTGACAATTGGCTTCCTTCCTTTCCACAGTTCGTATGACGTCTTCTTGATCGTAGAGTGAATTAATGATCTGTTCTGCGTGTAGCATGCAGTGTTGACACCTTCTTCCCAGAAGTATTCAGGTAGGTGAGCTGCTGCTAGTAGAGTCCTTCCAACCTCTATCAGAGTTCTGTTCTTTCTTTCAGTAACTCCATTTTGTTGAGGAGTTCGTGGAGCTGAGAAGTTGTGACTGATGCCATTGTCTGAGCAGAACTTGTCTATTTTTGAGAAATCAAATTCTCTTCCATGATCACTCCTTATGGCCTTGATTTTCTCTCATTTCTCGTTCATTACCAATCTGAACATCTTGATTAATTTGGAGCTTGTTTCTTCCTTTGAGGTTAGGAAGAATACCTATGTGAATCTGGTGTAGTCGTCGACTATGACTAGAGAGTATATTTTTCCTCCAAGACTAGTTGTTGGGATTGCCCCAAAGAGATCCACGTGGAGTAACTGCAGGGGCTTGTCAATAGAGTTGGCAGTTTTTCTTTTGAATGAGTTTCTGGTTTGCTTTCCAAGCTGACAGGCATTGCATGACCTTTCCTTCATGAAGTTGAACTTGGGTAGGCCAGCTACTAGGTCTTTTAATGCCAGTTTAGACATGCTTTTGAAGTTTAAGTGAGACAACAGTCTATGCCATAGCCAGCTCATTTCTTCAGATGCTTTTACCAGAAAACATATTGTCTCATCTGAGGTTAGTTGACCAAGATCCACTGTGTAGACATTTCTTTCTCTTGTCTCGGTTATCTTTACAGCAGATGTCTTTAAATCTCTGACTTGACATTGGTTGTTGAGGAATGTCACTTGATGATCCTTGTCGCAGAGTTGGCTGATACTTAGAAGGTTGTGTTGAAGACCTTCTACATAGTCTACTTTGCTGAAAGATACTGCACCATTTCCAGCAGAGCCATATCCTCTTGTCTTACCCGAGCCGTTATCTCCAAAGATGACTAAGGGACCCTCCTTTTCTATGTAGTTAGATAGTAGAGCTTTGTTCCCTGTCATATGCCTCGAGCATCCACTGTCCAGATACCATGTTGAGGTCGGGGAGCTCATTTCCTGTCAAAAAATTTGAATCTTCATTTTGGTACCCATATTTGTATGGGTCCTTCATTGTTAGTGCCTTTAGGGACCCAAATCTGTCTAATCTTGGGTCTCACATGCACGGAGTTATAATAACATTTTGTAGCCCTATGACCATATTTATTGCATATGAAACATCTATTATGATGCATTCCTGTGTGTGTATGATGATTCATCTTCCACTTGGACTCGTGTGGTTCCTTAGTTAGCCTTCTGTTAAACTGATTCTCTTTCTTCCACGTGTCCTTAGGTTTCATAAATAATGATGAATGTGTCTTACCTCTACTGTACCTTCCCAGTTGATTCGTAGAGTTGGTCTTGCTTGACTCTACGATTCTTCGAGATTGGTGAGTAGAGGTTGGGTTACTCTTCTCCTTTATGAAGCCCAGGCCGGCGTGAGATCTTTTACTTCTCTGAGTATAACTAGAAACAGTAGAACATGGTTGAACTGGCTCTTCCAACTATGAGGATTTCACAAAGGCAATGCCTCTACCAAAACTTGAGGCATTACTAGTGCTAGTTTCCATTGTCTTTTCGACACATGACTCTGAGATGGATTCCCCAAAGCCTAAACTTGTTCTGTAGAACGTGCTTCTCTGACTAGAGAGCAGACAATCCATGGATGATGAGGATTTGTTCCATGCAGAGATAGTCTTCTCTAGGTCCTCAATTTTAGAGGTTAGCTTAGACACTCTTTGTGCATTGAGTGCGTTTTTCTGCTTTAAATTTTCATTCTCAGCCTCAAGCGTGGAAAGAAGATTAGTTCATAGAGGGCTGTTTCAAGCTCTTCTTGAACTTTCTTCTTCTCCTCTTGAAGAAGTGAATGATCTTTAGACAAGACTCTAACCACTTCATGTATTGATGTAGATCAGTGGTTACGCCATTCAAAGAAGTTCTTAAATCACTTATATCTACATCAGGAGAGTTGAAATCAAATACCTCATCGAGACTTACATCATGTATGTTGAGATTTTGGTTGTTCTTTGCATGTTTGGCCATTAGACACAGATTGGCCATTTGTGGCTCTTCTTCATCTCCGGAGTCAGTATTTGAGTCATTATCTGAATCACTCCACGATCCTCCAGCTACCAGGCCTTTGTCTCTTTTCTTAGGCCTCTTGTTTACTTTGTATTCCTTCTTTGCATGTGTTTTCTTCTTTAGTTCTTCTTTGATAGGTTTGTTGCAGTTGGCGATGAAGTGGTCAGGCTTTTTGCAGTTGTAGCATAAGTCATTCATTTGCTCCTGGCTGCTGTAATTGCTGACCTTCTTTGGCTTGCTGATTCTGCCTTGTCGCATGAACCTTCTTAGTCTCTTTACCAGCATAGTGAAGTCTTCATCATCGTCTTCATCATAATCAGAGTCAATCTCAGTTTTGACCTTTGATGCACCTTCATTAGCCTTGAGAGCAACACCCTTGTCTTTCCTTCTTCCTTCTGATAAGGTTTCAGCACGTTGGGTCAGCTTCAGTTCGTAGGTCAGGAGATTTCCATATAGCTATTGAACTGTTATCTCATTAAGATTCTTTGATTCTCTTATTGCTGTGGTATTGGCATCCCACCTGCTCGGTAGAGCTCTCATGAACTTTATGGTCAGATCTTTATTAGGATAGATCTTCCCATACACTCGTAGAGAGTTGAGCAGAACGTTGAATCTTTCATAGGTGGCAGTCACATTTTCTCCTTGCACATGAGCAAACATTTCGTACTGCTGTGTCAGGAGAGACTGTTTGTTCTCTCTTACTTCTTCAGTTCCTTCGTGCATGATCAGCAGTGCTTCCCAAACTTCCTTAGTTGTTTTGTTGTTTACAACATTTTCAAATAGATCGTCCTCTAAGGATTGGAATAGGATGTTCTTAGCCTTTTTGTCAAGTTGGACAGCTCTCTTCTCTGTGTCTGTCCATTCTTCTTTAACTTTGATTTGTACTCTGTTTGGATCGTCAGTGGTTGGTGCAAGCTTTGTTGGTATATAGAGCCCATTAAAAACGGTCTCAAATAGATCTTCATCTATTGAGTCCATGTAAGCTTGCATCCTGACTTTCCAGTTAGCAAATTTATCCTTGTTGCACATTGGTGGCTTGCTGCCTCCCCCGGTCCTGGATTCACTTGGTACGAGTGTCATTTGATCTACTAAAGCTTGTAAGCTGTAAAATAGAACCTGCTTTGATACCAATTATTAGTTCCTAATTGGCACAATAGTTATCTAGAAGGGGGGGTTAAATAGATATTTAAAAATCTTTTCGTTTTAAACTTGTTCTTTGATAATGATTAAAACTTAGCGGAATAATGTGTTTATTTTAATCTTCTTTAGCAAGCAATGGAGTAATGAGGGTGAGGTAGTTATGGTTGTTATAACAGATATAGCAGTTATGGTATGAATGTAATGACACAATCATTTTTAAGTGGTTCAGAGCACTTAAAGCTCCTAGTCCACTCTTCTACTCAACGAGTAGGATATCCATTAAGGATGTCTGTTATAACTTCTGAATCACATAGATTCCTTCTAGACCAGCAGTCTAGGAACTTCTTAGTTCACTCTTGAACTCATCAAGTCCAGCAGACTTGGCTTTCTTACAGTTCACTACGAACTCTTCAAGTCAAGCAGACTTGGTACACTTCTTCAGTTGGTTGATAATGTTGAGTTCTTGATGGTTGCTACTCAGTTGCTATGTAAGCACTTGTTCTAAAGAACTGAGTAGCTGAGCAAACTTTGCAATATCTCAGATCGTAGAGTTGAGCTTGAGAGAGATGTTCACGTTGTTTGTTCAATGCTTGCTTAGTTCTCTCTCATCTGTCTGATCTGTATATATGTGACCTTAAAAACTATCTGTTGGATCCATCCGTTGAGGCATTGAATGCGTCTGAACTTTCTGTACTGTGATAGATACATTTCTGTACATCTTCTGAATTCTGCATCCTGGCCCACTGACGCTGCAGAATGCTTTCTCACCTACCACCTGAAAAGGAGTTTTGTCCCTCTTACCCATGGTACTATCCTTAGCTTCTTCAATACGCTTCTTTGTTGCATACTAAGGATATTTCATATACTCTGGGACTGATGAGTACTGCAACGTCTAGAATCCATTCCTCATATGTTGAAATCTACCTTTACACAAACCATGAGGCTCGACGTTTTCTGACATGAGACATATGATGCTCTACGATTTGGATCGTGGTACTCTACAATTCAGATCATAGCGTCTTGTCTTCTTTGCACACTACGATGCTATCAGTCGAGAGCACTACGATTTCCCTTAGACCTTTGCACACTGCGATCTTCACTTGCTCGTGTTGTTGACTCTACGATTCTGAAAGCACACTACGATCGTTGACTTGTAAACTCCATGTTTCCTTGATTATACTACGATTGTGGAGTTGGCTCGATAAACGTTGGGATCACTCTACGATTTTCGAAGAGTCCCTTCAAGGCAGGCATACTATGATCTTTTAAGCTCTAAGTTTCTGCCTTGACTTCTGCAGTGATCAGATGATACACTACGATTTCTTCGAAGCCTATCTATTACATCTCAAGATCAACCTAACAGCTTTGATCTTTCTATCTATACATTCTATTACAGAATGATACACGTTAAGATCTTAGATCAACCTAACAAATTTGATCTATCACTAAGTCCTTGTACATATATTCATTAAAGGACTTTACAAATAATCATGAGCATGTGCATTAAACATCAAATCATAATATGCATTCTCCCAACATAATCTAATAAAACGAATAACTTTATAAAAGTATTATGTTTTATATAAAAAGATTTTACTATGCAAAATACTATGCAGACACTATGCAACACTATACATAATAAAATATAATATATTCTAATTATTGTCTAATAAAATAAATAAATTTATAAAAGTATTCTGTTTTATATAAAAAGATTTTACTATGCAAAATACTATGCATACTAGAATATTATATATTCTATTTATAGTCTAATAAAACGAATAACTTTATAAAAGTATTCTGTTTTATATAAAAAGTTTTTTTGTTTTATTACATTAATAATACTAATAAAACAAACTTTATCACCATTATTATAATTCACAATATTAATCGACCAGGTTGTTCCTAGTAAAGAGGGGGCTTTCTAATAAGGATTTCTCCCTATTGGCACGTAATTAGGTGACCAAACCTCTCCTTGACAGAATATCTAGACATCGTTAATATTGCAAATAATAATATTAATAACCTTGTCATCTCAATTATTGATTTAATAATATATAAAATATTGACAATAATTGAATCAAATAACGTGAGATACTATGCAGCAATTACTATAGCAATAATTGAACAAAACTGAGTGACTTCTCACGTAAGCATCAATAATCAATATTGTGTCCTACTATTCAACCACGCGTATTACTGTACTTTTAACACCGGGTGTTTCAACAGTTAAGGGTAAAAACTTCAGCCGTTATTTTTATAAAGTATTTTTGTCATTTTCTCAATCCGATAATAATTCCATTGTGGGGTCCACCAATGATTGTGTTGTTGTACGAATATTCCCTATTAAAACGAATATTCTCCGACCAATCGAATATTATATAACAACTTGCGTACTTTGCAAAATTTATAAATATTACCCACAACTATAACATTATATCAAATTTACTCCATAATATTCAAAAATTTTATTTATAGAAAATTCATCTTTATTTATAAAAGTTGGGGTCTTACAACCTCCCCTTCTTATGAAATTTCGCCCTCAAAATTATAGTACGTACTTGGTATGTCGAAGAGGTAAGGATACCTTGATTTCATTTCATATTCTAACTCCCAGGTCATTTTCTCAACATCGCGGTTTCTCCACAAAACTTTGACTTGAGGTATAACCTTGGAGCATAGAATATGTTCCTTTTTATCCAATATTTGAACAGGAACCTCTTCATACGTCAAATCTTCCGCTATTTCGTTCGGTTCTAACTCAATAATGTTGTTCGCGTCTTCCACATATTTACGTAACATGGATATGTGAAAAACGTTATGAACACGAGACATACTTGGCGGTAAAGCGAGTCTATAGGCCACAGTTCCTACTCGATCGAGGATTAAAAATGGGCCGATGAATTGAGGATTGAGCTTTCCTCTCTATCCAAATCTCGTAACTCCTTTCCATGGAGCAACACATAACAACACATGATCTCCTATATCGAATTCCACGTCCTTTCGATGAAGATCAACATAACTCTTTTGTCGATCTTGTGAGGTTTTTATACGTTGTCGGATTGTTTGAATTTTTTCCGTAGTCATACGTACCAACTCTGATCCCAAGAACGTTGCTTCACCAACCTCATCCCAGCATACTGAAGAACGACACTTTCTTCCATACAACGCTTCTAATGGAGCCATGCCAATACTTGCTTGATAGTTGTTGTAGGAAAACTCCACCAATGGTAAGAACTTGTCCCAACTTCCCTTGGATTCAAGGACACAAAGTCTTAATAGATCTTCAAGAGTTTGAATCGTCCTCTCCGACTGCCCGTCTGTCTGAGGATGATATGCTGAGCTAAATCGTAAATCCGTGCCCATAACTTTTTGCAAACTAACCCAAAATCTTGAAGTGAATCTTGGGTCTCGATCAGAAACTATGGATATTGGCATACCATGCAATCTTACAATCTCGTTTATGTATATACGAGCAAGACGTTCAAGTGTATAAGTTTCTCGTATCGGTAAGAAATGAGCAGACTTGGTCAATCTATCAACAATGACCCAAATTGTATCTATGCCTAGAGAAACCTTGGGAAGACCAGTAACGAAATCCATGGTAATGTGCTCCCACTTCCATTCTGGAATTTTAAGTGGTTGCAATGGACCTTTTGGTACTTGATGCTCCGCCTTGACTCGTTGACAAGTTAGACACCTTGAGATAAACAGCGCTATCTCTCTCTTCATATTGCTCTACCAAAATGTATGACGAAGATCACGATACATTTTGGTACTCCCAGGATGGATTGCAAACGGTGTGTTGTGCGCCTTCATCATGATTTTATACTTTAAATTAGGAACACAAAGTCTGGAGTTGACTCGCAGTATTCATTCTTCATCGATTCTTGCTTCCGGCATAGCACCTTCTTGCACTTTCTTCCTCATACGCATCAGTTCCAGGTCTATAGCTTGAGCAGCTTTAACTTTATTGATTAAAGTCGGTTCTACTCGTATATTCTCCATCATCACATGGGTTCCCGGAGTCTTTAACTCTATCTCCATCCTTTGCAAGTCACACAAAATGGGCCTTTGCATTGACAATATCGCACTCGTAACCGCATATGATCTTCTACTCAATGCGTTAGCTACCACGTTCACTTTTCCAGGATGGTATTGGATGGTATGATCATAATCTTTTAACAGTTCAAGCCAACATCGTTGTCGCATGTTGAGTTCCTTTTGAGTGAAAAAATATTTGAGGCTTTTATGATCCGTAAAGATCTCCACTTTCTCTCCATACAAGTAATGCCTCCAAATTTTAAGTGTGAAGACAACAGCTGCCAACTCTAGATCATGAGTAGGATAATTCCTCTCATATTCTTTGAGTTGTGTTTAGGCATAGGCTATGACTTTCCCATGTTGCATGAGAACACATCCCAACCCTTTACCTGAAGCATCACTGTAGATGACAAATCCCTCCGAGCCAGATGGTATTGTCAGAACAGGTGCTAAAATGAGTCTCCTCTTGAGTTCTTGAAAACTCTTCTCACATTCTTCGCTCCAAACAAACTTTTTATCTTTCCAAGTCAGCTGAGTTAATGGAGTAGCGATTCGAGAAAATCCTTCCACGAATCTCCGATAATAACCAGCTAAACCGAGAAAGCTACGTACTTCGGTCACTGATTTAGGTTGCTCCCAACTTTGAATTGCTTCAATTTTTGTCGGGTCAACAGATATTCCATGACTTGATACTATGTGCCCAAGGAATGCTACTTCCCCAAGCCAGAACTCCCATTTCTTCAACTTAGCATAAAGCTTGTATTCACGAAGCTTTTGGAGTATCAGCCTCAAGTGTTGCTCATGATCTTCACAGCTTTTGGAATAAATAAGGATGTCATCAATAAAGACGACCACAAAGTGATCCAAATATTCCTTGAATACTCGGTTCATCATATCCATGAAGGCAACAAGAGCATTAGTCAATCCAAAGGACATGACTAGGAATTCATAATGTCCGTACCGAGTTCCGAAAGCCGTCTTTGGAATGTCATCGGTTCTAATCTTTAATTGGTGATATCCGGAACGAAAATCAATCTTTGAAAAGAATTTGGCTCCTTGCAACTGGTCAAATAGGTCATCAATACGTGGCAATGGGTGCCTATTTTTTATGGTGACATGATTCAACTCCCGATAATTAATACAAAGTCGCATACTCCCATCTCTCTTCTTCACGAATAGAACAGGAGCACCCCAAGGAGAAGTACTAGGACGAATAAAGCCAATGTCTAACAATTCCTGCAGTTGGGTCTTTAACTCCTAAAGTTCAATAGGAGTCATTCGATATGGGGCTTTGGAAATGGGTTTTGTGTTAGAGTTTATGCCCTAGAGGCCAATTATTTGATATAATTGCTTAACGTTTTGATATTATATTTGATTGAATAAATAAATGATTTTATTATGATTTTATTTACTGCGTAATATAATTGTTAACATAATAAAATTCCTTAGAATAGTGATACAAATTATATAGTTTCAAGTATGTGACTTGAACATAAGATTATAATTATAATTAGTATCATTGTTCTTAAATGTACCTAGTCGAGTATCAATGTTGATGGGACAACAATGATGCATTGAGACTAGTATGTGGATTGACTGATGACCAAATCTCATTGGTCATAAATATATGAGATATTAAGTCAATGCATAGGTACATGTTAGAGAACGATATACTGGACAGACCCACCATGAGAATTCTATATGGAGTATTATACGAAGTGTCATTAGCAATTCTCATAGTGACAATGATGTAATGGTCCTCCGACCTGAAATCGCTATATTACTACACGAGAATTTATGTACTTTGATATCATCAAATGTCACCTTTAATAGGGTGGACTATAAAGGTGATTATTGGGTTCATCATGAATCGTGTGAGAAATATGAGTGATCTAGATGGAATTTAACCATCCTATATATTATAGGTGATATCCATAGGCCTCTTGATTGAGTAGGACTATGAAATGCATGGTCATGCTCAAATATTGATTTGTTTCATATAGTCTACTCATTGATCAAGAAAACTCAGATTAAATTATGAAGAGTATGACACATTCCATGACTCGAGTTTAATCTAGGATATTAAGGTTAACAGGATTAAATTACATTGAAACATTGGTCACGAAAAGGTTGCATCGAATCATCTATCTTATTATTACTTGGGTAGCAGTTATGCATTACTAGATGCCGCTCACTGTTTATAATTTTATAATATGATTTTAAAATTATTGTCAACGTAATAATAACCTATAGGGTCACACACAAAGAACGTTATTAAAAGGGAATTAATTTAAATTGTAATGATTTAAATATATCAATATGATTGATAGTATTTAAATCACGAATTTAAATTAAAAGGATGCTTTGTATATGTATATATATTAATTAAGTAAGACTTAATTAAGATATAATATATATATATATATAAATTCGGATTTTATTTTAATTAGATTAGGGTTTTGATTAATTCTGATTTATTGCTATATATATGATATATCAGCGTCTTTGGATTTTTTAATCAAAAACAAAAACCCTAGCCGCTCTTAGAGAGCGACTAGAGAAAATAGTTTCGAAAATCCTCATCCTTGGTGGCTAGTACCGCGATTCTTTCTTCTGTATATCGTAGGACGATTCGTGTGGAACGTTTGTGTGGATACCGTAGAGACGCAGTCCGTTTGAATTGCGTTGGAGATTCGACCGCGTCGATTCTAGCTTTAACAATCGGTATAATTTCTAACCTCTGAATTAAATAAATTTTTCGCATGGATCCTGTTTTAGGGTTTCAAAAATTGCTTTAAAATTTTATTTTCGCTGTGCGTTTCTATGTCGAAACCCAACATTTTGTACCGAGTTCAAGGTCGATACAAAATTCAATTTCACGCTCTGGGGGTAGGCCAGGAACTTCTTCAGGGAATACATCAGGAAATTTATTAACAATAGAAATATCATTGAAAACTGACGTATTTTTGTTTAGATTCGTGACATGAGCTAAGAAAAATTGACATCCGTTTTTTAATAAACGAATAGCTTTATGGCTTGAGATGACAGTGATTGATTTTAATGGTTTGGTTGCTTAAATTCGCATAATAGGTTGGTTAGGAATATGAAATCTAACAACCTTACGAAAATAATCAATTTTTGCATGATGAGTAGTTAACCAATCAATCCCTAGAATCACATCAAATGCAAGTATTTTTAATGAAATAAGATCGACAAGTAATGTAAGGGTACCGATTTGAACCAAACAAGACTTATAAACAGTGGATGTAATGAAGGTTTCTCCCAACGGAGTTTCCACAGATAAGTCAAAGTCTAATTTCTCCAGATTCAAGTTTAATCGTTGAGCGCAAGTAGGAGAAATAAAAGAATGGGTAGAACCGGTATCAAATAAGGTATAGACTTTGCTAGAGTTTATGATAAGCTTACCCGTGATGACCTCGTTCGGGTTCCTTGCTTTCTGGCAGGTCACTACAAACGCTCTCCCATGCACTACCGGCTTTGAATTTTCTGGGACGGCCTTTGGTGCCTCCATCCTAGCTGAACTTGTCTTCGGTGAACGACAAAATCAGGCTAGGTGACCTTCTCTTCCATAATTATAACATGCTTTGGACGGCATCGCTCAGTTTGGACTGATGTGTCCCTTGTAAGACCCCAACTTTTAGAAATAAAAATGAATTTTCTATAAATATCATTTTTGAATATTATGGAATAAATTTGATATAATGTTATAGTTGTGGGTAATATTTAAAAATTTTGCAAAGTATGCAAGTTGTCATATAATATTCGATTGGTCAGGGAATATTCGTTTTAATAGGAAATATCCGTACGACGGCACAATCATTAGTGGACCCCACAACAGAATTATTGTCGGATTGAGAAAACGACAAAAATATTTTATTGAAAATAACAGCGGAAGTTTTACCGTTGATACTGTTGAACTACTCGGTAGTAAAAGTACAGTAATACGTGTGGTTGCATAGTAGCACACGGTATTGATTATTGATGCTTATGTGAGAAGTCATTCAGTTTTATTCAATTATTGTCGATATTTTATATGTTATTAAATCAATAATTGAAATGACGAAGTTGTTAATATGATAATTATCTCAGTTTTGTTATATATATATATATATAAGAATTATATATTTATTTATATATATATATATATATATATATATATATATATATATATATATATGTGTGTGTGTGCGTGTGTGTGTGTGTTAGTCAAATTTGGGTGGGGGGAGGTTTTGGTATTCACGTGGGAGTACCATTATTGTTATTATTATATATATAAATAGGTATAGCTTTGTTGACTAAATGGGGAGGAATCCAAATTCAATCACGTGAGTATATCCCGTGAAATGCGTTAACACATGCCATATATATATATATATTTAATTTAATATATATATATATTATATTTTATTTAAAAGATTTTACTTTAAATATGGACCTTCAGATTAAAGTAAATCAATCTAGACCGTTCATGAGTTAGTTACTATGCAGTCTATTTTTCTATAAATAGAAGCTCATTCCTTCATTATTTTCTTACGAATTCACTGAACTCTAGAGAGAGAAAATTTTAGAGAGAAAAAAAGAGAAGTCTGCTACCTTTCTTTTTCTATATCCAGTTTCTTTTACGGTAAGGGGTGTTATTCTTTCTTATTCATGAAGAGAACTGTTGTTATTCTATTTCTTATTATTCTATTGGAATAACCTGTATACGCAGTCTACCCTATACTTGATGACATTCTTCTATTATTGCGTCTTTACTATTCTGTTGGAATATCATGTCTGTGCATTTTACGCCGGACCTGGTTCCGTCTTTATTAGTATTCTGTTGGAATATCTTGTCTGTGCGTTTTACGCCGGACCTGATTCTGTTCTTATTAGTATTCTGTTGGAATAACCTGTCTATGCGAAGTACCGCATGCATGGTGATTTCTGTTGTTATTCCATTTCTTTATTATTCTATTGGAACATCCTGTCGGTGCAAATTTCGTCTGACCTGGTTCTGTTATTTAGTATTATGTTGGAATAACCTGTCTATGCGAGTACCGCATGCATGGTGATTTCTTTTGTTATTCCATTCTTTATTATACTCAGTTGGTTAAAGTTTTGACTTCTATACTCCATGAAATTAATAGAATATCCTTGATATTTGCGCTTTATCCAGTATCTTTTAATGGAAATATTCTTCTGATCATTCTTGAATTTTACTCTACAAAGCAGTATCATGTTGACAATTTGGACATTAGTAGTTCTTAGACAAATTAATTCTTGAACTTGTTTTATTGAATTCTTATATCATTGTCATCATCCTCATGTTTATATTATGTTGAAAGTTATCTGTGGCCTGTAGTGCATAGATGGACTTGATATGATTATGACCAGGGATTATTCGGTGTAATCATGACCGTAATATTACAAATGATGTGGTAAAAGTCTTCATTGGCCCGTAGTGCATTGATGGACAGTTGTTGGCATGATCATGACCATTAATGAATACACAAATATTCTTGGCCCATAGTGCATGGATAATTGTGGTCGTGATACTAAAGAATATCCTTGGCCGTAGTACAGGGGTGATTCGATGATGTGGAATATTTATTAAGCTGAGTCTCAGCGATAATAGTGATGAAAAACCTTTTTAATCATAAAAGATAGTAGATTTTATTTTCTAAATTACTCTTTTAATGGATTGCTTGTTCCGCTGCAGTTAAACTTGATGTCTATTATATTTTATCAGTTTAACATTGTTGGAAACTAATGATAATTTATTCTGCAATATCTTAGTCATAATATTTCTTACTGGGCTAGTTGAGCTCACCCTTTCTTTCATTGTTCTCTTCAGGAAATGAGAATATAGCTAGGACGAGTCGGGGAACGGAGTGATGGTCTAGAGGATAGCATTAGTAGTCCTCACTATTATGTGAAATAGTGTGATAATAATTGTAATGAGTACTACTTTTGAGTTTGTATAATCTCTAGTAGACAATATTTGTATTCAAACTCACAGTTTATGTTTTGTCGTATTGTACACGACAGTTGTATTAGTAAGTTGTATTTGAATTCTGTACCACGTATCTGGCGACCCAAGATGGGTGATATATACCTAATTTTGGGGGCGTCACATCCCTCCCCTCCGCATTTGAAGCATATGATAAGTGGTCGTTCTCCTTCCTTAACAACGGGTGCTGGTGCTGACGTCTTTCCATCATTGTTAAATCTCCTCTTCTTGAAATGTTCATTCTTATTATTTTGGCCCTGATTACCACCGAAGTGGTTACCATTTCTGGTATGTTGATTCCCTCCACGCTTGTTGTCACCGCTTAGATGACTGCTCTCACTGGTCTTATCATTTTACCGGTTGCTTTCTCTTGTTTGCGTTGACTCGTTATCGCGCTCCAATAACTGAGCCCTATTTACATCATCTTAATACAAACACAGTTTATGAAAAATTAGATATTGACGTATCTCAGGTTTCAAACCTCTTAGAAACATCTGTGTCATTCTCTCCTCATTGTCAACCAAGTGAGACGCAAACTGGAACAACTCGGTAAACTTAACTTCGTACTGCGACACGGTCATATTGTTCTGTTCTAACTTGATGAACTCTACCTCTTTCATGTAATGAATACTTTTGGGAAAGTACTTGTCGTTGAATAGTTCTTGGAACTTCTCCCAAGACATCTTCAGTGCGGCAGGTTGAGTACGCTTTACTGATTCCCACCAGTAATCTGCCTCTTCCTCGTAACATAAAGGTAGCAAAGAGAACCTTTTGCTCCTCAGAGCATCCCAAGACATCAAATATCTTGGTGATCTGCTTTATCCACGTCTCCGCCTTAAGTGGTTTTGGTTCTCCAATAAACTCCGGTGGTCCCAGCTCCTTGAACTGTTTAGCGGTGACCGTCCGAGAGTTGCCAGTGTTTCCACCTGTATTTTGGACAGGAGTCTCTTTTTCCTGATGTTGTACGAATTGCAGATAGCTCCTAACCATTCCGTCGTTCACCATTTGGTCGGTGTTGTTGTTCACCTGAGGATTATTGCTTTCCTGATGCACATTATCCTGGGTGTTGATTTGTGGTGACTCAACGGTCACCTGTGCGCCATTGATATTCTCAACATTCTCGGATGTCATTTTCAGATACTGCCACAAAACAACGGTTAATTGACATGTAACATGTGACTACCCCAAAATAGGTCCATTCCATCCAACCCATTCTGAGTCGCCAAATACATGGTACAGAAAAAAACTACAACTTTATTACAACAATTATCGTGCAAAATACAACAACACATATGCTGTGAGTTTGGATACAAATATATACCAACTGTGACTCTCATCCCAACCTTGGATAGCACGTCACAATGACACATTACATAAAGGTATAGTCAAAAACTGTTTTAGAAATTAGAATATTTGGGAAGTGCTCAAGGAAACCTTCGTACATGGGAGGCCATGCGTCAAGGTTATGGTAGATATCATATGGCCACAGAATTATCCTTGGTTGACCCAATAGACCCCAAAGAAAAACTGAAAAGATTACTATCATATTCTTCCCAATGGTGAGTCTTCTCTTGACATATCATTATCTCCAGTGTCTCTAATTGAGAATTATACTTCAAACAAACACCAAGATTATATAGGTAGTGCTCGTAGATATACTCAGCAAGTGGATGTGCACAACCCTGTCTTATGATGACACGAGGTTGTATATCTTTAGATATCTTGTATGATAGTGACAAAACACCCTTCCAACATTGGGTTCGCCTCACCCTAAGTTGATTCACCAAATGTAACTACTAAATGATGACCACCGTTCTATTCCCCTATTACCCCCGCTCGACCTAGCTACACTCTTATTACCTGAAAGGAATTGTGAAGCAAAAGGGTGAGCACAACTAGCTCAGTAAAGAATATCATGACTAAAGATAATTAAATTATCAATAGCCTTCATCAGTAATAAATCAGAGATTTAGAACATATGGTAGATGATAAAACTTTTTAACCATAGTTGCAGCGGAACGAGCAATCCATTAGAAGAGTCAAATAGACCATAAAGTCTACTATCTTCTCCACATTAAAAGTCCACCAACAGTGTTTTATCCCTGTAACATCACTCAACAGTTCCTTTCCACAATTATATGAATAACTCATAATCATAATTGTGATTCTAAATTCCTCTTCGCACCAGGACGAAGATAATTTTCATCACATATCTTTACCTGAAATATCAAAGATCATGGTTATACCAAATCACAGTTCCTATTTATAATTAAACTAACAATTTCATCTTTGCACTACGGGCCAAAGATATTCATCAACATACCATCTTTGCACTACAGGCCAAAGATATTCAACAACATGTTATCTTTGCACTACGGGCCAAAGATATTCATCAACAATTCATCTTTGCACTACAGGCCAAAGATATTCCGCAACAGTTCATATTTTGCACTAAAGGCCAAATATATTCATCAACAGTTCATACTTGCACTACAGGCCAAATATATTAATATCTCAAAGAAATATATAATAATTTCAGAATTTATATAAACAATAATTATAACCATGTTGATCATTTCACCTTTGCACTTAAGCTAAAGATATTCAATTATAAATTTAATGGTCATGATCATACCAGTCAACAATTCAACTTTGCACTACTGGCCAAAGAGAACCTATAGTCACGATCATACCAATAATCTACCCATCTTTACACTCAAGTCAAAGAAAAATATCATCATTAGGGTTATAAGAATGTTATATATGATAATAAAAATAATATAATCAACATATAGATTTAATCTCAAGAGTAAGATTCATAAATCAATGATCTCATAACACCTTAATCAAAATGTTATAAATCACTTAATAATCTCATAATATAATATTATTAATACTACTACAATATTTTAATCATTTCTTAAACTTATAAACAATTTATTTTAATGGTTTACACTTTACTAATAAATGCATTTAATTATCCTAAAATGCCAAACTCATAAGATTTCATCACCAATAACAAAAACTCTCATCAAAAATCCGCATATACCTCATATATGATTCTCAAGCCATAAAATCATATTTTTCAATTTGTTTACTTCACATAATATATTTAATTCATTTACTCATAACTAGAACATTTTCATGAAAAATACCAAATTAGTTCTAAAAATATTTCTTTTCTGGGATTTAGCATAATATAGTCCCATATTGAACATATATTTTCTCGGAATTTTTAAAATTCATTTACTATGACCAAAACCACCGAATATTCAGACATTTATCATAAATTGTACTTTTATCCAAATATTCTAAAATTTATAGAGTATACTGATATTATATAGATATACTCCCAATAAAAATTTCATCAATTTTAGAGTTAATCACAAGGAGTTATAAGCGGTTACTTTTAAAATAGTTTTTTCTCATAAAATCCATAACTCCTAATCTATACATCCAAAAATCGCCATTTTTGGACACAATCTACAAAACTCATCAAAATATCATTTCAAATTTTTTCAGAATTTTTGAAGGTTCAGAAAAATTTCGAAATTGAAAATTATAATAACCCTTAAAATCCCTTACTATCTCTTACTATAATAATGACAATATCCCTTACTATCCCTTACCTCAAAAGAGCAGCACTTCTGACTGAATATCGGATATGACACTGAAGGAAACTTGCACTGATAAATATCAACTCACCAAGTATCTAAATACTCACAAAATACACTCAATAATCTAGAGAGAAAAAGACAGAAAACTTATGAATTCTGGTGTGATTTTTAATTCTAATTTAGCCCTCTATTTATAGGAAAATATTAGCACGCCAAAGCAGACTTGACCTGCTACCTGATGGCTTTACCTGCTACTATTTCACCCACCAAAAATCAGCCATCTCTCTCAATAACCAAGAGTGGGGCCCACTCAATTCTAGAATTTTCTACCAAAACCTAATTTCCGAATCAGTTACCTCTTAAATATCATAATAAATTATACGCTCATTTTTAACGGTTCAAAATTTGTGGACATATACTCAACTTATATATGTATAACATATCCAAAAATTACAACGATCCAACAGTCGGATTAAATATTATAACTCACACAATAAAGCTGTAAGAACACCGATTTGATCTTTTAATACCTTCAATCCGACAAAATACTGATAAAATACCTCAACATTAATTCCTTCATTTATAACCACATAAATAAATCCATCATTTATATCCACATTAAATAAATATTTCCTTATCTTATAAATCAATAATTAATTATTCACAAATAATATTACAGAATCACAATAATGACAACCAGGCAGTTCCCAGGATAGAGGGGGCTTTTCGATAAGGATTTCTCCTTACTGGCGCGTAATTAGGTGACCAAACTTCTCTTTGACAGAACTTTCTAGACATTTTCAATAATGTTATCTAATAATATTATTCAAATAATATGAATTATTGATCTGATAATGATAAATACTATGCAGTGATAATTATTAAAACAACAATAATATAAAATATCAATGTAGCAATTATTGAACCAATAAAATAAACTATTGAACTAGTAATTACTGTAACAATTATTGAGTAGTGCCTTCTTACGTAAGAATCAATAATTGAAAAAAATACTGTGCAATACCGTGTGCTACTGTGCAACTACGCGTATTACTGTATTTTAACCACCAGGTATTCCAACAGTGTTAAAGGTAACAACTACGCCGTTATTTATAAAATCTCAATTTTTATCGTTTTCTTCATCCAACAGTATTCGTTATGGGGCTCACAAATGGCTACACCGTCGTACAAATATTCTCCGACAAAAAGAATATTCCACAACCAAACGAATATTCCCCGACAATTGAATATTTTATAACCACTTGCGTATTTTGAAAAAAATTCATATCTCACCCTTAACCTTAAATTTTTAACAATTTAATCATTTACTGAATTGTAATTATAAAAAAAATTGAATACTTTTATTTCATAAAATTCGGGGTCTTACATAACATATTATCACTATACTCTGACCGACCAATTAAATATCAAATAAACTTAGGTAGGTCATACTAGCGAAGAAATTCCCCTTCTCTCCCCTCATAGTTCTAGTCTCACATCTTAGCCAGGGATCATATCCCTAAGCTTTGATACTAACTGTTATGCCCCCAAAATTGGTATACATCATCCATCTTGAGTCGCAAAATACATGGTACAAAATTTAAATATAATCTTAAATATACAACATGAGCTGTGAGTTTTAATACAAACATTGTCTTCTAGACAGCATTAAAACTCAAAATAAGTCATCAATACATTTATTAACACACTATTTCACAGAATAGTGAGGACTACTAATGTTATCCTCTGGACCGTCACTCCGTTCCCCGACTAATCCTTGCTACGTTCTCATTTTCTGAAGAGAACAGTGAAAGAAAGGGTGAGCTCAACTAGCCCAGTAAGAAATATTATGACTAAGATAAAGTAGAATAAATTATCATTAGTCTTCAATAGTGTTAAACTGATACAATATAACAAACATCAAGTTTAACTGCAGCGGAACAAGCAATCCATTAAAAGAGTCAAGTAGAAAATAAAATCTACTATCTTTTATGATTTAAAAGGGTTTTCATCACTTTTATTGCTGAGACTCAGCTTAATAAATAATTCACATCATTGAATCACCCCTGCACTACGTCCAATGATATTCTTTAGTATCACGACCAAAATTATCCATGCACTACGGGCCAAGGATATTCGTGTATTCATTAATGGTCATGAGCATGCCAACAACTGTCCATCAATGCACTACGGGCCAATGAGGACTTTTTCCACATCATTTGTAACATTACGGTCATGATTACACCGAATAATCCCTGGTCATAATCATACCAAGTCCATATATGCACTACAAGCCACAGATGACTTTAAACATAATATAAACATGAGGATGATGACAATGATATAAGAATTCAATAAAACAAGTTCAAGAATTAATTTATCCAGGAACCAATAACGTCTAAATTGTCAACATGATACTTCTTTGTGGAGTAAAATTCAAGAATGCTCAGAAAAATATTTTCATGAAAAGATATTGGATGAAGCACAAATATCAAGGATATTCCACTAATTTCATGGAGTATAGAAGTCAAAATTTTAACCAACTGAGTATAATAAAGTATGGAATAACAAAAGAAATCACCAGGCATGCGATAGACCGCACAGATAGGTTATTCCAACAGAATAATGAATAACGGAACCAGGTCTTGCGTAAACGCACAGACAGGATGTTCCAACGGAATGATAAATAATGGAACCAGGTCATGCATAAAGCACAGACAGGATGTTCCAACAGAATAATAAAGAACGGAACCAGGTCATGCGTAAAGCATAGACAGGATGTTCCAACAGAATGATAAAGAACGGAATAATAACAGAAATCACCATGCATGCGGTACTTCGCATAGACAGGTTATTCCAACATAATGATAAAGAATGGAATAACAAAAGAATTTCACCAAGTATAGGGTAGCCCGCGTATACGGGTTATTCCAACATAATAATAAAGAATGAAATAACAGACTTTCTCTTCATGAATACGAAAGAAATAATACCCCTTACCTTAGAAAGAATAGTACTGGATATAGAAGTATTGAAGTAGCAGAATACTTTTCTTATTTCTCTCTATAATTTCTCTCTCTAGAGTTTCAATGAATTCGTAAGAAATAATGAAGGAATGAGCTTCTATTTATAGAAGAATGGACTGCATAGTAACTAATTCATGAACGGTCCAGATTGATTTACTTTAAATGGACGGTCCAGATTTTAAAAAAAATCTTTTAAATAAAATATAATATATTCTATTTATAATCTAATAAAACGAATAACTTTATAAAAGTATTCTATTTTATATAAAAAGATTTTACTATGCAAAACACTATGCAGGCACTATGCAACACTATGCATAATAAAATATAATATATTCTAATTATTGTCTAATAAAACAAATAACTTTATAAAAGTATTCTGTTTTATATAAAAAGATTTTACTATGCAAAATACTATGCATACTAGAATATTATATATTCTATTTATAGTCTAATAAAACGAATAACTTTATAAAAGTATTCTGTTTTATATAAAAAGTTTTTCTGTTTTATTACATTAATAATACTAATAAAACAGACTTTATTACTATTATTATTATTCACAATATTAATCGACCATGTCGTTCCCAGGAAAGAGGGGGCTTTCCAATAAGGATTTCTCCCTATTGGCGCGCAATTAGGTGACCAAACCTCTCCTTAACAGAACATCTAGACATCGTTAATATTGCAAATAATAATATTAATAACCTTGTCGTCTCAATTATTGATTTAATAATATATAAAATAATGACAATAATTGAATCAAATAACGTGAGATACTATGCAGCAATTACTGCAGCAATAATTGAACAAAACTGAGTGACTTCTCACGTAAGCATCAATAATCAATACCGTGTGTTACTATTCAACCACGCGTATTACTGTACTTTTAACATTGGGTGTTTCAACAGTTAATGATAAAAACTTCCGTCGTTATTTTTATAAAGTATTTTTGTCATTTTCTCAAACCGACAATAATTCCGTTGTGGGGTCCACCAATGATTGTGTCATTGTACGAATATTCCCTGTTAAAACGAATATTCTCTGACCAATCAAATATTATATAACAACTTGCGTACTTTACAAAATTTATAAATATTACCCACAACTATAACATTATATCAAATTTACTCTATAATATTCAATAATGATATTTATAGAAAATTCATCTTTATTTATAAAAGTTGGAGTCTTACATTAAATATTATTATAATTAAATAATTATTTTTTAATTAAACAAATATTCTTTTTTAATTAAATATTATTATTTAATTATAATATTAGTTAAATTGATGTCGCTTTCTCCTCCTCCTAATCTTTTCGTATTATCAACAACCCACGTCAATTTTGTTTCTGAACTCTCAAATCACATCACTAAAATATCCATAAAAAAATAAATTTCATATTTACGTGAGAGAGATGTTGTGAAAATATTAATTTCTTATATTTATTTGTAATACACTACAAAATTTAAATTTCGCTTACGTGGTAAGTAATTAAGTTACCTTACTTTGATACAAGTACAATCTTAAATTAATATCATAATTATAATTTGCACATAATATCACAACATATCAGTAAATTACATAATTGTGTTCCCGTATATACACCAAGAGTGTTAGGTTTGTAACATTCAAGATCGCAATCAAATTGCAAAAATATGCGGAAGCGTGTAAAATCAGAGTTTAAAAAATTTTTACAAACCATAAACCCGGATCACCCTTTATGCACAATTATTAATTAAACGAAAAGAAAAAGAATAAAATCATACCCTTGAAGATCGAGCTTTCTCAGGTACAAGTTCACCTCCAAATCCTTTCGCGTTCAACTTGAATCCACCGGGTTTGGTTCCTTCCTTTGATCAACGTTAGCCACCCAAGTGTTTGGCCTCTAGAGGTGATCCACCAAAGAAGAACAGAGATTCAAGAAGATGGGTATTTGGCTAAACCCTAGTTTTCTATCTCTATAGAAAAAGGGGCGTACTCTCTAACAATTGGAATAACGTATATCTGATATCTGATATAAGACTCCTCTTATAAAGATATCAAGTAACCCTATTAAAAATAAGGTATTATTTATTTAATTAAACTCTTTTAATTAAATGGGCTCCCTAATCTTATTAGGGATAATTAATTAAACTCCTTTAACTAATTTTCCCTCTTAATCCTATTAGGAATAAATGAGAGTACTTTTATTAATTAATTTCCAAACTCATTTAGGAATTAAATAATAATAATAGTAATAATAATAATAAGACTCCTCTTATTAATTTATATTTAATATTTCCAAAATATTAAATAATAAATATTAAGCTATTTAATTTATTCTATCACCATAGATTAAATTAAATATACTTAACTTATTATTACGATTATGCCATTTACTTCTTAAATAATTATTCTTCCTTTTATGGTGTGACCCTTTAGGTTCTCCATATTAAACCGGTTGTGAATAAATCAATTAGAACAATTCTAATCTTATTTAAATAAATAAATTAAACTATTAATTTATTTAAATAAATAATATTTATTCTACAATAGGGATAAGCCTCCCTAGCGATTAACGACTTTCCAGATAATATAAATTTCAACATTAATCATAAAAGAACCTTTGAGTAAATAGTTACCGTACAATTCAATCCTTCCACCATACAATGTCCCAATTAAATATAAGACATGAAATTTCTGTCAAGCCTTATTTTATTTAATTATATGTATTTCGACTCTTAAATGAACAACTCCAAATAATGCAAATTAGAAACTCCTTTCTAATTTCATTCTGCCTTGGCCAAGGACTACTGAGTTGTCATTTATCGAATCACATAGGACATTTCTCTTCTTTTACTAGAAGTGGTAGATTCTTTATTGATCATACATTATCTCCATGTACAACTTATTATACCCAAGCATACCCTTTGATATACCCTAAGGGTCTTAAGGAATAAGTCAAAGTATAACTCATCATACACAAGATACTATGATGATCTCAAGTCCAAGGATCACTTGTACTACTATCACTACAGGAATTCCTATTGACATGCAAGTAAAACTCCATTAGGTATTCCTTAGCGAGTCACGTTCAGTGAACTTATTCTCTAATAAGCACCTACATACTTGCTTTAGTGTCTCCACACAAATGATCATGAGATCAATCATCCTCATCCAATGAGCAAGCAACGTATGTACCAATCTATCCGGATTCACTAATCCCCAATTTAGTAATCCAACGATTGGGAACTATTTTAGTTTTAAGCTTTCTAAGAATTTAGATCTCATTAGAATTATCATCATCATTATTCTAAAAGCATTACTTAAAACTATGGGTTTATCACATATTATAAAACAGCATCATGTAGATAATTAAAAGCCTTTAATAAATTAATACTTTTTATTAATAAATGAATAAGATTGTTACAAAGTATATGCTTTATCATCAAACATGATTGGCTTGTGTGCATATTACTTTCAATCTCCCACTTGCACTAAAGTCAATCGCCATGGTATATCATACTCTTCTTCTCTAAGTGACGATTATCCTGCTGTTGGATAAGCTTTAGTTAATGGATATGTAATGTTGTTCTTGAGAGTCCACTATCTCTATAGTGATTTCCCATCTTTCAATGATTCCTATAATCAAATGAAGGTGCCACAACACATGTTTGGATCCAAGATGAGACTTAGGAACAATTCCTAGTTCTGTATTGAACTTTTAATCCAATCAATCAACTTGCAGCTTCATTTACAACTATATACTTTGTCTTTATCACTAAACCAGCAACTCTTTGCTGTTTGGAACCTTTCCAATTCACTGCACCACCGTTCAAGGTAACCCTTTACCTTAAAGTGGATTTTCTGTCGTCTTGGTCTGTCTGAAAAAACTTGAGTCTGTTAAGCCCTCTAGTTTTAATTCAGACCCGCCATGAATTATATCACATCCTTAGTGTTGGTTAAGTACTTTAAGATGTTTTTCACTGTCTCACAGTGAACTTCTCCAGAATATGACTGATCAACATCAAGTCGCGTATATTTCATTGCATACATGATTGTCACTCGTGCGATCTCTCTTTTAGGAGTCTATGGGGACTATTAAGAGAGATACACTCCATGGCTCATCAACATGAGACATCCCATGGAGTTTGCCATGCTAAACGACTTTAGCATCAAATGAATATACGTTCCTTGGGTTAAGCCGAGCATCCTTTTAAATCTATCTATATAGATTTGCATCCCCAATTAAGATACTCTTCCCAAATCATTCATGGAGGAATGTTTAGACAACTTTATCTTTATTGATTTTAGCATTGGCATGTCATTCCTTATCCGTATTATATCAACATATAATACCAGAAATGTCACGACGCTCCCACTGACCCTTTTGTACACACTAAGTTCATTCTTGTTTTTGATAAAATCAAACTCTTTTGATTATCATATCAAAATGAATGTTCCATTTTTAGAGTGTCTACAACTTTTACCTCATCGTATGTAACTGGATCATCATCTTCTATGATACGTACCTCATCATCATCATCCATGATGAATCCATACCTCCTAGGTATCTTCGGTACTATTCCAGATTTACTATTCGGTTGTGGTACAATAGGTTTATATATAGGTTCCTCTTATTTAACTTGTAGTGTTTTGTGGTTCTTGAACTTTTCAAGATGTATTATCCTCCCACTAGCCCTTTCAATGATAAACACCTTTATCTTAGAAGGCAGCATGTTTCACAACAAACACCTTTTGCTAAGTAGGATTATAGAACATATGCCCTAAACTTACTTTAGGATGTCCCACAAATCTGTACTTGTCAAATTTTGTCCCAAGCTTATCCTCTGAAACCATTTCACATAAGTTGGACAACCCCTTATCTTAACATACTTAAGATTAGGAATCCTCCCTGTCCATAACTTTTATGGAGTCTTGGGGCCGGATTTTGAGGTTACCTTTTCGTAGATATGCAGCCATTTCTAGGGCATGACCCTAGAAAGATACTGGAATGTTGGTAAAATCATTATAGACCGCACCATGTCTAACAAGGTACGATTTTCCTTTCAGATACATCAATCAATTATTACGTATCAGGATGCGTCCATTATGAAAAAACTATTTGAGATGATCTAGAAACTTATTGCACAAGTATTTATTCCTTGATCTAATCAAAGAATCTTAATACTTTGCCAATTTGTTTCACTTCTGAATTCTTTGAACCTTTCAAATAATTCATACTTGTATTTCATCAAATACAAACATTCAACTCTTTGAATGATCATCCCCTTTTCTTATACTAATTTGTTCAATTTGTAAAATAATTTTTCACATAAGTCAAGTATACAAAATCTATTAAGTAATATTCCAGTTCTATACAAAACATTATTATTATAAATAGAACAACAATTGTTCTTAAATATAATACCAAAAATTTCATTGTCCAACAATAAAATGGAAATAATGTTTCCAACGAGAACTAGAATACAATAACAACTTATTGACTTAATAGATTTGCCAGTAGGCAGTGCTAAATTATAAGTTTCTATGTCTAATGTTGCAACATTTGCTTCATTTTCCACACATAGGATTACTTATATTTGTTTAGCTTTCTATTTCTGATTGGTCCCTTCATAAATCTATATTTATGATAACAAAAGTTGGTATCCAATACCCAAGTAGAACATTGACTTAAAGAAAAATTTATTTTAAACCATGAACAAATTTATATTTGTAACCGAAACTTCACTATGTTTCTTTGGTTAGCCTTTGCAAGATGCTTCTCGCAGTTTCTTTCTAGTGTCCAGGCTTATTACAGTGGAAGCAAACTCCTTTGCTATTCATATCAGTTTTGTTCTTATTATCCTTTGTTTTGGCCTATTTATTTACCTTCTTTGAATCGTTCTTCTTTTCAGAAGATCCTTTGACCCATACCAGTAAGACTTAGTCTTTCTTGGTTGGAAAGTGACTCTCAACATTTTTCAACATGTTAAGCAAATCAGCGAGGCTGATATCTAGCTTGTTCATATGAAAAATTCACAACAATTATGAAAGAAGTCCGGGAGTGAGTGCAAGATCAAATCTTGGCTCAACTCTCCATCCATGACAAAACCAGTTGTCCTAATTAATCAATCAAATTGATTATGTTAAGGATTTTTGTTTGTACTATAGTGTCATTGGCCATTCTAGATCGGAAGAGCTCCTTAGATATCTGATATCTATCCGTCCTACTTTCCTCACCATCAACTACTTGATGTGCAGGAATATAGTAGGAGCATCCATAGTTTCATGCTGACGCTGAAGCTCGTTACTCATGGAAGCGAGCATGATGCATTGAGCCAACTATGCATCATCTTGCCACTTTCTAAAAGTAGAAATATCTTCCTCAGAGGCATTGTCTGCAACCATTGCAGGGATAGGCGTATTAAGGACATAAGATAGCTTTTCAGCCATGAGAACTATTCTCAAATTCCTTAATCAATCCGTTTAATTCGGTCCGGTTAATTTAGCATCTAATATGCTATGCAGTGATAGTAATTTAGACATTGTAAAATTCTGTAAATGAATTTGAAATTAACAACATTTTAACATACATTCTTTTATTAATTACCAAAATAATTTAGGTCTTTTTTTAAATTGGTATCTCCCACTATTTTCTTCAAACTATATTACCCTCAATATATATAGTTCGGCAATATCTAATTAAAGATATGCTAGTAAGAATAAGGATCCCATTTCAAATGTATATAGCCTTGTGTGTGCACAACAAACTATATATAAATAAATAGGTAGACAACTCTTGTCAATTACATCAACTATGTAACTCCTTGTATTTTGCCTCTTAAATCATAATGGTCAAGTGTGTGCACATCCGAACTAAAATGATTTAAGTTAAGTCAGACCCAGCATTTCCATATAAGTGAAGAGAAAACTACAGCCCTTGTGTGTGCACAACAAAGCAATAATGTTCAATTCCTTATAAACATCATATGTAATAAAAACAACATCTTAAATATTTAATACTTGCCTTGTGTGTGCACAACAAACTCATATTAAATATTCAATACTCTATTGTTTCTATCATGCTAGAAGGCGACGTTCGATATTCCAAATATCTTTGAACGTTACAACTTAATATGAAATATTTGAGGGGTTTGTTATTAATTTGTCTCATCTTGTTTAGCGCGCATGCACATATATATATAAAATACGCGTCATATTAATAAACATGCGAAGCATGTTTGCATAATATATAATATATATAGTATAAGCATGCACATATAGAATACTATATTCTACCTGGATTGATTATGGACTTTTATTCTAGTTTGGTTCACTAGAGCCACCAAGTGAACCAAAAGGTCAAACCCTAGAGGTGCAAGAATTAATATTTAAATATAACTATTACATTTAAACCCGGGCTCCATTACAAACGGGTCTTCACATGCTCCTTGCTCCTTGATCTCCAATTCTTCAAAATTAATTCTAACTATTCCTATTACAAAACTATTTAATATAAATAGAAACCTTGATCAGCAGTCAAGGGGAAGTACATAGGAGGGAGATAGAATTTACATTAAGAAAAATTAGAGAAGACGAGGTACGCAGACCCCATTTAATAAAACCCTTACATTCATGCATCCAACTAAAATAAAATCCAATCGCATTGGTCAATAGTCCATAATCAATCCCATTTATTATCATACACATCACCATATGCATCAATAAATAACATTCATCTCATGAATAATAAACATTTAATATATATATTGATATCATTTAATGGGCAAATTTAGTTAGTATAAAATCTAATTTTGAATCAAAATAAACTCCTTTATTTTAATCCAAATTTAAATCAAAATAAAACTATTTTATTTTAATTTATCCAATTTTGAATAAAATAAACTATTTTATTTTAATCAAAATCATTAATCAAAATAAACTCCTTTATTTTAATTAATTATGGAATCCAATTCCATCTAAAAAAAAACTTTTATAAAAGGAACCACGGATTTTCTTTCCTATTCAAAAATAAACTCCTTTATTTTGAATAATATTAAATCTTATTCCATATCTAAATAAACTCCTTTATTTAAGGAAATTAGGATTCTCTTTCCTATTCACAAATAAACTCTTTTATTTTGAATAATATGAAATCTTATTTCATATTTAAATAAACTCCTTTATTTAAGAAAATTAGGATTCTCTTTCATATTCACAAATAAACTCTTTTATTTTGAATAATATGAAATCTTATTTCATATTTAAATAAACTCCTTTATTTAAGGAAATATGGAATCCAATTTCAACTCTAATTAGTTATCATGGAATCCAATTCCAACTCTAATTAGTTAGCATAAAATTTAATTTTAAAATTAAAATAAACTTTTTATTTTAATTATAAAATTATTAATATATATATATATATATATATATATATATATATATATATATATATATATCATGAGAAGTTTCTGCAGGATTCCTTTATATAAGTAGTTATCAAATTGAATTACCATATGGATATGCACGCAAATCCGTACATATATAATCCAACGCATGAAGCATTCAAGTTAGAATATTATATATATATATATATATATATATATGATATTTGATTACTACTCAATCAAGTAATCCTGCTAAAAATGCTTAGCGAATTATAACAGATTAGCGAATCAGTGAGCCACGAAATTTAATTCGGCTATTCCTATTTTTTTTAATAATAAATTTTATACACTAAAATTATGCCCAATTAAATTGTTCTAAACACATATCAATATACATATCAAATCGAAATAATTAATAATTCGCATAAATGTTTGGCTCTGATGCCACTGTTAGGTTTGTAACATTCAAGATCGCAATCAAATTGCAAAAATATGCGGAAGCGTGTAAAATCAGAGTTTAAAAAATTTTTACAAACCATAAACCCGGATCACCCTTTATGCACAATTATTAATTAAACGAAAAGAAAAAGAATAAAATCATACCCTTGAAGATCGAGCTTCCTCAGGTACAAGTTCACCTCCAAATTCTTTCGCGTTCAACTTGAATCCACCGGGTTTGGTTCCTTCCTTTGATCAACGTTAGCCACCCAAGTGTTTGGCCTCTAGAGGTGATCCACCAAAGAAGAACAGAGATTCAAGAAGATGGGTATTTGGCTAAACCCTAGTTTTCTATCTCTATAGAAAAAGGGGCGTACTCTCCAACAATTGGAATTACGTATATCTGATATCTGATATAAGACTCCTCTTATAAAGATATCAAGTAACCCTATTAAAAATAAGGTATTATTTATTTAATTAAACTCTTTTAATTAAATGGGCTCCCTAATCTTATTAGGGATAATTAATTAAACTCCTTTAACTAATTTTCCCTCTTAATCCTATTAGGAATAAATGAGAGTACTTTTATTAATTAATTTCTAAACTCCTTTAGGAATTAAATAATAATAATAGTAATAATAATAATAAGACTCCTCTTATTAATTTATATTTAATATTTCCAAAATATTAAATAATAAATATTAAGCTATTTAATTTATTCTATCACCATAGATTAAATTAAATATACTTAACTTATTATTACGATTATGCCATTTACTTCTTAAATAATTATTCTTCCTTTTATGGTGTGACCCTTTAGGTTCTCCATATTAAACCGGTTGTGAATAAATCAATTAGAACAATTCTAATCTTATTTAAATAAATAAATTAAACTATTAATTTATTTAAATAAATAATATTTATTCTACAATAGGGATAAGCCTCCCTAGCGATTAACGACTTTCCAGATAATATAGATTTCAACATTAATCATAAAAGAACCTTTGAGTAAATAGTTACCGTACAATTCAATCCTTCCACCATACAATGTCCCAATTAAATATAAGACATGAAATTTCTGTCAAGTCTTATTTTATTTAATTATATGTATTTCGACTCTTAAATGCACAACTCCAAATAATGCAAATTAGAAACTCCTTTCTAATTTCATTCTGCCTTGGCCAAGGACTACTGAGTTGTCATTTATCGAATCACATAGGACATTTCTCTTCTTTTACTAGAAGTGGTAGATTCTTTATTGATCATACATTATCTCCATGTACAACTTATTATACCCAAGCATACCCTTTGATATACCCTAAGGGTCTTAAGGAATAAGTCAAAGTATAACTCATCATACACAAGATACTATGATGATCTCAAGTCCAAGGATCACTTGTACTACTATCACTACAGGAATTCCTATTGACATGCAAGTAAAACTCCATTAGGTATTCCTTAGCGAGTCACGTTCAGTGAACTTATTCTCTAATAAGCACCTACATACTTGCTTTAGTGTCTCCACACAAATGATCATGAGATCAATCATCCTCATCCAATGAGCAAGCAACGTATGTACCAATCTATCCGGATTCACTAATCCCCAATTTAGTAATCCAACGATTGGGAACTATTTTAGTTTTAAGCTTTCTAAGAATTTAGATCTCATTAGAATTATCATCATCATTATTCTAAAAGCATTACTTAAAACTATGGGTTTATCACATATTATAAAACAGCATCATGTAGATAATTAAAAGCCTTTAATAAATTAATACTTTTTATTAATAAATGAATAAGATTGTTATAAAGTATATGCTTTATCATCAAACATGATTGGCTTGTGTGCATATTACTTTCAAAGAGTCCACTTGAACGGGTGTGAAAGGAAACATGTATAGATGTACAAAAATAATTATTTGTTAAAAATTAAAAAAAGAAATTATTTAATTAATTAAAAATAAATATTTAATTATAATAATATTTAAATAATAATATGTAATTAAAAAATAATATTTTTATATTAAAAAATAATTATTTAATTATAATAATATTTAATTTTTTATTTATTTTTTTATTTTTGACTAATTTTTCTAATTTATATTATTATATTTGTAAATAATTAAACAAAAACTAATTTGATATTAATTACAAAAATAATTAAATATATTTTTCATTTATTTTCTTATTTTTTGGTTAATTTTTCTAATTTATATTATTATATTTGTAAATAATTAAACAAAAATTAATTTGATATTAATTACAAAAATAATTAAATATATTTTTCATTTATTTTCTTTTTTTTAATTTATATTTTACTTTAAAATAATTCTTTATATACTCCATAAATTTTTCGAAATCTACATCAAGGCCACATGAGATAATTCTTGCCATATAAGCTTCTTTTTTTTACAAGTCAGCTGCTTATGTGGCAAACCGATTAAAGTTAACAAATTTTTTAGCTATTTGTAAGTAAATAAGAGTTCAATGACCCATTTGTAAGAAGAAAAAAAGTTCAAAGACTCATTTGTAAGTTGACCTATAGTAGAGTGACTTCAAAAGCATTTAACCCCATATATAATGTGTGGCACCCCCAAAATAGGTATACATCACCCATCTTGTGTCGCCAGATACATGGTACAGAATTCAAATACAACTTACTAATACAACTGTCGTGTACAATACGACAAAATATAAACTGTAAGTTTGAATACAAATATTGTCTACTAGAGATTATACAAACTCAAAAGGAGTCCTCATTACAATTATTATCACACTATTTCACAGAATAGTGAGGACTACTAATGCTATCTTCTGGACCATCACTCCATTCCCCGACTCGTCCCCGCTATATTCTCATTTCCTGAAGAGAACAGTGAAAGAAAGGGGGAGCTCAACTAGCCCAGTAAGAAATATTATGACTAAGATAATGCAGAATAAATTATCAATAGCCTTCAACAATGTTAAACTGATAAAATACAATAGACATCAAGTTTAACTGCAGCGGATCAAACAATCCATTAAAAGAGTCAAGTAGAAAATAAAATCTACTATCTTTTGTGATTTAAAAATTTTTGCATCACTTTTATCGCTGAGACTCAGCTTAATAAATAATCCACATCATCCCTGCACTACGGCCAAGGATATTCATTAGGGTCACGACCACAAATTCCATGCACTACGAACCAAGGATATTTGTGTATTCATCAATGGTCATGATCATGCCAACAACTTTCTATCAATACACTACAGGCCAATGAGGACTTTTATCACATCATTTATAACATTACGATCATGATTACACTGAATAGTCCCTGGTCATAATTATACTAAGTTCATCTATGCACTACATGCCACAGATGACTTTCAAAAAAAATATAAATATGAGGATGATGACAATGATATAAGAATTCAATAAAACAAGTTCAAGAATTAATTTATTCAGGAACTAATAACGTCCAAATTGTCAACATGATACTGCTTTGTAGAGTAAAATTCAAGAATGCTCAGAAGAATATTTCCATGAAAAGATACTGGATGAAGCACAAATATCAAGAATATTCCACTAATTTCATGGAGTATAGAAGTCTAAACTTTAACCAACTGAGTATAATAGAGAATAGAATAACAACAGAAATCACCATGCATACGGTACTTCGCATAGACAGATTATTCCAACAGAATAATAATAACAAAACCAGGTCAGGCAAAATTCGCATCGACAGGAAGTTCCAACAGAATAATAAAGAATGGAATAACAACAAAAATCATCATGTATGCGGTACTTTGCATAGACAGGTTATTCCAACATAATACTAATAAAGACGGAATCAGATCCGGCGTAAAACGCACAGACAGGATATTCCAACAGAATAATAAAGACGGAACCAGATCCGACGTAAAGCACAGACAGGATGTTCCAACGGAATAATAATAAAGACGAAATCAGGTCCGGTGTAAAACACACAGACAGGATGTTCCAACAGAATGATAAAGACAGAATAATAGAAGAATGTAATCAAGTATAGGGTAGCCCGCGTATACAGGTTATTCCAACAGAACAATAAAGAAATGGAATAACAGAAGCTCTCTTCTTGAATACAAAAGAAATAACACCCCTTACCGTAACTGAAACTGGATATAGGAAAAGAAAGTTAGCAGACTTCTCTTCTTCTTTCTCTCTATAATTTTCTCTCTCTAGAGTTTCAGTGAATTCGTAAAAAAATAATGAAGGAATGAGCTTCTATTTATAGAAGAATAAAAATAATACTATGCAGTAAAATATAATATATTCTATTTATAATATATATATATATATATATATATATATATATATATATATATATATATATCAATCACATTAATTCACCACTCACGGGTGTAACGCCCCGTGACTACATTGAATCTCTCTATATATATTATATAAATTTATATATATACGATTTTAGCCCACCATACCACTTTGTCTGGCAAAGTCAAAAAGCAAAACCTTAATGTTTGTTTTACCAAATAATTGAACATAAAATATTTAACAATAATAATCATACACCCCTTCCTGCCAAAATTTCAAACATTTCCTACACATATATATAAATAATACAAATAAAATTCCACCACCCCACCCCACCCCACCCCACCCCACCCCACCCCACCCCACCAACTTCAATCATGCCATCGTATATATATATATATATATATATATATAACTTTCAACCGGTTATTATGAAAAATGGGTAAATTGTAAGACCCCGAATTTTATGAAATAAAAGTATTCAATTTTTCTTATAAATACTATTTAGTAAATGGTTAAATTGATAAAAAGTTAAAGTTAAGGGTGATATATGAAATTTTTTCAAAAATACGCAAATGGTTATAAAATATTCATTGTTGTCGGGGAATATTCGTTTGGTCGTGGAATATTCTTTCTGTCGGGGAATATTCGTACGACCAGCGCAACCATTTGTTGGCCCCATAACAGAATAACTGTCGGATGAAGAAAACGACAAAATTAAGTTTTTATAAATAACGGCGTAATCGTTACCGTTAATAATGTTAGAATACCCGATTGGTAAAATAAAGTAATACACGTTGTTGCACAGTAGCACACGGTATTACACAGTATTTTTGAATTATTGATTCTTACGTAAGAATGCACTACTCAATATTTGTTACAGTAATTACTGTTCAATATTTTATTTTATTGATTCAATAATTATTGCGTTGATATTTTATATTATTGTTGTTTCAATAATTATCACTACACAATATTTCTCATTATCAGATCAATAATTCGTATTATTTGAATAATATTATTAGATAGCATTATTGGCAATGTTTAGAAAGTTATGTCAAGGAGAGGTTTGATCACCTAATTGCGCGCTAGTAAGGAGAAATTCTTATTGGAAAGCCCCCTCTTTCCTGGGAACGGCCTGGTTGTCATAATTGTGATTCTGTAATATTATTTGTGAATAATTAATTATTGATTTATATGATAATGAAATATTTATTTGATGTGGATATAAATAATGGATTTATTTATGTGGTTACAAATGAAGGAATTAATGTTGAGGTGTTTTATCAGTATTTTGTCAGATTGAAGGTATTAAAAAACTCAAATCGGTGTTCTTAAAGCTTTACTGAGTGAGTTATAATTTTAATCTGACCGTTGGATCGTTGTGATTTTTGGATATGTTATACATATATGAATTGAGTATATGTCAACAAATTTTGAACCGTTAAAAATAAACGCATGATTTGTTATGGATTTTAAAAGGTGTTGAAACGGTGTTTAAAATCATCTGTTTGTGGATTTCAGTCAATTTCTGTTTGGAATTTGGAAAAACTTCCTTCTGTAAAGTTGTAGATAATTGAATTTCCTATAAAAACTCGCAAGATTCGAATTTTCTGATAGAAGATCTATTTATTGTGAATTATTGAAGTTCCGGAGTTCCGAAATAATTGAGTTTTGGAAATTTTAATTATTTTATTTAAGAAAAACGTTTTTGTGGTTGTTGGCACATGGGTGGCTGATGTTTTTGACCAAAGATGGCTTTTAAAATTGGTTGGTGAAGGTTGGTGTGGAATAAGAAAAAGAAAATAATATTTTATTATTTTAGTCTCCTTTGTCGTTCTAGCATTTTCCTATAAATAGAGGACTAAGTTAGATTCGAAAATCACACCAGAAATATAAGCTTTCTCTCTACTTCTCTCTCTATATATCAAGCGTGTTCTTGTGAGTATACTTTGAGTGTTGCTATACGGTGAAAGGTTTCTTCGGTTTTTCATCCGATATTCCAGTCAGAAGTACTGCTATTTTGAGGTAAGGGATTTTAAGGGTTATCATGTTTCTCATTTTTGAAATTTTTCTGGACCTTCAAAAACTCTGAAAAAATTTGAAATAATATTTTGATGGGTTTTATTGATTGTGTCCAAAGATGGCGATTTTTGGATTTATAGATTAAGAGTTATGAATTTTATGAGAAAATACTTTTTTAAAAGTAACCTCTTATAACTCCTTGTGGTTAACTCTAAAGTTGATGAAATTTTTATTGGGTGTACATCTATATAACATGAGTATACTCTGTGAATTCCGGAATTTTTGGACAAAGGTACAATTTATGATAAATGTCTAAATATTTGACAGTTTTGGCCATATGAAAAATAGTAAATGACTTTAAAAAATTCTGAGAAAAATATATGTTCAATATGGGACTATATTCTGCTAAATCCCGGAAAAGAAATATTTTTGGAATTGATTTGGTATTTTTCATAAAAATAGACTATTTATGAGTAAATGAATTAAATATGTTATGTGAAGTAAGAAAATTGGAAAATAGGATTTTATGGCTTGAGAATCTTATATAAGGTATATGCATATTTTTTATGAGGGTTTTGGTTATTTGGTGATTAAATCTTATGAGTTTGGCATTTTAAGATGATTAAATGCATTATTTAGTAAAGTGTAAATAATTAAAATAAATTGTTTATAAGCTTAAGAAATATTATTCTTTCAATATCATTATACCGAAGTATTGGCATGAATTTTATTGTGGAATTTCTACCTTTTTCATGTCGGGGTTACTATTCACGAGTTACTATTCACGAGTTACTATTCATGAGTTACTATTCACGAGTTACTATTCACGGGTACTATTCACGACAAAATTTATTTCTTTTTCTAACCAAATTATAGTTGATTTATGAATATTACTCTTAAGATTAAAAATATATGTTGATCATATTATTTTTATTATCATATATAACATTTTTATTACCCTAATGATGATATTTCTCTTTGCCTTGAGTGTAAAGATGGGTAGATTTTTGGTATGATTATGACTATGGGTTCTCTTTGGCCAGTAGTGCAAAGTTGAATTGTTGACTGGTATGATCATGGCCATTGAATTTATAATTGAATATCTTTAGCTTAAGTACAGAGGTGAAATGATCAACATGGTTATAAGTATTGTTTATATAAATTCTGAAATAATTATATATTTCTTTGAGATGATAATATATTTGGCCTGTAGTGCAAATATGAATTGTTGAGGAATATCTTTGGCCTGTAGTGCAAAGATGAATTGTTGATGAATATCTTTGGCCTGTAGTGCAAAGATGACATGTTGTTGAATATCTTTGGCCAGTAGTGCAAAGATGAACATGTGTTGAGATGAACATGACCAACTGGTGATACAAATGATTATCTTTGGTCATAGTGCAAAGATGAAATTATTAGTATGATTATAAACATGAAATGTGATTTGGTGTAACCATGATCTTTGATGTTTCAGGTAAAGATAGGTGATGAAAATTTTCTTCGTCCTGGATGAGAAGAGGAATTTTGAACTACAATTATGATTATGAGTTATTCATATGATTGTGGACCAGAATTGTTAATTGATGTTACAAGGATAAAACATTGTTGGTGGATTTTTAACTTGGAGAAGATAATAGACTTTATAGTCTATTTGACTCTTCTAATGGATTGCTCGTTCCGCTGCAACTATGGTTGAAATTTTTATCATCTACCATATGTTCTAAATCTCTGATTTATTATTGATGAAGGCTATTGATAATTTAATTATCTTTAGTCATGATATTCTTTACTGAGCTAGTTGTGCTCACCCTTTTGCTTCACAATTCCTTTCAGGTAATAAGAGTGTAGCTGGGTCGAGCGGGGGTAACAGTGCAATAGGACGGTGGTCATCATTTAGTTATTATATTTGGTGAATCAACTAGGGTGAGGCGAACCCAACGTTGGAAGGGTGTTTTGTCACTATCATACAAGATGTCTAATGACATACAACCTCGTGTCATCATAAGACAGGGTTGTGCTCATCCACTTGCTGAGTATATTTACGAGCACTACCTATATAATCTTGGTGTTTGTTTGAAGTATAATTCTCAATTTGAGACAGTGGAGATAATGATAAATCAAGAGAAGACTCACCATTGGGAAGAATATGATAGTAATCTTCTCGTTTTTCTTTGGGGTATATTGGGTCAACCAAGGATAATTCTGTGGCCATATGATATCTATCATAACCTAAAATCATGGCCTCCCATATACGAAGGTTTCCTTGAGCACTTCCCAAAAATTTTAGTTTCTAAAACAGTTTTTGACTATACCTTTATGTGAGGTGTCACTGTGAGGTGTTGTCCACGGTTGGGACATGTGTCACATTTCGTATATATTTGTATCCAAACTCACAGTATATGTGTTGTTCTATTTTGCACGACAATTATTGTAATAAAGTTGTAGTTGCTTTCTGTACCATGTATTTGGCGACTCAAAATGGGTTGGATTGAATGGACCTATTTTGGGGTCGTTACATTTGGTATCAGAGCTTAGGGATATGGTCTCTGACGTAGATTGGGGAATAGGACTAGGAGGGGAGAGATGAGTAAATCCTTCGTTAGTGTGTCCTACCTAAGCTTAAATTGTTGGTTGGTCATAATATATGGATATTATGTTATACGTTAATTTGCTTAATTAACCCTTGTTTTATGGCAGTATTTTAGAATGGCAGCTGAGAATGCTAACAATGGAGTGAATGAGACTGTGGGAATACCTCTAATCACTTACCATGATAATGTGATGTCAGACGAAGAAGGAATTAGAGATATCCATGTGGTGAGTGAAGAATTGATAGTTGCACCCGAGATAGTCACAGAGGTGACATTTGAGAGTGAGGAAGAAGAGGTACCTGAGGAGAGTTTATTAGAGGTATTATATGATCAAAATGTAGAATTTCAAAATCGTATTCATGAGTTAGAAGAGTAGGCTGAAGAACGACAGGCGGTCGTGGAACAAAAGGATGCAATAATTCAAGATTGTGTTACCCGATATGTGATACTTGAACAGAAGCATTCTTTGGCAGAGTATAAGATGATAAAGATGGAATCTGAGCTGAAAGAAGAAAAAACTGAACGAGTAAGAATGAGTGATGCATGGGTAAAAGCTACACGACACGTGGATATTGTGGAAAGAGATGTCCGATCTAAGAAGGCTAAAATAGATGACATGAATTTCTCTTTTTGGAAAGCAATTGGGAGAACCCAACATCGAGTTTTGAATTACCCTGTACATAGCGGTCAATCTGAATTCGATATGGATCGAAGATTGATGATTCAGATCATGAAACGGGAGTATGATGAGGAAGTTGATGGAGGAATATGTCCTATAGAAAAATATATTCCAACGGTAGTGATGACGCCAAATGCTGCCCTAGACAAGTCAAAGCCGGGTAGTTCGAGGGATGGCGGTTGTCATGACTTCCCAACAAATGAGGAACCCAAATGAAGTTATCACGGGAGATGAGCAATGGAGAAATTATGATGACCAGGGAGATAGAATCTGAAATGGAAGCAAGGTATTCTCAACTTTTCGAAATACCAGATACGTAAATTTCGGGGACGAAATTTCATAAGAAGGGGAGATTGTAAGACCCCGAATTTTATGAAATAAAATTATTCAATTTTTCTTATAAATACTATTCAGTAAATGGTTAAATTGATAAAAAGCTAAAGTTAAGGGTGATATATGAAATTTTTTCAAAAATATGCAAGTGGATATAAAATATTCATTATTGTCGGGGAATATTCGTTTGGTCGTGGAATATTCTTTCTATAGGGGAATATTCGTACGACCGGCGCAACCATTTGTGGGCCCCATAACAGAATAACTGTCGGATGAAAAAAATGACAAAATTAAGTTTTTATAAATAACGGCGTAATCGTTACCGTTAATACTGTTAGAATACCCGTTTGGTAAAATAAAGTAATACGCGTTGTTGCACAGTAGCACGCGGTATTACACAGTATTTTTAAATTATTGATTTTTACGTAAGAATGCACTACTCAATAATTGTTACAGTAATTACTGTTCAATATTTTATTTTATTGATTTAATAATTGCTGCATTGATATTTTATATTATTGTTGTTTCAATAATTATCACTGCACAATATTTCTCATTATCAGATCAATAATTCGTATTATTTGAATAATATTATTAGATAGCATTATTGGCAATGTTTAGAAAGTTATGTCAAGGAGAGGTTTGGTCACCTAATTGCGCGCCAGTAAGGAGAAATTCTTATTGGAAAGCCCCCTCTTTCCTGGGAACGGCCTGGTTGTCATAATTGTGATTCTGTAATATTATTTATGAATAATTAATTATTGATTTATATGATAATGAAATATTTATTTGATGTGAATATAAATAATGGATTTATTTATGTGGTTACAAATGAAGGAATTAATATTGAGGTGTTTTATCAGTATTTTGTCGGATTGGATGTATTAAAAAACTCAAATCGGTGTTCTTAAAGCTTTACTGCGTGAGTTATAATTTTAATCTGACCGTTGGATCGTTGTGATTTTTGGATATGTTATACATATATGAGTTGAGTATATGTCCACAAATTTTGAACCGTTAAAAATAAACGCATGATTTGTTATGAATTTTAAAAGGTGTTGAAACGTTGTTTAAAATCATCCGTTTGTGGATTTCGATCAATTTCTGTTTGGAATTTGGAAAAACTTCCTTCTACAAAGTTGTAGATAATTGAATTTTCTATAAAAACTCGCGAGATTTAAATTTTCTGATAAAAGAACTATTTATTGTGAATTATTGAAGTTCTGGAGTTCCGAAATAATTGATTTTTGGAAATTTTAATTATTTTATTTAAGAAAAACGTTTTTGTGGTTGTTGGCACATGGGTGGCTGATATTTTTGACCAAAGATGGCTTTCAAAATTGGTTGATGAAGGTTGGTGTGAAATAAGAAAAAGAAAATGATATTTTATTATTTTAGTCTTCTTTGGCGTTCTAGCATTTTTCTATAAATAGAGGGCTAAGTTAGAATCGAAAATCACACCAGAAACATAAGCTTTCTCTCTACTTCTCTCTATATATCAAGCATGTTCTTGTGAGTATACTTTGAGTGTTGCTATACGGTGAAAGTTTCTTCGGCTTTTCATCCGATATTCCAATCAGAAGTACTGCTATTTTGAGGTAAGGGATTTTAAGGGTTATCATGTTTCTCATTTTTTAAATTTTTCTGGACCTTCAAAAACTCTGGAAAAATTTGAAATAATATTTTGATGAGTTTTATTGATTGTGTCCAAAGATGGCTATTTTTGGATGTATAGATTAAGAGTTATGAATTTTATGAGAAAATACTTTTTTAAAAGTAACCGCTTATAACTCCTTGTGGTTAACTCCAAAGTTGATGAAATTTTTATTGGGAGTACATCTATATAACATGAGTATACTCTATGAATTCCGGAATTTTTGGAGAAAGGTACAATTTATGATAAATGTCTAAATATTTGGCAGTTTTGGCCATATGAAAAATAGTAAATGACTTTTAAAAATTCTGAGAAAAATATATGTTCAATATGGGACTATATTCTGCTAAATCTCAGAAAAGAAATATTTTTGGAAATGATTTGGTATTTTTCATAAAAATAGACTAGTTATGAGTAAATGAATTAAATATGTTATGTGAAGTAAGAAAATTGGAAAATAGGATTTTATGGCTTGAGAATCTTATATAAGGTATATGCATATTTTTGATGATGGTTTTGGTTATTTTGTGATTAAATCTTATGAGTTTGGCATTTTAAGATGATTAAATGCATTATTTAGTAAAGTGTAAATAATTAAAATAAATTGTTTATAAGCTTAAGAAATATTATTCTTTCAATATCATTATACCGAAGTATTGACATGGATTTTATTGTGGAATTTCTACCTTTTTCATGTTGGGATTACTATTCACGAATTACTATTTACGAGTTTCTATTCATGAGTTACTATTCACGAGTTACTATTCACGGGTACTATTCACGATAAAATTGGTTTCTTTTTCTAACCAAATTATAGTTGATTTATGAATATTACTCTTGAGATTAAAACTATATGTTGATCATATTATTTTTATTATCATATATAACATTTTTATAACCCTAATGATGATATTTCTCTTCGACTTGAGTGTAAAGATGGGTAAATTTTTGGTATGATCATGACTATGGATTCTCTTATGGCTTGAGAATCTTATATAAGGTATATGCAAATTTTTGATGAGGGTTTTGGTTATTTGGTAATTAAATCTTATGAGTTTGGCATTTTAAGATGATTAAATGCATTATTTAGTAAAGTGTAAATAATTAAAATAAATTGTTTATAAGCTTAAGAAATATTATTCTTTCAATATCATTATACTGAAGTATTGACATGGATTTTATTGTGGAATTTCTACCTTTTTCATGTCGGGGTTACTATTCACGAGTTACTATTCATGAGTTACTATTCACGAGTTACTATTCATGGGTACTATTCACGACAAAATTAGTTTCTTTTTCTAACCAAATTATAGTTGATTTATGAATATTACTCTTGAGATTAAAGCTATATGTTGATCATATTATTTTTATTATCATATATAACATTTTTATAACCCTAATGATGATATTTCTATTTGACTTGAGTGTAAAGATGGGTAGATTTTTGGTATGATCATGACTATGGGTTCTCTTTGGCCAGTAGTGCAAAGTTAAATTGTTGACTAGTATGATCATGACCATTGAATTTATAATTGAATATCTTTAGCTTAAGTACAGAGGTGAAATGATCAACATGGTTATAATTATTGTTTATATAAATTCTGAAATGATTATATATTTCTTTGAGATAATAATATATTTGGTCTGTAGTGCAAATATGAACTGTTGAGGAATATCTTTGGCCTGTAATGCAAAGATGAATTGTTGATGAATATCTTTGGCCTGTAGTGCAAAGATGACATGTTGTTGAATATCTTTGGCCAGTAGTGCAAAGATGAACATGTGTTGAGATGAACATGACCAACTGGTGATACAAATGAATATCTTTGGTCGTAGTGCAAAGATGACATGTTGTTGAATATCTTTGGCCAGTAGTGCAAAGATGAACATGTGTTGAGATGAACATGACCAACTGGTGATACAAATGAATATCTTTGGTCGTAGTGCAAAGATGAAATTATTAGTATGATTATGAACAGGAAATGTGATTTGGTGTAACCATGATCTTTGATGTTTCTGGGAAAGATAGGTGATGAAAATTATCTTCGTCCTGGATGAGAAGATGAATTTAGAACTACAATTATGATTATGAGTTATTCATATGATTGTGGACCAGAATTGTTGATTGATGTTACAGGGATAAAACATTGTTGGTGGATTTTTAACTTGGAGAAGATAATAGATTTTATAGTCTATTTGACTCTTCTAATGGATTGCTCGTTCCGCTGCAACTATGGTTGAAATTTTTATCATCTACCATATGTTCTAAATCTCTGATTTATTATTGATGAAGGCTATTGATAATTTAATTATCTTTAGTCATGATATTCTTTACTGAGCTAGTTGTGCTCACCCTTTTGCTTCACAATTTCTTTCAGGTAATAAGAGTGTAGCTGGGTCGAGCAGGGGTAACAATGCAATAGGACGGTGGTCATCATTTAGTTGTTATATTTGGTGAATCAACTAGGGTGAGGCGAACCCAACGTTGGAAGGGTTTTTTGTCACTATCATACAAGATGTCTAATGACATACAACCTCGTGTCATCATAAGACATGGGTGTGTTCATCCACTTGCTGAGTATATTTACGAGCACTACCTATATAATCTTGGTGTTTGTTTGAAGTATAATTCTCAATTTGAGACAGTGGAGATAATGATAAATCAAGAGAAGACTCACCATTGGGAAGAATATGATAGTAATCTTCTCGTTTTTCTTTGGGGTATATTGGGTCAACCAAGGATAATTCTGTGACCATATGATATCTATCATAACCTAAAAGCATGGCCTCCCATGTACAAAGGTTTCCTTGAGCACTTCCCAAAGATTTTAGTTTCTAAAACAGTTTTTGACTATACCTTTATGTAAGGTGTCACTGTGAGGTGTTGTCCACGGTTGGGACATGTGTCACATTTGGTATATATTTGTATCCAAACTCACAGTATATGTGTTGTTGTATTTTGCACGACAATTATTGTAATAAAGTTGTAGTTGTTTTCTGTACCATGTATTTGGCGACTCAGAATGAGTTGGATTGAATGGACCTATTTTGGGGTCGTTACATAAATGGGGTTCCATAAATACGCTAAATGTTACAACAAATACTGTGGCAATAATTAAACAAAACTGAGTGACTTCTCACGTAAGCATCAATAATCAATACCGTGTGCTACTATGTAACCACGCGTATTACTGTACTTTTACTACCGAGTAATTCAACAGTATTAACGGTAAAACTTCCGCCGTTATTTTCATAAAGTATTTTTGTCGTTTTCTCAATTCGACAATAATTCTGTTGTGGGGTTCACTAATGATTGTGCCGTTGTACGAATATTCCTTGTTAAAATGAATATTCCCCGACCAATCGAATATTATATAACAACTTGTGTACTTTGCAAAATTTATAAATATTACCCACAACTATAACATTCTATTAATTTCACTACATAATATTCAAAAATAATATTTATAGAAAAATCATCTTTATTCAAAAAGTTGGGGTTTTACATAATGCATATATTTCCTTATTTATATTTCCCATTACATACATACATTATACTTTCAATACCCACATAAGGATGTGTTTGTTTACCTTTTAATACCTCTTAAGAGTCGCATTTGATTCAGTAAAAGGATAAAGTTGTTTATTAAAATTTTATTAATCTTATTATCTTTTAATTGGTAAAATGTAGCTGTAAATCCAGACTATTAAGAGATGTCTCTTAATGAAAATTTTAAATTTATGGACACAAATAGTCTCAATAAATATTGTACTCCCTCCCTCCATTCAAAATTTTAAGATCATTGATGATTTTTTAAAAATTAATTTGATATATTTTTAAATTTAAAATTGAGATGACTAAAAAGTATAAAACAATAAATCTTATAACGAGTATTACTTTTTGACATTTTTCAATATTCATCATTGTATAAACTAAAATTAAAATCAAAGAAATTAATGTTAATTATGAGTTTGAAAATATTTTAAATTGACTTTATGAAATCAATAATGATCTTATATTTTGAAATAAAATAAGTATAATTCTTCTCTTAAATTTTTTCATTATGTTGTTGTTCTATTAAACTTTGACACATTTTTCTTATCTAATGTAATAGTCATCATATTATACATTGTTGCAAAAAAAAAATGTAGGTGATTTGTTTAATATTTATTCACTAGAGTATATGAATATAAAAAACACATCCATGAACAATATTATTCATTAGTTTTTTTATTTATTAAATTATATATTTAAAATTATCAAATAAAATTTTTAAATAACTCAAAATGTTAAAATAGTAACACTTTTTAGTTATTAAATAATTTTTTAAATTCAAATACTTTTTTATTTAAATGAACTAATTATTAAATTTTATCAAACACCAACCTTCTTGAGAGAATTTCCTAAAAAAAATACAGTAAAAGACTTTTGAGCTTAGTATAAAATGAGATACTCTAGCTAATTCTTAGCTCTCAAGTGTACGCCAATTGTATCACTCCTCTAATATTCTGTCTAACCATTTTTTTATTAAGATTTTTAAGATGATGTAAGGTTGACTCAAAGTCTTTGCACCCAGTCGATCCCTCCTTTTATCTTTTTTTTTTCTTTATGGTGAAAACTCATAGATCTGTTGCTCATCGCTTGATTTCATCCGAGTCTTTCTAATATCATTTCCTTCCATTTCCATGGCTTTTACAAGCGACCATCTGAGTCTTCTGTAACGTAAACGACTGACCCTATGCTCTGCTCTCGATCGTCACTCTACTGCGCTCGATCTGCTTAAGTCTTTCTCTTGGCCTTCAATTTCTAGCAGATCCAGATACCTTTTCCCTTTCTTTCTCCTTATACTGATTTCTTATTTGTCTCCAGCCCAACCCAAACCTTCCACGGCGTCCGAAAAAGAAGCTGCTCTCACTGCTGTTCCCTCCGATTCTCCTACCATGTAATTGCTCTCTCACTCTCTTTAGCTTCAGTCCTAATTGGCAACGATTAGTAATAATTTCTTTAATTTGTTGTCATACATACATATACCACTACTTACAAATATATACATATATGAATGCTTGTTTATTGTATTATGTATTTATGCGACTTGTGTTAGATCTGAAACATATGAACTTACAATTTAGGGGTATTTATTGATTGATGAAAATGTGCTGTGTTTCCTTTTTGAGATTTTCTTTTATTTATAATTGATTGGCTTTGATTTGTTTGTTAATTTAAACACTCCAGTTAGTTTTTGATTTCTGTGGGCCCAAGTACAAATTAGGGTTCGCTTGACCTAATTGAATTAAATGCACAATTAGGGTTCCACGACCTCATTAAATGTGCAAATTAGGGTTCACATAACCTAATGGAATAAAGACGGAAAAGTCAAAGATAAATGTGTTGGACTCGGGAGAAGCCTCCACGTGTCCCGAGGCAGAAGACTCGTGGAGGCAGCTCGTTTTGGGAATTGATTGAGGGATTGGATTGGTGTCTAGAAGGACGGGGCAATATGGGCATTATTCTAATGACTAAAGGGTATTTCTGGAATTTCTCTGAAGGCATGTGCCTTGCACATGACTACTTTCCAGAAAACCCTATAAATACCCCTTCCATTCCATTTGGAAGGGGACCTCTCTTCAGACACATGACTTGGACTCTTGGAAGATCAAAGGACCTGAGCATTCTCTCTCAACACTCAAGAAGAAGACTTTTGGAATCCCAATAACCCTAACAAGGTTTCCGGATTCTAGGAGTGGAAGTACTCAAGAAGAAGGCTCTTGGAATCCCTGTTACCCTAACACGGTTCCCGGATTCTAGGAGTTCTGCCACGTGTCGTTGGAATAATTGCCCACCTGTTCTTCTCCCCTCTTCAATCAATCAATCAATTCCGTATTCTTCGTGGATTTCTCTCCTCCTCAGCCAACACGAAACCCTAACCCTAGCAAGGTACGATTTTCTTGCCCACATTTATTTGGCGACTCCGCTGGGGAGGTGTAGAATTCGTGAAGGGTATGCCCACAACTCGAAGTGGGAGAACTACAGGAAGAGCTGTTTCACCAACAAATAGTATTACCTCACCAAATTCAGTTCCAAGGCAAACAACTCAAGCTTTCCAAAGCGCAAATCTGGATTTTGACCAACCACTTATTGAAGACGCTTCGGAAGGAAGTTCAACATCACTATACATGGCTGATCAACAACAAACCAACACAGGAAGGCAAGACGAGGATGCAAGCAGAGAGCAGACGAATACTGTGCAATGGGAGATGCTCAAGGCATTAAAGGAAACACGAGAAGGACAAGGGATGATGATGTCCATGATGCTAGAGATGCAGAGGAAGCAAGAGGAAATGGGGAATTTTCGCCAACAGTTGATGCAGATTCCCGCTTTCAAGGCCATGTTACCAGACAATTCACAAGGAGAACAGGCAGGAGTGGAGGACAACAACAACAATAACAGCAATAAGGAGAATCAGACTGCACCTCCATTGACGGAGACTCAGTCTGTTCCAATCACCCACTTGGAACCTCAGAACAGTGGTGACGTGCCACAACCCAGATTGGAAGTCAGCCAGCTTAAGACAAACGTCATTCCGACCACTATCCCCGCATTTTCACAAGTGCAGATATCAACCATCCCAAGCAACGTCCAACGAACGAGCCAACAAGCACAACCAATGCAAGCTTTGCAAGATGCAAGTGTGCATCAACCAATTTCTTTACCATACACACCGCCAATGCAGCAATATATCATAACACCACAAAGAGTCCATACCGCGAGCCAATACGTGACGAAGAATGATATGATCAATGTGATCAATCAACTTCACAGGCAGACATCCCGACCTTCAGAGTTAGACTTTACTCCACCTTACCCAGCACACATTCGGAGGCAACCTTACCCGACAGGGTATATTGAGCATCCCCCGCAATTTTCAAAATACAACGGAGAGAAAGGAAATGCCAGGGAACATATTGCCAGGTTCGTAGAGTCGATGTCTCCGTGGCTAGGATATGATGAAGTGAACAACCACGACTTGTTGATGCGAGAATTCAACAAGACTTTGACGGATAGTGCCTTCAGTTGGTACTATAATTTGGAGAAGGGGTCAGTCCATGATTGGGATGACCTAAAATTATAATTTTTTAAGAAGTTTTTCTATGTGCAGAAACAGGTAACCATTGTAGAGCTCGTGCGGTTTAAGCAGAAGCCGGATGAGGATCTGTTAGATTACGTTGACAGTTCAGGGCCCAGGCACAGAAGTGTGCAGAGCCGATTGAAGAAAAGAACTTGGTTAGCATATGCAACAATGGTGCTTTAGACGCCTTCAAGCCCCACCTCATTACCAAAGCTTGTGATTCATTTGCAACCCTCTCATCTTTTGCACAAGACTTGGGAGGAATCATGACATTTCCCACTAGCCATGCGATGGTTACATGGAAGGGCAAGAGGACAACAACTGTGGCTTTGGCGGATTCTCAGTCAAAATCACAAGGGGGCAAGAGGGAAAAGAAGGAGAAATTTGAGCGAAGCAGAGAAAGGCATGGGGATAAGTATACCAGGATGTCAGTTCCGGAGGCTATTACATGTAGCGAGAAGGCATTCAGGAACCTGTATGAACAATGGGTTGAACATGGAGTGGTGAAGCCTCCAAGGCCCCGGTTGGTTGTAACGGAAGAGATGAAAAGAAGACCGAACTTCTGTGTATACCACCAATACGCAGGACATTCCACTATGGACTGTTACAGTTTGCGGAGAATATACCATGAGAAGCTGGCGGCCGGGGAGATTGAACTAGGGGAAGAAACGTGCAACACTATCACCCATGGTGCAGTCCCGGAAGTCAAGAATCCAAATACTGGCTCTACCATCGAAAAACTCTGAAATACAGATGAATTAAAAATCCACCCAAGATGGTGATCCACCAAAAATGGTGGTTTAAGTCCTCAGGAGTATCTCTTGCCAAGTAATTGGAGGACCAAGGGAAGAGGCACAAGAATTAAAAAAAAAATCCACCCAAGATGGTGGTCCATTCTAAATGGTGGTCAAGTCCTCGTAGACTGCACTTGCCAAGAAATTGGACGACCCAAGTGACGAGGCATCCAATTTCAAGTCCTCGTAGACTGCACTTGTCAAGAAATTGGACGACCCAAGTGACGAGGCACCCAAGTGTTACACTTTATCATCAAAAGTGAACGAGGCACCTGACTATAAGTCCTCGTAAGTTATACTTTCACATTCAAAAGTAATCGAGGGACCTGAAAAACAGCCCTCGGAAGTTACACTTTCAACTTCAAAAGTGATTTAGGCACCTGAGTATAAGCCCTCAACCCCGAAAGTTACACTTTATCTTTAAAAGTGGCGAACGTTATGCTTTATTCGACAAAAGCAAGAAAGATGCACTTTATCTCTAAAAGTGGTGAACGTTATGCTTTCTTCGATAAAGCAAGATTTATTATATGAAACGTTATGCTTTTCGTTAAAAGCAATTTGATTATCAATAAATTTGTCAAACTTTCACTTATACTTGATTATTTCTTCTGATTTATTAAAAAAAAAAGAAAAAAAAAGAAAGTATGGATTCAAGTGTTAGTTTGCATGAAATATATGTACATGAATTTTCTGATACAGGAAAAGAAAAAAAATACGAAAGCCATAATCTAGAAGCCATGACCCGTCGAATTGAAGAGAGGGGAATAACTAAAGCCTACAAGTCGACAATGGTGGTGCCCTGAGCCTTCGTATTGGAGGCTATCGAGTATTCAAGGTCTTGGGTAGCTGACTCAATTTTTCAAAAGCTTGGTCTTCAATTTATCTATGACATCTTGAAGTTTACATAAAGTAAGTTATTCTCATTGAGATGTAAAGTGACTTCCGAACGAAGTGCAACAACATGGTGATTGAAAATAAAAAGACCCAACCTAGCATGGAAGGGAGACATGTCCAAGGAAAGCTAAGAGATACCAAGATGCCCTTGAAGAACTCCTTTAGGGCTTGCCCTCCTAGGGTTTGCTCCTCTAGAGGTTCGCTCTCCTAGGACTTTCGTTTTCAAGGCTTGCAAAACATCAAGCTTCAAAAAGTGAAGACTTCAACAATTAAAAATATTTTGCGCGATCATCTCACCAAAGGCGTGACTCACGCGCAGGGGGCAAATGCTTACTGGAGATGACATAGACATCCTCCAGAGTAAAGGTGCATTCCCCCCAAGCAGTGACGAATACGCATGTGGAGGAGCACCACGGTTCCATTTAATACGAATGTCCCTGCATAGCTGGATGCAACGAAAAATGTCAGCTTTTTCTTTATTACATCCACATAATCAACATTCTCAAGTCTCTCGTTGATCCAATGCTGCCATTCCTGAAGGTGGCTAGATGAATTAGACAAAATGTGAAAGAGGAGGCCATTGGGTTGGTTCCCCTAAGGGTTAGCCCGTAGGGTTTAGCCACCTAAGGAGCTCTCCCCTCTTACATTTAACTTCTCCTTACTCGTTGAATCAACTGATAGGAATAAATGCTACTTCACCGGAATATACGAGCCAATGACCTTGTTAAGGTGAAATGGCTCGGAATTAATCCTTCCTCCTTGCGGTGTTGTCCTTTCTTTAAAAATATCCGAGCCAAGATCCTTGTTAAAGTGAAATGGCTCGGAATAGATGCTTCCTCCTTGCGGTGTTGCTTTCACTTTGAGACTATCCGAGCCAAGATCCTTGTTAAGGTGAAATGGCCCGGAATAAATTATTCCTTCTTGCGGTGTTGTCCTTTCTTTGAGACTATCCGAGCCAAGATCCTTGTTAAGGTGAAATGGCCCGGAATAAATTATTCCTTCTTGCGGTGTTGTCCTTTCTTTGAGAATATCCGAGCCAAGATCCTTGTTAAGGTGAAATGGCTTAGAATAGATGCCTCCTCCTTGCGGTGTTGCTTTCTCTTTGAGAATATCCGAGCCAAGATCCTTGTTAAGGTGAAATGGCCCGGAACAGATGCTTCTTTGTTACAATATTGTCTTTTATTTGAGAATATCCGAGCCAAGATCCTGTTAAGGTGAAATGGCCCAGAAAAAAAAAAAACTACAAAAATAAAAAATGAGACGATCACGAAGAATTAAATATAGCCACATAAATTGGTCTATACCTTTTCGTAAAAGATTAGAGCACGAAAGTGCTACCGCGGCAGTGAGGGAACTTTGGAATTAAATTTTCTTACATGTGCATACACTATTTAGTTTTATTCTTTCAACCACACAATTTTGAAAAAAAAAGCGTGATTAACTATTTTGTGGGATATGAATCATATGATCACTTTATGCTTCTTCAACACTGATATATATATATATATATATATATATATATATATATATATATATATTCAAAGTTGAAAACTTCAAAGTGCCTTTGGAGAGCCACAAGCATATATGGTTCAATTAAAAAGGTGAGTGTGGAGAGGCGAAGATATCAGTAGCAAGACAAAGGCGTGTAATATCATCAATCATCACAGCCGGCAAGCCACCACCTCAAAGCCTCTCAAGCTCTACGTGGGAAGTGACACATGTGGGTGTCACTATTTCATTTGATACGATGAGGGAAATAGCAGACAAACACCCCCACATGACGTGAGTCCACTACACGTGCGAAGTAGAGTCACATGCACAATTTACTTGAAAAGAATTCTCGCCACAAATAAAAAAGAAAGTCGTTCACTTTGCTTCTAATTGGCATCGGTTGCTTCTCCACTCTTGGGATAATAGAGGCGCAATACAATCAGATCAAGATACCGCCTACACTCGCAATGAATCCTTCGCTTCATAATGAATCCTCCGCTTGTACAAAAGTCCAAAATTGCCTTTATGTGTATAGCTCGAAATTGGCTTTAGTTGGACATGGATTAGGATGCATTCTTTCAGGAGGGGCAAGTGATATTGACAGAAAAGAAGGCAATCACTTAATTAATGTCGGAGATTGGTAACATCTAAATTTATATAGGAAACTCGTTGCATATATCATACCAAGATTGAGGTTATTACTTTGAATATATGCATGCATACACGCACTATACATATAGCTAGGCTAACTAAACTTTGTTGCACATTTGATCAATTTATCATGGGACATGGATATATATATATATATATATATATATATTTATATATATATATACAAAAGATTTGATCCTTGTTTTCAAAATAAAATTAGATATTATTTTATTTTGTAATATATAATTTGATTTGTCTTGATTTAGTTTTCCAAAAAAAAAAGAATATTAATATTAATATATATATATATAGAGGTAGTTGTTAGTTTTTCATTTTGGGGACAATCAGCCGTGCTTTAAAAAAAATATAAATAAATAAATTTGAATATGGTATGAAAATTTGGATTTGCAAGAATTCATGGGAGTCTAATTGCCTGATTGGATGTGGCGTTAAAGGAGGGATGAGAGATATTACCATGAAGGATTATAGCATATTTATAAGGAATCTGCAAAGAATCATGGAGATTGATTGCATATATATATATATATATATATATTATAACCCCTGATTAGAATATATATAAGGAAGCTGCATATTCTAATCCCTGATTATATATATATATATATATATATATATATATATATATATATATATTGCATTTGAATAGAAATATCTCATCCGACAATATCCTAACTGAGCAAATTGAATAAATGGTGATAGTGCATATCATGCACACAAAATCTCTACCCGTGTCCAAGAATTTTATCCACAATACCTTATTATACATATATTCCCACATACTTTTTTATATGATAAAATTATTAATTAATTAATATTTAATATATATATCAAGTCTAATATATATATATATATAAATATATATATATATATATATATATATATATATATATATATTGAGAAGATTTGATCTTATTTTCAAAATAAAGTGAGGAAATATTTTATTAGATTTGATAACATATGACTTCCAAATTTAATGTGATTTATCTTATCTTAGTTTTCAGAAAAAAAATTAAGGAAACAAAGATTGAGCAGGATTTGGGGAAGATTTTCAAGATATCTTGGGAGAGCTCTCCTAGGGGCTCCCTCTCCAAGAATTTTCTGTTTTCAGGACTTGCAAGATCGAGCTCCGCGGATTTTTTCAGAAATTTGAAGCAGAATTCACTGAGTTAAAGTATTTTGCACGATCGTCACTCCAAAGACGCGACTCTCGCGCAGGGGGCAAATGTGGGCCCAAGTACAAATTAGGGTTCGCTTGACCTAATTGAATTAAATGCACAATTAGGGTTCCACGACCTCATTAAATGTGCAAATTAGGGTTCACATAACCTAATGGAATAAAGACGGAAAAGTCAAAAATAAATGTGTTAGACCCGGGAGAAGCCTCTACGTGTCCCGAGGCAGAAGACTCGTGGAGGCAGCTCGTTTTGGGAATTGATTGAGGGATTGGATTGGTGGCTAGAAGGACGGGGCAATATGGGCATTATTCTAATGACTAAAAGATATTTCTGGAATTTCTCTGAAGGCATGTGCCTTGCACATGACTACTTTCCAGAAAACCCTATAAATACCCCTTCCATTCCATTTGGAAGGGGACCTCTCTTCAGACACAGGACTTGGACTCTTGGAAGATCAAAGGACCTGAGCATTCTCTCTCAACACTTAAGAAGAAGACTCTTGGAATCCCAATAATCCTAACAAGGTTTCCGGATTCTAGGAGTGGAAGGACTCAAGAAGAAGGCTCTTGGAATCCCTGTTACCCTAACACGGTTCTCGGATTCTAAGAGTTCTGCCAAGTGTCGTTGGAATAATTGCCCACCTGTTCTTCTCCCCTCTTCAATCAATCAATCAATTCCGTATTCTTTGTGGATTTCTCTCCTCCTCAGCCAACACGAAACCCTAACCCTAGCAAGGTACGATTTCCTTGCCCACAATTTCTATTGCCATTTCTTGTTGTCCTTGCTGCTGGATATTATCACAATGTTTCCAATCATATGAATCAAATTACTTTATTTGGCATGAGTTCTACAAATTATACAATTTCTACTGCACTGTGGGATTGCCTTTAACATTGCATAGTTAAACCATGAGCTTTTTGATCATACAGATTAAATTCATTTTTATGACGACTTTCTATTTCGAATCATAGTCTCCTCTTCATATTATGTTTATCAGTAGCGGTTTCCTGTTTGCATTGCTTATCAAACTGTACAGGCTCTATCGTTTCTTAATAATATCTAATGGGTAAATCTCTGTTCCAGAACACCTCCCATTTTATTTTGCAGTGGAGGGAGTTATATGTTAAGAGTTACAAAACAATTTTTATATATTCTCTGGCGAATTATAATTAGCACCACATAAAAAGATTATTGATGAAAGAGTAGCTCTTATCTAAATTCTCTAATTTGGTGATGGAAGTTTCTAACTTCTGTTCATTTTTAATTCAGTTATTTAATCCATTTTAGTGTTTTCTGAGAAAACCATTTGTCAGATTAATCAGGTGATAATATTCTGAATATATTAGTTTCCTACATTACAATATGAAAACAGCTCCACTTATGAGTCTATGACAGATATCCCATCCAAAATTAAGATCACATACCTTAGAATGTTGAAATGTATTTTCTATGTATTTTGCCAAACAGTGCACATTAAAGAAAAGGTGAATAAAAGTTATGTTAGGATCCTTTTACTCCTCTACACCTATATTTTGGCAAAAATTAGTTTTAAAAATGATCAAATTTACTTTAAAAAGTCAAAACTGAGAATTTAATTTGGGACGGAGGGAATATGTAAAGTGCATTCTTAAACTCACTGTTGCTACTTGCTGATTAATTATTTCCCAATTACTATATCATATTACATATGTTAATTTTTCATTTCATTGTTTAATTGTATTTTGCAGGAATGAATCAAGATTTTTCCAAAAAATTGTTACAAAGGTTCTTCCAAAAGTAAATTGCAAATGTTTGATTCTTCCCGAGAATCCAGTCGGAATAGTTTCTCGTGTTAACTGCATAAATATGTTAGCAAGAATTGGATCAAATGATGTATGTACAACTGAGATATATGGTATGGGTGGAATAGGTAAAGCAATCCTTTCGAAGGTTGTCTATAATGAAAATTTGCATCACTTTGAAGGAAGTGCGTTTGTTGAAAATATTTGAGAGGCTTCAAAACTACCCAATGGTCTGATTCGTTTATAAGAGAAACTTCTCTGTTAACTTCTGAAAAATAGATGTTAAGCTTTCTAATGTTGATGATGAAATCAATCTGCTAAACAAATATATTGTCCTAAAAGGTTCTAATCTTACTTGACGATTTTATGCAGGTAAAACCTTTAGTAGGACAAAAATGTTGATTCAAAACAAGAAGTAGAATCATCACGGTTACAAGAGATGTGAAGTTACTAAAGCAAGCAAAAGAGATAGATATATGAGGTAAATGAATTGGACGAGGATGATTTTTTGGAGCTCTTTAGTTGACATGCATTCGGAAAAGCCATTTTGTAAAGGGCTTCCATTAGCTCTTGAAGTTTATAGGCCGTTATTTGGTTGATGAGACCACGAGTTATTGGAAAAACGTTTTAGAGGAGTTATGCCGAATATCCATCGAGGAAATTCTAAATCAACTTAAAATAAGCTTTGATGGACTTTCCAAATCTAGAAATGATATATTCATTGATCTTGCATGCTTTTTCATTGGAATGAAGAAAGATTATCCGATTAAATTTTGGAATGCTTGTGGTTTCTTCCCTGAAAATGGTACTCCCTCCGTCCCAAATTAATTGCTCAGTTTTGACTTTTTAAAGTCAAATCGACCATTTTTAAAAATAATCTTTTTATTATTTTTGTTAAAATATAGGTGAAGAGATTATAACCAAAAGAAAGTATATACAATTTATTACTAATCCCAATTTTTATAATATTAAAAATATATTTATATATGCTTAATTATTAATTCTAAAAAAAGTCAATTTGATTTAAAAATATCAAAATTGAGCAGTTAATTTGGGACAGAGGGAGTATAATTAAAAATGCATGATCATCTTCGTGGCATGGGTAAAGAAATTATTCATAAAGAATCTATTAAGTGGCCTGAAATGCGTAGCCGACTGTTTCTTGAAAAGAAAGTTCTCGATGTCCTAACAAACCACAAGGTAAAAGAACATTCCTATTTCATTTGCAATTTCAAAAATATTTATGATGAACATTATCATTGTAACTATTTTTAATTTATGATGTATAATTCTCACTCAGGGAACGCAAGAAATCGAATGTATTAGCTTAAATCCCTCTAGGTTATGACCAATACGTTTGGATGCCAAAACATTTGATTGAATGCGCACATTAAGATTGCTTCGAGTCGGCAATGTTCATCTTACTGAATGCTTTGAAAATTTATTTAAAGAGTTAAGGTGGCTCAGTTGGTAATATTGCCCTTCAATTTTAATCCTCAACAACTTGTTATTTTTAATGCAAAAGCAATATACTATGGCAGGGTGTCAAGGTACAATTAACATACTGACATTTAAAATTATTTTATGTACATAGAATTCTATGTTCATACATTTTGTATTACAAAATTTTGTCATCACTTCTGTAGTCACATGTACTAATTTTATGTTTTCTTTGGTTTTGCACATCATCTAGAAAATCTGAATATCATAGATCTGAGTTTCCGTGAGTTATTAGTGGCATACATATTGCTCAAGGTTATTTTCTTCAGTTGTTCCAAGTTTTATTTGCAGAGCATTTGTTATTGTAAATTATTTTTGTGGGTTGTCCCTTCATAATACTTGTATATATTCTCTTGCAACATGCTTAGCAAGTAAAAGACATAGTTTCTTCTTCCATTTTGGTACAATTTCTCTTTGTTATTACTTTCGTTGTGTTTTTCTAATTGCTAACAATATTTCTTTCGGTACTTAGAGTGCAATTCTTTTTTGATTGAGGTTGGGATCCGTTTGTATTGCATAATGTTTTTGAGCTACATCTTTAATAAGGGTGTAAACGAGTCGAATCGAAGCGAACAAAGAGTTATTATAATTTGATTCGAAATGATAAATTCGTACTCGAATTCGACCTGTATTTGAAAAATTCTACTCAGATTCGACTCGACTCGAATATTTATTCAAACTACTCGCGAGCTTCAAATTCAAGTTCGAATTCGAGTCTTCACATAATAACTAGTTTTATAATAAATATAATTATAAATTGAATTTGTTATTTTACTTAGAAACGAGAAAATATATTTAATATTACACTTTATAAAAATATAAAATCACAATTAAAGTTAAAAACAAAATAAAATAATAATTAATTATCCTAATTTGATTTAAATTTGTATATATTATAAGAGAATGTATTGAATATCTAATCGAATATGTATCAACCGAGTATGTATCGAATCACAATCAAGAATTCGATAGTTTGAATTTTAAACGAGTTGAGTATAAACTTGCTCATATTTTACTAAGATTTTTATTCAAACTATTTTTATTACTTAGATTTGGATCATATTATTAACGAATTCGAGTCTCGCTCGTATTTTTTTGAATCGAGCCCGAACTGTGACAATTCCAAAATAGGTCCATTTCACCCAACCTATTCTGAGTCGCCAAATACATGGTACAAAAAATAAATACAACTTTATTACAACAATTGTCATACAAAATAAAATAACACATATGCTGTGAGTTTGGATACAAATATATACCAACTGTGACTCGTGTCCCAATCGTAATGTGACAAATGTCCCATCAGTGGACAATACCTCACAGTGATACCTACATAAATGTATAGTCAAAAACTGTTTTAGAAATTAGAATATTTGGGAAGTGCTCAAGGAAACTTTCGTACATGGGAGGCTATGTGTCTAGGTTATAATAGATATCATATAGCCACAGAATTATCCTTGGTTGACCCAATAGACCCCAAAGAAAAACGAAAAGATTACTATCATATTCTTTCCAATGGTGAGTCTTCTCTTGACATATCATTATCTCCATTGTCTCTAATTGAGAATTATACTTCAAACAAACACCAAGATCATATAGGTAGTGCATGTAGATATACTCAGTAAGTGGATGTGCACAACCCTGTCTTATGATGACACGAGGTTGTATGTCTTTAGACATCTTGTATGATAGTGGCAAAACACCCTTCCAACGTTGGGTTCGCCTCACCCTATTTGATTCACCAAATATAACTACTAAATGATGACCACCGTTCTATTCCCCTGTTACCCCCGCTCGACCCAGTTACACTCTTATTACCTGAAAGGAATTTTGAAACAGAAGGGTGAACACAACTAGCTCAGTAAAGAATATCATGACTAAAGATAAATAAATTATCAATAGCCTTCAACAGTAATAAATCAGAGATTTAGAACATATGGTAGATGATAAAAATTTTCAACCATAGTTACAGCGGAACGAGCAATCCATTAGAAGTCAAATAGACCATAAAGTCTATTAACTTCTCCATGTTAAAAGTCCACCAATAATATTTTATCCCTGTAACATCAATCAACAGTTCCTTTTCACAATCATATGAATAACTCATAATCATAATTGTGATTCTAAATTCCTCTTTGCACCCAAGACAAAGATAATTTTCATCACTTGTCTTTACCTGAAACATCAAAGATCATAGGTTATATCCAAATCACAGTTCCTGTTCATAATCATACTAATAAATATCATCTTTGCACTACAATCCAAAGATATTCATCAACAGTTCATCTTTGTACTACAGGCCAAAGATATTCAACAACAGTTCATCTTTGCACTACAGGCCAAAGATATTCAATAACAGTTCATCTTTGCACTACGGGCCAAAGATATTCAACAACAGATCATCTTTGCACTACATGCCAAATATATTCAACAACAGTTCATCTTTGCAATACATGTCAAAGATGTTCATCAACAGTTCATATTTGCACTACAGGCCAAATATATTAATATCTCAAAGAAATATATCATCATTTCAGAATTTATATAAACAATAATTATAACTATGTTGATCATTTCACCTTTGCACTTAAGCTAAAGATATTCAATTATAAATTCAATAGTCATGATCATACCAGTCAACAATTCAACTTTGCACTACTGGCCAAAGGGAATCCATAGTCATGTTCATACCAAAAATCTACCCATCTTTATACTCAAGTCAAAGAGAAATTAATATCATCATTAGGGTTATAAAAATGTTATATATGATAATAAAAATAATATAATCAACATATAAATTTAATCTCAAGAGTAATATTCATAACTCAATTATAATTTTGTTAGAAAAAGAAACCAATTTTATCATGAATAGTAACTCATGAATAGTAATCCATGAATAGTAACTTCGTAAATAGTAACTTATGAATAGTAATTCGTGAATAGTAACTCGACACAAAAAGGTAGAAATTTCACAATAAAATTTATACCAATATTTCGGTATAATGATATTGAAATAACATTTCTTAAACTTATAAACAATTTATTTTAATTGTTTACACTTTATTAAATAATACATTTAATCATTCTAAAATGCCAAACTCATAAGATTTCATCACCAATAACCAAAATCCTCATAAAAAATCTGCATATACCTCATATAGAATTCTCAGGCCATAAAATCTTAGTTTTCAATTTTCTTACTTTACATAACATATTTAATTCATTTACTTATAACTAGTCTATTTTCATGAAAAATACCATATCAGTTTCAAAAATATTTCTTTTCTGAGATTTAGCAGAATATAGTCCCATATTGAACATATATTTTTCTCAGAATTTTTAAAATTTATTTACTATTTTTCATATGGCCAAAATCGTCGAATATTTAGACATTTATCATAAACTGTACTTTTATCCAAAAATTCCAAAATTTACAGATTATACTTCTATCATATATATGTACTCCCAATAAAAATTTCACCAATTTTAGAGTTAACCACAAGGAGTTATAAGGGTTTACTTTTAAAATAGTCTTTTCTCATAAAATTCACAACTCATAATCTATACATCTAAAAATCGTCATTTTTGGACACAATCTAGAAAACTCATCAAATTATCATTTCAAAATTTTTCAAAATTTTTGAAGGTCAGAAAAATTACGAAACTGAAAAACATAACAACCCTTAAAATTCCTTACTATCCCTTATCTCAAAAGAGCAATACTTCTAACTGGATATCGGATATGACGCTGAAAGAAACTTGCACTGATGAATAACAACTCACCAAGTATCTAAATACTCACAAAATACACTCGATAATCTAGAGAGAAAGAGAGAAAACTTATGAATTCTGGTGTGATTTTTTAATTCTAATTTAGCCTTCTATTTATAGGAAAATATTAGCACGCCGAAACAGACTTGACCTGCTACCTGATGGCTTTATCTGCTACTATTCCACCCACCAAAAATAAGTCATCTTCCTTAACAACCAAAAGTGGGGCCCACTCATTTCTAGAATTTTTCACAAAAATCATTTATAAACCTAATTTTCGAATCAGTCACATCTTAAAATTCATAACAAATCATTCGTTCATTTTTAACGGTTCAAAATTTGTGAACATATACTCAACTTATATATGTATAACATATCCAAAAATCACAACGATTTAATGGTCAGATTAAAAATTATAACTCACACAATAAAGCTGTAAGAACACTGATTTGATCTTTTTAATACCTCCAATCCGACAATATACTGATAAAATACCTCAACATTAATTCCTTCATTTATAACCACAAACAAATTCATCATTTATATCCACATCAAATAAATATTTCATTATCATGTAAATCAATAATTAATTATTCACAAATAATATTACAGAATCACAATAATGACATCCAGGCAGTTCCCAGGAAAGAGGGGGCTTTTTGATAAGGATTTCTCTTTACTGGCGCGCAATTAGGTAACCAAACCTCTTCTTGACAGAACTTTTTAGACATTGTCAATAATACTATCTAATAATATTATTCAAATAATATGAATTATTGATCTGATAATGGAGATACTGTGCAGTGACAATTATTGAAACAACAATAATATAAAATATCAACGCAGCAATTTTTGATTCAATAAAATAAAATATTGAACAGTAATCACTGTAACAATTATTGAGTAGTGCCTATAATTGAAAAAAATACTGTGCAATACCGTGTGCTACTGTGCAACTACGCGTATTACTGTATTTTAACCACCAGGTATTCCAACAGTGTTAACGGTAACAACTACGCCGTTATTTATAAAAACTCAAATTTGTCGTTTTCTTTATCCGACAATTATTCTGTTATGGGACCCACAAATGGCTGGGCCGTCGTACGGATATTCCCCGACAGAAATAATATTCCACGACTAAACGAATATTTCCTGACAACAATGAATATTTTATAACCACTTGCGTATTTTGAAAAATTTCATATATTACCCTTAACTTTAACCTTTTATCAATTTAACCATTTACTGAATATTAATTATAAGAAAAATTGAATAGTTTTATTTCATAAAATTTGGGATTTTACACGAATAGTTTGGTTCGTTTACAACTATGTTTGATTAGCTCTTAACGCCTCTTAATTGGAGTCTCTCTGATTCAGTCAGAGGCAAAACATGTTTGGTAAAAAAAATTGGGCAAAGGGTAAAAAATACATCTGATATTTACCCCGATATCCTACTTGCACCTTAACCTTTTTTTTTTCAAAAGTATCCTTAACGTTATATTTTTTGGGTCGTCCGTGTCCATGCCATTAACAGAAAGACAAACGAGGTTAAAATGTGATGATGTGACAGACTTAAATATAAAACATATTCTAAATAAACAATATATATGCCATTTAATCAAAACAAAAAATACTAAAATAAAAAATAAAAAAAGCATAACATATTTACATCATTTAATCAAAATACTAAAATTCAAAATATAACATATTTACATCAAATACTAATTAAAAAAAATACTAATTAAAAAAATACTAAAAAAAATCCAATTAAAAAAAAATACTAAAATACTAAAATTCAAATTATTTTGTTACTTAATCAAAACAAAAACAATTCAAATTACATCATTAAAATACTAAAATTATAACATATTTACATCATTTACATCATAACATATTATCATATTTACATATTTACATCATAACATATTTTACTAAAATATTTACATATTTACATCATTTAATCAAAATACTAAAATTCAAATACTAAATTACTAAAATATTACTAAAATACTAAAATTTTACCATACTTGTATAACATATCAAAATACTAAATATTAGTATTTTAGTATTAGCGTTATATATTTAGTATTATATTTTAATAATTTTACTAAAAATATTAACGTTAAAAATATTATATCAATTAAATGGCTACCACTTGATCTGTACGTACCTATTTATTTATAGTTAATTTATAAATGAATAAAAATTATGTGAAAAGCACTACACAAGGTGAGCAGGAGATGAAACAGTGAATTTTAGTAGTTTTCGTGAAGAAAGCTGAAAGGAGTTCAATTTGTATTAATTTACCTAACATATAATATATATATATTAGTATTATGATTTTAGTATTTTGATGATGTAATTTGAATTTTTGTTGTTTTGATTAATTAACAAAATAATTTGAATTTTAGTATTTTAGTATTTTTTTAATTTGATTTTTTAGTATTTTAGTATTTTTTAATTAGTATTTTAGTAATTTTTTAAAATTATTATTTGATGTAAATATGTTATGTTTTGAATTTTAGTATTTTGATTAAATGATGTAAATATGTTATACAACTTATTTTATTTAATTAGTTATTTTGATTAGTTAACAAAATAATTTGAATTTTATTATTTTGATTAAATGATGTAAATATGTTATGCTTTTTTTATTTTGAATTTTAGTATTTTTTTGATTAAATGATACATATTGTTTTATTTAGAATATGTTTTATATTTAAGTCTGTCGCGTCATCACATTTTAACCAGTTTATCTTCTTTTAACGACAGGGGCACGGGCGACCCAAAAAATGTATCGTTAAAGGTACTTTTGGAGGAAAAAAAGTTTAGGATGCAAATGGGATATCGGGATAAACATCAGGGGTATTTTTGACCCTCTGCCCAATTTTTTTTGCCTCTTAATCAGTTAGACACAAAATTAAAGTTTAACCATTTAGAGGCACATCTGAATGAGTTTATATTTTTTTTGGACAAAAATACCCTCTTCAATATTATTAATTTCCTTTTGTATCCATTTTAAGCCTCTTTCTCTCTCTTCATTAAGATCTATTGCCCATTTTAGTAGGATCAGTGACTGATACTGATTGTGATGATGGAGATTTAGGGCTTTCTGAAGATCCCTCTGATGAACTCCTTTGCTGCATATGTCAATATAGAAAAACAAAAATATATATACATAAAATACAATTAGATTCCATCTGAAAAAATTCATGCGTGCTATTTGTGTTTATATGTATACACATACGCATATATAGAATTTGGGAAAAAGAACTATTACGATGGGGGTGGTGACAGATTAGTCATTAATTACCGTGGCGATCATGGTTACTTTGTTTTACTGAAATTCCGGTGGAAGGTGGAGATAAGGAGAGAGAAAATGGATTTCTGAAGCATGCCGCTGTGCAAAGTTTTACTTTTCCGGCAACACTCGAATCTTGTCGAGGGAGAGAAGTAGTGTGATTGTTGTTGCTGATGCTTTCTTTTTGGTTGCAGCCGTTGCGTAATGGAAATGCTAGGGCTCAAAAGTTTGTTTGATGATTGTTTAATTATAGTTTTTTAATAAAGAAATTGGAATGCATTTCGAGTTGTTTATGAATAACTTTTGTATTTGGGAATTTTGTAGTTTATATATTTTTTTCTTTTGTTCATAGGGTTAAAATAGTAAAATATTGTTATTCAGACATTTTGAATTTTTTTTATCAAATAACATTTTTTTTATTTAGATACAATTCTATTCAGATGTTCTATATTATTCAGACATCTAAACTGTTCAGGTCTTAACACTCAGTTTTTTCAAACACCATCTTAATCTTTAACATTTGCATCAAAGCAACTGCCCTCAAATTTATGGAAAATTTTATTGTACACAACTTTGGCCAAATGTTGTTTTGCCTATTCTGCCCATGCCATATATCCCAATTAGACGTACATCATTGGATTTAATGCTCAATAATGAAACATAAGCATAAGAATAGGGATGATTATGAGAGCAGATCCTCTGTCCTCAATTTTCCTGTCTCCCTTGTGTCCCCCACTTAAATTTTGACACATGTTTTTTTATTTAATTTTAAAATTAATTGGTGTTAAGTAAGAGACTATGTGTCAAAATTTAAATGGAGGGACACAAGGTGTAACACCCCCTTTCCGAAAAGGAAAGGGAGGCCACGTGCGAAACACAACAAACCTCAAAATAAATAAACAGAGCACTAACAACTTCGAAATATTAATAGTGATATCCATCAATGAAGTACTAAATACAATTCTCCAACTAGAGTCAAAATAATTAAAACTAAAAAAAATTGAATCAACCTAGATGGTCAAGGCAACATTCTCATCACACTAGCCCTTAATCACCCCTGCATACCTGCTGGAAGAGAAACACAACATGAGCCAATTGCCCAGTATGGATACAGATATACAAAAGATATACAACTGATATACGAAAATAATTGAGACAAAATACTGAACAAAGCCTCAAGTGTAAATACGGACAAAAATATAATCTCCAAAGATATGAATGGATTATATCTGAATAAACAAAATTGACAAAACCAATAGAAGAATAAAGAAATAACGAACTGAAGTAACTAACTCAATGAATTGAACTGAACAGAAACAAACAAAACTAATACAATGAAATAATAGGCTGAATCAAATGGTTGAGTTTTATTTCATGCCGAGTGAGCTTAGAAATATACATTTCCACACAAGCAAGTCAAAACAATGCCACACATGCAATTGTCAAAATAATGCCACACAGGCAAGTCAAATTAAATGATGCCACACAGGCAACCAAAATAATGTCACACAGGCAAATCACACATTGGACCGCGAATCCAAATGTATGCAAATCGGATATGTGTGTTTGACACAACATCACAAATTCGCAGAATAGAAAACTAGGGTTAACCCATACGCCTCCCACAACAAAACACAAAATGGCCCACTTCCTCCGGAGCCCAAAACGGAGACGCCGTGGACTAATTACACTACCACGAAAAGTGTCATGCCTCTTATGCGAAGACGACATGTCTGTGGTACCCCCACAGGTGGTTATAGTTCAGGTATACCCTACGGTATATTCTAACAAAATACTATGTCACAACACATGCGACATAATACCAACAAAAAGGTTCTATATGTACATGTTGAACCAAATCAAATTATAGTCACAAGGTCTCAAAAAGAAGGTAGCAACATGTACCGCTCTACAATTATCAAAAATAAATACTAAACATGATATCCTAATTCAAAGAGTACAAATATGAGTCATGTATATCAACTCCAAAATAAAAATAATATATTTATTTCGCAATAAACAATTATGTGAAATCATAACAAAATTCGAAATAAGGAAACAAACGAACAAATCAAATTTAACAAGAGTATCGCTGAAAGAGTACGGAATCCATACCTGATACTTCCAAACCATTTATAGGACACTCCACAAAATCTTACCCTCAAATGCCAACGATATCAAATACGAAACGTTATTCATCACCTAAACATATTCACCTCAAATTAAATATAATCCAATTCAATAATTTCAAAATAATTCATAATCTATTTAATATGCCTTTAATCATCGCCTTATATCAATTATTAATACTCCAAAATTTATATTTCAAATATAACTCTTTAAGTTCCTTTCGTCCGAACTAATTACACAAATTAATAATACTAAATGTAAGTACATTTATAAAAATATGAACACTTCTATTTGGTACGACTATAAAATATAATTACTTATAATATTAAGATTTAATTCATTCCATATAATCTTACATATTTATTTGTATAACATCTCTTGCAAATTATGCAAGTTTTTGTAAACTTTAATTACTACTACTATATATATTTTTTATTTAAAGAAATCATCAATTTATTATTTTTTGGACCCTCTAAAATCAATCACAGACTACTCCCTCCGTTCAATCTGATTGGAATAAATTGATAATAATAATAAACACATCCGTATAAGTATTACATTAATAAATAAACTCTCCATCTTTAAAGATCGCTCTTAGTTCTTGAATTACAAAAGTACTTGCTCATGATGAAAAAAAACAGCATACTAAATTTAATAATTTAATATGAAACCACGTGATTTATCCCCACTAGTGATCAAAATCTCTAGTCTTTCTTCACTCGAGCCCCCTTTGTAGCTGTTCCCTTTATCTCCAATGTGACGCCCCGAAATCCGGTCTATCTTCACACCCAGATTCCGTATATCACGATCCCATCTTCTTCCAAACATACATCATTATATAGCTTAATATAACAACATATACTCTCAAATCCCAGGTTCTGGAAACCTTATAACCTTTTTCATTACAAAAATGATGAATACATTATTCATTTAATCTTACAAGAGTGACTTTTAATCCGCCACCAAGGATACATAACAGTTCCTTAAACTAGTCTATAGTTCAATTTCATCTTTCTATATTACAAATCTTCACTTGATCTTCTCGCTCATTCACACTCTGAAGGGAACTTCATCTGGATACCATCAGCTTGACCTTTACGAGATCCTTAAGTTCGTCTAACATCATTTACTGAAAATGTTTTTCATATAAAGCAAGTGTGAGCATTCAATTGCCCAGCAAGTCATAACAGTTGAACAAACATCTTCAAGAATTCAAATATTCTTTATAACTTCGATAACCGAACAAAGGTTATGAAGCAGCTCGAATAATAGGAATAATCACGATTCCTATCATTTTAAAACATTATTCTCATGCACTTTGAAATACTTTTATTCTTCTACCTTTTTCATACTCATCAGGTCTGGCTAGAATCATTAGCACAGACTTAACAATAACGGATCATGTATAAACAGAACATACTTGTATTGAACAGCTCAATCATAGAACAGTTCATATCATAGAAACACCGAAGTGTTCACATTGTGGCACAAGGCCTCATATGTTCTACCACTTTACACCAATATCGCACATTAGCACATAGACAGAACTTCTCAAGTTCAACATCTGAGAAGTTAAAGAAACTAGCATTCATTTAGAATATGAATGAAGTTAGGAAACTTGCCTTACGCACAGCTACAGCCTACGCTGAACTGCTCATTTCAGTTCCTATGTAGCACATAAGAAAAACAACACATACACTAATTAGTCATGTATATTTGACTTATGCATTAGCTTAACTTTACTTCTTAGGGTTCGCATTCTTGCAACCTAAGTTTACGCGACCACTTTCATTATCGTACTATAGTTTCATAACATACGGAGATGTCTTACTTTTACGCTCATCATCTTTGATGTTTTACATTTTATCTTCTTCTTATTACTTCTCTAAGACACAGCACACATCGCTTCTCTGCTAGTAGTCCATATGGTACTCTGAGTGGTTTCCCACAAACAACCAACAAACAAGTTCCCGTCTCGTCTACACTGCCCATAACAGTGAGTTAGATCGGTTGCCAGTTTTGTATATACCTTCGCTCACTGAAGGAATTGTTTAGCCCAGCTCCCATATGTCAACCATCAAAGGTTACGATTGTACCACAACCTATACTCATTTTAACTTATCCGCACTATTAAACTATAATATTCGGTGAGTTAATTTCTTATTCCTTTCGGCTTTCTGGCAACTAAATACCACGTCTTAGTATTCACTCTTTATCGTCTAAGTCATACAGTCTTATGTATACTCAGAGCGATCATTCCCTGCAATCCTTAACTCGGCTTTGTTACGTTAAAGGCTATTATCTTTAATTCAACTTCTTTACCGTTCATGGTTCAATCCATTACCTTCATTATCTTACGGTCAAACCATACACGGGGTGTAGGTTCTATCCGTTTAATATTTAAGTTCCCTCAACCTTCACGTCGATTAAAGTGTTTAACGCTTACATTTCATTCTAACGTTCTCATCTGACTCACATTCGGCTTCCATTAATCTCATTACCATTCATTACTGCTTTCTTAATACCATTCGTTATTCTTCTTTAAAGTCGAAGCCATACAGTTCGCTGTATGCTAAGACTACTCGTTTACCACAACAACGTTGTGTACACAGCGTCTAAACGCTTCAAATCTATCTCTAACTGTCATGACATAACATCGAAATGTTATTCATTACACTCGTCGCTCAACGTCTAAGGAATCACAACCCTAGCAACCCCTCACGTTCGTTCATCGCGACTACGGTCCCCGGACATCGGTTATGTAACTCGCATTAAAAATATTGTTTGTCTTTTAATCACTTTTAATCTTTTCGTTCAACCTTCATTAAAAGTTAATACACTTTATTAAGTGTTTCATTAATTGAACTATATGTTCGTATTTCTTTCTTGCACATCCCCCAGAAATTGAGCAGTAAAAATCTCATTTCTGGCTTTGCACAGCACCGGCGCTGCGGCGCCATGCTCCTTCCTTAATCTCGCGCTGCGGCGTCACTTAGCAGTGGCCAAGGGACGGGACTCGCGCTGCGGCGCCGGCCTCCAAGGCAAAACTCCGCGCCGCGGCGCCAAGCAAAAACCCTAGAAAAATTTTTCTAAGTATTTTACAAGCTTGAGACGCTAACTTCACAATCTCATAACTTTTTTGTTATAACTCGGAACGAGGTCATTCCAAAGTCATTCTCTTCCTTATCTTATGTACTTTAATATCCCTCAGACAGAACTTCATTCTAAATATGTTAATGTGCCATTCAATTGGCTTGATTATCACCCTTCGTTTATTTTATTTTAACGCTCTTTGTTCGTTCATCCGTAATTCGGTCATCCGAACTCGGAATTCAATCGTTCTTGAATCCACGACTCACGTTTTCAACATTTTCTTACATCCTTATGAAACCCTACATGTTTGGAATTTATTTACTAACTTTCTAATTCTCGTTTGTCTTTTACGAAAATTTCGCCATAACTTCGTTATAGCTAAGTTTTAATCCGTTCTTCATGAACGTTTCTATCATTCCTAACCAAGCAATATGCATCAAACTTATACGCGATGGTTTTAAACTTGTCCATCAACAACAATTATCCTACGATGGTTTTAAATTTGTCCATCAACAACGTTCTTCGTGTTCTTCGTGTTCTTCGTTCGTTCTTTAATTTTAATCGATATTTGGATTATGATTTCACTTTTTATTGGAATTTGATGTTATAGAACATTATTCCTTACTTATTTCATCTACTCATTCATATAATCAACTCAGATTGTTCTAATTCATTACGAATCATATACTTCTTTAAGAAATTTATTTACTAAACTTCAAATTCTTATATTCTTATTTCTCATGATTTTAACCATATGAAATCATCCCTAACCTCATCTACTCATTATCAACATTAAGTTATGTTTTAAACATATATATAACTTAAAGAAAATCTAACATAGAAGTTAGGTTTTAATACCTTTCCTCTTTATTTTTCTTCCGCTAGACAAAACCGGCGATTTGCTAGCTTTTCTATTTCACGAACATTTTTGATCCGATCAATCATGCTCCTGATCTTCCTTCTCCCTCTCCATCCGAATTCTCTCTCTCTCTCAAATGTAGGATTTTCAAAAATCTCATTTAAATGAAATCTAGCTTCCTATTTATAGATTTTCCAAAGTTAGGGCAAAATAGTCATTTCACCCCCCTTAACCTCCTTACTATTCATTACCTAACAACTAAGTTAACTTACTCCTTAAGTTTACTTAACACTTAAGTCTACTTAACCTTTAAGTTTGCTTAACTTTTAAGTTTACTTAATACTTAAGTTTACTTAACACTTAAGTTTACTTAATACTTAAGTTTACTTAATGCTTAAGTTTTCTATTTCCACCTCCTTAGTTAACCTCCTTACTATTCACGTAGCTTCCCTTGGAAGCTTCGTGGTTCCATCTTTCGGGTTTCGTCCGACAGGTTTAAAAACTGCGATTCTCGGATTCCAAATATTTTTGGATATTTCGTCTTTCCTTTACCGATTAACTTTTACGTATTCTTCGGATTTCCGAAAAACTGAAAAACACTTTTTGGCGTTGAGCGTTTTCATTCATATTTTACCCTAACGTAGCTAAACGGATGAAAAGTACATAGCAGTACTTTTCGTCGTTTTTATTTTATCCGATTTCTGCACGTTTTTCGAGAAAAACTTTTATCGGCTTACTTTACTCTTCACGATATATTATCAGCAAATCTTTTGACGGAATGTCATTTTGACATACCGAACTCTCAGAATGGCTTAGGTTATTTCAAACCCTAACCCTTAGGTTTCATCAGGTGAATAGTGCCTATTTCGTCTTTTTCCCTGAAATATTTTTGTTCCCGGAAAATTTTCATTTTCGTCTTGAAAATTCCTACTCGTTCAGTCTAGCTCGTAGCCAGAATCCTCCCGACTTATAATCATCCTAGGTTCTAGAACGATTAATAACCACATAGCACATAATATTATTAATAAAAATTCATTTTATTAATAACTAATTCTTTAAACTTAAATTCTGGAAAAATCGAAATTTCTGGGGCGTTACACTCTTCCCCTCTTATAAAAATTCCGTCCTCGGAATTTCTCAAAACCACACCCATACCCGGGTCATCACATTCACCCCTTCTTCACAGAATTTCGTCCTCGAAATTTTAGCCTACCTTTATTCTCAACTTCTCTTCAAAGAAGTTCTTATCTTTCCCTCATTCCTAACCCCCATAACATATCAATAATCATGAAGCAGAAGGAATAACGAGGAATATAAGAATCCCCTTAAAAGATTTCATACTTTTGCTGAGGGGTCAACTTGACCATGAACTCTTACTAGCAGTTTACAATCACCAAGAAGGTAAACTACATCTTCCATACATAGGCGATCAACCCATTGTATAAACCCATTTCGGGGTGTGTTCACCTCAGACTAAATCATTAGATTCCGCACCAAAACAATTTGGATTGGCACAACTTCTCAAGAAAAAGATTGATTTTCTTTTAAACATAACATACCATTTGTCTAGCCGAATCAAGTAGCTTAGACCATACCAATAAATTGGATATCAACGTGAAACATTCGTCTAGTCAACTCAATTGACATCGACTAATACTTTAAATTCTTTTTCAATATATCAAAACGTTTTATGACGTCATGATACCGTACTTTTCACAGTACGTTGAGGACTTCGTCAGTTTGTGACTTCATCATTATACATCATACCATAGTGGGTTGTTGATCCTAAGATCACATCCAACACCAGGTTCAATTGCATTAATAACTCCATCTTTTTACCATCCTTGCATCAAATGCATTGATGATATAAAATTCATTTTGATATTTTAAATCAATTTCTGTCTAGCCGAAACAATTAGCATAGACATACCAAGAATAGTTCTTTTTTTTTTTTAAAAATCTATTGATTCCAAAAGTTGAACCAATTCTTTCATTTTAAAAAAAATACGAACACATATGCACGACTTCAATAAACTTCGAAATCTAGCGTAGCTAGATGACTTGGAATATCCTATTCTCCACCTTCCTTCATTGTCTTACTGCGACAATACCTAATCTTCTCTAGCTCCTTCAATACTAAGCCTACTGAAAACAACTCATTTTCAGTCTAAACATTCCTATATCTTAGTACAGTCCATCAACTTACCACACATTATGAGTTCAGGAACTTTCCACAATAATACGAGTTTAAGAACCATCCCAGACAGACCATAAGCGTCCATTCGCTGAGAAGTTCAAAAACGTACCATATCATTATGAGTCACGAACGTACCATAAGTATGAGTTTCAAGAACTCGCACCTACCTTATCGTTCTCTACCTATCAAGCATATATATGAGAAAAGATTCACCTTCTCGTCATATACATCTTGACAGCGTGACCAATTCCAATGATTATCATTTTAATAAGCTAAGCAGTTGTTACACCAAGCACAAACCTCTGCCCATACAAAGGTTCATACAACTTAGCTATCACATGAGTCCTCAATTGAAATTTTATAACTTCTAAATCTCTCTCTACTTAATACAAATTTTCTTTAATTCATATGCTATCCCTCACAACTCAATCTTAGTTCTTCTTCCCATACTACTTCGTAGTACTATAAATCATTCATCGTTTAACAGCTCATCTGTTACTACGATTCACTATGATCACGTGGTGATCTTCTTATCCCTCTCTCTACGATTATAGTCTTAGATACTCTTACCTAAGATTTATAACCTATCAGCTCTGATACCAATCTGTGACGCCCCGAAATCCGGTCTATCTTCACACCCAGATTCCGTATATCACGATCCCATCTTCTTCCAAACATACATCATTATATAGCTTAATATAACAACATATACTCTCAAATCCCAGGTTCTGGAAACCTTATAACCTTTTTCATTACAAAAATGATGAATACATTATTCATTTAATCTTACAAGAGTGACTTTTAATCCGCCACCAAGGATACATAACAGTTCCTTAAACTAGTCTATAGTTCAATTTCATCTTTCTATATTACAAATCTTCACTTGATCTTCTCGCTCATTCACACTCTGAAGGGAACTTCATCTGGATACCATCAGCTTGACCTTTACGAGATCCTTAAGTTCGTCTAACATCATTTACTGAAAATGTTTTTCATATAAAGCAAGTGTGAGCATTCAATTGCCCAGCAAGTCATAACAGTTGAACAAACATCTTCAAGAATTCAAATATTCTTTATAACTTCGATAACCGAACAAAGGTTATGAAGCAGCTCGAATAATAGGAATAATCACGATTCCTATCATTTTAAAACATTATTCTCATGCACTTTGAAATACTTTTATTCTTCTACCTTTTTCATACTCATCAGGTCTGGCTAGAATCATTAGCACAGACTTAACAATAACGGATCATGTATAAACAGAACATACTTGTATTGAACAGCTCAATCATAGAACAGTTCATATCATAGAAACACCGAAGTGTTCACATTGTGGCACAAGGCCTCATATGTTCTACCACTTTACACCAATATCGCACATTAGCACATAGACAGAACTTCTCAAGTTCAACATCTGAGAAGTTAAAGAAACTAGCATTCATTTAGAATATGAATGAAGTTAGGAAACTTGCCTTACGCACAGCTACAGCCTACGCTGAACTGCTCATTTCAGTTCCTATGTAGCACATAAGAAAAACAGCACATACACTAATTAGTCATGTATATTTGACTTATGCATTAGCTTAACTTTACTTCTTAGGGTTCGCATTCTTGCAACCTAAGTTTACGCGACCACTTTCATTATCGTACTATAGTTTCATAACATACGGAGATGTCTTACTTTTACGCTCATCATCTTTGATGTTTTACATTTTATCTTCTTCTTATTACTTCTCTAAGACACAGCACACATCGCTTCTCTGCTAGTAGTCCATATGGTACTCTGAGTGGTTTCCCACAAACAACCAACAAACAAGTTCCCGTCTCGTCTACACTGCCCATAACAGTGAGTTAGATCGGTTGCCAGTTTTGTATATACCTTCGCTCACTGAAGGAATTGTTTAGCCCAGCTCCCATATGTCAACCATCAAAGGTTACGATTGTACCACAACCTATACTCATTTTAACTTATCCGCACTATTAAACTATAATATTCGGTGAGTTAATTTCTTATTCCTTTCGGCTTTCTGGCAACTAAATACCACGTCTTAGTATTCACTCTTTATCGTCTAAGTCATACAGTCTTATGTATACTCAGAGCGATCATTCCCTGCAATCCTTAACTCGGCTTTGTTACGTTAAAGGCTATTATCTTTAATTCAACTTCTTTACCGTTCATGGTTCAATCCATTACCTTCATTATCTTACGGTCAAACCATACACGGGGTGTAGGTTCTATCCGTTTAATATTTAAGTTCCCTCAACCTTCACGTCGATTAAAGTGTTTAACGCTTACATTTCATTCTAACGTTCTCATCTGACTCACATTCGGCTTCCATTAATCTCATTACCATTCATTACTGCTTTCTTAATACCATTCGTTATTCTTCTTTAAAGTCGAAGCCATACAGTTCGCTGTATGCTAAGACTACTCGTTTACCACAACAACGTTGTGTACACAGCGTCTAAACGCTTCAAATCTATCTCTAACTGTCATGACATAACATCGAAATGTTATTCATTACACTCGTCGCTCAACGTCTAAGGAATCACAACCCTAGCAACCCCTCACGTTCGTTCATCGCGACTACGGTCCCCGGACATCGGTTATGTAACTCGCATTAAAAATATTGTTTGTCTTTTAATCACTTTTAATCTTTTCGTTCAACCTTCATTAAAAGTTAATACACTTTATTAAGTGTTTCATTAATTGAACTATATGTTCGTATTTCTTTCTTGCACATCCCCCAGAAATTGAGCAGTAAAAATCTCATTTCTGGCTTTGCACAGCACCGGCGCTGCGGCGCCATGCTCCTTCCTTAATCTCGCGCTGCGGCGTCACTTAGCAGTGGCCAAGGGACGTGACTCGCGCTGCGGCGCCGGCCTCCAAGGTAAAACTCCGCGCCGCGGCGCCAAGCAAAAACCCTAGAAAACTTTTTCTAAGTATTTTACAAGCTTGAGACGCTAACTTCACAATCTCATAACTTTTTTGTTATAACTCGGAACGAGGTCATTCCAAAGTCATTCTCTTCCTTATCTTATGTACTTTAATATCCCTCAGACAGAACTTCATTCTAAATATGTTAATGTGCCATTCAATTGGCTTGATCATCACCCTTCGTTTATTTTATAATTTTAACGCTCTTTGTTCGTTCATCCGTAATTCGGTCATCCGAACTCGGAATTCAATCGTTCTTGAATCCACGACTCACGTTTTCAACATTTTCTTACATCCTTATGAAACCCTACATGTTTGGAATTTATTTACTAACTTTCTAATTCTCGTTTGTCTTTTACGAAAATTTCGCCATAACTTCGTTATAGCTAAGTTTTAATCCGTTCTTCATGAACGTTTCTATCATTCCTAACCAAGCAATATGCATCAAACTTATACGCGATGGTTTTAAACTTGTCCATCAACAACAATTATCCTACGATGGTTTTAAATTTGTCCATCAACAACGTTCTTCGTGTTCTTCGTGTTCTTCGTTCGTTCTTTAATTTTAATCGATATTTGGATTATGATTTCACTTTTTATTGGAATTTGATGTTATAGAACATTATTCCTTACTTATTTCATCTACTCATTCATATAATCAACTCAGATTGTTCTAATTCATTACGAATCATATACTTCTTTAAGAAATTTATTTACTAAACTTCAAATTCTTATATTCTTATTTCTCATGATTTTAACCATATGAAATCATCCCTAACCTCATCTACTCATTATCAACATTAAGTTATGTTTTAAACATATATATAACTTAAAGAAAATCTAACATAGAAGTTAGGTTTTAATACCTTTCCTCTTTATTTTTCTTCCGCTAGACAAAACCGGCGATTTGCTAGCTTTTCTATTTCACGAACATTTTTGATCCGATCAATCATGCTCCTGATCTTCCTTCTCCCTCTCCATCCGAATTCTCTCTCTCTCTCAAATGTAGGATTTTCAAAAATCTCATTTAAATGAAATCTAGCTTCCTATTTATAGATTTTCCAAAGTTAGGGCAAAATAGTCATTTCACCCCCCTTAACCTCCTTACTATTCATTACCTAACAACTAAGTTAACTTACTCCTTAAGTTTACTTAACACTTAAGTCTACTTAACCTTTAAGTTTGCTTAACTTTTAAGTTTACTTAATACTTAAGTTTACTTAACACTTAAGTTTACTTAATACTTAAGTTTACTTAATGCTTAAGTTTTCTATTTCCACCTCCTTAGTTAACCTCCTTACTATTCACGTAGCTTCCCTTGAAAGCTTCGTGGTTCCATCTTTCGGGTTTCGTCCGACAGGTTTAAAAACTGCGATTCTCGGATTCCAAATATTTTTGGATATTTCGTCTTTCCTTTACCGATTAACTTTTACGTATTCTTCGGATTTCCGAAAAACTGAAAAACACTTTTTGGCGTTGAGCGTTTTCCTTCATATTTTACCCTAACGTAGCTAAACGGATGAAAAGTACATAGCAGTACTTTTCGTCGTTTTTATTTTATCCGATTTCTGCACGTTTTTCGAGAAAAACTTTTATCGGCTTACTTAACTCTTCACGATATATTATCAGCAAATCTTTTGACGGAATGTCATTTTGACATACCGAACTCTCAGAATGGCTTAGGTTATTTCAAACCCTAACCCTTAGGTTTCATCAGGTGAATAGTGCCTATTTCGTCTTTTTCCCTGAAATATTTTTGTTCCCGGAAAATTTTCATTTTCGTCTTGAAAATTCCTACTCGTTCAGTCTAGCTCGTAGCCAGAATCCTCCCGACTTATAATCATCCTAGGTTCTAGAACGATTAATAACCACATAGCACATAATATTATTAATAAAAATTCATTTTATTAATAACTAATTCTTTAAACTTAAATTCTGGAAATATCGAAATTTCTGGGGCGTTACATCCAAAGTAACCACCTCTTCTTATTCAGTTTGTATAATGAAGTAATATTAGGTTTAGCTATTTATTAATTAAGTTGCCCTAATAAACTTTTATTTGGGTTAAATTAATATTAAGGCCCAAATTTTAACCACATAATATTATGGGTCCTTTACACTAATATACAATATTTAAAAAGTAATTACAAAAATTAAACATACACAACATAATTACAAAAATAAAACATAAGCAATATAACGCGCCTAAAATCACGTGTACCCAATTTCATATTTGAAATTAACCGTCCCTAAAATCATGCAACTTTAAAATCGGAACAACAGATCAACAACGGAGAAGACAAAAATACGAAGCCAAAGCCTCCTGTCGCGACTAAACTCGTAATTGGAGAAGACGAAGCCGGTTGTCGCGACGCATCTCTAAGATCGAAAATAGCATACAAAATTAACAACGCCTTCAAGATCAGTAACCAAATACTGCAGTGATTGTTGAATACAAGATCAACATCAACTTCGATCAAAAAATACTGAGGTATGTGAGTTTAAAATTTATAATCATATAGTTACCTATTGTTACTACAAATTACTATATTGGTTACCTTTCTTAAGTTTTTTGTATTTAAAATGGTCACACGGTAAGAATAATGAATGTTTTGATTGCAATATGAATGTTTTGATTGCAATTGCATATAAAAATGCAATTGGTTACCGCTTAACATTACATTGGTTACTGTCTAACTATGTCTATGTTACTGTTTAATGCTGGATTGGTTAATGCATAATGGTACTAACTAATGTTGCATTGGTTGCTGACTAATAATGATTTGGTTACTGTGTCCATTACATTGGTTACTGACTAATAATGAATTGGCTACTGTGTACCATTGCATTGGTTATTGACTAATAATGACTTTATTACTGTGTAACATTATAATGGTTACTGATTATTACTTGGTTACTGACTAATACTGACTTGGTTACTGCTTAACATTACATTGGTTACTGTCTGACTATGTCTATGTTACTGTTTAATGCTGGATTGGTTAATGCATAATGGTACTAACTAATGTTGCATTGGTTACTGACTAATAATGATTTGGTTACTGTGTACCATTACATTGATTATTGACTAATAATGAATTGGCTATTGTGTACCATTGCATTGGTTATTGACTAATAATGACTTTGTTACTGTGTAACATTATAATGGTTACTAATGAAGACTTGGTTACTGACTAATGCTGATTTAATTAATGCTTAACATTACATTGGTTACTGTCTGACTATGTCTATGTTACTGACTAATACTGATTTGGTTACTGTGTACCATTGCATTGTTTACTGACTAATAATGACTTTATTACTGTGTAACATTATAATGGTTACTGATGAAGACTTGGTTATTGACTAATGATGACTTGGTTACTGTTTAACATTATATTGGTTACAGGCTAACATAGGTTATTGACTAATAATTAATTAACTACTGTGTACCATTACATTGGTTACTGACTAATAATGACTTTGTTACTATGTAACATTATAATGGTTACTAATAAAGACTTGGTTACTGATTTTGTTACTTACCATTACTTATTCTGTTGACAGACAATGGAGATAATTCCAGTTGTACTTTATTTCAACGGCACATGGGCTGATAGTAACCAATACACTAAATTTGAAGTTACTGGCATATTAGTTCCATCAACAATTTCGTTCAAAGAAATGCTAACCAACTAACCAAAATATGCAGTGCATTACGGCTAGACACAAACGCAACAACATTGTCAATCAAATTTCAGATTAGAAGCGACATTCCACCGATCAGTATATCAGATGAAGCAACCTTACAATTCTTTCTGGAAATGAGTAGAAAATCTGATGAACACAGAATGGGACGCACAACGATCTTGCATAACTTGACAAATGTAGAAGAATCTACAATTCACGATGTAATGCCAATCAGATCAACACAAGGGAATTCAACACTAGTTCCAATAGCATGCCAATCATGCCAATTTGGAACGCAATATGCTGATCAGCTTGTAATGGAAATTATTGAACAACAATGAGACATACAACATGACAAATCATACGCAGAAGAACGATATGATGATATAATATCGGATCCGAATGAATATGAAGTAAAATTACATCAAACCTACACAGACAAAAAAATCCTCTCACAAGCTATGAGGCTGCATTCAATCAGAAAAAATAGACAACACAAAGTCCAACGAACAAGTTATAGAGACTTTGTGCTAGTGTGTGTATGTGATGAAAATTGCAAATGGAAGATGAGAGCATCAAGTTTCAGAAAAACCAGTATGTTCAAGGTTAGAGAATTCAATGATATCCACACTTGTTCGGTCAATTTATTGTTGGGAGACCATAGACAGGCAAATAGTGAGTTGGTCAGTGAATGCATAATGCAGAAAATAACAAATTTGAAGAAAATATACACACCAACCGATATTGTGGAAGACATGATGTTAGAATATAATGTGTCTATCTCTTACCAAAAAGTATGGAGATCGAAGGAGCAGCGTTGGAAAAGGTGAGAGGAAATCCACACGACTACTCACTCATCCCATCATGGTTACACATGTTGAAGAAAACAAATTCAGGTAACACCTTAAAAACATTTATTGGTTTTACAGCATTATACAGTAACCAATATGATGTTCCACAGTAACCAAGATATCATTACACGATAGATTGTTTACCAATGTAAATTGTTTACTGATTAATATTGTATTGGTTACCTTCATGCAACATGCTGGTTACTGTATAATGCATTGGTTACCAAACATGTGGTTACCAAGCGTTAGTCAGTAATATTATTCAGTAACCAAAATAGCATTAGTCAGTAACCAATTAAGCATTATACAGTAAATAATAAACTATTACACAGTAACCAATACACCTTTAGACAGTATGCATGTTTAGTTATTATTAGTATTAGACCATTTGTATGCGGTTATTATACATGTTTGGTTACCTTAATACGCATGTTTAGTTACTAAATGTAATATACAATTTGTATACCTTTAACCACATGAACGATTTTCGATTACTAGTGATTTGGATACAGTATATTACTTGTAATTATAATGATAGTGCTGATATTTTATATCAGGTTCCGTCACAGCCCTTGAGTTGGAAATAAATGGTCATTTCAAGTATCTATTCTTTGCCATTGGAGCATCCATTCAAGCATGGCACCATTGTTTTCCAATCATTTTAATCGATGGCACATTCATATAATCAACTTACGAGGGGACATTACTGATAGCAAACACACAAGATGCAAACCGAAACATTATTCCGATTGCTTTTTCAGTTGTTGACAGCAAAAATGAATTGTCTTGGAAATGGTTTTTCGTAAATTTGAGAATTGCTTGTAAAGTTAGGGAAGGTCAATGTATTGTTTCAGACAGACATGAAGCCATTATACAAGGACTGAATTGTGTGTTTTCGGATATCATGCATGGTTCCTGCACATATCATATACTGATAAATATAAAAAACAGATTCAAAAAGAAAGGAGAAGAAGTTAAACAGGCTTACAATGGGGTTTGTAGAGCTTACACTGTTGAACAATTCAACAAACACATGGCTGAACTTGATGCCATTGATCCTCGAATAAGGACATATCTGGAGGAAGAGGTCAAGTTGGATAGGTGCACCAGGCTCTATGGGACTGTAAGCAGGTACTCAACACTGACTTCAAACACCGCCAAATCTATTAACAATGCAATCAAGTTTATCAGGGATCTTCCAGTTGCGACAATGATTGAATGCTTGTATTGTCTGGTTCAAAGATGGTATTTCACAAACAAACAAGCAGCCATATCAACATTCACAACACTTTCCACAACAGTTGAAAGAAAGTTGCAATCAAATATCTTTAAATCAAAGATACTTAAGGTAATTAATACTCGATTTAAATTATTGCATCATAATTTGTATTTGCAATCTACTGACTATTACTAACTTGGTTACTTACTAATGCTAACTTAGTTACTGTGCAACATTAAATTGGTTACTGACTATTGCTGAATTGATTATTGTGTAACCATATAATGGTTGTTGGCTATTGCTGATTTGGTTACTGTGTAACATTATACTAACTAACAGTAACTTGGTTACTGGATAAAATTATAATCTTTACTGGTTACAGACTAATGCTAACTTACTTAATGTGCAACATTATATTGGTTACTGACTACTACTGAATTGCTTACTTTGTACTTATATACTGGTTACTATATAATGCTTATTTGGTTACTGTGTAACATTATATTGGTTACTGATCAATACTGACTTAGTTACTATATAACATTATAATGTTACTGAGATTTATAATTGTTTCTTTTATATTGGTGGTTACTTATTGACTAATATTGTGTACTAGTTAATTGGTTACTGTATATTTGGGATGTAACTCTTAATCATATAATGGTTACTGACTATTTCTGACTTGGTTACTGTGTAACCATATAATGGTCGCTGGCTATTGCTGAGTTGGTTACTGTGTAACATTATACTGACTACAAAAACTTGGTTACTGGATAAAATTATAATCTTTATTGCATAATATTACTGACTAATACAGACTTGGTTATATACTATTGTTGACTTACTTAATGTGCAACATTATATTGGTTACTAACTACTACTTAATTGCTTATTGTGTAATTATATAATGGTTACTGTATAATGCTTATTTAGTTACTATGTAACATTATACTGGTTATTGATCAATACTGACATAGTTATTATGTAACATTATAATGTTACTGAGATTTATAATTGTTTCTTTTATATTGGTGGTTACTTGTTGACTAACATTGTGTACTAGTTAATTGGTTACTGTATATTTGGCATGCAACTGTTAATTTGATTGTATACATTGGGTGTTGTAGGTTGAGACATCAAACTTAGTGATTTTCACTGTTTACGATGTCTCTAAATAGTATATTGTGGACATCGAACAAAAGACATGCACATGCCGTAAATTTCCGTACCATGAGATGCCTTGCCCGCACGCTGCTGCTGTTATGAGCAAGAGAAATTTGAGCTGTTATGATTTTTGCTCAAGAAATTACACTAAAGTAACTTTGGTCAAGACATATTCAGCTTCCATCATGCCATTAGATGACAAAGAAAACTGGGATGTATCAGAAGAAGTAAAAAACATATGTATAAAACCACCCAACACAAGAAGGCCAGCAGGAAGACCAAAAAAAGGGAGGTACAAACACGGATCTGAAATCAAAATTCAAAACAAATGCAGCAGGTGCCAAGAAAAAGGACACAACAGAAAAACATGCAGTAATCCCCCGGTTTTAAGATCACTAAAAAGGGTCTGATATAGTGCAGTTAAATTAAGAGTGTAAATACATGAATGTATTATTGTTTACTTTGAGTAACCATTAAACGATTGGTTTGTAAAATTTTTGATTGTGTATAGTAAACAAAATTATTATTCATTTATATATTGATTTCTGATTTCAATGAAACATTAACAATAACAGTAATCAAATAAATACATAACAGTTTTTAATGGTAACCACATATTTACATAACAGTAACCATACCAGTTTTTAACCAAATAATTACATAACAGTAACCATAATAATGTTTAATGATACCCAAATAATTATATAACAGTAACCACCTAATTTCATAACAGTAACAATACCATTTTATAATGGTAACCACAACATAAACAACCTGTATATCCAGCAACATATAATTAAAAGGGTATTAAAGTTTATGAAACCCATGTATACTCACACATGTCCACTTAACATATGATATATGTCCTGATACAATATTGTAACTCTCTGGTTACTATCAAATCATTATCTGGTTACCTATTTATACATGATTGGTTACCAACTGTATATTACAAAATTATAATTGGTTACCATTTTATACATGACAGTAACCATAACAGTAACCATACCAGTTTTTAATGTAAACCAAATAATTACATAACAGTAACCATAACAATGTTTAATGGTACCCAAATAATTACATAACAGTAACCATCACAATAACCACCTAATTTCATAACAGTAACCAAACCAGTTTATAATGGTAACCACAACATAAACAACTTGTATATTCAGCAACCTGTAATTAAAAGGGTATTTAAGTTTATGAAACCCATGTATACATAACACATGTACACTTAACATATGATATATGTCCTGATACAATCTTGTAACTCTCTGGTTACTATCAAATCATTATCTGGTTACCCCTTTATACATGATTGGTTACCAACTGTATATTTCAAAAAAATTCAACAAACACAACTTAAAAAGAAACAAAATACCAACCAACAAACAATATCTCTTTCATTAATGCCAATATAATCAAATATGTAATCCCATCTACATAAGATCCAATGAACATCAAAAAATCATAAACCATACACAAATGTTGTGTATAACACCAAAACTTAAAAAAAAATACACAACAAAATTAATAAAGACAAAACAACAAAACCCGAACTAATCAAAATCTAGAACAAATCTTCCTGGAAATTCTCTATCAGTATCATTGCCCTCCAACTGCTTGTTCCTAGCATGCATATATAGGTTTGTGCATAACTTTTTTTGATACTTCGCAATGGGGAAAGGAATAGGAATCTGATCAAACTTCTGATGAATGACATGCTTAGGAAAATAAATTATGAACATCCCACAATCACTGTAACAGCAAACAACATATAACAAAAATCAAAAATAAAATCAACCTATATGTAATAATTAAAAAAATGTACACAATTTAACCCTTACCCCTCTACTTGTTCAGGAACCGTCTCAGCAAATTCCAACTCAATTATATCGTCTTTGTCCTTGTTGCGATACGGGTCACTGCTGAAGTCAATGTCAGACCTATCCTTCCAAAAACCAGACTTGCGCAGTAGTATGGGAAGAATGAAGATGTACGGATCACAAACATTAGATATTTTAGTTTGCATGGATTTCTTTTTTGGTTGTAGAGAATTGTAAACAGTTAGACACCTACGATGCACATCAAAAGACAACAACAACCAATGGTCTGGTGATGACATATGAATTGGGAACAACACATAGTCAACATTCCTCCATGGTGTGTTGACATCCATAAACATCCCATGTATGTATTCAGCAACATCACCCTCCCCAGACAGAACAATTTTGTCATAATTTTTTTGTATACTCCTCGAAAAGAGCGGTGATCTTGCTGTAAAACCAACAATCCGTGGTTGTTACCCTTATAGGAACACTTTTGGAATGTCTTGCCATTTTACGGAAATAATACAAGGAAATATTGATGTGCTGAGCCAAAAAAAAATTAATAAGATATTAACAGTTGTTGGAAAATGCAAGTATGTGATTAATGTAACTAAATAATGTAGACATAACTATAAAACATAATTTTTAAAAAATACTCACATCGTCGTCTAACCACTACCCATGCGTCTTTAATTTATAGAACCACATCTTCGATGATATTGCAATGGATCCAAATATAAAAGAAGGCATGATAATATCGTTCTTTTCAGGAAATTTGTCCGTCCTTCAATATAATAACATAATATTAGTATACACACTAACATTAACAATTACCGTATTAATATACACTACAACAAATCAAACTTGCACGTTCTATAATTAACATACTAATTAACCAACTTAATTTTAAACAGTACCCTGCTAACCAACAAATATTAAAATCATAACCATAATCAAATAGTAACTAATACATAACTAATAGGTAACCAAAACATAAACTAATATTAACCAGAATATAAAGTAATAGTAACCATAACATTTATTTAATAGTAACCACACTATTTATTTAATATTAACATTTATTAAATATTTAATATTATGCAGTAACCAAAACAACATTAGTCAGTAACCAATTAAGTATTATACAGTAACCAATGTAATGTTACACAATAACCAATACAACATTCGACAGTAACCAATACATCATTAGACAGTAACCAAAATAGCATACCAAAATCAGTAAACTAATCAACAACTTAATTTTAAACATTAATCTGGTAACCAAACCATAATCACATAGTAATCGAAACATAACTACTAGGTAACCAAAACATAATCTAATAGTAACCAGAATATAAAATAATAGTAACCATAACCTTTATTTAATATTAACCATATGTTACTACAATAATATAAACTTATTTGTTTCATAAAAAACTATAGCATTGTTAACAACAAAAAACAAACCATTTTCTGTTGTTTATTCCAATTTTGAACACCATTCTTCAAACAATGCCTCTTCAAATTTTGAGGGCATCTCCATGCATGATTTGGGGAATGCACTTAAACGTGCAAGTGTTTGACTAGCAGCACCCACTACAGTAGATGATGAACCAGCCGATCCGAACGCTGCTGTATATGGAGACTGTAAAATGGCACTCTTTGTAGGTTCACGTACAGGTCTACCACCAGCTTTGTGGACACTCTTCCCCAATTCATCACACTTAGCTATGTCCTGTGTGGTGAGAACCATAAAATCAAGAGCATGCCTGCTTGCTGCCTCACCTTTCTTCCCCTTTTCCAATTGACATAAAAAGGTAATATATACGATTAGTAACCTGAATAACATAAACTAGTAACCAACTGACTGTACAACAACCAACAAACTAAAATGAACATGTTATACTAGTAATATGAATAACATAAACTAGTAACCAAATCATAATATAATAGTAGCCAAATCACAATATAATGGTAACCAAAACACAACATCATAGTAAACAATTTACTATATAATGGTAACCAAAACATAAATAACATTTAAATAAATGATGGCCCATAATTATAACACTAACCTTATCAATATTATACACAACAATCTCTTTCCCAGTACATTGGCTTAATATGTCAAAAGACGGCATGTCATTATTATTGTCAATCTACGCAAAATAAAGAATCATTTAATAATCAAAACAAAAGACATATATCACATAAAAAAACAAACTAATATGTCTAACCTTGACATCTTCTTCTTCATCATTATTTTTTTTTCATCGGGTTCTTCAACCATAACAGCACGTTCAACTTTATTAGCAATCTCAATTACATTCGCATCATTCTTCTCCACGAATATTGACACATCATCACCAACTTCATTGCCCAATTCAATTTCATTCCCACCCTTCTTCTCAACTTCATCCAACACATCATCACCATCATTATTCTTATTCACTTTTGAACCATAATCAACATCCTTATCAACATGGACCTCTTCCACCATGACATCAGCATCCTCATCAGCAACGTCATCAGCAGCATCATCAACAGCATCATCAGCAGCTTCATCACCTTCACCACCTTCACCGCCTTCATTACCTTCATCACCTTCATCTTCTTCATCATCATCATCATCATCATCAACATCACCAGCATTGCCAGAATCGTCATCATCAGAATCACCATCAAGCTTTTTGTACCCCACGTCTTTTGATAGCACGTAACTCATCTCTAATAATGGACCTAAGGTCCCTACATAACTGGACATGTAAAAGCTGCATTTCATCTTTAATATCAGTTCGTAACTTTCCAAATTCTTTCTTCAATTCAGAAACTTCTTTCTTCAATTCAGACATTTTCTTCTCCAACGGCTTAGACCGTACATCAATTGCCTCTTTCACAATAGATACATCAACACCACTGTTATCGGCCTTCACTTTTTTTGTCTACTTTCTTGTCAACATCCTTCCCATTAAAAAAGTGAAAACCGCCCAAATCAAGCCGATCCTTCTCCTAGGCCGTGGGAATCAAACTGTTTATCCTCAGCTGAAAAATAATAAGTATATTTTAGTATATCATCTAACAAACAATGTACAATTACATTGAAATAAACAGTAAATAAAGAATCATAAAATATAATCAGTAACCAAATACATATATACAGGTAACCAAATGTATAATAAGTAGTAACCAACTAAATGTATAAATATAACCAAATGTGTATATTCGGGTAACCAACAACAATGTCATTAGTAACCTGAATGTAATCTAATCAGTAACCGTATTTGAATATTCAAGTAACCAAAAACATTGTTATTATTAACATGCATATAAAATAATCAGTAACCAAACGTGTATATAAAGGTAACTAACTACTTTGTTGACAGTAAACTTCACATAATATTTTCATTTATCAAGTATATAACTAAAGGTAAAACAACATACCTGTCCGGAACAAAAAACTAATTCATTCAACTTGTCATTAGAAAACGGCTTCATTAACTCCTTCCATCTGAATAAACGGACATCCGACGGATGCTCGTCATTTCATATACCCCGACTTTTGAATGTCGGAATAATTTCAAACATAAAAACTTGGAATACATACGGAAGCCCATTCAACTTGTATAGTTTGGTGTAATGATCCGTGTAAAAATTGTATGTTGAAACACCATTCTTTCCTTTCCTATAACGCCCCTTCAAAGCATTAGACAAAGAGTACTTTGTCATCTCAAAAGCAACTTTCCCCCAAGGAAAACTACTAACATCGCCGTAACACAAAAAATTAACCATTGCCCCATCAACGTAATTTTCAGAAAATGTGCACATAATGAAATTAAAGACCAAAAATATCATAGACATCTTAATAGCCTCGTCATCATCAAAAACTGCCTTCCTATATATCCTATCTATACTACTACGTGTCATAACTTCGTCACCAAAAAACTTACCAATAAGAATATTCTCCATACCTTTATATGGAGTTATATCATCCTCACCTTTCCATCTCAACCCAGATTTCATACAAAACTCAAGCAAACCGAACCCGACCCTTTTCTCTCCGAACAAAAACCACATTTCACCGTCATCCCTTTGGTGAACCTCCCTCACAAGAGCGTGGTGAATAATTTGGGAATACATTTGGTGCTCACCAAACTCAAGAAAATTCCCAAAACATGTTGCCTTAAATTTATCCAGCTGACTCTTATTCAATTTATTTGCAATGATACTGGGGACTTCCATGTCGCACCAATATATCACTTTTCCGGTGAATTTTCTGTTCTATTCCTCGTAATAAAGATCCCATAACTGCAAGTAAACAAAATTAGATTTACAAAGTTAACCAACCAATCATATGATAGTAACCAAAATAACATAGACAAGTAACCAATATAGCTTTAGTCATTAAACAAAACATCGTTAATCAATAACCAATCCAACATTAGACAGTAACCAAGACAACATTACACAATATAGTAGTTAGACAGCAACCAATAAATCATTATACAGTAACCAAGATAACATTATACAGTAAACAACATGTTACAAAAAGGTAACTAATGTAAACTGGTTACTTATTAATGCTGTCTTGGTTATCTTCATGCAACATGCTGGTTACTGTCTAATACATTGGTTACCAACCATGTGCTTACCAATCATTAGTTAAAAATATTATGCAGTAACCAAAACAACATTAGTCAGTAACTCATTCAGCATTATTAATTAACCAATACAATGTTGCACCGTAACCAATACAACTTTAGACAATATATTGGTTAGACAGTAACCAAAACATCATTAGATAGTAACCAAGACATCATAAGACAGTAACCAAGACATCATTAGACAGTAAACAAGACACACATAATACAGTAACCAAGACATCATTACACAATATAATAGTTAGACAACAACCAATAAATCATTAGACAGTAACCAATACAACATTATACAGTAAACAACATGTTGCAAGAAGGTAACCAATATAAATTGGTTACTTATTAATGCTGTCATGGTTACCTTCATGCAACATGCTGGTTACTGTCTAATACATTGGTTACCAACCATGTGCTTACCAATCATTAGTCAAAAATATTATGCAGTAACCAAAACAGCATTAGTCAGTAACCCATTCAGCATTATACAGTAACCAATACAGCTTTAGACAATATATTGGTTAGACAGTAACCAAGACATCATTAGACAGTAACCAAGACATCATTAGACAGTAAACAAGACACACATAATACAGTAACCAAGACAGCATTAGAGAGTAACCAAAACATCATAAGACAGTAACCAAGACATCGTAAGACAGTAACCAAGACATCATTAGACAGTAATCAAGACACTCATAAGACAGTAACCAAGACATCATTAGACAGTAACCAAGACACTCATAAGACAGTAACCAAGACATCATTAGACAATAACCAAGATATTATAAGACAGTACCCAGGTCAGTTTTGGTTACCTTCATGTAACATGGTGGTTATTGTCTAATGCATTGGTTACCAATCATGTGGTTATCAAGCATTAATCATTAATATTATGCAGTAACCAATTAAGCATTATACAGTAACCAATTAAGCATTATACAGTAACCAATTAAGCATTATACAGTAAACAATAACAATATTTAAATTAACACACCTTTAAAATTTGTTGAGTTGGAATTATCTTCTCGATAAGCACTTGAGCTTCATTCTTAACAGGGACATCAAAATCAGAATCTAATTGCACTTCGAAATGTTTGATATCACTATGTATCACCAAACAACTTTCATTCTTACTCGATTTATTACCTAAATCCTTCCCCTTTCCCTTCTCCTTCCTTTGCTCTCCACAACAAACTTTTTCAAGTTCTTAATAGAATCACCCTCCACGATCCTTTTCCTCTTTCCATCCTTCTTACTTGTATCATTCCTTGTATCAACCATTCTATACAAAACATAAAAATAACACAAACCAAAACAATGAATACTCCATTATGTTAGTAAACTACTGTTGGGTAAAATCTAGTTACACACAACACGCAAGTATACGTGGTCAACAAGTAATAAAGCGATAAGTTGAGTATCGTTCCCACAGAGAAGTATTTAATAAAAATCACCAAGTACTAACCCGTAACCAACTCAATCTTATTTAAACGAATGAATTACAAACTATATAAATTAACTACTATTCCACTAATTAAATTAAGACTATGGAGATTTAAGATCACAACTTCACTTATTGCTTTATTTAGGTTAACACATTTCTCATCAATTATTCTCTATCCCGAATTATTAATCAAGAACACTAGAGTAGTATTAACCACCTCTCGATGCACGAATACCGTATTAACGTTAATCCACAATTAAGATAGAAATTTGATAAACACCTTAATCAACTAACCCACTATATCTCTATGTGAATTACAATTGAAGAAGGTTGAAGAATAAGTTCTCTACCCGATTACATGCGATGTCAAGCATATCTCTACCTTAACACACATCAATTTTAAGCTACTAACAAAATCCTGAACACATGCTATCATGATTAGATCTAAATCTATACTTCATCTCTCGAGTTCATATAGATTATCACGGTAATTGATGGCCAAGCAATTAAACAATTAATTCCAAATCACAATAGACAATCCTCACAATAGAAAATACTAATTGATAACGAAGCATATTAAAATAAACTACACAATAAGATCCATTGTAATCTCAAACAAAGAATTAGTTCATTGAATTAAAACTAAGAATACACAATTGAATACACATTAAAAGACAAAGATAGAAGAAGATGAGAAGAAATAATCTATTGTCTGTAGATTTGACCCCCCCTCCTTGCTCCTACTTCAAATCTTCAATGGTCTCTAAATTGTTTCAATCTCCAAATCTCATTAGAACTAGTGTTTTTCTCTAATTTACTCTAATCTAATTTAATAGAATGCTCTCTAATCTCCTAATAATCTCCTCTAATCTGTGTTATTCCCCTCCTTTTATAAGCCTTTGTACATGTCTTTTAGTCCTCTTGGAAGTCCTTGAATCAAACAACTCGAAAACAATCCTTTTCGGACTCAAATTCGGACAAAATCTCTTCATTTTCGCATAGGCCAGCCCCGGCTGGACTTTTCCCTTTCAAAAACCCAGCCCCGGCTGGGTAGTGGACTGCTAAAATGCCCAGGACCCCAGCCCCGGCTGGGTCCTAAGGCTAAAAAACGTCCAGCCCCGGCTGGGCACCAATCTGCCAATTCATTTTCTGCTGGAACCTCTTCTGCTAAAACTGCCATAACTTTTAAACCGAGAGGAGTTACAGGGCCCGCGACCTATCAAATCGAAGATATCGATGAGATCTACAACTTTTGTTTTTTGAGCTTTCAGAAATAACAAATGCATGATGGTCTAAATTGGACTGGAAGTGACTGCTATGTAAATGACCACCCAAAACGGTGAAGTTCAACGTCCGTTGGTAGAAATTTCATAACTCTTTCATCCGAACTCCGATTGGAATGATTCAAGATGTTTCGGAAAGCTAAGAAAACGCTCTACAATATAGTCCAAGCTCCAAGCCAAGAACATGAATTGAACATAAAAGCATAAATGATGTCCGGCTTGCTTTTGTTTGCATTTTCCGTGCTTTTCCTTCCCAATAATCGCTCACATCGCTTCCAAACGTATAACCTACAAAATGAACACAAAATGCATGAAAAGTAACTAAGACACATGAATAAAAGCAACTAATTCAAGTAAAAGATACCGGATAAGTAGGTATAAAACCTACTTATCAAATACCCCCAAACTTAAACCTTTGCTTGTCCTCAAGTAACACAACATAATGCAATGCAATGCAATGAAATGCAACTAATCTATATGCATACGAATCCATCAGTATTGATAGAATCAAATCTATTCACTCGGCCTTAGAGCAATCAAGTAAACATGATAATACTTCGTATCAAAACCAATCAATAATTTCCTAGTCAATCATCAAATCTGAAACTGTTATCACTGGTATAGTGCGTGTGTGCTCAACAACAATGCTAATTGATATGAAAATAAATTTAACACATAATAGGTCTCTTTAAAGGCATCATACAATGAAAACTCACAAAATTTACGAACAAACTAGATCCAACTAAAGTCAAACATCCACCAAGTTCAAGAGTCCAATCCGGGATACTTATGCTTTACTTTTCATTACGGGGGCTTTTTGCTCTTTTCCCGTTTTATTGTATTTTTTTCTTTCTTTTTTTCTTTTACTTTTTAACCATGACTGTGCAATGTCTCATTCCATTAGGCTAACAGTGCTACCCCTTAGCGAGCTTTCGACCAACGACTCCCAGACCATAAAAGACCTTAGGGCGCTAGGTTTTAAGATACCCCTTCGGGCGTACTTGCTCAAGTAACAAAGGCCCCGAAACAAAACTAGCCACGGTATTTTTTTTTCATTTTTTTTCTTTTCTTTTTTGTTTTTATATCCCAAAATTTTCCCCCAAGCTTAAGTTTTTGTCTAAATTCAGTCATCTCCGCCTATTCATGTCTTTCATTCATCCAAACTAGTATTATCCTTAAGAAGTCCATTATGTATCAATTTAAACTTAATCAATCAACAAGTTGTTTTTACTGTGTTATCCTTATTATACCAGTTTCAAACAGAAAAAAAATTCAATTCATAACAAGAAATCACATCAAAGCTCTAATAGTCAGTACTATACTTGCCTACTCAATCCCAATCTCATCATTGGCCAAAATAGAATGTAACTATCTAACAGCTGGACTCATGCAAGATAAACATAGTAACTAACTATTATTTTTGAATTTTTTGATTTTTTTTAATGAACCTAAACTAAATTAACAACATATGCAAAATAACATAACATAAACTAAACATGCGATAATGAACCTAAACAAAACTCCCCCAAACTTAGCAATTACAATGTCCTCATTGTAAGAATATAACGATAAATAAAAGATAACTTCCCTGTAATCAGCTAAGCGTGAGTCGATGGTGGCGATGGCTGCGACGATCATTTTGTTATCCATTGGACCTCCAATACCTGCAATGAAGAGAGACAACATGGATTAGATTATAAGAGAACTTAATAAGCAACTTAATTCCTATATACTAAATAAACTAGTAAAGCATATAAATATAAAAAAATTCCTGGGTTGCCTCCCAATCAACGCTTGATTTATAGTCTTTCAGCCTGACTTTTTCTGGTCAATGCTATCCAATTCCTCTTCGAAAGTTGAGGAACCCTCCATCCATCGGAAATAATATAGCTTTTGGTAGGTTCCCATTTGTGATAGCCATCGAGTTAAAGTCACCTAGCATACTTTGTTTAAATATATGCCCAATTGAGAATGTTGAATAACTAGGTGCTTTTACGTCCGTTGAGCCTATGATTCGATTGGGGCTTTGAGGCTTGGCAAGAACAACGGGCTCTTCTTCTATCTTTTCCTCCTCATCCCACCATGGCTTCACATTTGTAGTAGCTCTCATGTCATAAAGAGCCTTGCTGACGACATGACTACCAAGCGGGCACGGTTTTGCAAATCTAACTGGACCCTTGATCTTTGGCCGAGAAGAAACTTGGGGCACTAATAACATTGGCTCATCCTCGTTGGTACTCATAGTTAGTTCTTCACCGACCTTATTTTCATTATCCCCACTTGTCTCCTCTTTTTCAACATCTCGTGTCTCATCCAGTTGTAGATTTGGCTCGGGCACTTCATCAATCTCGGAATCCTCATCATAACACCGATTATTTTGAGGACAATTGTTCAAGGCTTTGAGTATTTGATCCACATGGTTCTGCAGATTTTGCATTGATATCTCTTGATCAATCCTCCTCTCCTCATTTGATGCTATGAACTTGGACAACAATTCCTCCAACTTTGACTTTTCTTCTTTTAATGGAGGTTGATATGAGAATTCCGGTGTGTATGTTGCATTTGGAGTAGAGTATTGGTCTTGATAGTTGTAACTCCATGAAGAATCCGGGTGATACCCCCAAACTTGATGATAATTATCATATACATACTGATTGAGGTAGTTACCACCATACTGTACCGACCCAAGATTGATGGTGCATTGATTACTCGGGTGATTGCCAGCACAATAGCCACAGGTAACTGCCATCCTTCGACTCTGTTGGGCTGCGATAACATCCAACTTCCTCAAAAGTTCTTTAATTTGTGTTGACATTGCGGAGAGTGCCGCGAATCTGTCAATCTCCGCTTCCTTTGGTTGAGTCATGTTCGTGTATGGCCATTGATACGCAAAGTCGTCCATGGTACCTAAAAAGAGAGAAGTATAGGAAGAGAATTAAAAATAAAAAAATAAAAAAGTTTAAATTAAGACTAATTTGATTGAAGCTAATATTGGTAAAACTGTATTAAACTAATTCCCCGGCAACGGCGCCAAAAACTTGTTGGGTAAAATCTAGTTACGTACAACACGCAAGTATACGTGGTCAACAAGTAATAAAGCGATAAGTTGAGTATCGTTCCCACAGAGAATTATTTAATAAAAATCACCAAGTACTAACCCGTAACCAACTCAATCTTATTTAAACGAATGAATTACAAACTATATAAATTAACTACTATTCCACTAATTAAATTAAGACTATGGAGATTTAAGATCACAACTTCACTTATTGCTTCATTTAGGTTAACACACTTCTCATCAATTATTCTCTATCCCGAATTGTTAATCAAGAACACTAGAGTAGTATTAACCACCTCTCGATACACTAGTACCGTATTAACGTCAATCCACAATTAAGATAGAAATTTGATAAACACCTTAATCAACTAACCCACTATATCTCTATGTGAATTACAATTGAAGAAGGTTGAAGAATAAATTCTCTACCCGATTACATGCGATGTCAAGCATATCTCTACCTTAACACACATCAAGTTTAAGCTACTAACAAAATCCTGAACACATGCTATCATGATTAGATCTAAATCTATACTTCATCTCTCGAGTTCATATAGATTATCACGGTAATTGATGGCCAAGCAATTAAACAATTAATTCCAAATCACAATAGACAATCCTCACAATAGAAAATACTAATTGATAACGAAGCATATTAAAATAAACTACACAATAAGATCCATTGTAATCTCAAACAAAGAATTAGTTCATTGAATTAAAACTAAGAATACACAATTGAATACACATTAAAAGACAAAGATAGAATAAGATGAGAAGAAATAATCTATTGTCTGTAGATTTGACTCCCCCTCCTTGCTCCTACTTCAAATCTTCAATGGTCTCTAAATTGTTTCAATCTCCAAATCTCATTAGAACTAGTGTTTTTCTCTAATTTACTCTAATCTAATTTAATAGAATGCTCTCTAATCTCCTAATAATCTCCTCTAATCTGTGTTATTCCCCTCCTTTTATAAGACTTTGTACATGTCTTTTAGTCCTCTTGGAAGTCCTTGAATCAAACAACTTGAAAACAATCCTTTTCGGACTCAAATTCGGACAAAATCTCTTCATTTTCGCATAGGCCAGCCTCGGCTGGACTTTTCCCTTGCAAAAACCCAGCCCCGGCTGGGTAGTGGACTGCTAAAACGCCCAGGACCCCAGCCCCGGCTGGGTCCTAAGGCTAAAAAACGTCCAGCCCCGGCTGGGCACCAATCTGCCAATTCATTTTCTGCTGGAACCTCTTCTGCTAAAACTGCCATAACTTTTAAACCGAGAGGAGTTTTGGGGCCCACAACCTATCAAATCGAAGATATCGATGAGATCTACAACTTTTGTTCTTTGAGCTTTCAGAAATAACAAACGCATAATGGTCTAAATTGGACTGGAAGTGACTGCTATGTAAATGACCACCCAAAACGGTGAAGTTCAACGTCCGTTGGTAGAAATGTCATAACTCTTTCATCCGAACTCCGATTGGAATGATTCAAGATTTTTCGGAAAGCTAAGAAAACGCTCTACAATATAGTCCAAGCTCCAAGCCAAGAACATGAATTGAACATAAAAGCATAAATGATGTCCGGCTTGCTTTTGTTTGCATTTTCCGTGCTTTTCCTTCCCAATAATCGCTCACACCGCTTCCAAACGTATAACCTACAAAATGAACACAAAATGCATGAAAAGTAACTAAGACACATGAATAAAAGCAACTAATTCAAGTAAAAGATACCAGATAAGTAGGTATAAAACCTACTTATCAACTACTTTAATATATAATACATTAAACTTAATAAGAAAATACTCACTTGAAGCAAAAATAAACACCATAGTCGATCAATGGAAAAGAATAACGAGTAACAACGACAACAACAATGAACCAGACGAGTAACGAGTAACAACGACAATGACGAACAACTCAACGAGTATGCCGAACAACTAAACAAATATGATAGAGATGAAAAACACACGAACACAGATGAGCAACAATCACCGAAAACAAGAGTTTTTAACTCCGATTACGTTTAGTCGTGACAGAGGAGAGAACAAGGGTTTCAGCATGTGCAAAAGGGTTTGGTAACTGTAGAGTCCCGTACAAATGATAGGCGGTTATCACGTAATTTAAAAAAATAACCTTTTGCCATGTCAGCCCATTAATATTTATCTCTTAAATTAAGGGCTCTTAATTATAATAGTATTGTAAATATATATGATGAAATGTCATATTTTTGTAATTATTTTATTGGTGTATGCTTTTTGTAATTACTTTCATAAATGTACGATAATATGTAATTGTTCCTAATATTATCTATCACTTATTAATATTTATTAGCTCACATAATTTAAATAACTACTTTGACCCAATTTAAAGACAAAAAAAATTCAAACAATATATTTAAAACACAAACATAAATGCTTCTTTTTTTTTTCGGGGTATTACATTACCTCCTCCTTAAAAAGGATTCCGTCCCCGGAATCAAAAGAATAGAAAGTACATAATTATCAAAAAGATACGGATACTTCGCTCGAATAGACTCCTCTATCTCCCAAGTAGCTTTCCGCTCCGAATGATTTTACCACAAGACTTTAACAAAAGGAATTATCTTCCTCAATTTTAATTTAATTAGTTATTTAATTACCAACTTAAAGAATTTAATTTACCAAACAAAACAAGGAAGAGAAGAGGGAAGCAAAAATCATTTACCTTTTCCAATTTAAATACAATTATATACAATAAAATTAATTAATATTTAATTTTAAAAAAATATGGGTTATTACATTTTTCACTCCTTAAAAATAATTCCGTCCTCGGAATTTAAATAAGCTACAAAAAAAATTTTAGTTACGACGTAGCGCCGCCATTTGTAACGATCAACGCGAATAAGTCATCGATCCACGTAATTATCAATGTACTTGTAAAAGATTCGTCAGCTACCGTGTCAAGCCTTGGTAAGGTTGTTCGTGTTGCATCAAATTAGATCACATGATCCATCGTTGGTGCGGGCCGTCGCTAATATCTTTGAGTTTAATTCTTGTAAACGTACTCTTCGGAACATAATTCATAATCACAAAAATTTCTATTCATCCTAATACGATTCAAATACCCAAAATATTTAAAATTATTTTTAATTCGTAAAACGTTTATGTTCCACACATGACAAAGATTTAACAAATTATTTATATTTAATTTTACTTAAATTCATGCAAAACTCTAAGGGCATCCAATAAACGAAACAACTTAAATTATATCACAAACTCTCACTAAGTCCTTAAGAGCTTCAAAAAATCATAACCTAGAATCAAATTAGTTTTCAAATAATATTACACCAAAAATATATTACTACTAAGATCTCTTCATCACCATACCAAACTCCAAATCTTATATCCTACTATCTGAATAAACAAACTATAGCTTTCAAAATCTCTTAAAGATTCATCACTTATTGTATATCTAATCATTCAATGAATCAATCATTCTCTTAACGCAAACCTTAATCCAATAAATTTCATTGTCTCCCCATACTATCACAAAGAAAGTTCATAGAACATAACTCCAATATCCTACTAGAAAATAGCCACAAAATTGATCATTAACTCCAAATGATTAATCTAATTACCTCGATTATCAACAACTCAAATTATAAGAAATCCTCTATACTTAATAATTTTCACTTTATCATAGTATCCCATGCATCAATACACAAATCTCAAATTATCCACAAGCTTAACATAAATCAAAACCTAACTAAAATAAAATCCTCAATTCAACGATCATAATGATTGCCACAAAAAAAGAAATCTAAAAGAATAATTTTCCAAAATCAAATACTCGTCGATACAAATACTCGCATCATAATCACATCTCATATAAAATCACTTCTTATCTGTATAATGTATAACTTTATTCACCTCAATGATTAAATCACAATGAAAATCATTACTTAATCACCTTAACAAATTATTCCACTTCCCTCAAATCAACTACAAATCGAAAAGAAATCGACAGTTGGTTAAAATAGGGACCAACCAAACAAAGAACAAAATCAAATCAAACTCCTACGTTTACCTAATGGTTTACCCACAACTCACAGGTCAAGCCTAAATAGGTTTTCTACAAGAAAGAACCTAAGCTCTGATACCATCTCTGTAACACCCCCTTCCCGAAAAGGAAAGGGAGGTCACGTGCGAAGCACAACAAACGTCAAAATAAATAAACAGAGCACTAACAACTTCGAAATATTAATAGTGATATCCATTAATGAAGTACTAAATATAATTCTCCAACAAGAGTCAAAATAATCAAAACTAAAAAAATTGAATCAACCAAGATGGTCAACGCAACATTCTCATCACACTAGCCCTTAATCACCCCTGCAAACCTGCCGGAAGAAAAGCACAACATGAGAAAATTGCTCAGTACAGATACAGATATACAAAAGATATACAACTGATATACAAAAATAATTGAGACAAAATACTGAACAAAGCCTCAAGTGTAAATACGGATGAAAATATAATCTCCAAAAATCTGAATGAAATATATCTGAATAAACAAAATTGACGAAACTAATAGAAGAATAAAGAAATAACGAACTGAAGTAACTAACTCAATGAATTGAACTAAAAATAAACAAACAAAACTAATACAATGAAATAATAGGCTGAATCAAATGGTTGAGTTTTATTTCATGCCGAGTGAGCTTAGAAATATACATTGCCACACAAGCAAGTCAAAACAATGCCACATAGGCAATTGTCAAAATAATGCCACACATGTAAGTCAAATTAAATGATGCCACATAGGCAACCAAAATAATGCCACACAAGCAAATCACACATTGGACCACGAATCCTAAATATATGCAGATCAGATATGTGTGTTTGGCATAACATCACAAATCTGCAGAACAGAAAACTATGGTTAACCCATACGCCTCCTACAACATAACACCAAATGGCCCACTTCCTCCAGAGCCCAAAACAGAGACGCCGTGGACTAATCACACTGCCACGAAAAGTGTCATGCCTCTCATGCCAAGACGAAATGCCTGTGGTACCCCCACAGGTGGTTATAGCTCAGGTATACCTTACGGTATATTCTAAAAAATACTATGTCACAACACATGCGACATAATACCAACAAAAGGGTTCTATATGTACATGTTGAACCAAATCAAATTATAGTCACAAGGTCTCAAAAAGAAGGTAGCAACATGTACCGCTCTACAATTATCAAAAATAAATACTAAACATGATATCCTAATTCAAAGAGTACAAATACGAGTCATGTGTATCAACTCCAAAATAAAAATAATATATTTATTTCACAAGAAACAATTATGTGAAATCATAACAAAATTCGAAATAAGAAAATAAACGAACAAATCAAATTTAACAAGAGTATCGCTGAAAGAGTACGGAATCCGTACCTGATACTTCCTAACCATTTACAACACACTCCACAAAATCTTACCCTCAAATGCCAACGATATCAAATACGAAACGGTATTCATCACCTAAACATATTCACCTCAAATTAAATATAATCCAATTTAATAATTCCAAAATAATTCATAATCTATTTAATATGCCTTTAATCATCGCTTTATATCAATTATTAATACTCCAAAATATATATTCCAAATATAACTCTTTAAGTTCTTTCGTCCGAACTAATTACACAAATTAATAATACTAAATGTAAGTACATTTATAAAAATATGAACACTTCTATTTGGTACGACTATAAAATATAATTACTTATAATATTAAGATTTAATTCATTCCATATAATCTTACATATTTATTTGTATAACATCTCTTGCAAATTATGCAAGTTTTTGTAAACTTTAATTACTACTACTATATATATATTTTTTTATTTAAAGAAATCATCAATTTATTATTTTAGGATCTCCAAAATCAATCACAGACTACTCCCTCCGTTCAATCTGATTGGAATAAAGTGATAATAATAATAAGTACATCCGTATAAGTATTACATTAATAAATAAACTCTCCCATCTTTAAAGATCTCTCTTAGTTCTTCAATTACAAAAAGTACTTGCTCATGATAAATAAAAACAACATACTAAATTTAATAATTTAATATGGAACCACGTGATTTATCCCCAATAGTGATCAAAATCTCTAGTCTTTCTTCACCCGAGCCCCCTTTGTAGCTGTTCCCTTTGTCTCCAAAGTAACCACCTCTTCTTATTCAGTTTGTATAATGAAGTAATATTAGGTTTAGCTATTTATTAATTAAGTTGCCCTAATAAACTTCTATTTGGGTTAAATTAATATTAAGGCCCAAATTTTTACCACATAATATTATCTATCACTTATTAATATTTATTAGCCCACATAATTTAAATGACTACTTTGACCCAATTTAAAGACAAAAAAATTCAAACAATATATTTAAAACACAAACATAAATACTTCTTCTTTTTTTTTTTCCGGGTATTACACAAGGGGACAGGAAAATTGGGGACATAGATCAGCTTTTGATGATTATACCCATTTGCATCGGTTTCGAGGTTGTATCCGAATAAATTTCCGAATTTCTCCGTTTGTTTACGCACATATGAAGGATCATCCTCATAGAATACTAAAAGAACCAATCGCCCCATTATTTTCTTGCATCCAAAGATTTCCACTAGCTCATCAAGGCGCCATCTCAAAGAAGCATAATTTTTTGAGAAATCAATAATACAAATCCTTGATTCTCAAATAACTTGTCTCAATTCTTGCGAATTTTTATCCTAATAATGTTTAGATCCCAGCCTTCTTTACACCATGTTTATAAGTTTTATTTTGAGGAAAAAGGAAGGAAAAATAATTAAAATACTTCAAATCCTATTTGGTGAGTTTTTTTTAATGGAGGAAGGGAAGATATTTAGTGGTGAAGTTTATTTTATTTTTGTCTAAAAACTTTCCCTCTAAAATGAGATGATTAGGAAGGATGAGAAATGATGGAAAAGTTAAATATTTTATATTCAGCAAAAAAAAAATAATTCAAAATAAATAATATGACAATTTTATCTTTAACTATTATAACTCCAAAATTTTTAGAAATATAATTTTTCTCTTTTCTTTCCTTTATGGTGCGCCCCCACCCCCACTGTGACACCCCCAAATCCCTGTACTTCATTACCTCAAGATTTGGTGTTCATGTAATCAAAACATTCATATATAACTACTCAATCATAATAAATTGAATAATAAAAATCTGCCCATACAGGATTACCTTAAATAAAAACATTATCTCCCAGGTTCTCTAACCTTTAATACAATCATTCAAGTGAGGAAATAAAATTATTACATCACATCATTATTAAAAGTCTATCATCAATGATAAAACAAAATTACAAGTCTTCATCACTTGTACATTTTTCTCTTTCCTTTGCTAGTTGTAGCCTATAGGTTTATCTACTTTCTCATTCATAGCTGCAATAAATGTATAAATATGCAAGAGTGAGCAAACAAAGCTCACTTGAGATAAGAATAAATATCTTTGCAACATTTGCCAAATAATAGGCTCAATAGAACTGAATAATATGTTCTATTAATATTTTAATACTTGCCAACTCATAGGCTCAATAGAACTGAATGATATGTTCTATTAACATTTCAACATTTACCAACTCATAGGCTCAATAGAACTGAATAATTTGTTCTATTAACATTCTTAAATAAACTACTAAGGGTCAAATGACCATGAACCATGTCCACAGTTATAAGTAATATTTCAACTTTAACTTTGACAGTCATATGACTATAAGGACTCCACGTACTTAGGGGGATCAATCCTTCGTACAATGTATTATGCACAACCATTTCAACGCTAAGCGTAAACCCCTAAACATAGGGTTGTTCATCTCAGTATTTAAAGTACAAGTCCGCACCAACGAAAGTTTGGTTTGGATAAGCTTTCAAGGGTAATTGAAGTTTAATGATCATCAACTAAGGAACTAGTTGAATCCACAATACTTGATAATACAACAGTTGTTTAATAACAACATAGCTTAGAACGTTTGAGAATCATAGGTGAACTAACTATATTCTAGACTCATGCTTGAAATAACTAGAGAGCATAAGTATTGATCAAAATAAAGAAATGGTAAACCTTGGCTTGAACAATAATAAGCTAGATCTATAATCTTGTCAAATTAGAATTTCAGTTACCGAACATGCATTAGTTGATAGCAAGCTGGAAATAATGCTTACTTCACATGTAATAAAATATACGAAGTGATTGAACCATTCAACACAAGGAATTAAGGTTCAAGAACATTTATTGTAAAAGATTAGACTAAAGAAACTTGTTAAACTATAAACAAGTTAGAGTAAGTCAACAATGATTAGAATTCCAATAATTTAGAATTAAAACATGTTCAATGTAATAGATAGATTTGAAGCTTTCTCAATCAAAAGAATGAAGTTACACAATGTAATAATAGAACCAACTCAACGAAAGTGTATAGTTAGAAAACTTGCATAAACATAACAAACTAACTCAATAAAAGTATGGAGTTAGAAGACTTTCCTCGAGCGTAAGCTATAATATCAAACTCACGTTCACCTACACATAGGTTTAGAACCACAATACCTACTAGACATGGTAACATATCATAACATGTTCATTACCATTCACATTTTAGAAACTTAAGTGTTTTACTTCACAACACTTGTCTAACTTTCATTATGTATACTAATTAGCACATAACGCGTTTTCGATTTACTAATCATTTTTGCAACTTTGGTCGTACTAACCACAACTCACTATGTTATGTTAACCTTAACATTACCCATTTAACATGCTAACACAATCTTAGACCATGTCGTGACACTTTCCTAAGTCTGCTGAAATAGTAGAAGTTAGAATCTCAAACCAGGGTATGGCGCAGTTGCGCCATACAAAGGCTTGGGACCGGCTCAGTTGCGCTGTTTTTTGTCTCGGCACCGGCGCAGCTGCGCCGGTGTTCAGACAGATGCAGAGAAGGCTATGAATAGTAGCCGACTTAAGCCCAACAAACACGAATTTCACCCACCAAATAGTGAAATTAACACGTAGAATAAATATAACAATATCATAAACAATATTGCTCACATTTACAACCAATTAGCACAATTTAACACTAACTAAGACTATTTTAATTTCTCAAAACTCATGTTTTTCATAAAAACTCAACTTTTCTTGACATTGTTCTAGAAATCATCACTGTGAACTCACTAGTTGGCCAAATCATCTCATTTAAATTACATAATGCTCATATCTCACTAAACTAACATATACAAGCTTTAATTTATAATTTCTCATACGAATTGGCCACTAGAATTGATACTTTTCATGAACATATGAAAAATATATATATACAACTATATACTGTCAAAATTCCTACCGTTAAACCGAAATTTAGCATACAATTGTTGTTTAAACATAATCTCTATCATCATGAACATGTATAACCACAAGCAATCAATTGTAAAGCAACAATTCAATAAATTGAATTTCACAGATTATATAAAAGTTTTGCCATAATACTCATAACATAAATAATATCCAAGTTTGTAGAACATACCTTCAATTACCTTCTAATTCTTGCTAACCCACTAGAATTGCTTGAAAATCCTATGCTTCTCTCAAATTCTCTCTCAACCCTTCTCTCAATTTTATGTGAAGCTCTCTAGGCTAGCAACTAAGTTCAGTGCAAAAACTAACTGATTAATAAGCGTAAACAAAAGAAACTGCCATAAGCTTAATACGCATAATAAGTAACATTAGTTATTAGGATAAACGTATATAACATAAATATATTATATTTATTATTTGATTTGATTTGATTTATTTTATTTATCTAGTAATCTCAAAAGCCATAAGGCTTGTTTGGCAAATCATCTAAAATATTAAAGAATTAATATATTAAGCCTTGTTTGGTAAACACTAAATTAAATTACTTTAATTTATTTTAATAACTCCTTATAATATAGTTATTTGTCACACTATATTTAATCAAGCTTTCATATTTATTTTAATTAATTCAAATCACAATTAATTAAATAAATCCTTTAATCACATAACACAATACAAATAATATATCATTTAATTGAAATATCAATATAATAATCATTTCCTTAATTCATCAATTATTTATTTAACAAATAATTCTCCCAAATAATATTAAACCAATTAAACAAATATTCATTTACCGATAATCACATTAGTTAAATATTTATATAATTCAATAAATATTTAAAATTACATTTAAATATTCTAGAATGTTACATCATTCCCTCTTAAAAGGATTCTGTCCTCAGAATCACAATTCAAATAACAAATCGTCACATTCTTCCCTACTTACAAAGATTCTGTCCTCAGAATCGAAGACATAGATTAAACAAATAACTCTGGGTAACTTTTCATCATTTCAGTTTCGAGTTCCCACATTGCCTCTTCGACATTGTGGTTTCTCCATATCACCTTCACAGAAGGTATCACTTTCTTTCTGAGCACTTGTGCTTTCCTGTCAACTATCTGGATAGGAAATTCTTCATAAGACAAATCTTTATCGAATTGCAATGGTTTGTACTCGATCACGTGTTTGTAATCTGGATTATACGGTCGTAACACCAAAATATGAAAAACATTATGAATGTTTTCCAATTCTGGAGGTAGAGCTACCTCATAAGCCACTTCCCCCACTCTTCGTAGTATCTTAAACGGTCCAATAAATCTTGGGCTAAGCTTTCCTTTCTTGCCAAAATGAATTTTTCCCTTCCAAGGAGAAACTTTTAGGAAAAAAAATTTCCTACTTCAAATTCGCGATTCTGCCTATGTTGATCGGCATACAATATTTCTGTCGGTCTTGGGCTGCTACCAATCTTGTCCTGATGGTTTGTTGTACCAGTTCTGGTCCTAACAGTTGGCGTTCACCGACTTCATCCCAGCACAATGGAGTTTTGCACTTTCTGCTGTACAATGCCTCGTAAGGTGGCATGCCGATGCTCGCGTGGAAACTGTTGTTGTAGGCAAATTCTACCAACGGTAAATGTTGACTTATGTCACACCCTATGTTTTGATGATGACGATATTTGTTCACTAACCATGTTATATAATATTTCAGGAACATCAAGGAAGAAGGTCCAAAGTCAAGATGATTGTGAAAAAAGAAAAACTAATTTGAGTCCTAGGAATATATGTAAGATGTTAGCATTTACCACTTTCCAAAATAAGGCTCTAGGACATGTGCATTACATATATATACTTGCATTCATATTTGATGTTAAATGTTAATTAACTAGCTCATAATATGCATGGCCAGAATTGCTCACGCAAGGAATCAAATCTTGTTAAATAGTTATATACGCTAGAGCAAGAAATGGGGTAATTATATTACCATAAGTTTTGCTTCATAATATTATCCTATAATTCAAGGGATCTAATTGGGTGTCCAAATATAAGGTAAGATATATGGACACATGTCAGAAGATATTGAATGGTAAGATCAAAACATGACATCATAGATCATGCTGCACAATTTATGCATCATAAATCAATGGTCTTAATTCTAGGTAATTAATTAAGGTAACTAGTTGATTGCATAAATTACCATATGTTGCATACTCATAGCAGAAATCATGTGCCATAATCTCGCCCCATGATTTGAGTAACCCAATTGGTTAACTGTAACAGACCAATACGTGTTAAGATATATGGAAACATGCCAGCAATTGTTTATGGGCATATAAGGTAATACATTTCGGCTTTGTAATTGGGTCTATAAGTAATCTGCGTCAAGCCTTTCTCCCATGCAATGGAAATCAATTAAGCCTAAAATGCTGATGGCGTGATTTCTCAGAAAATAGAATCTATGTGATTGAAATCAAGCTAAGTAGATCATGATTGATATTGAACGGCAAGATTTGTGCAAAGTGTTTCAATCAGCATATCACAACATCAAATATGTGCAACGATAATATCCTAGAAGTGGTCTATATAAACAGAGTCCTTTAACATATTTATACACGAAAAACATACGCATCACGATATAGCATACAAGCTATGAAATTGTTTTTCACTAAGACTGACATTGATTGCATTAAGAACAGAGTTGTAGCTACGAAGAACATATATAATATATTCTGGTAATATTCTTCTTGCATATCATTTCATTCCATACTAGAGCCTTAAGTTGGTAAGAGATATATTGCTTGATCATTAGACCTCTAGTATTGTATTTTAATTGTCATATCTAAATCTATATTATATTGGGTAATCCTGTTTGGATTGATAACTTATTACAGTCAAGTTGAAGGAAAGCATAGGTGCTTAAGAGTGCATAGGTGCACAAGGAACAAAGGTGTTCAAATTTGATAGAACTTGTATTGTGATTGGAAAAGTTGAATAAAAGTGACTCTCCAATACTAGTTGGTATTGGACGTGGATTAGGCTACTATTCTAGAGGTTAGTAGTTGAACCACGTAAACATTCTGGTGTTTGTGTGATTACATTCTATCCTCTAATATTCTATTATTTATCTAGCAACCTACATTCTATTCATATCAGTAATCCAACTTATTGCATTAAACATTCAAAGAATTTTTGTTAAGAAATAAAAATTGGACATAGTTTGTGCCTACACTTATTCAACCCCCCCTTCTAAGTGTACCTATTTAAATTTCATTTGGTATCAAAGCTTGGCTCTACTTATCTTGGTCTTAAAGGTGACTTGTAGGGAAAGATTTTGACATGGCACAACTTAGAAGCGCTCATCATGAAGGTCAATCAACCAACCGACCTCCACTACTTTTTGGAACTGATAACTATAACTTCTGGAAATTTTGGATGAGGATATATCTCAAGCGAGACCCATGGGAATGGTGGGTGGTAGAGAATGGACCGCTAATCCCAAGGAAAGATGATGGTACTCCAAAAACTCTACTCGAGATGGACTCAACCGAAACATACATGGTGTCATACGATTCAAAAGCAATGAACACTCTTCTCAGTGGCATGGTGCAATCCGAAATAGATAAAGTTTCTTTATGCAACACATCAAAGGAGATATGGGATCCCTAGTAGTAAGTCACGAAGGAACTTCTAAAGTACAAGAAGTTAAGCTAAGTATGCTCATGCATGACTACGAAATGTTCAAACTGGAAAGAGATGAAACAATCAAAATGGCTCAAGCACGATTCTTGGTACTTATAAATTCTTTAAAGTTGCTCGACAAGTCAATTACACAAAGTGAAATCAACCGTAAGTTACTTTGGGCTATGCCTAAAAGGTTTCCATCTAAAATTACTACTCTTCAAGATTCCGTCAATATTTCTTCTACGGATACATTAACTCTCTTTGGTGAACTGGAAGAATATGAACATCCATTAAAAAGATATGATGACGAGGAAGAAGTTCCTCGAAAGAAGGTACTAGCTTTAAATGCAGGAATTAAAGAAGAGCTTGAGAATAACTCAGATGGTGAAATAACCATGATGTCAAGAAGACTTAAAGTCCTACTTCAAAGAAAGAATCAAAGAAACAATACATTCAACGCAAACAAATTCAAAGAAAAGCCAACCGAAGAAACATGTTTCGAGTGTGGACGACCAGGTCATTTTAAAAAGGATTGCTTCCAACTCAAAAACAAAGGAAAACAAGGAAATAAGGAGTTCAAAAAGCATAAAGCATTCCTAACATGGAGTGATGATGAAGAATCCGAAGTGGAAATAGATGCAAACGATGAACTGGCTCAAATATGCTTTATGGGACTTGAAGGTATGTTTCAAAGACAAAGTATCTTCCCGAAAGTGGATCCTTGACATCGGATGTTCACGCCATATGACGGGAGACAAATCTAAGTTCGTGGAACTAAATGTCAAAAAGAAACATGGAATGGTCACATTCGGTGATAATCGATCATGCGAAATAATTGGGAAAGGTAAAATCGGTAATGGTAAGGTTAACATTAATAATGTTCACCTTGTTAACGGACTAGAATTCAATCTTATCAGTGTTAGTCAATTAATGGAAAATGGACATCAAGTAAAGTTTGAAAAAGATTAATGTACAATTTTATATGGTACTAACAATGCTGCTTTTGTTGCCCAAAGAGAAGGGAATATATATACTCTTGATTTTGAGTGACAGGAGGAAGAATTATGTATTGTAACTGTTCAAGATGAAGCAGATTTATGGCATAGAAGGATGAGACATGTTCATATGGACCTCATCAAGAAGTTGTCATCAAAGAACTTAGTAAGAGGATCACCCAAAGTGAATTTTGAGAAGAAAAGTATATGCGAACCTTGTCAACTTGGAAAACAAGTACGAACATCGTTCACAGCCAAAAACATGGTATCAACCTCTTCTCCTTTACAATTGCTTCATCTCGATTTATTTGGACCTGAAAGGCATGCTAGTCTAAACAATAAATTCTATGCTTTTGTGATAGTCGAATATTTCTCTAAATGTACATGGGTACTATTACTTAGAAAAAAAGATGAGGCATTTAAAGAATTTGAAAAATTGATTAAAAATTTGGAAACCAAATACAGTCTTAATCTTATAAGAATCAGAAGTGACCATGGTACTGAATTTCAAAAGGATTTTATTACATTCTGTAATCAAAAAGGAATAACTCATGAATTCTCAGCACCTAGAACCCCTCAACAAAATGGAGTGGTAGAAAGAAAAAATTGTACATTATAAGAAACAGCTAGGACACTAATTCAAGAAAGTAAACTCCCAAAGAAATTTTGGGCTGAAGCTGTAAACACATCATGTTATGTACTAAATAGAGTGTTAATCCGCCCAATTCTTTTAAAAACACCATATGAATTATTAAATAAACGACTTCCTAATATAAGCTATTTCAAAATCTTTGGATCTAAATGTTTTATTCTTGACACTAGTGGGAACTTAGGCAAGTTTGATGCTAGATCTTATGAGGGAATCTTCATTGGCTATGCACAAAATAGTAGAGCATATCGCATTTATAATGTGCAAAAACTGTGTATCGAAGAATCTATACATATCAAATTTAATGAACTTAACCATGATATTCCAAAAGAAAGAGAAGAATATGCAGGAATTTTAGAGACTGCTGCAAATCATCATACCACATAAAGCAAAACAGCAAGACTATGGAACCAATCCAGCAAGCTGGATTAGAAGAACAACAAGCTCAAGATTCTATCCAGCAAACTGAATACGAAAATTAGGAACATATTCATCAAGCTGAAATGGATGAACAACAAGACCACAATTTTGAATCTACTGAAGAAGTAATACATGATGTTCAACTTCTAAAATCAGCAAGATACATCAAAAACCATCCTTCTGAAAACATCATTGGAAACATAAACAACAAAATTACAACAAGAAGAAAAGCACAAAATATGTGTGCTTTCTCAGCATTTCTATCCCAAATTGAACTGAAGAATGCCAAAGAAGCCATACTTGACGAGAATTGGCTTCTAGCTATGTAGGAGGAGCTACAACAATTTGAAAGATGTCAAGTGTGGGAGTTAATCCCTCCCCAAAAAGATGTGTCCATCATTGGAACTAAATGGGTTTTCAAAAACAAGCTTGACGAGTACAGAATAATTACAAGAAACAAAAAGAGATTAGTTGCTTAAGGATATAACCAACAAGAAGGAATAGACTATGAAGAAACATTTGCTCAAGTAGCCCGCTTGGAATCCATTCGTATATTACTAGCATTTGCTTGTTCAAAAAGATCAAGCTACACCAAAAGGACTTCAAAAGCGCCTTCCTCAACGGGTACATAAATGAAGAAGTCTATGTAAAACAGCCACCTGCATTTGAGCATGACAAGTTCCCGCATTACGTATACAAACTCAAGAAGGCACTCTATGGACTCAAACAAGCTCCAAGGGCTTGATACGAAAGATTAAGTAAGTATCTCTTATCAAATGGGTTCATACGAGGTAAAATCGACTCCACGCTATTTATTAAACGTCAAAATAAAGATATTATTATTGCACAAATCTATGTAGACAATATAATATTTGGTGCTACTAATAATTTTCTTTGTGAGTGGTTTTCCAAATGTATGCACAAAGAGTTTGACATGAGCCTGATGGGAGAACTCAACTACTTTATGGGCCTTCAAATTAAACAAAATCATGAAGGTATATTCATTCATCAAACCAAGTACACAAAAGAGTTACTTAAGAGATTCTGTGACGCCCCCAAAATAGGTATACATCACCTATTCTGAGTCGCCAAATACATGGTACAGAATACAAATACAATCTTAAATATAAAACATAAGCTGTGAGTTTTAATACAATTATTGTCTTCTAAACAGTATTCAAACTCAAAATAAGTCCTCAATACATTTATTATCACACTATTTCATAGAATAGTGAGGACTACTGATGCTATCATCTAGACAGTCACTCTGTACCCCGACTAGTCCCTGCTACGTTTTCATTTCCTGAAGAGAACAATGAAAGCAAAAGGGTGAGCTTAACTAGCCAGTAAGAAATATTATGACCAAGATAATGCAGAATAAATTATCGTTAGCCTTCAACAGTGTAAAACTGATACAATATAACAAACATCAAGTTTAACTGTAGCGGAACAAGCAATCCATTAGATAAGTCAAGTAGAGAATAAAATCTACTATCTTCTATGATTTAAAAGGGTTTTCAATACTTTAATCGCTGAGACTCAGCTTAATAAATAATCCACATCATCCCTGCACTACGAACAAGGATATTCATTAGTATCACAACCACAAATTGTCCATGCACTACGGGCCAAAGATATCGTATTTTCATCAATGGTCATAATCATGCCAACAATTGTCCATCAACGCTCTACGAGCCAATGAAGACTTTTACCACATCATTTATAACATTATGGTCATGATTATACCGAATGATCCCTGGTCATAATCATACCAAGTCCATCTATGCACTACAGGCCACAGATGACTTTCAACAGAATATAAACACGAGGATGATGACAATGATATAGGAATTCAATAAAACAAGTTCAAGAATTAATTTATCCAGGAACCAATAACGTCCAAATTGTCAACATGATACTGCTTTGTAGAGTAAAATTCAAGAATGCTCAGAAGAATATTTTCATGAAAAGATATTGGATGAAGCGCAAATATCAAGGATATTCCACTAATTTCAAGGAGTATAAAAGACAAAACTTTAACCAACTGAGTATAATAAAGAATGGAATAACAAAAAAATTCACCAAGAATGCGATAAACCGCACAAATAGGTTATTCCAACATAATATTAAATAATTGAACCAGGTCATGCGTAAACGCACAGATAGGATATTCCAACAGAATAATAAATAATGGAACCAGGTCATGCGTAAAGCACATATAAGATATTCCAACAGAATAATAAATAATGGAACCAGGTCATGCGTAAAGCACATACAGGATGTTCCAACAGAATGATAAATAATAGAACCAGGTCATGCGTACAACACAGACATGATGTTCCAACAGAATGATAAAGAATGGAATAATAGAAGAATTTCACCAAGTATAGGGTAGTCCGCGCATACATGTTATTCCAACAGAATAATAAAGAATGGAATAACAGAAGTTCTCTTCATGAATACAAAAGAAATAACACCACTTATATTAGTAGGAGATTGAATACTGCAGTAGTGTAGTAACAGAATACTCTTCTTCTTTCTCTCTTATTCTCTCTATACTTTCTCTCTCTATAGCTTGAATGAATTTGTGAAAAATAATGAAGAACTAGGCCTCTATTTATAGAAGATTTCTACCTTAGCACTTGTAATGTGAAAAGGCAAGTGGCTTAACGACTGGTGATGTGAAAAGAAATGTGGTTTGACGCCTGTAATGTGAAACACCAAGTGGTTTGACGCCTGTAATGTGAAACACCAAGTGGTTTGATGCCTGTAATGTGAAACGATAATTGGTTTGACGCCTGTAATGTGAAACGACAATTGGTTCGATGCCTGTAATATGAAATGACAAGTGGTTTGACGTCTGATAAAGGTAATTACTATTGGCGAAAGAGACTCTTAGATGATGACATATGGGCCCCCATAGAATAACCAAACTTACCACAATGTCTTATAATAGACTCTTTATATACATCAAGGATTGAATAAATATTACCACAAATCATTTTATTTTTAATCAACACATATTTAATCTTTCAACAATTATTAATCATTAATATTATAACTTGTCGTCTCAATTATTGATTTAATAATATAACATATTATACAGATGATACTGTGACAATAATTGAATCAATAATATAAGAGATATGATGCATCAATTACTGTAGCAATAATTGAGTATAACTGACTGACTTCTCACGTAAGCATCAATAATCAATACCGTGTGGTACTATGCATCCACGCGTAATACTGTACCTTTATTACCGGGTATTTCAATAGTTAACGATAAAACTTTCACCGTTATTTTTATAAAAAGATAATTTTGTCATTTTCTAACTCCAACAATAATTTTGTTATGGGGTCCACCAATGATTGTGTCGTTGTACAAATATTCCTCGACAAAAAGAATATTCCCCGACCAAACGAATATTTTATAACAACTTGCTTACTTTGCAAAATTTATAAATATTTCCCACAACTCTAACATTATATCAAATCCACACCATAATATTCAAAAATGATATATAGAAAAAATTAATCTTTATTCATAAAAGTTGGGGTCTTACAACCTCCCTTTCTTATGACATTTTTTCCTCAAAATTAGGGTACATACCTGGTATGACGAAGAGGTGAGGATACCTTGATTTTATTTCAGATTTTAACTCCTAAGTCATTTCCTCAACATCGCGGTTTCTCCACAAAGCTTTGACTTGAGGAACCTTGGAGCGTAGAATATGTTCCTTCTTATCCAAGATTTGAACAGGAACCTCTTTATACGTTAAATCTTCTGCTATTTTGTCCGGTTCTAACTCAATAATGTGGTTCGGGTCCTCCACATATTTACGTAACATGGATATTGAAAAGCGTTATGAACACGAGACATACTTGGCGGCAAAGCGAGTCTATAGGCTACAGTTCTTACTCGGCCAAGGATTTCAAATGGGCCAATGAATTGAGGATTGAGCTTTCCTCTCTTTCCAAATCTTGTAACTCCTTTCCATGGAGCCACACGTAATAACACATATTCTCCAACGTTGAATTCCACGTCATTTCGATGAAGATCAGCATAACTCTTTTGTCGATCTTGTGAGGTTTTTATACGTTGGCGGATAATTTGAATCTTCTTCATAGTCATACGTACTAATTCCGGTCCCAACAACGTTGCTTCACCCACCTCATCCCAGTATACTGGAGGACGACACTTGCGTCCATACAACGCCTCGAATGGAGCCATGCCGATACTTGCTTGATAACTATTGTTGTAGGAGAATTCCACTAATGGCAAGAACTTGTCCCAACTTCCTTTGAAGTCAAGGACACAGAGTCTTAATAGATCCTCAAGAGTTTGAATAGTCCTCTCTGATTGTCCGTCCGTTTGAGGATGATATGCCGAACTAACCCAAAATCATCAAGTGAATCTTGGGTCTCGATCAGAAACTATGGATACTGGCATACCATGCAGTCTTACAATCTCATTTATGTAAATACGAGAAAGACGTTCAAGTAACGAAATCGCATGGTAATGTTCTCCCACTATCAACAATGACCCAAATCGCATCAATTCCTTGAGAAACCTTGGGAAGACCAGTAACGAAATCCATGGTAATGTGCTCCCATTTCTATTCTGGAATTTCAAGTGGTTGCAATGGACCTTTTGGCACTTGATGCTCCACCTTGATTCGTTGACAAGTTAAACACCTTGAGATAAACTCCGCTATCTCTCTTTTCATATTGCTCCACCAAAATGTATGTCGAAGATCACGATACATTTTGGTACTCCCAAGTTGGATTGCAAATGGTGTGTTGTGCGCCTCCATCATGATCTTATACTTCAAATAAGAGTCGTTAGGAACACAAAGTCTGGAGTTGACTCTTAGCATTCCTTCTTCATCGATTCTTGCTTCCGAAATAGCACCTTCTTGCACTTTCTTCTTCATGCGCATCAGCTCTAGGTCTGTAGCTTGAGCAGCTTTAACTTTATCGATTAAAGTGGGTTCTACTCGTATATTTGCCATCATCACATGGGTCCCTGGAGTCTTTATCTCCATTTCCATCCTTTGCAAGTCATACAAAATGGGCCTTTGCGTTGACAATATCGCACTCGTACCCGCATATGATCTTCTACTCAATGCGTCAGCTACCATGTTCGCTTTTCCAGGATGGTATTGAATGGTATGATAATAATCTTTCAACAGTTCAAGCCAACGTCGTTGCCGCATGTTGAGTTCCTTTTGGGTGAAGAAATATTTGAGGCTTTTATGATCCTTAAATATCTCCACTTTCTCCCCATACAAGTAATGCCTCAAAATTTTAAGTGCGAAGACAACAGCTGCCAACTCTAGATCACGAGTAGGATAATTCCTCTCATATTCTTTGAGTTGCCGAGAGGCATAGACTATGACTTTCCCATGTTGCATGAGAACACATCCTAACCCTTTGCCCGATGCATCATTGTAGATGACAAATCCTTCCGATCCAGATGGTATTGCCAGAACAGGTGCCGAAATCAGTCTCCTCTTGAGTTCTTGAAAACTCTTCTCACATTCCTCGGTCCAACCGAATTTTGTATCTTTTCGAGTCATCTGAGTTAATGGAGTGGCGATTCGATAAAACCCTTCTACGAATCTCCGATAATAACCAGCTAAGCCGAGAAAGCTACGTATTTCTGTCACTAATTTAGGTTGCTCCCAGCTTTGTATTGCTTAAATCTTTGCTGGGTCAACAGATACTCCATATTTTGACACCACATGCCCAAGGAATGCTACTTTCTCAAGCCAAAACTCGCATTTCTTCAGCTTGTAATATAACTTGTTTTCACGAAGCCTTTCAAGTATTAGCTTCAAATGGTGCTCATGATTTTCACGGCTTTTGGAATAGATGAGGATGTCATCAATAAAGACAACAACGAACTGATCCAAATATTCCTTGAATACTCGATTCATCATATCCATGAAAGCAGCAGGAGCATTAGTCAATCCAAAAGACATGACTAAAAATTCATAATGCCCGTACCGAGTTCTGAAGGCAGTCTTCGGAATATCCTCAGTTTTAATCTTCAGCTGATGATATCCCGAACGAAGATCAATCTTTGAAAAGAATTGTGCTCCTTGCAACTGGTCGAACAGGTCATCAATGCGATGTAACAGATACCTATTCTTGATGGTGACATGATTTAACTCCCGATAATCAATACAAAGTCGTATACTTCCATCTTTCTTCTTCACGAATAGAACATGATCACCCCAAGGAGACGTACTAGGACGAATGGAATCGATGTCTAACAATTCCTGTAGTTGGGTTTTTAACTCCTGAAGTTTAATAGGAGCCATCGATATGGGGCTTTAGAAATAGGTTTTGTACCAGGTTCAAGATCAATAAAAAACTCGATTTCACGCTCCGGGGGTAGGCCAGGAAGTTCTTCAAGGAATACATCAGGAAATTTATTAACAATAGAAATATCATTCAAGACTGACGTATTTTTGTTTAAATCCGTGACATGAGCTAAGAAAGCTTGACATCCGTTTTTTAATAAACGAATAGCTTTATGTCTTGAGACGATAGTGATTGACTTTAATGGTTTGGTTGCTTGAATTCACATAGTAGGTTGGTTAGGAACATGAAAGCTAACAACCTTACGAAAATAGTCAATTTTAGCATAATGAATGGTTAACCAATCAATCCCTAAAATCACATCGAATGCAAGTATTTTCAAAGAGATAAGATCGACATGTAACGTGTGGTTGCCGATTTGAATCAAACAAGACTTATAAACCGTGGATGTAATAAAGGTTTTCCCCAATGGAGTTTCAACAGATAATTCAAAGTCTAATTTCTCCGGAGTCAAATTTAAACATTGAGCGCAAGTAGGAGAAATAAAAGAATGGGTAGAACCGGTATCAAATAAGGTATAAACTTTGCTAGAGTTTATGATTAGCTTACCCGTGATCACCTCGTTCGGATTCCTCGCTTTTTGGGAGGTTACGACAAACGCCCTCCCATGAACTACCAGTTTTGTCTTGTCTGGGACTGCTTTTGATGCCTCTATCCCAGCTGGACTTGACTTTGGTGCATGACAAAATCGGGCTAGGTGACCTTCTTTTCCACAATTGTAACATGCTTTTGACTGTTACGTATAGTTTGGACTGATGTGTCCCTCCTATCCGCATTTGAAACATACGACCGGTGGTCGTTCTCCTTCTTTAATAACAAGTGCTAGTGCTGACGTCTTTCCATCATTATTAAATATCCTCTTCTTGAAATTTCCACTTCTATTATCTTGGCTATGATTACCACGGAAGTGGTTACCATTTCTGGCATGTTGATTTCCTCCACGTTTGTTGTCACCGCTTCGATGACTACTACCACTGGTATTATCGACTTATTAACTGCTCTCTCTTGGTTGGGTTAACTCATTATCGCGCTCCAATAACTGAGCCCTATTTACAACATCTGACTACAAACACATTTTATGAGAAATAAGATATTGACGTATCTCAGGTTTCAAACCTCTTAGAAACATTCGCATCATTCTCTTCTCATTATCAACCAAATGGGACGCAAACCAGGACAATTCGGCAAACTTGGCTTCATACTACGACACGATTATGTTGTTTTGCTCCAGCTTGATGAATTCTACCTCTTTCATGTGACGAATACTTTCACGAAAGTACTTGTCATTGAAAAATTCTTAGAACTTCTCCCAAGTCATCTTCAGTGCGGCAGGTTGAGTACGCTTTACCGATTCCCACCAGTAATCTTCCTCTCCTCGCAACATAAAGGTGGCAAAAGGAACCTTTTGCTCCTCGGAGCATCCCAAGACATCAAATATCTTGGTGATCTTCTTTATCCACGTCTCCGCCTTAAGTGGTTTTGGCTCTCCAATAAACTCCGGTGGTCCCAGCTCCTTGAACTGTTTAGCGATAACCGTCTGAGAGTTGCCAGTGTTTCCACCTGCATTTTGGACAGGAGCCGCTCTTGCCTGATGTTGCATGAATTGCATAAAGCTTCTGAACATCCCATCATTCGTCATTTGATCGGTATTATTGTTTATCTGAGGATTATGGTCTTCTTGTTGTACATTATCCTGGGTATTGATCGTTGGTGACTCAACGGTCTCCTGTGCTCTATTGCTTATCTCCACATTCTCGGATGTCATTTTCAATTACTGCCACAAAACAAGGGTTAATTAACAAGCAACATAATATCCTTATACTCTGACTGACCAATTAAATACCAAATAAACTTAGATAGGTCATACTAGCGAAGGAATTCCCCGTCTCTCCCCTCCTAGTTCTACTCTCACATCTTAGCCAGGGAACATATCCCTAAGCTTTGATACCAACTGTGACACCCCCAAAATAGGTATACATCACCTATTCTGAGTCGCCAAATACATGGTACAGAATACAAATACAATCTTAAATATACAACATAAGGTGTGAGTTTTAATACAATTATTGTCTTCTAGACAATATTCAAACTCAAAATAAGTCCTCAATACATTTATTATCACACTATTTCATAGAATAGTGAGGACTACTTATGCTATCATCTGGACCGTCACTCTATACCCCGACTAGTCCCTGCTACGTTCTTATTTCCTGAAGAGAACAATGAAAGCAAAAGGGTGAGTTCATGTGACAACCAAAGAATTTGGAGAATTTATTAAAATCTCAAATGATTGATTTAAGGTCAAATAATAGACCTAGACAGAAAATAAGTGTATGCGTTTAATGTTATTGGGATTGAATTTTGAGGATTTCAAAATTCTGTGAAGGAAATAGGTGAATTATTCAGGATTAAGGATTTATGGGATTATGTTCTGTGTTTATGGTTAATGATGTGTTCAGAATATGGTTAAGGGTCATGGGTTGATCAGATAAATTACATCTGTGACAAACCCTAAGAATTTATTAAGAACGACAATGTTCGGTTAGAAAACCCTAACGTCTGATAAGAAACCCTAAAAACTGGTTCTGGAAACCCTAGTTTCAGTTCCGGGAATTCGAAACCCTAATTCGGTGCATGAAACCCTAAATTGGGAATTTAATGGCATAAGTGTAAATAATTAAAAGATTAATTAGGGTTAATCTTGACAATTGATTACAAAACCCTAATTTCAAATTTAGAACCCTAATACCAGATCTGAAAACCCTAATTTCAGATTCTGATAAAATGAAACCCTAATCTGGGTATATAACGGAGAATTTTATTGCTTTAGTGCTATGCATTAAGTACTAATTAGGGTAAAAGTTAATTAATTAACAAACCCTAATTTCCAGTTTTGGAACCCTAATTGTTCCGTCAGAAACCCTAGTTGTTCAGTGGTGGAAATTAATGGTTAAAATTAGCAATGTTAATTAGGAAACCCTAATCCTAATTATTTCAATATTATGAGTAATTAGAAACTCTAATCTAATTACGAGATTTAAATTATAAATGAGAAAAATTTAGTTTTTCTATTTAAAACCCTAATTGAGGGTTATAAACCCTAATCTGTGATTTTTGACCCTAATTGTGTAATTAGCGATTGTAATTATGAAATACTAATCCTAATTAGCAAGAATGAAAGTATGGATAAGGAATTTTAATATCATTAGTAAATCCTAATTATAATTTTGAAATGTTAATATTCTAATTTTTATAACCGAAATTTTGAAAATGTTAGAAACTAAGTTGTTAAATTTTTAGGGTCAAACCCTAAACTCTCAATGATCCAAATCCTAACCCTAAGGGTTTGCAATACATGAAAAATCCTAGAAATAAATGGGAAATGTCCAAAATGCCCTTAAGTCATATTCTTTAAATAAGGTAACTTGCAAATCTAGACCAATCTTGGGTTGTTCAACAACCCTAGCCCTAAACCTAGACTAGCATGTGATGTATATCCAACAAAATCAGCAGCAAGATAAGATCATTCAAGGTATCTAATTGATATATATTAGATTATGAGAGAGAATGGACTACTTTATATTTCATTTTTCTCCTAACCCTCCTCTCTCTAGAAATTCGAGATATAGAGTGATAGAGAGAGAAAAGATGAACCTTGATCAGTTCCTAGCAAGCCAATAACAGATCAGGAAGGCAGAAATCAAAAATCAAAGCATGAAAGTGGTATAAACCCTAATTTCGAAAATCCTTGATCTTATGTTAAATGTTGTTATTTGTTGTTCAAATATGTGTTATAAGGTGTCAATTAGAGATCTGGGTTGTTGGATCATGGATCCATAACACCTAGATGCTCGGATTTAATGTTTATAAAAATCTGGAAAAAGTTGGAAATGTTGTCTGACAGTCACATGTCAGGGATTCTAGATCCGTGTTTGTTAAGTATTTTATGTGTTTTAGGTAATGAATCTGTAGTATGACATGTAGGCTTCAAACTGAAACTGGAATCATGATCATATCATATCTAGATCGGAAGTTACGAGCGGTCAAAGACCGTTGACCGTTCACGAAAAACTGGTTTTTGGAAAAACCCAGAATTACCCAGACGTCTGACAAGCTATTTCGAGCCTTTGATCTTGCTGTGTGTTAGCAGTTAGGCCAAGTTGTTGTTGTTTAGTTGTAGTCTGGTATATAGACTACACATTAAAACCTTTAGATCACTTATATCATAACTGAAATAGCAGGAAATCGAGGTCAAACCACCGTTGACCGACTGTTCTTGACGAAATCTGGAAAACCCATAAATCGTGAAGAACAGTGCTCGACCCGTACTTTGACCGGCTTGGATCGGGTGTATAAGTTGTTGTTAGACTTATGTTTTGCTTTATTAATGTACCTTAACATAATGACTATAGATCTGAACCTTAATATCATATGAAACATTATCGGATCATGTAGTTAATCGAGTTGCAAACTGACCACTCGAACCTGTCTGAGTTTCTGGGTAACCTAGAAAACCCAGCAGGCCTCTGACAGTATTTTTGAAGGCTTGGATCTTGCCGGTTAGTGATGTTATAGTTATAAAACTTGTTCATAATTGTAGTATTACATTTATACTACAACATTAGCACTTTAGAAGGCCCAGAAATCGATCAGAACATAGATTAAAATCCGGTCAAACCACCTACCCTTGCGTCTGACATGAATGCTCAAGAACACTCAAGAACACCTATAGCGACAGAAAGTGTCGCTATAGGCCTTTAGCGACGGTTTATTTATTATTTTTCCGGAAATTAAATTAAAATTAGAAAAAATTAGTTTTTAATTATTAAAAATACATAATAAATTATGAAAAATTATTTTAAAGTCTGAAAAATAGTTTTTAACTATTTTGAGTATATTTTGAAAATATTTAATATTTTTGGAATATAAATGGTATTTATTTATTTAATTACAATATTAAATAAATTATTTAAAAATAGTTTTTAATTCATGAAAAATCATGATAAATAATATTATGGTATAAGAAAATATTTTAAGTTATTTTTGATTACTTTTAATATTTTGGGATGAATTTTATTAATTAATCAATATTAATTATAATTAGTTTATTTAATTAATATATTAAATAAATTATGGAAAAATAGAGATAATGATTTAAAAATCATATAAAAATGATTTAAGTATTAGAAAAATATTTTAAGTTATAAAATATAACTTTTGATATTTTGGCATGAAAATATTAATATTTTAATATTAATAGCAATTATCGGATAATGGATTTAAGTGTTTAAAAATTATATAATTATGATTTTAAGGTATTAAAAATACTTTGATATATTATAATTATATTATAATATTATGTAATGATTTTTCATTAATATTTTATAATAAATGAATATTAATGATTAAGGAATTATGTGGTTATTAAATACGGTTTTAAGGATTGAAAAATGTTAATAAATGGTAATAATTATCCGAAAATTATTACAAGCTTAGGAAAAATATTTTGATTGATAAGAAAATTATCGGTGATAATGGTTAAGTGTTCAGGAAGAGTTTAATTGAACTTAAACTCGATAAAAGTCCGACTAGACTGTCGGGATGATAGAAGGGTGTCGATTTCAACTCAGACTTAAATAGTCTGACTTAATATTAGGTCGTATGTGCTGTAAAGACTGATAGGGTTATGTGGTAATGTGTTTAGGTTATTCCGTGTATATAAATATAACAGTATATTATTGTGATGATATTATTCTAATATTAGAGATCTATATTATTAATATTAGGTCTTCGGATAAAGCGTTATTAAATTGCGTGCGGTAATCAACGGTGCAGGCAAGTTTTCTCATACTTAACTCTAATAAGAGTAGTTTATTCCAGCTTATGGTTAATCATTGCTGATTGCCATAAAAATTATACTCTGTACATCTTGCATGTATAAGTCAGGTATGAAAGGCTGATCACCTTCATTACCAGTTGGTTTAGAAATGTTTGTTCATGTAAAATACTTGTTCAGTCAAAATTTTGTTCCTGCTAGTTCACAATCATATTGTTGAATTATAGCCAACCAATTATTCATATTCTTCAATCATGATATATTGTTATGTTATTGTATATAAACTTGCTGGGCAACTTTCATGCTCACCCTTGCTATATCATGATAAAATATTGCAGAAAAGGCGAACGCGTTCGGATACAGGAAACGATTAAAGCCAAGTTCAGCTTGGGATATAAAGTGCTGCTAGTTGTAATAGCGTATTGTAATAAATATTGTTGTATAATAGATATTTTAAGAAAAGTGTATTAAGTTAAGGTTACTCGACCTTGGGGAATAGTGTGTAATGTAATGTATAAACAATTTATGTTTATATCTTCCGCAAATAGTTATAGAAATAGTATACCGAGTCCGCGGCGATTCGGGGCCCGGATTCGGGGCTGCTACAGCTCAACTAGCCCAGTAAGAAATATTATGAACAAGATAATGCAAAATAAATTATCGTTAGCCTTCAACAGTGTAAAACTGATACAATACAACAAACATCAAGCTTAACTACAATGGAACAAGCAATCCATTAGAAGAGTCAAGTAGAAAATAAAATCTACTATCTTCTATGATTTAAAAGGTTTTTTCAATACTTTTATCGCTGAGACTCAGCTTAATAAATAATCCACATCATCCCTGCACTACGACCAATGATATTCATTAGTATCACAACCACAAATTGTCCATGCAGTACGGGCCAAGGATATTTATATTTTCATCAATGGTCATGATCATGCCAACAACTGTCCATCAACGCTCTACGAGCCAATGAAGACTTTTACAACATCATTTGTAACATTATGGTCATGATTATACCGAATGATCCCTGGTCATAATCATACCAAGTCCATCTATGCACTACATGCCACAGATGACTTTCAACAGAATATAAACACGAGGATGATGACAATGATATAGGAATTCTGTGACGCCCCCAAAATTAGGTATACATCACCCAATCTGAGCCGCCAGATACATGGTACAAAATTCAAATACAACTTTATTTATACAACTGTTGAACTGTCGTATAGAATACGACCACAGTTAACTGTGAGTTTTAATACAAATATATGTAACTCTCATGGTTCCTCGACCACAACCTTACAATGGTACTTTACATAAAAGTATAGTCAAAAACTATTTTAGAAATTAAAATCTTTGGGAATTGCTCAAGGAAACCTTCGTACATTGGAGGCCATGCGTCTAGGTTATAATAGATATCATATGGCCACAAAATTATCCTTGGTTGACCCAATAGACCCCAAAGAAAAACGAAAAGATTACTATCATCTTCTTTCCAATGGTGAGTCTTCTCTTGACATATAACTATCTCCACTGTTTCCAAGTGAGTATTATATTTTAAATCAACTCCAAGATCATATAGGTAGTGCCCATAGATATACTCAGCAAGTGGATGCGCATAACCCTGTCTTATGATAACACGAGGTTGTATATCATTAGACATCTTGTATGATAGTGGCAAAACACCCTTCCAAAGTCGGGTTCACCTCACCCTATTTGATTCACCAAATATAACTACTAAATGTTGTATAGAATACAACACACTTTTCTATACTGTTTAGGGAGAACCTTCACAGCTAGAGACCACTGTTCTATTCCCCTGTTATCCTCGCTCGACCCGACCACACTCTTACGGCAACACTCTTATTACCTGAAAGGAATTGTGAAGCAGAAAGGGTGAGCACAACTAGCCCAGTAAAGAATATCATGACTAAAGATAATTAAATTATCAATAGCTTTAATCAATAATAAATCAGAGATTTGGAACATATGGTAGATGATAAAACTTTTCAACCATAGTTGCAGCGGAACGAGCAATCCATTAGAAGAGTCAAATAGACCATCAGGTCTATTATCTTATCCATGTTAAAAGTTCACCAATAATATTTTATCCCTGTAACATCAATCAACAAATCATGTCCACAATTATATGAATAACTCATAATCATAATTGTGATTTTGAATTCCTTTTCGCACCCAAGACGAAGATAATTTTCATCACATATCTTCACCTGAAACATAAAAAATTATGGTTATACCAAATAACAATTCATGCTCGTAATCATTAAATCATCTTTGCACTACGACCAAAGATATTCATTATTATCACATCCATGAATTAATATTTCATTGCTGAGACTCAGCTCAATAAATAATCCACATCATCCCTGCACTACAGGCCAAGGATATTCTTTAGTATCACGACCACGAATTATCCATGCACTACGGGCCAAAGATAATCGTGTTTTCATCAACGGTCCTGATCATGCCATAAAATAATTCATCTTTGCACCCTTGGCCAAAGAAAATCCATAGCCATAATCATACCACAAACTGTCCATCAATGCACTACGGGCCAATGAGAACTTTTTTATTAGTATCACAACCACAAATTATCCATGCACTACGGGCCAAAGATAATCGTTTTTTATCAATGACCCTGATCATGCTATAAAATAATTCATCTTTGCACCCTTGGCCGAAGAGAATCCATAGCCATAATCATACCAAAAACTGTCCATCAATGCACTACGGGCCAATGAGGACTTTTTCCACATCATTTGTAACATTACGGTCATGATTATACCGAATAATCCCTGGTTATAATCATACCAAGTCCATCTATGCACTACGGCCAAAGATGACTTTCAACACAAAATAAGTATGATGATGATGACAATGATATAAGAATCAATCAAATGAGATAAATGATAAATATTAAACATTTATAATACAATTTATCCAGCGTTCAATAATAACCAAATGTTATCAATCACTTAATAATCTCATAATCTAATATCATTAATATTATAACAATATTTTAATCATTTCTTAAACTTATAAACAATTTATTTTAATTGTTTACACTTTATCAAATAATGCATTTAATCATTTAAAAATGCCATACTCCTAAGATTTCATAATCAATGATCAAATCCCTCATCAAAATCTGCATATACCTTATATAGGATTCTTAAGCCATAACATCCTATTTTCTAATCTTATTACTTCATATAACATATTTAATTCATTTACTCATAACTAGTTCATTTTTATGAAAAATACCAAATCAGTCCCAAAAATATTTTTTTTCTTCTGAAATTTAGCAGAATATTGTCCAATCTTGAACATATATTTTTCTCAGAATTTTTAAAATTCATTTACTATTTTTCATACGGATAAAACTGCCGAATATTTAGACATTTATCATAAATTATACTTTTGTCCAAAAATTCTGAAATTTATATGGTATACTCCTGTTATATACATGTACTCCCAATAAAACTTTCACCAATTTTGGAGTTAACCACAAGAAATTATAAGAGTTTACTTTTAAAATAGTATTTTCCCATAAAATCCATAACTCTTAATCTATACATCCAAAAATCGTCAATTTTGGGCACAATTTAGAAAACTCATTAAATTATCATTTCAAATTTTTCTAGAATTTTTTAGGGTCAGAAAAATTATGAATCTGCCCCTGGCAGAAACCCTTTTTTAATGAAAATACTATTCGTATGAATATGAAGGATCATTCACCATGCATGTGGTAATCCACATAGATAGGTTATTCCAACAGAATAATAAAGAATGGAATAACATAAGGATTCACCATGCGTGTGATAGACTGCACCGACATGTTATTCCTAGCAGAATAATAAATAATAAAAATATGTCCGGCGTAAACGCACAGACAAGATATTCCGACAGAATAATAAAGAACGGAATTTTAGAAGAATTTCACCATGTATGCGGTACTTCGCATAAACAGGTTATTCCAACATAATAATAAAGAATGGAATAACAGAAGAATTTCACCAAGTATAGGGTAGTCCGTGTATACAGGTTATTCCAACAGAATAATAAATAAAAATAATATCCTTTACGAGTAAGACAATTATATCCCCTACCTTAAAAAGAAAAGTATTCCGACTGGTAGGGCGGGAATATACTTGAAGAAAACTTGCACTACGCTCAAAGCTTTCTTAAACTCTAAAGAAATACGCTCAAGATTATAGAAGAAAAACTCTCTCTAGAATTTCAATGAATTAGTAAGAAATAATGAAGGAATGAGCTTTTATTTATAGAAAAATAGACTACATAGTAACTAACTCATGAACGGACCAGATTGATTTACTTTAATCTGACGGTCCATATTTAAAGCAAAATCTTTTAAATAAAATATAATATATTCTATTTATAATCTAATAAAACGAATAACTTTATAAAAGATTTTACTATGCAAACACTATGCAGGCACTATACAAACACTATACATTATAAAATATAATATATTCTAATTATTGTCTAATAAAACAGATAACTTTATAAAAGTATTCTGTTTTATATATAAAAAAATTACTATGCAAAACACTATGCAGACACTATACAACACTATGCATAATATAATATAATATATTCTATTTATAGAATAACTTTATAAAAGTATTCTGTTTTATATAAAAAGCTTTTCTGTTTTATTACATTAATAATACCAATAAAACAAAATTGAGTGACTTATCACATAAGCATCAATAATAAATACCGTGCTATTTACCAAAATAGAAAAAAAATTTGAATACTTTTATTTCATAAAATTTGGGGTCTCACAATCACCACTCCTTATGAAATTTTGCCCTCAAAATTTACGTACGTACCTGATATTCGAAGAGATGAGAATACCTTGCTTTCTTTTCGGATTGTACCTTCCCGGTTATATCCTCTGTATCATGATTTTTCAATTGCTCATCTCATGTATTTCAGATATCATTCTAGAATATATCTTCAAATCAAAGGTTAATTGACATATCACAATTTGTCAACTTATCAAGTAAACAATTTCAGCTTAGGTAAGTCACACACTAGCGAAGTATATAACTCGTCTCTCCCCTCCTAGTTCTAGACTTTTATCTCCCCCAGCGACCATATCCCTAAGCTCCGATACCAACTGTGACACCCCCAAAATTAGGTATACATCACCCATTCTGAGTCGCCAGATACATGATACAAAATTTAAATATAACTTCATTTATACAACTGTTGAACTGTCGTATAGATTACGACCACAGTTAACTGTGAGTTTTAATACAAATGTATTTAACTCTCATGGTGCCTCGACCACTACCTTACAATGGTACTCTACATAAAAGTATAGTCAAAAACAGCTTTAAAAATTAAAATCTTTGGGAAGTGCTCAAGGAAACCTTCGTACATGGGAGGCCATGCGTCTAGGTTATAATAGATATCATATGGCCACAGAATTATCCTTGGTTGACCCAATAGGCCCCAAAGAAAAAAGAGAATATTACTATCTTCTTCTTTCCAATGGTGAGTCTTCTCTTGACATATACCTATCTCCACTGTTTCTAAGTAAATATTATATTTTAAATCAATTCCAAGATCATATAGGTAGTTCCCGTAGATATACTCAGCAAGTGGATGCATACAATCCTGTCTTATGATAACACGAGGTTTTATGTCATTAGACATCTTGTAGGATAGTGGCAAAACACCCTTCCAAAGTTGGGTTCACCTCACCCTATTTGATTCACCAAATATAACTAATAAATGTTGTATAAAATACAACACACTTTTCTATACTGTTTAGGGAGAACCTTCACAGCTAGAGACCACTGTTCTATTCCTCTGTTATCCCCGCTTGACCTGGCAACACTCTTACAGCAACACTCTTATCACCTAAAAGGAATTGTGAAGCAGAAAGGGTGAGCACAACTAGCCCAGTAAAGAATATCATGACCAAAGATAATTAAATTATCAATATCTTTCATCAATAATAAATCAGAAATTTGGAACATATGGTAGATGATAAAACTTTTCAACCATAGTTGCAGCGGAACAATCAATACATTAAAAGGGTCAAGTAGACCATCAGGTCTATTATCTTCTCCATGTTAAAAGTCCACCAATAATATTTTATCCCTGTAACATCAATCAACAATTCCTTTCCACAATCATATGAATAACTCATAATCATAATTGTGATTCTGAATTCCTTTTCGCACCCAGGACGAAGATAATTTTCATCACATATCTTCACCTGAAACATCAAAAATTATGGTTATACCAAATCACAATTCATGCTCGTAATCATTAAATCATCTTTGCACTACGACCAAAGATATTCATTATTATCACATCCATGAATTAATATTTCATTGCTGAGACTCAGCTCAATAAATAATCCACATCGTTGAATCATCCCTGCACTATAGGCCAAGGATATTCTTTAGTATCACGACCACGAATTATCCATGCACTACGGGCTAAAGATAATCATGTTTTCATCAACGGTCCTGATCATGCCATGAAACAATTGATCTTTGCACCCTTGGCCGAAGAGAATCCATAGCCATAATCATTACACAAACTGTCTATCAATGCACTACGAGCCAATGATGACTTTTTCATTAGTATCACAATTACAAATTATTCATGCACTACGGGCCAAAGATAATTGTGTTTTTATCAACGGTCCTGATCATGCTATAAAATAATTCATCTTTGCACCCTTGGCCGAAGAGAATCCATAGCCATAATCATACCAAAAACTGTCCATCAATGCACTACGGGCCAATGAGGACTTTTTCCACATCATTTGTAACATTACGGTCATGATTATACCGAATAATCCCTGGTCATAATCATACCAAGTCCATCTATGCACTACGGCCAAAGATGACTTTCAACACAATATAAGCATGAGGATGATGACAATGATATAAGAATCAATCAAATGAGATAAATGATAAATATTAAACATTTATAATACAATTTATCCAGCGTTCAATAATAACCAAATGTTATCAATCACTTAATAATCTCATAATCTAATATCATTAATATTATAACAATATTTTAATATTTTCTTAAACTTATAAACAATTTATTTCAATAGTTTACACTTTATCAAATAATGTATTTAATCATTCAAAAATGCCATACTCCTAAGATTTCATAATCAATGATCAAATCCCTCATCAAAATATGCATATACCCTATATATGATTCTCAAGCCATAAAATCCTATTTTCTAATTTTATTACTTCACATAACATATTTAATTCATTTACTCATAACTAGTTCATTTTTATAAAAAATACCAAATCAGTCCCAAAAACATTTTTTCCCTGGAATTTAGCAGAATATAGTCCCATCTTGAACATATATTTTTCTCAGAATTTTTAAAATTCATTTACTATTTTGCATATGGATAAAACTGCCGAATATTTAGATATTTATCATAAATTGTACTTTTGTCCAAAAATTCCAAAATTTGCAAGGTAAACTCCTGTTATATACATGTACTCCCAATAAAACTTTCTCCAATTTTGGAGTTAACCACAAGGAGTTATAAGAGTTTACTTTTAAAATAGTCTTTTCCCATAAAATCCATAACTCTTAATCTATACATCCAAAAATCGCCATTTTTGGACACAATTTAGAAAACTCATTAAATTATCATTTCAAATTGTTCTAAAAATTTTTTAGGGTTAGAAAAATTACGAATCTGCCCCTGACAGAAACACATTTTTAATGAAAATACTATTCGTATGAATACGAAGGATCATTCACCATGCATGTGGTAATCCACATAGACAGGTTATTCCAATAGAATAATAAAAAATGGAATAACAGAAGGATTCACCATGCATGCGATAGACTGCACCGACAGGTTATTCCCAACATAATAATAAATAATGGAACCAGGTCCGGCGTAAACGCACAGACAGGATATTCCGACAGAATAATAAAGAACGAAATATTAGAAGAATTTCACCATGTATGCGGTACTTCGCATAAACAGGTTATTTCAACATAATAATAAAGAATGGAATAACAGAAGAATTTCACAAAGTATAGGGTAGTCCGCGTATACAGGTTATTCCAACAGAATAATAATTAATAATAATATCCTTTACGTGTACGACAATTATATCCCCTACCTTAAAAAGAAAAGTATTCTGACAGGTAGGGCTGGAATATACTTGAAGAAAACTTGCACTACACTCAAAGCTTTCTTAAACTCTAAAGAAATACGCTCAAGATTATAGAAGAAAAACTCTCTCTATAGTTTCTCTCTCTAGAGTTTCAATGAATTCGTAAGAAATAATGAAGGAATGAGCTTTTATTTATAGAAAAATAGACTGCATAGTAACTAACTCATGAACGGTCCAGATTGATTTACTTTAATTTGACGGTCCATATTTAAAGCAAAATCTTTTAAATAAAATATAATATATTCTATTTATAATCTAATAAAACGAATAACTTTATAAATGATTTTACTATGCAAACACTATACAGGCACTATGCATAATAAAATATAATATATTCTAATTATTGTCTAATAAAACAGATAACTTTATAAAAGTATTCTGTTTTATATAAAAAAAATTTACTATGCAAAACACTATGCAGACACTATACAACACTATGCATAATATAATATAATATAACTGAGTGACTTATCACATAAGCATCAATAATCAATACCGTGCTATTTACCAAAATAGAAAAAAAAATTGAATACTTTTATTTCATAAAATTTGGGGTCTCACAATCACCACTCCTTATGAAATTTTGCCCTCAAAATTTACGTACGTACCTGATATTCGAAGAGATGAGAATACCTTGCTTTCTTTTCAGATTGTACCTTCCCAGTAATATCCTCTGTATCATGATTTTTCAATTGCTCATCTCATGTATTTCAGATATCATTCTAGAATATATCTTCAAATCAAAGGTTAATTGACATATCACAATTTGTCAACTTATCAAGTAAACAATTTCAGCTTAGGTAAGTCACACACTAGCGAAGTATATAACTCGTCTCTCCCCTCCTAGTTCTAGACTTTTATCTCCGCCAGCAACCATATTCCTAAGCTCTGATACCAACTGTGACGCCCCCAAAATTAGGAATACATCACCCATTCTGAGTCGCCAGATACATGGTACAAAATTCAAATACAACTTCATTTATACAACTGTTGAACTGTCGTATAGAATACGACCACAGTTAACTGTGTGTTTTAATACAAATGTATTTAACTCTCATGGTGCCTCGACCACTACCTTACAATGGTACTCTATATAAAAGTATAGTCCAAAACAGTTTTAAAAATTAAAATCTTTGGGAAGTGCTCAAGGAAACTTTCGTACATGGGAGGCCATGCGTCTAGGTTATAATAGATATCATATGGCCACATAATTATCCTTGGTTGACCCAATAGACCCCAAAGAAAAATGAGAAGATTACTATCATCTTCTTTCCAGTGGTGAGTCTTCTCTTGACATATAACTATCTCCACTGTTTCCAAGTGAATATTATATTTTAAATCAACTCCAAGATCATATAGGTAGTGCCCGTAGATATACTCAGCAAGTGGATGCGCACAAACTTATATTATAAAACACGAGGTTTTATATCATTAGACATCTTATATGATATTGGCAAAACACCCTTCCAAAGTTGGGTTCACCTCACCCTATTTGATTCACCAAATATAACTACTAAATATTGTATAGAATACAACACACTTTTCTATACTGTTTATGGAGAACCTTCACAGCTAGAGACCACTGTTCTATTCCCCTGTTATCCCCGATCGACCCGAAAACACTCTTACGGCAACACTCTTATTACCTGAAAGGAATTGTGAAGCAGAAAGGGTGAGCACAACTAGCCCAGTAAAGAATATCATGACTAAAGATAATTAAATTATCAATAGCTTTCATCAATAATAAATCAAAGATTTGGAACATATGGTAGATGATAAAACTTTTCAACCATAGTTACAACGGAACGAGCAATCCATTAAAAGAGTCAAATAGACCATAAGGTCTATTATCTTATCCATGTTAAAAGTCCACCAATAATGTTTTATCCCTGTAACAACAATCAACAATTCCTATCCACAATCATATGAATAACTCATAATCATAATTGTGATTCTGAATTGCTTTTCGCACCCAGGACGAAGATAATTTTCATCACATATCTTCACCTGAAACATCAAAAATCATGGTTATACCAAATCACAATTCATGCTCGTAATCATTAAATCATCTTTGCACTACGGTCAAAGATTCATTATTATCACATCCATGAATTAATATTTCATTGCTGAGACTCAGCTCAATAAATAATCCACATCATCGAATCATCCCTACACTACAGGCCAATGATATTCTTTAGTATCACGACCACGAATTATCCATGCACTACGGGCCAAAGATAATCGTGTTTTCATCAATGGTCCTGATCATGCCATAAAATAATTAATCTTTGCACCCTTGGCCGAAGAGAATCCATAGCCATAATCATACCACAAACTGTCCATCAATGCACTACGGGCCAATGAGGACTTTTTCATTAGTATCACAACCACAAATTATTCATGCACTACGGGCCAAAGATAATCGTGTTTTTATCAACAGTCCTGATCATGCTATAAAACGATTCATCTTTGCACCCTTGGCCGAAGAGAATCCATAGCCATAATCATACCAAAAACTATCCATCAATGCACTACGGGCCAATGAGGACTTTTTCCACATCATTTGTAACATTACGGTCATGATTATACCGAATAATCTCTGGTCATAATTATACCAAGTCCATCTATGCACTACGGCCAAAGATGACTTTCAACACAATATAAGTATGAGGATGGCGACAATGATATAAGAATCAATCAAATGAGATAAATGATAAATATTAATCATTTATAATACAATTTATCCAGCGTTCAATAATAACCAAATGTTATCAATCACTTAATAATCTCATAATCTAATATCATTAATATTATAATAATATTTTAATCATTTCTTAAACTTATAAACAATTTATTTTAATTGTTTACACTTTATCAAATAATGCATTTAATCATTTAAAAATTCCATACTCCTAAGATTTCATAATCAATGGTCAAATCCCTCATCAAAATCTGCATATACCCTATATAGGATTCTCAAGCCATAAAATTCTATTTTCTAATTTTATTACTTCAAATAACATATTTATTCATTTACTCATAACTAGTTCATTTTTATAAAAAATACCAAATCAGTCCCCAAATTTTTTTTTTCTAGAATTTAGCAGAATATAGTCCCATCTTGAACATATATTTTTCTCAGAATTTTTAAAATTCATTTACTATTTTTCATATGGATAAAACTGCCGAATATTTGAGACATTTATCATAAATTGTACTTTTGTTCAAAAAATCCGAAATTTACAGGGTATACTTCTGTTATATACATGTACTCCCAATAAATCTTTCACCAATTTTGGAGTTAATCACAAGGAGTTATAAGAGTTTACTTTTAAAATAGTCTTTTCCTATAAAATTCATAACTCTTAATCTATACATCCAAAAATCGCCATTTTTGGACACAATTTAGAAAACTCATTAAATTATCATTTCAAAAATTAAGAATCTGCCCCTGGCGGAAACCCCTTTTTAATGAAAATACTATTCGTATGAATACGAAGGATCATTCACCATGAATGTCGTAATCCACATAGACAGGTTATTCCAATATAATAATAAAAAATGGAATAACGGAAGGATTCACCATGCGTGCGATAGACTGCACCGACAGGTTATTCCCAACAGAATAATAAATAATGGAACCAGGTCCGGCGTAAACGCACAGACAGGATATTCCGACAGAATAATAAATAATAGAACCAGGCCCGACCTAAACGCACCGACAGGATATTCCGACAGAATAATAAATAATGGAACCAGGTCCGGCGTAAATGCACATACAGGATATTCCGACAGAATAATAAAGAACGGAATATTAAAAGAATTTCACCATGTATGCGGTACTTCGCATAAACAAGTTATTCCAACATAATAATAAAGAATGGAATAACAGAAGAATTTCACCAAGTATAGGGTAGTCCGCGTATACAGGTTATTCCAACAGAATAATAAATAATAATAATATCCTTTACGAGTACACCAATTATATCCCCTACCTTAAAAAGAAAAGTATTCCGACTGGTAGGGCGGGAATATACTTAAAGAAAACTTGCACTACGCTCAAAGCTTTCTTAAACTTTAAAGAAATACGCTCAAGATTATAGAAGAAGAACTCTCTCTAGAGTTTCAGTGAATTCGTAAGAAATAATGAAGGAATGAGCTTCTATTTATAGAAAAATGGCCTGCATTGTAACTAACTCATGAACGGTCCAGATTGATTTACTTTAATCTAACGGTCCATATTTAAAGCAAAATCTTTTAAATAAAATATAATATATTCTATTTATAATCTAATAGAACGAATAACTTTATAAAAGATTTTACTATGCAAACATTATACAGGCACTATGCAAACACTATGCATAATAAAATATAATATATTCTAATTATTGTCTAATAAAACAGATAACTTTATAAAAGTATTTTATTTTATATAAAAAGATTTTACTATACAAAATACTATGCAACACTATGCATAATAGAATATAATATATTCTATTTATAGAGTAACTTTATAAGAGTATTCTGTTTTATATAAAAAGCTTTTCTGTTTTATTACATTAATAATACCAATAAAACAAAACTGAGTGACTTATCACATAAGCATCGATAATCAATACCGTGCTATTTACCAAAATAGAAAAAAAATTGAATACTTTTATTTTATAAAATTCGGGATCTCACAAATTCAATAAACAAGTTCAAGAATTAATTTATCCAGGAACCAATAACGTCCAAGTTGTCAACATGATACTGCTTTGTAGAGTAAAATTCAAGAATGCTCAGAAGAATATTTTCATAAAAAGATACTGGATGAAGCGCAAATATCAAGTATATTCCACTAATTTCATGGGGTATAAAAGCCAAAACTTTAACCAACTTAGTATAATATAGAATGAAATAACAAAATAATTCACCAAGCATGCGATAGACCGCACAGACAGGTTATTCCAATAGAATAATAAATAATAGAACTAGGTCATGCGTAAACGCACAGACAGGATATTCTAACAGAATAATAAATAATGAAACCAAGTCATGCATAAAGCATAGACAGGATATTCCAATAGAATAATAAATAATGGAACCAGGTCATGCGTAAAGCACAAACAGGATGTTCCAACAGAATGATAAATAATGGAACCAAGTCATGCGTACAACACAGACAGGATGTTCCAACAGAATGATAAAGAATGGAGTAATAGAAGAATTTAGTCCGTGTATACAGGTTATTCCAACAGAATAATAAAGAATGGAATAACAGAAGTTCTCTTCATGAATACAAAAGAAATAACACTCCTTACATTAGTAGGAGATTGAATATTGCAGTAGTGTAGTAACAGAATACTCTTCTTCTTTCTCTCTTATTCTCTCTATACTTTCTCTCTCTATAGCTTGAATGAATTCGTCAAAAATAATGAAGAACTATGCCTCTATTTATAGAAGATTTCTAGCTTAGCACTTGCAATGTGAAAAGTCAAGTAGCTTGACGACTGGTGATGTGAAAAGAAAAGTAGTTTGACGCCTGTAATGTGAAATACCAAGTGGTTTGACGCCTGTAATGTGAAACGACAATTGGTTCAACGCCTGTAATGTGAAACGACAATTGGTCCGACGCCTGTAATGTGAAACGACAATTGGTTCGACGTCTGTAATATGAAACGACAAGTGGTTTGACGTCTGGTAAAGGTAATTACTATTGGTGAAAGAGACTTTTAGTTGATGACATATGGCCCCCCCATAGAATAACCAAACTTACCACAACGTCTCATAATAGACTCGTTATATACATCAAGGATTGAATAAATATTACCATAAATCATTTTATTTTTAATCAACACATATTTAATCTTTCAATAATTATTAATCATTAATATTATAACTTGTCGTCTCAATTATTGATTTAATAATATAACATATTATACAGATGATACTGTGACAATAATTGAATCAATAATATAAGAGATATGATGCAACAATTACTGTAGCAATAATTGAGTATAACTGAGTGACTTCTCACGTAAGCATCAATAATCAATACCGTGTGCTACTATGCAACCACGCGTAATATTGTACCTCTATTACTGGGTATTTCAACAGTTAACGATAAAACTTTCGCCGTTATTTTTATAAAAAGATAATTTTATCATTTTTGAACTCTGACAATAATTCTGTTATAGGGTCCACCAATGATTGTGTCGTCGTACGAATATTCCCCGACAAAAAAAATATTCCCCGACCAAACGAATATTTTATAACAACTTGCTTACTTTGAAAAATTTATAAATATTACCCACAACTATATCATTATATCAAATCCACACCATAATATTCAAAAATGATATATAGAGAAAATTAATCTTTATTCATAAAAGTTGGGGTCTTACATATTCGAGTTTAATAATTCAAACTCAAAGACCACACCAATGAGTACATCAATAAAAGTCACAACAGATGAACAAGGTACAGATGTAGAGGTAACAAAATACAGAGGTATGATTGGATCCCTACTATATTTAACTGCTTCTAGACCTGATATAATGTACATTGTGTGTCTATGTGCTCGGTTTTAGGCCAAACCCAAAGAATCCCACTTACAGGATGTTAAAAAAATATTTAAATATTTGAGTGGTACTACTAATTTAGGATTATTTTATCCAAAATGTGACAATTTTGATCTAATGGGTTATTCAGATACTGACTATGCAAGTTGTCAAATAGATAGAAAAAGCTCAAGCGGTGCATGTACATTTTTGGGACAAAGTCTTGTCTCATGGCACATCAAAAAACAAACGTCAGTCGCTCTATCTACCACTAAGGGTGAATATTTAGCAGCAGGAAGTTGCTGCTCCCAAATTTTATTGATGCGTCAAACACTATGTGACGTTGACATCATATGTGAAAATGTACCCATATAGTGTGATAATACAAGAACCATAGCCATTTCTAAAAATCCAGTACTACATTCTCGCACAAAACACATAGAAGTACGCCACCATTTTCTTTGAGACAATGTGTCCAAAGGGTTAATAAGATTAATATTTATTCCCACTGAGCATCAACTAGCAGATATATATACAAAACCTCTAGGGGAAGAAAGATTCAGTACTCTAAGGAGAGAACTCGACATGTGTCTAATACAAATATGAACCAAGTGGATTAAAGCGATTAGACAGCCAAATTACTGGCGTATCTATTCAGCCATAATTACGCCCATTAAAATCTATTCTGATTTTCATTCCCAAAGCCGGCTTCACCACTTCCCATATCTCGATAACGTATTCTATACATAAATTCTAGAAGCCGCCTTACCCTCTCTCTGTCTTTGACTCTCCAGTCTCTGCATATCTCCTATCCCCTCTCCCTCATCTCATTCGACTCAATTCCTCTCTGCAACAATAAAAACTAGGCGTGGAAAACAACTTTGTGATGAATCTGAAGACGAAATCTCACCTCCCTCTCCACCATCTCAACCACCGGTTACTCGACGACTGAAACGAAGGCCATCCTCTGTCACAATCATCTCCGGTGGTTTATCCCCTGCCGAATTCGAAGCTAGTCTACCTTCTCCACCTCCAACCGGGACATCGACAGGTCAGAAACGATGCAAGATCACCGATCCCTCACCTGGATCGTCTTCGATACCGATAACTCCCCTCTCCGTCTCCTTGCATGATGTACCTGATGATTTTTTTAGAGGCCATAATTTGGAACTCCGTTTTAAAACCTCTATCTGCCAAAAATCTTTTGTCTATAAAAAATTGATCGACATGTTTTACTACCAAAACTCGCCCCTTCATCTTCTCTTTGAGTCACGTGGTCTGTCTTCATTAAGTACTCTTCCCTCGGTAGCCTACCCAAAATTAGTTCAGCAGTTTTATACCATTCTTGAGAATAATGGCGACTGTTACACTTCCTTTGTTAAAGGTAAATCCTTGTTCTTCACAGCTATGGATTTAGGGAGTATACTGTCAATCCCATACACCGGGGACTGTCCCTTCTCTCTTAAAGGACCTATCTCTACTCCTCTGTCTCCCTTAGTACAACTTCACATTGTCTTGGATGATCCAACAGTGTCCTCTTTCACCCTTCCAAAAACCACCGAAGTGTCTCCTCTTGCAGTTGTTCTACACAAACTGTTACGATATAATCTCCTCCCTCGTCTTGGTGGTGGAGCTTAATTCACGTATCAAGATTTGGTCTTGGTGGCCTTAATAATGACCGACCAAACATTTAATTTTTCACTGATGATGCTCAAACACATGATTCACTGTGTCAAACATTCCAAAAAGTGTCTGCCCTACAGCTGCTTCCTCACCAAACTCTTTACTCACTTCCAAATTCCACTCGACGATGAGGGTTCCATCCAATTAACAGAGTCTATAGATTCTACCTATCTCAAAGGGGCTCACATCACTCTAATTAAAGGAAAGTTCATCTGTGTGGTACCCAAAATTGCCAAACCCATACCTCCTATTTCCTCGCCTTCCTCCCCGGACATTCTCACTATCCTTCACACCATTGCAAATAATCAAGCCCAAATCACTTCTAATGTCATAGATATTCAACTCAGTCTCTCCGTCCTTGAAAAGGGCAAACTTCCCATCCGTCATTCTGACCTTCAGGCTATGTTTTGCAATGTGAAAGATGAATGCATAGACATTCAAGCTGGATTCAAGTTGCAGACTCGCGCGATGGTCGAAGCCCTACAACGGAAGATGAACCGCAACGCCTGTCAATTAAGCACGGAGCTCAAGTTCATCAGCCATCAAATTGGGACTCTTGGATGATATACAGAGCGTCGCATGAATGACGAGGAGTTGCAAGAAGACCAAGTCCAAGCGCGCATACCTGAATGGCCTCAATACAACTGGATGGCAGAATTTCAAGGCGACTTTTTGAACCTGCCTCTCCCACCTCCCACCTTCATTGCTCGTCCTCCCCGCTTTGCCAACTCACTGTCCCTTAAGGAGATCGAACACCGCAGGCGTCACCGGCCCTATTTCACAGCTCGCGAGGCCAATCATGTTAATCTCGATGAGGAGGATGCCAAGACACCCTGCCCCTCTTTGGCTTCTCGACACACCTTTTTGATGGATGCCAAAGGGGGAGAAGAATTATAATTATGTCTGCTTCTCAAAGACAATTTTTTAAATTTTCATGCATGATAACTTTTGGCTTTAAGACTATTATTTAAATTTGTTGATGGATGATGGTTTAATAGTTACTATAACTTTTGCTTAACATATTGTGGACTAACCAGAAAATGCAGGGTTACTGTTAAACGTTTCATAAACTGCAAAAAGCAGGGTTACTCAAACACTATATATATGCAGTCATTAGTATGCATAAACTGAGGGGGAGCTGTAACTCTCTTGAAATGCATGGCTTTAGGGGGAGCCATAATTATTTTGTTGTCATCATCAAAAAGGGGGAGAATGTTGACTTATGTCACACCCTATGTTTTGATGATGACCATATTTGTTCACTAACCATGTTATATAATATTTCAGGAACATCAAGGAAGAAGGTCCAAAGTCAAGATGTTTGTGAAGAAAGAAAAACTAATTTGAGTCCTAGGAATATATGTAAGATCTTAGCATTTATCACTTTCCAAAATAAGGCTCTAGGACATGTGCATTACATATATATACTTGCTTTCATATTTGTTGTTACATGTTAATTAACTAGCTTATAATATGCATGGCCAGAATTGCTCACGTAAGGAATCAAATCTTGTTAAATAGTTATATACGGTAGAGCAAGAAATGGGGTAATTATATTACCATAAGTTTTGCTTCATAATATTGAATGGTAAGCTCAAAACATGACATCATAGATCATGCTTCATCATGCTGTACAATTTATGCGTCATAAATTAAGGGTCTTAATTCTAGGCAATTAATTAAGGTAACTAGTTGATTTCATAAATTACCATATGTTGCATACTCATAGCAGAAGTCATGTTCCATAATCTCGCCCCACGATTTGAGCAACCTAATTGGTTAACTCTAACGGACCAATACGTGTTAAGATATATGGAAACATGCCAGCAATTGTTTATGGGCATATAAGGTAATAAACTCTGGCTTTGTAATTGGGTCTATAAGTAATCTGCGTCAAGCCTTTCTCCCATGTAATGGAAATCAATTAAGCCTAAAATGCTGATGGCGTGATTTCTCTGAAAATAGAATCTCTGTGATTGAAATCAAGCTAAGTAGATCATGATTGATATTGAACGACAAGATTTGTGCAAAGTGTTTCAATCAGCATATCACAGCAGCAAACATGTGCAACAATAATATCCTAGAAGCGGTCTATATAAACAGAGTCCTTTAACATATTTATACACGAAAAACATACTCACCACGACATATCATACAAGCTATGAAATTGTTTTTCACTAAGACAGACATTGATTGCATTAAGAACAGAGTTGCAGCTACGAAGAACATATATAATATATTCTGGTAATATTCTTCTTGCATATCATTTCATTCCATACTGGAGCCTTAAGTTGGTAAGAGATATATTGCTTGATCATTAGACCTCTAGTATTGTATTTTAATTGTCATATCTAAATCTATATTGTATTGGGTAATCCTGTTTGGGTTGATAACTTATTACAGTTAAGTTGAAGGAAAGCATAGGTGCTTAAGAGTGCATAGGTGCACAAGGAACAAATGTGTTCAAATTTGATAGAACTTGTATTGTGATTGAAAAAGTTGAATAAAAGTGAGTCTCCAATACTAGTTGGTATTTGACGTGGATTAGGCTACTATTCTAGAGGGTAGTAGTTGAACCACATAAAAATTCTGGTGTTTGTGTGATTACGTTCTATCCTCTAATATTCTGTTATTTATCCAGCAACCTGCATTCTATTCATATCAGTAATTCAGCTTGCTGCATTAAACATTCAAAGAATTTTTGATAAGAAATAAAAATTGGACATAGTTTGTGCCTACACTTACTCAACCCTCCTTCTAAGTGTACCTATTTAAATTTCAGTAAATCTTCATCCCAACTTCCTTTGAAATCCATGATGCATGCTCTCAGCATATCTTCCAATGTTTGGATTATTCGTTCGCTTTGTCCGTTGGTTTGTGGTATGTTGTACTCATTCGTAACTGTGTTCCCATATATTCTTGTAGTCTCTTCCAGAAGTTTGATGTGAACATTGGATCTCTATTTGACACAATTGACACTGGAACTCCATGACTTGACACGATCTCTTTAACGTACAATCTCGCTAGCTGATCAAGATTAAATCTAATCTTTATTGGCAAAAAGTGTGCATATTTTGTCAATTTGTCCACAATTACCCATATCACATCGTATCCTTTCTGAGTCGTTGGAAGTTCTACCACAAAAAACATTGTGATATGTTCCCATTTCCATTCCGGTATTTCCAACGGTTGAAGTAACCCGCTTGGTCGTTGATGTTCAGCTTTCACTTTCTGACACGTCAAACATTTTGCAATGCATTCTGTAACGTCTCTTTTCATATTCGGCCACCAAAAATGTCATCGCAAATCTTGATACATCTTTGTACTTCCTGGATGAATCGAATATCTTGTGTTGTGTGCTTTGGTCAAGATTTCTTCTTTAAGCTCTGGTACTGCTGGAACCCAAATTCTTTCCTCGAATCATAGTAGTCCTTCGGTGTCGTTCTTGTATTTTACATCGCTACCCTCAACCACTTTCTCTTTGATCGTTTTGCATTCTTTATCTTGTAGTTGATCACTCTTCACTTTCTCCACCAAAGTTGGACTAGTATCTATATGTAATAGTCGTTCATCGGATTCCTTTGGAAATTTGATTTCCAACTCTAGCTTTGCCATTACTGAAATAAGCTCTTCCTGCGTAGTTATCAGCATCAATTTCTCCCGAACTTTTCTACTCAAAGCATCTGCAACCATATTCGCTTTTCCCGGGTGATAAAAGATCTCACAATCGTAATCCTTTATAAATTCCATCCATCTCCTTTGCCGCATATTCAGGTCCTTCTGTGCGAAAATATACTTCAAACTTTTATGATCTGTGTAGATTTTACATTTCTCTCCATAGAGATAGTGTCTCCATATCTTGAGAGCAAACACTACTACAACCAATTCCAAATCATTAGTCGGATAACCTTTCTCATAATCCTTCAGTTGTCTTGATGCATACGCAATAACTTTGCCATTCTGCATATGAACACATCCCAACCCTTTATGTGAGGCATCACTATACACCACAAAGTTACATGTACTATCTGGTAATGATAATACATGTGCCATGCTTAATTTCTTCTTTAAATCCTAGAAACTTTCTTCACATTTCTCTGTCCAAACAAATTTCCCAGCTTTCTTGGTGAAAATTGTTAATGGAGTAGCTATCATAGAAAAATCTTGAATAAATCATCTGTAATAACAGGCCAGTCCCAAGAAACTCCTCACTTCCGACGGTGTTCTTGGTTGTTCCCAATTGATTACAGCTTCCACTTTTTTATGGATCCACGGAAATCCCATCTTTGTCAATCATGTGCCTGAGAAATTGCACACGATCTAGCCAAAATTCGCATTTAGAGAATTTCGCGTACAACTTTTCTTTTCTTAGTGTTTCCAATGTCAAACGTAAGTGTTCCACATGTTTTTGAGTTTTGGAATACACTAGAATGTCGTTGATGAATACCACTACAAACTTGTCTAAGAATGGTTTAAACACCTTATTCATCAAATCCATGAATGCAGCAGGTGCATTGGTTAAACCAAAAGACATCACCAGAAACTCATAATGTCCATACCGAATTCTGAATGCCGTTCGTGGTATATCCTCCTTCCTCACTTTCAACTGGTGATACCCACTTCTCAAATCTATTTTCAAAAAGTATTTAGCACCCTTCAACAGGTCAAACAAGTCATCTATTCTTGGTAATGGATATTTATTTTTAATAGTGACTTTGTTTAATTCTCTATAATCAATGCAAAGATGCATTGACCCATCCTTCTTCTTCACGAATAACATTGGCGCTCCCCACGGTGATACGTTTGGTTGAATATACTTTTCGTCTAACAATTCTTACAACTGTACCATCAGTTCCTTCATTTCTACTGGAGCCATTCTGTACGGGGCCTTCGATATCGGTGTTGTCCCAGACACTAAGTCGATCACGAACTCAATCTCTCTGTCAAGCGAAAGTCCTGACAAATCCTCTGGAAACACATCCTCAAATTCCCTCACCACTGGTATCTCTTCCAATTTCACATTCTTTTTCTGAGTATCGACTATGTAAGCTAAATAGTCCACACATCCTTGACTCAACAATTTCTTGGCCTGCATAATCGTCAGACATTTCATTTGTCTAGGCGATTTACTACCATAGAACACTACATTTGACGGAGTCATAAGGTTTACACATTTCTTTTGGCAATCAATTACCGCTCCATATTTTAACAGCCAATCCATTCCCAAAATAACATCAAACTCTCTTAATCTAATCAGAATCAAATCTACCACTAGGATATTCTCCTTAATGTTCACCCTACAGTTCTTGTATACGAATCTAACAGGGATTATCTCTTTATTCACAATCTCTATGTTCAAAGGGAAATTCAATTCTTCTCTAGGCAATCCTAACCTCTTAGCAAATTCATCAAAGATAAACGAGCAAGTAGCACCCGAATCAAATAATACATAAGCATCAATATCATTGATTGGGATAATACCTGACACGACATCTTTTGATTGCACAACATCTTGCACAGTCATGTTAAAGGTTCTAACTGTGGGTTTGTTTGATGTTGTACCTCCATTGTTACCTCCATTGCTTCTGATTGTCACTCCATCCTTCTTCTTAGGGCATTCACGAGCAAAGTGATCCTTGGATCCGCACATGAAACACACGTTCTTCTTAGGTTGAGTGCAATTTGGGGCGATGTGACCCTCCTGGCCACAATTGAAGCATACTTATTTCCCCATTAAGCACACACCCTTGTGAAACTTACCGCATGTAGCACATACTTCAAACTTCTTGATCTGCTGGTTACCCTGTTGGTTTCCAGTACCCACGTTTCCATTCCACTTCCTCTTTAAGTTGTTGTTGTTATTGTTGTTGTTGTTTCCACCACTACCACCTCCATTCTTGATTTCCACCTTGTTCTTCTTCTTCTTCTTCTTCTTCTGTTCCTGATTGAACTTTATCACTGCGTCGTCTCCACCCTCAGTGAGTATTTCTTTCTCCATCACTGCTACGAAAGTCTTCAATTAAAATAGGGAAACCCTACTGTACAACCAGGGCTTCAGTCCCTGTTCAAACATCTTCGCCTTGCGTTCGTCCGTGATGACTTGATAAGGCGCAAACCTCGCCAACTCGTTGAATTTAGAGACATACTCAGATACCGTCATCGTTTCCTGCCTCAGTTCCAGAAATTGTACTTTCAGCTGACCCTTCGAACTCTAGGGAAGATAGGT